>OZ010600.1:45955043-46115043 GCA_963932145.1 Acanthosepion lycidas | reverse complement strand
CAACCTAATAGATAGATAATGGTTGTCAACTTAATGAATCTACTAAAATTGCATTGTAAGACTTACTTATCATTTGAGAAGACATGACTCGTTAAACTGGACAAACCTTTAAAACATCTAGCAGACATGAGACATTTGTTGTAATTAGGTATGTTTTGTGAATATTTGCATATCTTTTCAGCCCACCAGCTGACTTGCATACTTTTCCATTCTTTGACATGAATTGTATAGTGTTTAATGTCATTTCGTAGTTGGTCGGTGTTTTGTTCTGGTGACTTCATATAAGACTCAATGTTCCTGCTTTTCCTGCAAAACCTCCGCAAACATCACAACATGTCATCTATATGGTCTGCAAGTTACACATCATGACCTTTTCGGATACGTTTTAAAAAATTCTAGCTCAAGAAACCTCGAAAGCAAACTTTCCATCGTGAACCTTTTTCTGCTATGTGATACAATCGTTCGACTGTGGTTTAATGGTTAGCAAACATCTCGCTAGATCAATTACGTCTGAGTAGTGCGTTCGATATTCGCTGGGCGCCCCATACTTTCGGCCTTGTGCCACATCTAAGCTTCGGATAGACAATCACCATTTACATAAAGTCAGATATGCTGATGCTTGCAAGATTCAGTGATTTGTTTAGGCCACTCATCTTCGGCTCATGGGTTAGTCACTCTCCATTAGCTGCTAAGTAATGACGCTGTCAATAGACTAATACATACATAGGATTTTTAAAGAAAATAATATATTTTATTGTTACATATTTAAATCTTATAGTGAATTTCTAAGCACACCTTAGCCGTGGCACAAGGCTGAATGTATGAGCCAGAATGTGAGGATCGAACTCAGTACTCAGTCGTAATTGTTCTAGCGAGACAAGCTTCCTGTTACACCACTTCAACATACCCTATAGCATTTTTGTAAGCTTAGCTTAGATGTGGCACAAGTCCGAATGTATGGAGCACCCAGTGAGAATCGAATTCACTATTCAGTGACAGTTTATCTAGCAAGACAAACTTACTAACCATTACACCCCATCGAAATCCTCTTTGTCAATAAACATATGTTGGTAAGTATTTCTTTATTTTTCACTCTACGAAATACATCCTATATATGAAGTCACTTAATTTAGGGATATGAGGATACTGTCTGAAATTATTTTCTCTTAAATCTGTGTATATGTAAAACCGCATTTGTTTTCATTTGTTGGTTTGTATATATTTTGATGTGAATAGTTTATATATAATTCTAACCTAGCGACAGTGACTACTTTCTGAAATATTATCCATGGAGATTTGGAATAAATTTAATTATTTCAAAATTGCCTTATGACAGAAAAATTGCCAATGACGATCAGCAAATCTATCGTTTAAAGTTTGCTCATATGAACAGGCGTCACTGACACATATATGTCAGACTCTTCTTTGTTACTATAAACATTATTTTTGGTGAGTACACCAATTTGAGTTGCCATGCCTGTTTTTTTTCCTTTAACAGTGAAATTAATAACGAAAGAAAGATTGTGCATCCGACAGGAATCGAACCTGTATCTCCTTTTCTATAGCCGAAACGTGCCTTTACTTATTCGGATGCATCGACGGAAAGAAACATTCGATATATTTAGAGGATGCGCAGTGGTGCAGTGAACAGCGACTCGTATTGAGTACTCAGTAAGTCTAGTGCAAATGCTCTTGGAATTAATCCATCTCTTTCTCCCCAACTTACGGGTAAAATAGCAAGACTGGGTCCTACGGCCTTGGTTGGTAACCAGTCTAAGAGAAGGAAAATCTCGGAATTCAAACCAGCTTGAAGATGGCTGGGTTCCGTCAGACCCAAGACATGCCACTTCCGCCACTGCTGCAGTACATATGGCGCCCGTACGACTCTCGGGGATAACGGGACTCGTGATCGTGATTGTGACGCTATATTTAAATGTTCTAGGCCAATTACTTCACATCTGTGATCACATAAATGCGCAATAGATAGTCTAAGAAAAGATTAAACAGATTTTACCTCACCTTTCCCTTACTGCCAAGCACCTGTGATTTTGACCGATATAAGATCTGATATATTTACATACTGCAATTTTAATCCCAATTTACATTTTCGCCTTCAGACCAGTCAAATAGAAATCGTATCCCACTGCCAAGATCGTGTACCTCTTCTTACATACAAGCAACATCAAGATTTACTTTTTGTTGCATTGATCTAGAACAGGGTTTCCCAACCACGGCTATATCGCCCACCGGTGGTCGATTTCAACTGCTGGGTGTGCGATGAGCAACTGAACAGTAAATGGTGATCGATTGGAAATTATGATGGGCGATATAAGATTTTGAGTATTAAAAAGTTATTTTAACATATACTACCCGAAAAAATATTCAAAAGAAATATGTAAAGAATCTATATAAAAACAAAACTGGAGCCTAAATGGGAATAACTGCGTAACATTTCTAGATAAGATATACTTATTCCTGCAAAGAAGGAATATTTTTGTGTTTTCTATCGTTTTGAGAAGGGTCATTAACATTCAAATAGTTCTTCAGGCGAAATAATTTTTTTTTCGGGTATAAATCAGATAAAAGAAGATCAAAACAACAAAAAATATTTCCTGAAGTTTTATTAGTTGCTAGTATTTTAGATTATTTTTAATTCTATACCTATGAGAAAAAATCGTTTAATTTTTTTCAACACTTGCAATGCTAAAGCTAACCATAAAACTAGCCTTGACCATAAAACTAAATTATCTATATAGTTTTCAAGAGTCAAAATTGCTTTCGTTTGTTCTTTAATACAGTAGTAGCAGCAGCAGCAGCCGCATAAGTCAACGTTATTTGTTACCTCCCTTTGGCATTTTTTAGTTTATCATAAAATCTGTTTACGAACCAGTAACAAACTTTTATCGAACAATTTTAGTATGTTTTTCAATATTTACTATACAGGTAGACCGTGGAAATTTTTTCCATGTGAAGGTTGGCGATCGGGCAAAAAATGTTGGTAATCCCTGCTCTAGAATAAGATTTATTCTGAAATTAGCTGATGCTGATTGAAAATTTATTGGTCCTATTTTTCGATTTCATATCTGAATAGTAGCACGTATTATTATATAATTCTAAATATGATATCTTACTAATAATTTCCTTAATTCTATACAACGGAGCGACACTTTTCCCAGACATACAGTGGCACAACTTGACACATCTTGATTTTAACCGCCTAAATTTCGCTTCTTCTAATCATCCTTAACTTTTTGATTAAAAGATATTAACTTTTGATTTCTCCCTTCATATCACTTGAAATCAACTTTCCAAACTCCAATGTTTATTTTCTTTGAGAATTGGATGCGTCCTCGCCACTTATTTTGTCTATAGGTGATTTTGTTGTGGTCAAGTCTATTTTCAAAATATATTTTCATTTACATCAGCGGTCGGCAACCCATTCGAACCCGCGGGTCGGATCGTGTTATAAAGACGGGTCGCGGGCCGGACGAAGGCCATTAATGAAAAATTAAGGAAAATTACATATGCAGACCCCCTGTCAACCTAAATATTTACAACCATAATGAAAATAAACATTGAGAAATCAGAAAAACAAAAGAAAATCTAAAATGAAAAAACACCTAACAAAAAATACTTTTCCTCAAGGTACGGCAAAATACTTCAAAGTGAAAAAAATCAACCGAAGGGAAATGGATGAAATTATGACGTGTAGGTTTGAAACTCTGATTGAAAATTGTTCCATAAACGAATCACACACACACATCAAACAAAAATGAAGCACATATACCCATACATACGAGTACAAATAGTTGCAAACATATACAATTACGTACGTACACATGCGGTATCATCTACACATTCATGAGGCATGTATGTATAATGCGCGTATGTTTAACTGTCTTTAGATTTCTGCTACTGCGCATGTCAGTCCCTCCCTGGCCTCTTTCACTTTATCGTTCCTTTCGCTTCTGTTATCTTTTAATGTAGTCAAGGGTCATAACAAATATGTATCCATTATTTGACATTAAACGTAGGCAACGCAACTCGGTAAAATAAGTCTCATGAAATATAACTGGCAGATAGTCTAATATTTTAGTGCACTGACATAACAGCAGGCCTTTTGTCGAATTCGAAAGCCTCGTCTCTCATGTTAAAAATAGATTCATTGGTAATCAGGCTCGCGGGCCGGTCAAAATGCCTTCGCAGGTCTGATCCGGCCCGCGGGCCGTGGATTGCCGACCCTTGATTTACATCATTATACCGAAAGCAATCATATTCCTGTTGCTTCCCGAAAGTCAACGAATGACCTTAACTATCAGCATTAACTTTTTTCGGATATTTGGTTTATGGTCAATAAAATACAAGCACTCCGTTCAAATAATGGTTTTTCCTACAAAGTGGTGGGGTGCAGGTTCGAACCCTTCCGTGGAATACATTTCCCGTATTAAGTTTTTTCGAGTGCGCAGACCGATAGACGTAATACACACCATCTAAATTTTTGTAAAAATCCACTAGAATTAATAAAAACCCTGATTAATGAAAAATTTCGCATAAGGCAATTTTTAGACTAGGCTTTAAAAGGAATAATTTCTATTACCTCCTTTTGCCGCATATATCAAGTCGTGCGATGTGGAGGTGCTGTCTACGAAAAGGTTCTTCGGCGTACTTTTTCTTTTTTTTTTTTATTAATATCAATGTCCGGAGGTCAGTTGAGGAGTTAACATTTTGATGGATCGTAAATGTTGAATTTTCCATTATGGAAATAGAAGTCTGTCCTTCAGTTCAATTTTTTTTTTAGGTGTGTGACTAGACGTTGGCTGTAGAACGATATTTAAAATGTTTGTCTTGCACACCATTGAAAATAAATTGGGGTGCTTCGACGTGATGTAATGGTTAGCAAGTTTGTCACGTCATATCAATTATGAACTGAGTAGTGAGTTCGATCCTCACTGGGTCATCCGCACTTTCCACCTTGCGCCACATCTAAGCTATTATTTGGACACCTCGACGTCGTGTAATTGTTAGCAAGCTTGTTTCGCTCGAACAATTGCAACCGAGTAGTGAGTTCGATCCACACTAGGTGCTCCATACTTTCAGCATTGTGCCACATCTATGATTAGAAAATCACCATTGAAAATATATTGCTTGATTCTCACTATTAAACTCCCGACTAGGATAAAAAAATAAACTAATTAGTAAAGATCTACACGCATTATTACATATATTTCTAACTGTTATTTTATCTGTTTTCTTGTTCTCATCACAACACTTTAATTTTTTAATCATTTTTTTTTTAATTTGTTATCTCGTGTATAGGTGCGTTATTATTTAAAAAAATTATTGTTATTATGTTTTATTCTTTTTACATCAAATTCGTTTCTAAAATAACTTTTGAGTATGTGCTAAACCAAAAATATTTGGACATCATGTTACATTTTAGAACAAGAACATGTCTTCCTTGTACTTCTTACGTCCGGCAACACTAACTTTGGGAGATCACAGGCAAAAACCAAGTTTTCAATTTTAGCCATTGCTAAATGAGGAGTATTATGATTGTTAAAAAGCAGAACATTCTTCACTGGCAAACAAAGATCTTAGACATATAAATAAATATACAATTTATAAATGCCTGTTTTATTGCAACATGATTCTAGCCTTTGGGATAGTATCTAGCAAGCTGTCGGTGCTTATCCGGTATATTTAGAGATTTTTCTCATTTTTTTAAATATTTAGCATAGCAAGTGATTTGAGAAATGTGAAAGAAAGGTCAAAAGGCAATTCTTTACAACTGTGAAATTTACCGTAAAAAGTGAATGAAATAAGCCTGCTCTTTTTAGTGAACGAGTTATCTCGTTTTAGTTGAGTTGAGTTAGCCAAAAATTAAAGTAAAAGAAAAACAAGATATATTTTTATGATTTTTATATTACATACTAGGATGTGCTCGTAATGTAGCGGTTACTTGAGCTGAAAGTGGGGTTGCTCTATCGATTTCAAATTCTAGTCAAAGCCATTGCAGTCGCTTTGAAACTTATGAATGCATTTCTTTGTCGCTCCCATGCTTGGATTCTCTAGCTTTGGTTAGCAATCAGTCTAGGGAAAAGTCATCTTTGAATTCAAAACTGGTTAGACGAGGAGCGAGCCATTCTATCTCGTAAACGAATTAGTTGCTACGAAAACCACTGTAGCAACATCTAGCGTAGTAAGGCTGTGGTTCTATTCTAACAAAAGCGGGGCGGACATGATTAATATACACAAAGGAATAAATTAACAAGTTAGGAATACACACACACACACACACACACACACACACACACACATATATATATATATATATATATATATATATATTTGAACTCTTTAAAACTTTTTATTTAACTTGCAACACCATCACTTGACAAGACACCAGAAGTGTTGCAACAAAATGACTATTTTTGTAGTGATGTTATAGCATACATATGTTATAATTTCCAATAATACTCTGTATTGAGCACTTTTTAAAAAATATTGTTTTTGGTTACTGGAAGTTTATTGTATCTATACCAACGTTGTATTCGGATATATATATATATATATATATATATATATATATATATATATATATATATATATATATATAATGAAAATAATTCAACTCACAATTTCAAAACAGCTTTTACGTATTTAGGAAAATATCTGATTGTCAATGTTGCAGCATATCCATGCATAATTTTCTGAAAAATCGCATCTTGTACCAAACATAGATAAATCAAATAGACACCTCTATTGCTTAAGCATTTTGCATACATACGCGAGAGCCCGCACACACACACATACATACATACATACATACACACACAGACAAACGGGCGTATTATTTTCGCTAATGTAATTATAACAAGTAAGACAAAACGTAAGTTAAACGGAAAAGAACCCCAAATTAATTAATCAACAGAAGATGAAAAAGGAGAATAGGAAGCAGAAATTGATTGACATAAGGTGACGGTTTAAAAAAATAAAATGGCAGTTCAAGAGGGACTTTTGTTTGTGGCGGCAAATTTTCTGCCTCACTGATTAAGTGGTTGCTTTCGTCAAAGCCTAAAACGCTTGGCACAATGTGTTGTAAACGGTAAGCGCACGTGAGTAACCTTTCGCATTAAATGAGCCTATACAACGGCGGCAGTGATACCATCTGTTGATTCAACCTGCTTTAACAATCAGGCACTTCGGGAACACAGAAAAACGTTGTGCCTGCCAAAGAAAATACAATTCTAATTTATAATCAACGTTTATTATTTTTTTTTATTATTGATCTTATGTTTGTATCTGTTCACAAAAACAGAATCTAAATAAAAAATATATATTTAACTTTTACGTTTTCTTTTTGAGAATATATATTTTTATCCAAATGAACATCTGTTTTTTAATAGAGTTGACGCCATGCAAGACAGTAAAGCCATATCTTAGTGGCTTTACAAGGGTTTTACAGACGAGACGCTAGATCAGTTGGTTTACTGTCAACAACTTTCTTTGCAACTGACCTAACAATGGATTCAATAACTGGAAAAGCGTATATAAACTAATCAGAACTATGATTCATTCAATTGGTTGTTCGATTCAAACAGGGTGCTCAGATCTTGTTTTCTTGAGGGTGACTAAACCAATTTTACCAAATTTTGAATGAATAACCGTCACCTGGTTTAATCTCACTCGGCCATTCAATCGTAGAGAGTACAATCTTTACGAGATGCCACGATCTTGTGAATCTGTGCTTGACTAACAATGAAGTAATCAATTAAAAAAAACAAGAAAATTATACACATTAATGGAAATATAGCCACAATAAATTAAATGCAAGTTTATAAGGAAGACCACGGGAACGTGGTAAACAATTATAAGCAAGCTGGTAAAGTTAGGATTTATCTAAAAATAAACTACCAAAAAAACGTTGTGATGATAAAAATAAAAATTAGCGTGCAGCTAGAAACCTACTCACTATGAACGTTAAAACGTACACGCTAAGTTTAGCATAATTATAAATCAATCGAAAGAGGTTCTTTACATTATTATAAGTGCATTTTTCAGAATAAAACTGTCAAAATTTTAGGGCTCAAGTTTCCAAATATATGAGTTAGTAAGCATTATTTAAACGTTGATTAGATAAATACATAATTTAAAATTGGCATTTATGCTTAAACGTTTTTAATAATATGATTTTCACAAATTTAAATTTAAAGTATCAAAAATTCAAAATATACATGCATGAAGGCAGCCTACCTTTTTATTGGATGACAACTTTGATGCGAATGAGATTTTTTGCATTTATTTCATCACATAGCACTAGTGAACAATACACGTGAAGCAAAATCGATAGTACGTAGTACATAACTAGATCGATCATTGCACGTGGAGCAAAATCAATTGTACACACTACACATCTCGATCGATCTCGCACACGCGTCTTATATCTACGTGCACTTCTCTCATCGGTGCACACTTTCGTTTGCACTTATTCTTTTTTCTTAAGGAAGGATATAATTTTTGCCGTCAAGTTAATGAAAACTAAACTATTTCAGTACCAAAACGGGAAATCCATGGGAAAAGCTGGTATTTTTCATAATGTATTTATGACACATGGGGTGTCAGTTTTGATTTTGAGTTGATTGATCTAAACACAAATTATGTGCAAATTTTCATCGGAATGCTGCTAACCACTACAATTGGAAGACTAATGGGACAGCAAGGTGTTCATGGGTCATCTTGGGGGCCCCTTATGTGGTTTTCAGAATCTGATAATCGTTTTTGATTCATTTTAAAATTGTAACATACATGTAAAATTCCGTCAAAATCGAAGCAATTTGAAAATTTGGGGGTCCATTTGACTCACCCTAGGGTTCCCAAATTTTAAGCCAAAGGATAGGTTTAAGACTAATAGTAATTGAAATAATAAAGCACATCTTTTTTAAGTTTTCTATTTAAACGGCATTATGGCCAAGACTGTAGACTTAATTGAAAACTTCGGGGTTCCCTGCTGGTCTACTAACTCGTGGGGGTCCCAGTGTTGATTTTCAGTGAATTCCAAGTGACTACTTCAGTTACTCGATATAATCTCAATATGTACTAAAATTTTCATTGAAATTGGAGAATACTGCAACAAAATACACTTGAAAATCAATTGCAGCATCAAGGGGTTTATAGGGTTATCCTGGGGGCCCCCTCATGCATTTTTAAAAATCTGACAACCGATTTCTATCTCATTGTAAGAGCGTAACAAAAACATGCAAAATTTCATTAAAATCGAAGCAATTTGAATGTTTTTGGTCCATTTGGGGCACCCTGGGGTCCCAGGGTTGATAGAAACGAAAATCAATATAGCGTATAATAAGCGTGACAGTAAGTTGCATACACTTATCAAGTTTCATTAAAATCAGCCTTAGGGTTTAGACTTCAAGTCTGAAAGTTTAAAAACAACCAAACTAATGGAATTTCCCATTTAAACATAAATATAAATTTATCGATTATCGGTTATAAATATAAATTTATCGATTATCGGTTATTGACTTTTGAAAAATGACTAATATTTTTGCCCAGACACATCCAGTATCGAGTCCAATCTATGTTCCAAATTTGGTGGAAATATGCCTAATGGTTCTCGAGTAGTTCGCGAACACACATACACACACACATAGTCAGTTCTCTCTCTCTCTCTCTCTCTCTCTATATATATATATATATATATATATATATATATATACAATACATCTCTATGACTAGATAAATTTATTTACAATTTGATGAACAACACGCGAATTTCATAATAAAATCTCACATCAACAAAGAAATTTTTGCAATTATTTATAAAAAAAACAAAAACGAATATAAACTGAAATTCACATAGAATATAAATAAAGCCTGAAAATATTAGCCACATTATTTGCGTAACACTAACAGAAATAAAACATTATATTCTAAGTAAGATCCAAATCCTTCCGCTTTTGCAGACAAAGTTTGTATCTTTCACATCAGTTTCGATTAATCTTGAAAATATTTAAATCTTTGGGTGGCATTTTAATATATCCTTCTCTCTCTTTCTCTCTCTCACTCTCTCTCTCTCAATATATATATATATATATATATATATATATATATATATATATATATATATATATATATATATATATATATATATATATATACTGTCGTACTCAAAAGTTCGGGATATTTCAAAGCGGAAAATGGTTTCAAATAACGACAAACAAAGTTTTGGGGTACTTAAAAGACGAATTGTTCTGAACCGCTCTTTGCTTATTTAAATATACGTTCGATTTCCTTAAGGCTTCTAAACGAAATAAAAATTATTCGCATAAAAATTCAGTGATATTTGTAAAAAAAACAAAAAACAAAACAGTAGTTTTCTTAATAGTTATTCTCTATACTGGATTTCGTGTAGATTTTTTGGGGAATTTATATTAGAGATAAAGAATTTGGGAAAATACTCTTAAGGTATTGATAATACATTGATTTTTTGTTGCTTACAAAGATCAATTTAATTATGAAACACTTTTATTTGTGTGTATGATCGTGCATCGTTTTTGAAACTCAAGGCTTGTTTTACTTAACGTGCCGTCAAAACGGATCTTCTTCCATATAAAACACTACAAAAATTTTTCAGTATTGCAATTTAGTTCTACTATATCTGACTTTACATTCAAGAACTTCATCTACCACCATTGGCATATTATTCATATATCTGGATACATAAGGTCGTATATATATGCCGGTGTACTTTGAAATATGGATACATGACTATTTTTTTTAACAGGTTTGAATTTCCTTGATCGCCAGCTCACGTTTAATTTCAGTCTAAGTTTACACCGGCATATGCAAATTACTGTGTTTGTGTTCACTCAATTAAAAAAAAAACACTACAAAATAAGTTTGTTTATGAGGGGGAGAAACAAAAGCTTTGTAGTTTGGTGGTCATTATAACTGTTCTCTCTCTTTTCCGCTCTGGTGTTTTATCTTTTCTTTTTAACGCCTGTCGTTTTAAAGTGAGGCTCCAAAAATGAGTCATGTGACTACTGCGTGCAACAGGAAAGTGACAATATGGCTATTTTTTTTTTAAATGGAGGACTATTATTTCGACATCTCAATTCTGTCAATTCAATTAGAGATAAAGAGTTTGGAAATGTACCTAATCATTTAATTAATGTTTACAACCATATTAGGACGAACGAGTCAATAGCGAGTGGCAAATTTGATAATAGGAGACAATGTGAAACGAATGTTATTTATAGAGAAGTGTTAGATTAAGTGCATTGACAGTGAACTAGATTGTTAAAAAATACATATTTTAGTATAAAATAAATATTTTGTTCATAAACATACACATGCTCACATATGTGTGTACATGTGCATGTGAGTGTGTGCATGCGTACGTGTGTGTGTGTCTGTGTATGTGTAAAGAGTCGTGCCAAGCAACCTTGCCTTCATAAATATTAAGTGAACTTTCTAACGAGCAATCGACGTTCTAATTTGCAAAAAAAAAAAAAAAATAAAAAATCTCGGAGGCGGTAATGTTTTTAAGTAAAGTTTGTCATTATTTTCTTTTAATGGCATTTTTAAATAGAAATATTAAGTATTGTCCAACATAAGTGGTTCGTTAGCTTAATTAAGTAAGAATAAAAGCCAGTTTAAACTATTCTCCATTTTTTGAATGAACGGCATATTTACTGTTTTCTTCTTTAATCGTCTGTCATCTTACAACCAACTTCACAAGTCCATTCTCCCAAGAACTTTTATTTCTTATCATCAAAGAACTTATCTACGTACCTTTTGCAAACTTTCAAAGGATTCAATATAAATTTAGCTAATTCTATAAAGATTGGAATTAACAAAGGGTATTAAAAAGCGGAATTCAAAGCGGCAATATTTACTGAATATGGAAGATGAATACAAAACTTCCCAGTCAAGCTGCCATATTTTTGACTTGGTCATCAAAAGACCATGAAGTTTAGCATTATCTTTATTGAATAAATAATTTTCTCTTCAATAATTACGGAACCTTTTCATTGATTGCTATCTTTAGTTAGTCTAACTGGTAGCACTATTTGTTCGAACCATCTTTTGATTCTACTTTCCGCGAAAAACTCAAAGAAGAGGATTTCTTTCCAATCTCCCCGTACATAAATCATGAAAACTAGACTTTGGTGCAGTTACCAGTATTTGATTTGGTATGCCCCACGATCTTCTACATTCCACGTATCCACTTTACGTCGCCTGTCGCAATTTGTTTAAAAAACGAAGCATTTTTGTTGCACTTAAGCAACAAAATTATGTGGCAGTCACTCATTAAATATATACGACTGATTTCCAGCGTTTGATTTGAATACGTTGAGTATATCATAGTATAAAATTGATTGCCATAGTATAACATTGATTATCTCCAATCATTTTCTGAATTGGTTAGTATCCATTATAATTCATTTGCTCAGATGTGGAGTATCGTTCAATGATAAATTACCTCCGTAATTTTTGCAGTACCTCCGCTATAAGTTGCACAAATAATATTTGCTTTTGTGTCAGGTTCTTATTTTTCTTTATATAAAAAGTGTATTAGACGGGAATTATGACTTGTTTTGTTTCCTCTTCCGCTTTATTGCCATTATACAAAAATATACGATTTTCAACATTGTTAAATGTAAAATGATATGATAACTATCAAAATAATCAAAATCGATCTTTTTGAATAAAATTAGTTACACCTAAATACCCTTGATACTATCTAGCAAAAAAATAAAATAAAATAAAGCATTTTCGATCAAACTTTAAATAATTTGTCTTCACAGAAACGTAGAAACTGAGATCTGCTAAAGGAGGCTTTCTGAAAGCGAAGCCTTTTAATATATCCATTGTCGTTGCATATCGCCGACAGTCAGTACAAAGCACAAAAGAAGAAATTGAAATGTTTTACTGCACACTGAACACTGAACAAGGCTCAATTAGAATGTGAAAAAATTCCATAATGGTTAATTTTTTCACAGTCTCAGCACATTGTCAACCGTTTGGCATTTAAAAGCATAATGAAAAATTACGGTAATGGAAAACAACGCACATCTTTGTATAAATACTTATACTAATGAACAACATATAGTTTTGTACCACTTGCATCCCTGAAGATGATCTTGAAAGAAGATAGAAAGTACTTGGGAAATGAAAATAAAAGAAATTTAAACATAATTGCACATTTCTCTCATCCTTTAACATCAATACACGGAAGGTTATTCGTCGTGTGTATGAACGGATTTTATTAAAATTAGCAGACATAATATCTGTAATTTATTCAATCAGATATTCCTAAAAGAGAGTTTGCTGCTTAAATACACAAAATTTAATACATTCATATATATATATATATATATATATATATATATATATATATATGCAAGACTCTTCTATAAAACAAATCGAGTTCTCCCAGTCACTAGCTTGTTTATCTAAAAATACGTTTAATTTCAACTTCACCTCTGCTATGCGCCAATGGCTCAGGGGTAGATTCTCCGACTAATACCAGTCAGTCGGGTTTAGAACCCGGCTTGAGGCAATCAGATGTCTAGCTACGCTGATGAGCCACACAAACAGCGAAACAGTTTGTCAAACTGTGAAACAGCGAAACACTTTGTCTGTGGATGACAATATCTATATTATTTATTTTAAGATATTAAATCAAAAACATGTTAAAAATCGCTACACAATTGCCATCGTATTTCGACGCATATCAATGCATCTCCTCAAGCGATTTTAAATTACTGTTGAGTGAACGATTAATTTAATTTCAAAAGTAAAATACCTCCCCTTTTTTTGGTATAGGTTTGAGGGCTTTACCTTGATCAACCAACCGAAAATGCCCTACGTTAAATTAAGAAAAAAAGAAAAAAAATAGAAATGGGTCATGGCAGGTAGTTGCCTACAAACTGCTCTATTCGTTCTCATCTTATCTGTATATATATATATATATATATATATATATATATATATATATATATATATATATATATATATATATGCTGTGTAACGAATTACTGACGAGGTGACAATTTTCCATTTTGTTCAAAAAATACCCGTTGGAATTTAACGAAATTTTCACAGAATGATGGTAACAGTTATATGCACTTACTGTGTAAAAACTGTAATGTTTTGCGCAAGTGTAAACAAGCCGCTGGCATTTGCATGAGTAACACGATACTTCAGTGTCCCAAATTATTAACGAGTGACTTCATAATTGTGCAATTATGGGTCGCAGTTGTAATTTTACGGCTTCTAAGAAGTCTGTTATAACAACTGAAATTGCAAAAAGTAAATCATATTAGAAATATCCAAAATGATTAGAAGATATTACCAGACTGTGAAAAGGTTTGTTACAGCTCCTACGAACGTTCGTATATGGGCCTATAAGGGAAACTCTAGGGTTGTTTCGCAACGTTCACTGTCGAGAATTAAACGTGAAGCTCTAAATAATCCAGACCTGACTGTGGAGAACTTTTCAGGTGCATTGGAAAATCAACTGTGTCCAGAACTACTCGATGTTGTCTTCCGAAAAAGGTCGGGAAATTATTGAGACAGATGATAACGCTTCCATTGACAAAAAGAGACGCATAAAAGCTCTGTAATGAACAGAAGATAACATGAAGATCGATTTCTCGAACGTTTTGTTCACGGATGAATCTAGTGCTACCATTGATGTCCCTGACGGCTGGAGAAAAGGTTGGGACGTTAACAGACGACAATCGTCATCAACGTTTGATACTCCAACGAGAAGGAGGGGGTATCAAGATGTGGGCTAGTATTATTGGAAGTATCATGGTTGGTCTCTGGAAAGTGCCTGATAGTATTAAAATGACTGCATAATGCTTATATAACATTCCTGAGAGAGCACCTCGAACCTTGCATAAAAAATCAAACGATCACATTCAAGAGAACCATCATATTTATGCAGGTTAATGCCCCACCTCCTCGCATGTAGAGCATAAAACTACGGAGTACCTGCAACAAATGGATTTCTGAGGACCTCGGAACATGAACTAGCCGGCCAATTCTCCAAACTTAAATTCAATCGAAAACTTGTGGGACATTCTGAAGCGACGATTTTACGAGAATGAGCGCCAATTTAGAAGCAAGGATGTCTTGTGGCAGGCAAGAGTGAATGTATCACGTGGAATTACATTAGAGGAGATCCAGAAATTGATATGTTCCATGGACCAGCGCCTTATCCATGTCATTTCAAGAAGAGAATTACATATCCCTTATTAACCGGTTCCACTATTATTTTTGAATTCTGTGTACTTGATTTCTATTTCATGTCGATTGCTGTATGTATCCATAACAATCTGTATATGAGGTAATTAAAGAGTTATTTTCTTGTTTAGAGGAGTTTTAATTACACATCACTAATAATTTGAAACAGTTATAATTTAAATAGATTAGGCAAAATGACGTAGTTTCTGTGTATTTTTACAAGGTACGCGCATATGACTTGTCATCATACTGTAAAAATTAGAAAATTGTCACCTCGTTAATAATTCGTTACACAGTATATATATATATATATATATATATATATATATATATATATATATATATATATATATTGCTCAGGCTATATTCTAGAAAAAGCCCGATCAAATAAATTGAATGTGTGAATAATATACATATTTATACACGACTCACATAATCTGACAAAGATTTGTATCATTACTCATGAATATTAATGAGGTCAATATGCTTTATCAGCGTGACGACTGGCGTTCAGAATCTAACATTAATCGTTTTACGCTTCCGTAGATTGCTAATACTTGCTTATCTTGCCAAAGCACTTGTAAGACAGACTCAGAATAATTCCGAATGTATACCTGGTGTTAGGATAAGAGGGGAGCCAAATTGGTTGACACAGAGTAAATAACAAACAAAAGTAAATATTCATTTGAAAAATATAAACAAAGAAGGTACTAGATGGAACAAAGTTTGTGTATCGACAAAAAAAAAAAATGCGAAGGCTAAATTAGGATATTTCTGGAATATAATACATTTAAGGCAAGCAGTCTTTGTAATTAAGATTATTGATATTAAGAGATAGTAACAAGTAAAATGTTCACTACTTTGAGTTTTACTATTAAGCCTCCTGACTGAATCTCAGGTAAGGGACAAATAAGTGAACATTTAAAATTATTTTTTACTATATATATATATATATATATATATATATATAGTCATCAACATGCAGACTGTTTCGCCATATCACACTTTATTAGTATGGATATACATGCGATTGAAACACGACCGATTTGACATCAATCAAAGGCTATATATATATATATATATATATATATATATATATATATATATATATATATATATGTATGTATATATATATATATATATATATATATATATAAGTGAAGATTTAAATTTATTTCTAACTAGGAATTGATATATATATATATGTGTGTGTGTGTGTGTGTGTGATACATAAAAGGTTACTTGTCAGGGTTGAATTGAACCAGGAAACAGTGTTATTAAAACTTAAAATAAAAAAAATAACATGTAGAGCTAATAACTTTAAAAATTGGGAGATCAGATAATTTCGCCACCTTGGTTTCGACCTTACGGTATCTTCAGGCGATTTTTATCAAAAATCTTAATCTTATCTTTAAACTTTAAAAGCTTTATTTAAAAAAAAATAATGAACGCTATATTATTATTATTAATTTTATGTTTAAAAATAATAATATGGTATTCATTATTTTGTTTTTGTGTTTAAAATAAATCGTTGGGAGATGTCAATTAATAAAAATGGCTTAGGGATACCATAAGGTTGAAGTC
This sequence comes from Acanthosepion lycidas, assembly GCA_963932145.1. NCBI lineage: Eukaryota > Metazoa > Mollusca > Cephalopoda > Sepiida > Sepiidae > Acanthosepion > Acanthosepion lycidas. The sequence continues at coordinate 46,098,189 of OZ010600.1, read as the reverse complement.
AAGGTAGCGTAATCAACTGAACTCATGATTTTTAAAGTTATATATATATATATATATATATATATATATATATATATATATATATTGTTATGGTCCGGTTCCTTGTAGCACGGTGATAGTCCAAGGTAGAACCAATAAAGAAGAACTCGACTGCGGATATGGAATAACACAGATATATTACAAACAGGTATATATACAAGGAAGTAGAAAGTGTTAGTACGAACAATCAGGTTTAGTAGTAATTGTCTGAACGCGACTCTGTTTCAGACTGCCTCTGACACGACTGACTGATTCGCTGGCTCTGACTGACAGACTTCTGACGGACTTCACTCCAGACATCAGACTGAACCCCAGACTTCAGACGGAACAGTATTTAGTCTCACCCCCACGAGGGCATCATGTAGTACAAGGTCGGTTTAAACTGGGATCTCCGAGCCCGTGGGCTCGGCAAAAATACGCCCTTTCAACCCGTATAAACAGGTTCAGGGTCAGTTTACCTCCCCGAAAGAGACTGCGCCCTTCGGCGTAGCCTCGTTCGGGTTCCTCCCCGCCCGAAAGCAGAGAGTTCAACCGATCAGACAGTCAGCCGGTCGCCCGACTTCAGACTGAACTCCCTGCTTCCTCTTGAGGCGCAGTATTTATTACGTATGGAATAATCCATTATGTTATTATGGGTAAGGTCCCATAATACCCCCCACCCCAACTCCGAAAATTTTGCATAGCAGGGTTTTTTTAATATCTTTTTTTCTTTGGATCTATTTCCAAAGGTTCAGTAAATTTTCTTTTCCTAGACGATTTTCTTGGTCCTGGCATTATTTGCGGTCTTGTTATATCGAATGTGTCGAAAATCGTGTCCAATACCTCTTCTTGAGGTGGACCGTTAGCATCCTGTAACGGTCTCTTCCTTATTTGGTTTACGTGTCTTCTGTGTGAGAATTTTTTTCCTTGAACTATGTACATCATATTACCAATTCTTTTCTCAATTATCCCTTGTTCCCAGCAAGAGGTATTATTTTTGTATGCCTTAAAAAAACTTTTTTTACCTGGGAGGAATTTTCTTTTTGGTGTGTAGGACTGTGTTACTTGTTTTGTTTTACTTGGTAGTAATTTATCGAACGCTGATCTGATTTTCTTAGCAAAGATGATATCTGCTGGTGATAATGTTGATGGTGTCGCATTATTTGGCGTTATTCTATATACATGTAGGAATTGCTGTAATGCTTTCTCCGTAGGCACATCTTACGCTTTTCGTAATGCTCTTTTGAGAGTATCCACGAATCTCTCCGTTTGTCCATTTGATCTTGGATGGTAAGGCGGGGATTTTATATATTTTACTTGATAGATTTCGCAAAACTCTTGGAAATCTGCTGACGTGAATTGCGTTCCGTTATCTGTTACTTTTTCAGTTCACTACGCCAAACCGAGCGAATAGCTCGTGGAGGAAATTTATGGTCGTTTCTGTAGTAGGATTTTTGCACCGAAACACCTCCGGCCATTTACTGTAGCTATCAACTATGATTAAATAGTAGAACCAGTCAATTGGTCCTGCATAATCTGCGTGTATTCTTGACCATGGACGATCATAATCCTTTAGTATCCGTTTTTGTAAAGTTTTGGGGATTACAATCCTTTCGTTGTAAAGTAGCACATTATCGCATAGAGAAAAGCTAACCGAAATTTTTTTCTGCTATATTTGCTTTTGTTTCATTAATAAATTCGTCATTTTTGGCTTCATTTTTTATGTCTTGCAATGTGACTGGGAGGTTTCTGACTGTACAACATAGTACTGTTCTTATGTCTTCTTCATTTCTAAAGCCTGAGATTACCGTATCTTCCAATGGCTCTGTCTTTGTTGGTATAAGTCTCGACAGACCATCCGCGTGCCCGATTCTTTTCGTTGGTAAATATTCCAATCTGAAATTATAGTTCAGAAGAATCGTTCCCCATCTAAGTAGTCTATTTGTCGTGTACACCGGTAGACCTTTTTTGAACCAAAATTTTTTATTAACGGTTTGTGATCCGTCTGCAGAGTAAAGTGTCTACCATAGACGTATCTATGGAATCTTGTTACTGCGAAGAGAATTGCTAGAACTTCCTTCTCAATTTGTGAATAGTTTTTTTCCGCTGGTAGAAGGGTTCGAGAAGCATGTGAGATAGGTTTTATTGTCCCATCTGGCATTTTATGTAATATTCACGCCTCGACACCGTAGGCGCTCGCATCACTTGCTACAATAATCTCTAGTTTAGGATCATAGTGTGCCAAAAATAAATCCGATATTAATGTCTTGATTATTTTTTCTTGGCATTGCTCTGTCCACTGCCAAATTTTTTTTTCTTTAGCAGTTCGTTCAATGGTGCTCGAAGTTTATGCATTTGAGGTATGAATTCCTAGTAGTAATTCACTAATCCAAGAAAACTTTGTAGTTCTGTTATATTCTTAGGAACTGGCATGTTTTTTTTTTTTTTGCTGTAGACCTTTCAGGATCTGGACGTCTACCTTCTTGGTCTATTATATGGCCAAGATATTTAATTTCCTTCATGAAAAAAATCACACTTATTTTCTTTCACTTTGAATCCGTAGCTTTGAATTCTCTTAAACACTTCTTGTACATGTTGCCAGTGTTGTTCAACGGTTTCGCCATTAATCAATATGTCATCCAGATATGCTATTGTGATTTCTAGTCCTGCCAGCATCGTATCCATTGTCTGCTGGAAAATAGCCGGCGCTACTTTAATTCGAAATGGTAGTCTTTGGTATCTATACAATCTCTTGTGCGTGTTTATGCATAGTAGTTTTGAACTTTCTTTATCGACTGGAATTTGAAGGTAGGCCTCACTTAGATCAATTTTTGAAAAATATTTTCCGCCATTTAATTTAGTGAATACTTCTTCAGTACTAGGTAGTCCTTTATTGCTGCGTTCAAACTCGAGTTTCTCCTGATATCTTCTTAACGTAGACCGTCGGTGCGGACCATTTGCTGTACTCTACTTTTTCCAATATGCCCGTATTTTCGAGTCTAGATAATTCTTGGTCAATCTTTTCTATTGACGCAAACGGTACGCCCCTTTTTTACTTGAAAATAGGTTGAACGTTATCCTTCATTTTGATATTAGCTGCCATTTTCTTGCATCTTCCGAGATCTGCCGAAAATACTTCGAAGAAACTCGTTTTTAGTTTTCCTTTTAATTTGTTTGCCTCGGTTGATAAGCTTTTTACATTCTGGCAGTAGGTGCTAATAGGTAGATCCCACAATTCGAATTTTTGCATCCAGTCCGTCTCGAATAGGTTTTCGCTATTTCTTAAGACGTATATTTTTAGTTTTTTCGTCATTCCGTTAAATGTTACGTTTGTGATTATTTCACCCTCGAATTTTATCTTTCTCCCCGTAACTGATCTCGCCATTTTATCCGTTTTTTAACACGACAGGTTTGTTCTGTTTTTTCCATGTTTGTAGATTTATGATAGTTAAGTCTGAGCCGGAATCCAGCTGTAACCTAACTTTTCTGTTTTGCATTTCAACTTGTACATATTTTCTTATATTAGTCTCATCTGTTTGGTCGGTCCTCGCAATTCTTATTCTGCTTTCTTTTCTATACCAACAGTGAGAACTTTTGTGACCAATTTTTTTACATGATAGACAAGTTTTAGCACGATATGTACAGTCTTTAACCCAATGCCAAGACCCACAACGATAGCATGGACTTGGTGGTAGTTTCTTTTTATGTTGATTATAATTAGAAAATTTTGTTTTACCTGTTCTTGAGGCGGGAAAATCAGTTCGGTTTGTTTGTGAGGAGGGAAAATTTGTTTGCTTTGTTTGTGAGGAGGGAAATTTTTTTTGTCTTCGTACTTTGCGTATGTATGCTATGCCAGCTTGTTCTATGTCTTTAGAGTCTTTTTTTACGCTGACGCATCTCTGGCAGTCTTCGGCTAGTTTTTGAAGTGTCAGATCTTGTTCATTTTTCAATTTAGTAAGTATTCTACGTTTCATTTCTGCGTCTTTGGTTGAAACCAGACCTTAGACGCAAATTAAGCATTTGAAGTCAGCGCTGAGTTCCGATAATCTGAAGTCGTCACAATATTTATTAACAATGGATGCGAAAGTTACGTAATCTTCGCTATCCTTTTTTGTAAGGTTCATGCATTTCCATCTTTTATGAAATAGTGAAGTATTATGGCTGAAAAGTTTCGTTAGCAATTTTATAGATTCTTTGAACGTTAACTCGCTTGTTTTACTGGGAAGGATATAATCAACAAATTTGGTATATTCGTCTGTGCCTAATTTTCTTAATAAAAGGCGTACTTTACTTGCGTCTGACCAATCTTTGCAGTCAAAATCATATACATCTTCATACCTTCGGAGGTAATTTGCAAAAGTTTTATCTTCGTCTGGTGCGTACTTGAAATCTCCAAATAGCGTCTTGCGAGAGAACTGATTCGTTCTCGGGTTTTTGCTCCTTATTTGCCATTGCACGTAACAATAATTCTTGCATTTCTAGATGTTTTGTTCGTGTTTGTTCAAACTGGATTTTGATAAGTTCCATAATGATTGACTTAAGATCTTCCATGTTAACGTATTTTTTTGTGTAACCTGATATTCTGTAGCCTGTGCTCGCAAAAAAACTTTCCTTTGTTGTCAGTGAAATTTGATATCAAGAAAAGAAATTTTTTTCTTTTTCTTTTTTTTTTAGAATTTAATCGTCGTCCAATGTTACGTACGACGGATAGCAAAAAAAAAAATGTCCTCTGAGTATGGAGTTTATTTTTCTTTAAGAGTTTTCCAGATTGCTACTTGTTATGTGTGATGTATAGCAAAAAAATAAGTCCTCCGTGTATAGAGTTCGTATTTCCTTTTTAGGGGTTTCTTCGTCGTCACTGTTATACTGTGGCAAACGAAATTTTTTTTTTCTTCCACCGAATGAGTTCGAATCGCTCGTCGCCACTGTTATGGTCCGGTTCCTTGTAGAACGGTGATAGTCCAAGGTAGAACCAATAAAGAAGAACTCGAATACGGATATGGAATAACACAGATATATTACAAACAGGAATATATACAGGGAAATAGAAAGTGTTAGCACGAACAATCAGATTTAGTAGTAATTATCTGAACGCGACTCTGTTTCGGACTGCCTCTGACTCGACTGACTGACTCGCTCGCTTTGACAGACTCCTGACGGACTTCACTCCAGACTTCAGATTTCACTCCAGACGGAACTCCCTGCATCCTCTTGAGGCGCAGTATTTATTACGTATGGAATAGTCCATTATGTTATTATGGGTAAGGTCCCATAACACACACACACACACACACACACACACACACACACACACACACACACACACACACATATATATATATATATATATATATAATTAATTAATAAAGTAAAAGTTTCTCAGCTGATTGATGTTACCTTCGACATCCCGACCCCAGAGTTTCGTAGACCTACGTGTTCGTTCACTTTTCAGTAGGCATCAGTAATTTACTGCTTACAGAGAGAGAGAGTGAGATGGAGGGATGGAGAGTGAGAGAGTACTAAGACACTATTCATACTGTAATATCTCATTTTATAAGTCATTGGATGTATGAGGAAAAACTCAAAAGGAAATTATATTTTAAATTTTATGAACGTACTGACTGCTATGGAAGTATAAAGATTGTATTGCGCTACACATCAAAAGGATAAATGCTTACCTAATTTATAAATGAGAATTCAAACTATTTGTTTTTTATACAGTCCACAAGCACTACTGAGAAACACAACTGTCTCTACCACCATTCAAAACTCACGTCTATATGTGTATACAGGTAGATGAATTGATAATCATTCCTTTACACACGCGCTGTCGCATACATATACACGTGCCAATAAATACACATAGGCACACGGATTCTTTGATTTCGCGACAATTACCGGTTGTAAAATGGATATCTTACTATCCCTTCAGAGGTAGATAAAAAAAAAAGTTTTACAATTGCTGTGTATAAATGATTATTCTTTTTTGTTTTCTTAACCCCTACATAGACCGTCATCCACCAGTGTCGTTATTTAACAGGGGGAAAAAAACCATGCATATAGACATACAAAAGGCCCGTCCTCGTTTGTAGCCCCCATAGAGATATTAGCTATTTTTTTTTAATTCTGGTCAAAGAGCGCATTCAACTGTTGTGTGCCCCATCTATTGTCGTAAGAAAAGCTTAAACAAAATAAAAATGAAATAAAGGTTTTGATGGCTGTAGTGGAGGCCCGTTAGCCGTGTCACGTTATCACTCCTTCATCTACCATGCCAAGAAGGACAGGTGTGTCGTCAAAAAAAAAAAAAAAAATAGAGGGACATCAGTTTGGCTTGCAACTCACTTACACACACACACACACACACACTGACGCACGCACACGTATACGCGTAGGCATACACACATACACACCAGTTTCTGGTGCCGACCTCGTTCGTCTGAAGTGAATATGATCAATCCCCACCTAGGACCCCAACCAAAACCCACTTCCACACTTCCACCTGGAGACAATCCAAGGGACAAACTCTATAAACAGACGCACAAACAGACGCACACGGAAAACAATAATAATGATGGCCATAATAAAAAAAAAAAAAAAAAAGGAAGAGACAGAGGCTCTTTTCAAAAGAAAGGCAGACGAGCAGGTGAGAAATCAAGCAAGATGCCGGTGACAAATGGAATTTAAAACAGAACCAAGTAGTTGAGGTGTGAATCTTTTGTGTTTATTTCTTTTCAGGATCTTTTTTTCCTTGCTTTTGTTCTTTCTTTCTTCCTTCTTCCCTTTTATTTTTAAAACCTCCTTTTTTTCCTTTCTTTTAACTTGCCTTTTTACTTTCTTTTTGTCATTCTTTTTCTGTATTTTATTCCCTTTCTTTTTACTTTCTTTCTTCTCTTCTCATTTTATTTTTCTTCTTTTCTTAACACTCTTTCTCCCTCCCCACTCTGATTTTTAAAAATCTCTTTCTTTTTCTTCTCTTCCTTTTTCCTTGTCTTTGTTTTCATTTTCTTTATTTGCTTATTCCCTCTGTCTCTTTCTCTCTCTTATCTTTTCTCTTGCTCTTTTCTTCTGATTTCTTTTCTTTCATTCATATTTTTTATCTATTCCTCTTTCCATATTTTTTCTTTTTCACATTTTTTATTCTTTGTATTGTCATATTTTGATTTCATTCCTGTTTTCACTTCATTCTTCATTGGGATGATTTTTCCTTTCTCTTTTTTCTTGCCTATTTCTTTCTATTCTTTTTCTTCATTTTTCTCTCTCACAATTCTCTCTTCTACAATTTTTCTTTCTAGTCATCGTTTTTTGTTTCTTCATAAAATCTTTCTAAGCTCAGTTAGTCACTTTTTCATTTATCTCTCTCTCTCTTTCTCTCTTTCTCTTTCTCTCACTTTTAGTTTTCATTTTTTCTTTCTTTTTTGTTTTATATTTTCCTTATATTTATTCTGCACAAACTTGGTCGTTTTCTTTATTTTCTTCATTCATTTTCCCGTTTTCTTCTTCATTCATTTTTATTTCTTCATCCGTATTTTTTTTTTATAATTACTGTTCTTTCTTTTTCGTCAGTCAAATATTTTTCTTTTGCTCATTCTCCGTTTGTTATTCTTTAGTTTAATCTTTAACTCTTTCCTTCTTTCATGTATAATTTTTTCTTTCAGTTTTTCTTATTTTTTTTTTCTTCTTCCATGCACCCTTTTTTCTTTTCTCATTCTTCATTCATTAACTTCTTTATTCTTTCTCTATTTTCTTTGGGTCCCTTTGTGCTTTACGTATTAACGGGTGAATAATCTTGACACGCAGCCGAGTTCAAATTGCTTCCAATTGGTTAAGTCGCCTGCGCATGCGCCTTCGCGTGCGTGTGCCTGTGACAGAATGTCGTTTACTGGTCACCGTGTCACAATGAAGAAGAGAGCATATCGTTCTCCTTAATTTTTTGGTGTTAAATTGAAATGATCAGAGGATGTTGTGGACGGACTGCTCACCCAAGGAAGAGAGTGAACAATTTTCCAAGCGTCCCAAGTAATTGAACGTATCTAAACCGAGAACCACACGCGCACACATAAAGTGACTCACGTCTTTTTATCCATGACTTTTCAATAAGCAAATGAATTATTTGCCGTGAGTCTCAGCCAGGTGGATGATTTGCACCTGTTTAGAATTAATGAATAATTTAACTGTTTTGCTATTATCTAGTCACTTAGAAGCATATATATATATATATAAATATATGTATATTTGTGTGTGTGTGCGCGCGCGCGTTTGTGTATGTATAAAAGTGGATATTGAGATCAATACCCATAGTCGACAGTCTGTTTAATGCTTAAACACAATCTTCAGGTCATCCTTTGAAGGGACGATGATTGCGTTTAAGTATGAAACAGACTGTCGCTGCTGCGTGTTGATTACAATGCCCACTTTTTTTACTTACACTTTATCCCTGATATTGAGCACTTTAACCCATATAGCATACTGTAAAACTATATTTGATATATATATATATATATTTGATATATATATATATATATATATATATATATATATATATATATATATATATATATATATATATATATATATATAAGCAAATATGTGGATATAGATCCGACTGTATGAAGAAAAATATACGGAAAAAACAAACAAAAATCCTAATATGCAATTATGCTGTTTTAATGTTAATATAATGTCAACGTCGGACGTTTCGGTCTAGTAGACCATCTTCAGGGCATATTCATAAAACATAATTAACATTAGACTATATTTAATTCAACATGAAAAGACGATGGACATAAGAGTAAGACTAATCAAAACAGACAACTGAAATTTTTGAAACGCAACGCTGATCTTGAAAAATTTCATATATATATATATATATATATGACGAAAATAAATAAATATACTGTTTAATAAATAAACGTAGCGCCTACTCAGATATGGGTATTTCTTAAACATAACTTTTAAGTAATAATAATAATAATAACAATTAAAAAAATATTAATAAATCCTGTTCCCAAAAGTATGTCATACCTGGGAACATCGGTTGGCGCGTCTCGAAGGTTAAGTGTCGTAACATTTACAATGTATAGCGAGCTTTCCTTCGGGATGAAATCCTTTATTTTTCTGAAGCACTCAACTCAGCAAGAACCCGTTACCGGGCAGTACAGGGGCATTTTCTAGCGCACTTTATCTCTTCTGGATAAGATTCGGTTCTCCAAATATCTGTCTGAAGGCGAATTCTTTTTTTGGAAACAGAACCAAAGCTAAAAATTTAGCTTATTTGAATTCCTTAATTAAAAGGAAGATTGGTTCGTATGTCGCCACGAACAGACATATTAATTTGTCTAATTATTGTTTGTCTGAGTCCGATAAGTTGGTCTTGTCCCGGGGTTTGGAAGTTAGTATCCTCTCCCTAGGAATATTGTAAAAGTAGAGGTATTTAGTAATTTTGAAATGCTCTTTCTTAAGTTATTCAAATATCTGCCAAATTCTGAGGAGCATTTGCTTCGTCTGAAAGCTTGACTGAAAGCTCGTCTGAAAAACTTAGCATACAGCTTTGTTAATTCCTCTGTTGATCCCCTTGTGCTCCCTTAGCAGTTGAACCATTTTCAAGTGGCCATACAATTAAAAAGAAAGTCAGATATTTATATTTCTAAGCCTGACAAAGGTGCAAGTGACGTAATATTAAATTATTCTGACTACGTTAGTAAAATGCTATCTATTTTAAATGATAGTAGTAAGTTTCGGAAAATTGGAGACGTCATTTGTGACGATACTTTAAAAACTGAACTTCGATTACACAAGAAATTGTTGGAATTTCATAAGAGTAAATTTCTATCTAAAGAAATTTATAATAATATTCGTCCCATAGGTTTCCAACGTCCTCGGATGTATGGGTTACCGAAAATACATATAGAGGATGTTCCACTGAGGCCGATTTTGTCCATGCTGGGCTAAGCCAAGCATAATTTGGCCAAGTGGCTTAATGAAGTTCTTCATACTATCTTATTACTCTATTCAGAGTATTGTGTGCCTGATTCATTTCAGTTTGCTGATTACATGCGTAAATTGAAGCCAAATTCTGGTACTGAAATTTTCGTGTCGCTTGATATAACGCCGTCTGTTCACGATGTTCCACGAGATGATACAATAGAAATTTGTGCGAACTTTTTGGATTGTGGCCCTCTAAAGACACCACCTTTCCCTGAGATTGTATTTGTCGAGCTGATAGGGATGGCTACGAAGTCTGTTTCCTTTAGCTTTGACAACTGTATGTATCGAGAGATAGATGGAGTAACGATGGGTAGTCCATTGGGTCCTCTGTTGGCTAACATTTTTGTTGACTTTCATGAGAAACAGCTCTTTGATAATATTAATAAAACTTATTGCTACTTCCGCTATGTGGATGAAACTTTTACGACATTTTCCTCTCTGATTAAAGCAGAAGAGTTTTTCTCTTACTTTAATAATCTCCATCCTTCTTTAAAATATACAATGGAGATAAAAGAGAATAATCAGCTCCCTTTCTTGGATGTATTGGTAGAAAGAACACCTTTGGGCATTCTTACCAGTGTTTAACGTAAACCCACTTTTTCAGGGATTTACTTAACATGGGACTCATTTACTCCCAGAACCAGGAAAATTAATCTTATCAGTACCCTTATTCATCTTTACTTTCATGTTGTGTTCTGAGTGCAGACTTGACGCTGAGTTAAAGAAAATGAAACAGCTGTTATTAATGAATGGTTACCCCGAATGTGTTGTTACATTTACCATTGAGCAAAAAATCGTTAATGATATTGAGAAATATGGTCCTTCTAAGTGTCCTGTTTATGTGAGTCAAACATATGCCGACAAAATTTCTAATTCTGTTAAATGGTGTTTTCAATGCCGTTATGACCCGGAGTATTTTTACAACTAGTAGGGCTTTCCCCCTTGCCGTAAGGATGTCTTGCCTGCCAATCAACAAAGTTTGGTAATATATCAATATAAATGTCGATGTGAGATCGACTATGTGGGCAAGTCCATCCAGAGGTTGGAGGTTACGATCGCCCAGCATGTCCCGAGTCGGTGCGGAGACACCAGCCTGTGATATCCGGGCATTCGCAGACTCATGATTCTGCGATCGGTGGGCACCTTTTAAATTCTGTTGCCTGCAGGACGAATTATTCTCCTGATTTCTTTTCTGTCTTGCACAGAGCACGGACGAAACTCCATTTAGACATCCTGGAGTCTATTATTATTAGCATGCAACGTCCTGCCTTGTGTAGACAAGGGGAGTTGAAATATAAGTTGGCCTTATTCGGGGAAACAATTGCCTGACTGGGAAGAAATTTTTTTCTCACCCCAGTTGCCTACACCAAGTAATTTATGTCTTAGTATCGGTTGTTGGTAAAATTGTTTTCTTATCAACTACTTCGTTTTATAATGCCGACGATTTTGTTTCTGAAGTAATGAAAATCTTACATCTTAAAAGTGATATTTTTGTATTTATTTTAATAATAAAATTATGATCCTTGCCCTTAAAACTATATACATATATATATACAAAATGTTTCTATTATCAGGTTACTCTCTACGTAACAGAAGGAATTTTATATATAAACTACATCTTAAGCATGAAAAAAATTTAACAATTATTAAAAACTAATCCCCTTGCAAATGCGGAAAGAAATGCCCCAAAGCGCTTGGGGTAATGGACAATACGGCCAATGTTTTTTCTCTCCTTTACTTCCACCAAATGGAAAAATATAAGAATGCAGAAAAAACTAAATAAAAATGCATCAAATTTTCTTTGCCTAACATATTTAACGAAACATGTTTGAAAGAAAGGTTGCTACCCAACTATACATTATTTATACATCTATATGTGTGTGGATGTGTGTGTGTGAGTGTGTGTGTGCATGTGTGTGTGTGAGTGTGTGTGTGCATGTGTGTGTTTCTTATGAGGAGAAATATTATTTTAGTATGTACATGTATTTCTTTACAAAAATGAAATTTACATCTACCGTCCTAGATAATCGAAAGTCTTATCAAAGAAGTATAGTTTCTTACAATTTCTTATATAAGACTTTTGATGATCGAGAAAGACGTTAATTGCACTGTTTGTAAATAAACAAGTATGTCTACTCAAGCACGTGTACACACTATAATAAAGTTTATATCATTAGGTTGGTGCAAAAATAATGACGTAATAATGTCGTTTTTTGACGTTAAAAAATACGTCAAAAAACGACATTGTTACGTCATTATTTTTGCACCAACCTAATATTTACTTTGTTATCCTCATCTTTATTGCCACGACGTTTCGATGGCTGTACGCTCCGGCTTTCTTCAGGTGAATGGAATTTCGAACTGAACCCTTTATTTCATTCACCGTGGTAGATTGTTCTAGTTCCACGCCTCAGTTATTAATTCAACGCTCCAAGTTTTTGTTCACCACTGCAGTAGCTAGGTATTAAAATCACATGTCTTTGGGTCAAGTTACTGGATCCAACCAACGCTGGGCCATGTGTCCTTGATTACTTCATCTCATGAATTTTGGGGGCATCTTAGTAAAAAAAATTTTTTACCTCATATTGCAATTTTGTTGTTATTATTGCTTTTCTCTAGCACTCCGTATTACTGGTACCCACAAACAACACACTTCGGAATGGGCTCAGGCATATATCGACAGGATGAAAGTTTAGCAATGGGTTTGCCATTATCACCAGTAATGGCAAACATAGACATGGAATACTTCGAAGAAATTGGATTAGAATCCAGATCCCTAAAGCCAATGCTAAGGCTGAGATACAATAGATGAAACCTTCATACTCTGGCCAAACCAGAATAATATCCAGTTACTACTGGACCATGCGAACTCAATAAGATCATCGATACAGTTCACAATGGAGAGAGAAAACGACAACACACTTGCATTCCTGGATGTACTAATATCTAAAATATAGCATGGGTTCAAGACATCCGTATACCGCAATCCAATATTTACTGGACAATACCTCAACTTCAACTCCCACCGCCCAGTGTAAAGAAAGGGACCGTCCCTGCTTACAATATCAAGCAAAAGTCGTAAGTGGCGACCCAGTGACATATGAAAAAGAAATGGTCAGTATAAGCAGTGCCCTACAACGTAACAACTACCCTGGGTACATGACAGCATCTCCAACCAACTGGAATGGAAGGGTGCAAGAGAATAACAACCTTCAGAAAACAGCCTAAGTCTGCCTACCCTATGTTAAGGGATTTTCGGGAAAAATACAAAAGATCTGTGGTCGATATAACATCAGGACGACATTCAAAAGTGGTTTCGAGACTTCACAGGCATCTCTTCCGAGTAAGACCTTCATAGAGGAGAACATAACGAAGGAATGAGTGTACGCCATCGCGTACCACTGTAGTACAAAATATAATGAAGAAACGGGCTTCCCCTTAAGGTAAGACTGCGAAAACATCGTAAATCCGTAACACGAGAGGAGATAGAAAAGTCAGGCGTAGCTGACCACATATGGAAGAAAAAAGGGAGATCAACGCCCCTGCGAGATGAGGTTGAAATCATAAACAGAGAACATCACTAGAAAATACGAAAACTTAAAGAATCAGCACACAAAAATCAGGCCACAAAAATCTCCAAAGCCGGCCAAGCAAAAAAATGAATACATTATGGGAACCAGTAATACGGAGTGCAATGGAAAAGCAATGAATAACAACAAAATTAAAATATGAGGTCTGCTACTGAGACATTAAGTTTATAATTCCTAAAAATTCATACACTGATGTCTTCAAGGACACATGGCTCAGTAGATAAAAGCGTTGGTTAGATACAGTGATAAGACACAAAGAGTTGTGAGTTTAATAGCTACAGGGGAGTTGAGTTAAAGAGAGTTAACTGGAACATCCGGAAGAGGCATGACAGGTGGAACTAAAAAAAATCTACCCCGCTGGACGAAATAAAGGGTTCAGTTCTAAATTCTAATCACCTTAAGAAGATTGGAGCATACAATGGCCAAAACGTCATGAATATGGCAATAAAGATGAGAGCAACTGTCCAAATAATGTGAATAATTACAATAGCCCATCTCAGAAATATAGACAGAAAAAACAGTAATTTTATATATATATATATATATATATATATATATATATATATATATATATGTGTGTGTGTGTGTGTGTGTGTGTGTGGTTAACAAAGAATCGCTCGGAGTTTGCAGACTTACTCTTTATCTTCTTGAACAATACAAAATATTTATTAGCGAAGATAAAATAATTTTTCTTTAATTTTTTTCTGAGGCATATTCTGTCAGGATGTAGGCTTTCAGTTGTTTATTTTCATTTGTATTTATCATTTTCTTTGCCGTTCTGGTTTTTTTTTTAATTAAAATCATTCTTTTTTTAATACAATATTCCTCCAAGAACATCATTTGGTTGAAGGTATCACAAAACTCCTCAAATAATTCACTAAATTAAAACCGAACTCATGATTTTATCGAATTCACAGAAAGATGACACAAAGTTAGAGATCCCAGCAAAGTAATTTAATGAGTAATGATGTCTGAAGATATTGTTAAAAATTCTATAAATTTTTGCATCAATTTAATATATATATGGAGGAGTTTCCCGTTGTTTGTTCGACGTATGAGGGTCCAGCGGCTCAGTACTTAAAACCAAACAGCCAAATCCCGCACATATGATTTGATTATAGTGGTGAGGCTTGTGCACCACACATTATGGAAGAGCGGAATACAAACAAATGATGCACAGAGTGTTACTAGGTCCCCAAACGACCCTCCTTAGGTTTTGAATTCAGAGTGGTCCTTTTCCTAGACTGGTTGATACCCAAGACGATAGTACCCAGTCTATCCAGGTATTTACTCATAGCCAGTGAGGGAGAAGATATGAATTCATACTTTTCTCAAGGGTATTAGTACGTAAGTGAATGTAAGGACCTCGACTAGAATGGAATTCGAACTCGACTCTTTGATTCCCTTAATTCACTGTACATCTATCTCTCTCTCTCTCTCTATATATATATATATAGAGAGAGAGAGAGAGAGAAAGAGAGGAGAGAGAGAGGAGAGAGAGAGATGTAATAAAAACTTTACACAACCAACATTTGTGGGCGGATAGGAATACCCATGGTACAATACAGTTTTAGTTTACGATTAATGTGTGGGCGGGAATTGTAGGTGACTGACTGGTAGGTCAAAATGTTCCCCCAGCACTCCTTACAGGAGCTGTCTATAGGGACTTTATTTCGAACACACTTCCAGACCTGCTAGAGGATGTACTCCTGTTAATACTTAGACGCATGTGGTTCGTGCATGGAGGGCTGCAGCACATTTTAGTCACATTGCCCGCAATGCACTGGCTGACATTTACCGTGAAAGATAGGTAGGGGAGGACCGATTCTATGGTCTGCACGTTTGGATTTTCATCTGTGGGATCACCTAAAAATTGGTTTAGGCAGCATACATTAATAACGCAGAGACACTTCATCATTGTGTCATGGGGGCCTGCGAAACCATTCAACACCTTATGGAAGTATTTGAAAGGGTTAATGATTCGACAGGTGCATGTGTGTGTAGAAGCAAGGGTGGGGACATTTTGAACATTTGTTACGAGTTGCTGTGTTGAGGCACAACGATGGCCTTTTTGTCCATATGTATAAACATTTTACCTTTTTTTGCGTCAGGAACCCGTCACCATAGTTTGTAAAATTATTTTGGATACACCCTCTATGACAAAGTTAAAGAGTTTTCGTGTGACGCGTTTCATCCTAAAACGGTGTTTACGTTGATTCGATTTCGCATAGGAACAAAGGAGAGTGAATCCTGAGAATTTTATTTATTTATTTTTTTAATATATGTGTTTTGGGGTATATAATTCTAGCCGATTATATTTAGTTTCTTTTTCTTTTTGTTCATGTTTCCATCACTTTAAATATTCAGCATTGTGATAATAGAAGATCTGCCAAAAAGGGTGAAATGTAAGAATCTGGACGCCAATTAACTAGAGATTTACGCATTTTTTTACACATTTTCGTCTTAGTATAGATACCTCCACGAAATCGCTAAAAAAAAGAGCATAGCTTCATGAAAAAGACGCCAACCTTGCCGAAAACAAAATTTTATTGTCTAAATGCTTATGTTATTATTAAGAGGAAAAGACCAAAGTTTTTTTTAATTATTTAAAAAAATTTTTCCTTCTTTTTAGAACATTCTAAATTTTGATTAAAAAAACCTTGTTTCTATTTGTATCAGCGGAACTAGTAAATAACATAGACAATTTTTAGCACGTTTTTTTGGTATGACACACATTAATTTGAAAAATCGTGCAAAAATAGAAATAATTGTCGGATGTTAATGAAACTTCCAGGAACTATTCACAGATGATCGAAATTATTATAAATATGTTGTTGTTTTTTATTAAAGTCATGGTAGAAATATTTTTTTTAAATATTTATTACCCCCACCCCATAACTAATTTTATGAAAACGCTAGAAATTCGATCGCATCGGATATAGTGATTACAATAATTAAAAGCACAGGGCTTTGAGGAATGCAAATCATGTTTTTTTTTTGTTTTTAAACGTACCTGAAAATCAGCTCTGAATTGTAACATACAAAACTCAATAAAACAAAGATATTATTTAATTTCAAATGCTTTTATTTGCTTTTACTTGTTTTTATGAATATGGACAATATTTTCTGAAAGCAAAAAATTTTTTTCGATGAAAAATGAATTTTTAATACAATTATTTGTTATTTCTTTAATTATAATAGATTTTACATTTAAGTTGTTAAAATATTATAAAATTAGTTAAAAGCCCCATCGGCTTTCCTAAGTGTCCTTATGAGATAGATCTTTTTTTAGCGCATTGTAAATTGTATCATTTTGACTAATCAGAAGATCCACAGTAATTAAGAAATGTAATTTTGTGCTTATAACCGGGCTGTAATTATAAAGTACAGAAGACCAACCAGAATATAATTAAGTTGCTTTATTTGAGTTTAGCATTCTTCTCCGCTGTTAAGGCCTTTACTTTTGCGAAACACGTGTGGAGAAGTTAATTTGATTTTTCAATTTCAACTGAAAAGGGTACCTACAAGTATCAGTATCATCTTATGAAATTTATATGATCTTATTTTTATATTAATCTCAGTTATGACATTTTTCCATAAATGAAATATCAAAATTAATAATAAAATCAATGCAAATACAAATAACAGTAAAATGTAATAAATGTACATAAAATTATAGTATTTTATGTACAGTTCTGATAAAATTTCATAAGAAAGGTACCTATAAATTAATTAGATACATTTCTTAGGAAATATGAAATTTAATATCACTCTTAACAGTCTTATTTTAATTTCTTTATAATATATTTTCCATAAAGCATCATAAACGTAAAGGTGAAAGCTAAGTGCAAAAAAAAAAAAAAAAAATTAGACCGCTGAAAGTTTTCGTTAAAAATAACGAGGTAAATAATTTGTTCACTTAAATGTAAATTATTTCACTTTTCTCCTTCCGTAGAACAAATTAGCCTCATGGAATTCGTAAATATGTCATTCATCACCTGTCAAGAGACGCGAAAGTTTATGACCTGCTTTGTTTTATTTTCAAATTACATCTTTTTGGCACAAAAGCTAAGTTAAGTTTGGTTCAAAATATTTTAAATAAATATTATAATTTCTGATTTTCTTAAAATAAGTTTTGAAAAAATGATAATTGATATTTAAAAGAATTTCAAAGTGAGATTTCCAGTTTTTTTTTTAATGGAAAAAAATGATCAATTTTGCTGACTCTAAAAAAAACTAGATTTTTAACGAAAATCTCAGACATGCTAGGAACGATTAAAAAATGGAAAAAAATACCCCCAAAATACTTTGATCTTTCCTCTTAATAATAACAAACATTTAGACGATAAAATTTTGTTTTCGTCAAGTTTGGCGTCTTTTTCATCATGCTATACTCTTTTTTTAGCGATCTCGTGGAGGTACCTATCTTAGTACATTGCTTTCTCTTGTAATGAGAGTAACATTTTGTAAATCAAAATTATGGTCAGACTCATTACGGTAAGAAACTAATGTATTGAGTGAGTTGCTTTGTAAAAGATCCTTTGATGTGTTTATATAAACTTTTATTTAAATTCCTTGATGTTTCACCTATGTATTTATTGTGGAAATTGTTACAAGTGAAAGAGTAAATTCCTCCTTCAAATTTTAGTTTATTATTTTATTTTCTATTAAGTCTTTTATTGTTTTAGAAATCGTTATAACGAAGTTTATGTTGAGTTTAGATAAATTATTTTCAATTTCAGAGGTACGTTTTTCTATTTTTAAATATTTTACGTCCTTTTGTTTCCCGTTGAATATGAAAAATTGGAGGAGCTTAAAAGTATTTTCAATGTACTTCTGCTCCTCATCTAAATATTATGGGCTATAAATTCCAAGCGCTCTTAAATAAAATCAGATGGTCATTTCAGATTTTATTTTGTTGCGATGGTAAAAATAGAAATTAATGAGATCATTTTCAATAGCTGATTTGAGATGGACACTCAGTTTCAAGCTATTGTTACTGCGGTTTAACTTGCTATCTAGAGAAGGTAAAGTATTGTTTGTTTGTATTTCATAAATCTTTAGTTAATCTACAACGCCAGATAAATTTGTCTTGCGGGCATATATTAATAATGCATCATCAATATATCGGAAGTATGTTGATTATTTAGTTAAAATATTTTGAAAAGGACCAGATTCAAGAAATTCTACGAAAATGCATTCCGACATCCTGCTTAGAGACGACTCCATTCAAATTTTTGCTTATAAAAATTATTCTTAAAGGTGAAAATAGCATAGCTTGGTGATCAGATGACAGATTATTTTATCTATTGAGAGGCATAGGTTTATTTTTGATTGTGTTAAATGCATTTTTTTAAATATTTAATCTCCTATAAGAAGCACATCCGCCCTGGTAAGCCCAGGCTGGTTTGAATTCAAGTTTGCTTTTCCTAGACTGGTTGCTAACCCAGTCTGTCCTGCTTAGTTTTCGAAAAGATAAATTCATTCCTTTCTCCAATGTTATTTGCGCATAAATGAATGCAACGAATTATTTTCTTTTTCATGCACAAAAAGCGTGGGAGTGGTAAGATTGTATTGCGCCAATATTTCAATTAGGGCATAACTACTTGTTCTGAAAGCGAACATTCTCAATCTTGGTTTTTCATTGAATTCAGAAACTACCGATATTGATAGGAAATGCGCTTCTCATTGACTAAAGCAGGCTATAGTAGTTTATTGTTTTCAGACTTGAATCGCAAGTCTTTTTTGTTATCACGAATAAAATGAGTCAGACTGCTAAATGGTTGGCCGTGCTTTACGCCAATAAGCTCACGAAAAATAAGGAGGAAATAAAAGCATTGGCGCAAGATAAGCTGTGATTGGATGTCAGTAATATTTTCATAGCGGAAATAGAAGAGAAAGAGAAAAGATCGAGAAGCGCTTCATTCTTCATTATCCGTTCATACCATTCAGATTTGTGTGCATATGACAATGATTATACGAGGAAATGCTGAAAAGTTCTAGGCCTGACTAAAAAAATCTAATGTTTAGTTATTTGGTAAGATTTTGGAAAGTGGGTCGAACTGAGAACTTTTCAGCAGCCATCTTATTTAATTCTTTATTACTATGCTGTTCTTCGTTTGTTCTAAATCTGATTTTTTTCTTTTTCATTTATTTAATTCTATTTCGTTCGTTCATGATATTAAGATTTTCTGCTTTCACCATTTTGGGGCCATTTGCCTGTTTTTCGTACATTATTAAATTTATCTATTCATTCTATTTGTTTTTATTCATTCTTTTTAGTACTGCATCATATTTCATTCATCTTGACTGTCATTCGATTATTCTCTTCTTTTGCATTCGATTATTCTGAAGTTGCTCACAGAGTTTACTCAGTTCTGTTTTATGAGTTTTCTTCTCATCTTTATTCGTTTATTTCATTATATTCTTTTATTCTATTTCGTTTTATTCTATTGTCATGCTACAATGATTTATTTCGTTCTTCTTATTCATTTTGCCTTATAATTTCTTTTAGTCTTTTTTTTTTCTATTCTTTACAATTTCTATCGTTCATTTATGAAACTCTGTTATTTCTTTACTTTCTTCTCTTGGGTTTTGCGTAGTTTGTTCAATTCCTGTTCATGTGATATACAATTTATATAATACCCTAATTATTTACAACATTTATGATATTGTATATGACGCCATCATTATTTATAATATTGATTGCATTGTATATAAGTTCTTATTATTTGTAAACTTTATATATTCTGTTAGTTATTACACGTGAAAAGAATCGTGGGTATATTTCTACGAGATAATTCTTTCCGGAAAACATACTAAATAATACTATATCGATAGATTCTGCTGTATCTATGGTTTCACATGTTAGACGCTTGCTTCAATTTCTTCTACTCTGACGGAGTTCATATTCCCGGATGAAAGCAAATAAAACAAAAGCTAGGTTCAGGCAATTCGTTTTGTACATTTATTTTCCATGCATGGTCCGTTATAATTGAAACTATCCATCGACCAAGAATTATGCAAGTATCACTTCCTTCTGACAATAGACTATTTCTGTATATTTTGTCAACTTCATTTGGATCGGAAAATTTCTCAACTACATTTCAAATTGCCAAAATATATAAATGTATCAATTCGAGTTGTGAGATTCGATAGACTAACATGTTGCAAAATCACTACCGAATATATTTACTTTTAAGTCGTCGTTAGTAACATGCGGCACAATTTAATGTTAAATACTCTTGCCGCATTATTTGGTCAGTTTGAAAGCTGTTGACTTAGATGGGGGTTCTGCTTCATTTCACTCCATGACGATGTCATAGTGATAATGTAAAAATTCTCAGAAAAAATGTATTTGAATACCTATTAGATTATTGTTTTAGAACAAAAACTAAATAATATTATATCGAGAGATACTTTTATTTATTTTTAATTATAACCCCGTTCTGCTTCTCGTATTAGGAACAAATTTTAAAATTCTATTTACTATAATAATTTTTTGAGAAATTTATTTTCTGAAATTTACTTTGACTTTCATACTCTTCCATTTGTATTAGTTAATTAGTCCGATTCTATTTGAATATATACGACAGGAAGAACATAAATATTTTATCAAAATATTGGCCCTGCTTATTGCCATTAGTAATTTTTAAGAATCAAGGAAAGTCACCATTGGGTCACTTGGAATGGTATCAGTTGTCAGTAGTTCATTGTTGGTATTTCTTTTTGTATGTATATGCGTTCATGAATGAAAAGTCCCTGTAGTGACTGAATAACCAAAGGAATTCTTTGGATTTACCCTTTAAAGAAGCATTATTACGAAGTCTTTCTTCAACTTTAATTCATGAAACGACAATCCTGACAGGAATTGATTTTATACCTCAATAGGAAAATTTATAGCAAATTTCCTCATCATCCTTGAGTTGCAAGTCAACACTTTTGTATATATTGACATCTGGAATATTTTATAATTTTTTCTAACAATAAGAGAACTGTTCATGAGATCAAATTTAGGTTTAATCTTCATTACTATCCCAACCTTTATTCCTCTTAGTGAACAACGCATTTACCACAGTAGATGCAGCTATTGATTCAATGTAGGCGTTTCACTTCATGACAGTTTAGAACGTGAGGCCAAAAAGGTGTAGTGTGTTGCTCTCCGCGAGTCTAGCACCAGCCACGCTGATGGTGAGCAGAAAATGAGTCAAAAAGCGTCTCCGAGTCCTTGTGGATGACAAAGCATTCTCCACTCTCCAACTTCTCTCCCACTGGAGGATGTGGCAAGCTTCTCGCTGTTCTATCGCTACTTCCACGGAATGTGCTGGGATGAGCTGCATTCTCTTCTCCCGCCTGTTCAAACCTTCATGGCAAGGACCCGCCATGTCACTTATATAATAACAAACCCACATTCCCTCCGTATTCCATTGGCGAGAAATGTTCCACTCCAGCAGTTTCTTCCTGCAAACCACTACCCTGTGGAAACAATTCCCAACGGGATGTGTTTCCCCAATCATTACAATCTTAAAATGTTCAAGGCTAGGGTTAACAGTTATCTTCCACTCCTATCCGCACAAATTGCCTCCTAACGTAACCCTCTGTCCCGAGTGGCTTCCTGGCCTTGTAAAGGGTGAACCTTACTGTAAAAAAAACATGGACAACTCTGCTATTAATTTTAAGTTATGTCAGGAGTCTGACCAGACAGACAACCAAAGAAGCATACACGAGAATTATTTATGTCAACATCATATGATTTTATTATTTGCAATATTGAATTTATATACTGTATATGTGTACATTGATTAAAATATTCTATGATTTTTAACATATAAATTCATCATATAAATTCATATTTTTTGTATTACTGAGTTAGTGAAATTTGTGAAGGAGCAAAAGACCAGCACACCAGCAAAGTGACATTGGCTACAGCTATAGGAAGCCTAGTCGAATGATTTTTTTCTCATTCTCCGTGTCGATAACAAATCCATCGGATATGATATTCAGATAATGACCTGGTAGATTGTTGGGATAATATGTTGGATCCTGCATGGTAATTCACAGGGCACTGCAGGTTACTTGACCGTGTTCATTTCCTCGCTTAATAATATGCAACAGATTATGCTGATTTCGTTAGAAACACAAAAAACCGTGTTCAAAATTTAAATAATAACAATCCTTCTGTATGAATGGTAACGGTTAATACTGGAATATTTCTTCAGATTAAGAAACTTGAAGCAAAAGATTTTGGGTTCTACAGAAAGATGATGATAATAGCATGGATGGAACATATGCGCCACAAGGAGGTTTTAAGGAACATTGAAACAAAAAAATGAAGCTATACTTAGAATGAAAAATAAAATTGAAATTTCTGGGATACATGAAGAGAAAAGAGGACTTGGATGATTTGACACTCACAGGATATACGGAAGGCAAGAGGAACCGTGAAATATCAAGTACGCTATAAACCAAGATTCTGTAAATAGTTTGCAAAATGGACTTTTTTAATATTTCACCCCAAGCAAGGCGATAAAAGCTGCTAGGATGTAAGGGGTTGCTGAGAGGGAAATAAACAGGTGGTGGGGACAATAAAAGAATTGGATTCAAGGTAACGAAAAATGATGATTAACATTATATTTACATTTTTGAAGATCGTAGTTGACAGGTTTGGTTTCGTTTGATTTGTTTTAAGGCATATCAATGTCGACAAAATTTTTGTTACTGGTAATATTTTTTTCAAAAATGGTTAGCTGGTAATAATTTTTTACAAATTATTTTTGGTATTAAAACTTATTTTTATACTTTTATAGTGTGTAGTTTAACTATTTTCCCATAGCAAGGACAATAACAAATGCTACCACTCCGGGTCAGAGTGGATGTGGAAACACCAGCAATTAAGAGGTTGTTCCACGCTCCTCAAAACCTCTTGATCAGAGGCCTTGCTGTTGAACATAGTTCATCGTCTTACCCAGTACGCAGATGTAGTTTATACTCATACCCTGGACGGCGTAGTTGGCAGGAAAGCAGGAAACCGGAAGAGTGCCACCGGTGAAAAGTGCTGAAGAAGAAACCATTAGCATAGAACATTTACAGCAAGTAATTTCAACAGTGAAATTATAAAACCTAGTTGTCAATCTAGTACTGCGTTTACTGTCGTCAAGTTTAGATTATCATAGAGGAAAACTTATCAGAACAATTACCATGGAAGCATTTATAGAAAAGGCACATGGAAGTTACATTACAGCGGTGAGGATGTGACTGAAACCGAGATGCCAGGTCAGGACCGATAACGTTGAAGATTCTTGTTCTGATTTTCTCAAGAATTTCTAGATGGATAGCAGAACCACCAGACCAATTTTGACAGTAATATCCGATGCATGGCCGAATGGTTTGACTTATAAATATGCAAGATAGATTATCTCGCACGACATAATGTAGCAACATTCCTAGGAGCAAACTTTGCAATTGATTCAATACAATGCCAGTGGAAAATGTGAGACCAAGAAAGCACAGTTGGTTACTCCCCTGGAAGTTAGCGTGAGTCATGCTGATGTAAAGAAAAAAAAGTTGTGGAGAGGTATGATCGCTTATACGCTGAAAAGATACGGCGCATAAAATAAGTAGTAGTACGGAAATAATTCTTGACCTGATCTAATGTGAAAGGTAGCATCTTACCATTCTCATTAGCAGTAATTTAAAGTATTCCTCAACCGCAATTTGAACTCGGTTTATCGATTCCTTTTTCGGATATTTTAACTGTTAAGTTAGTTTTACACTTTCGTTTATAACATATGTAAGTGCGCGCATCGGCACACACATACACACATACAGTGAACAAATAATTTCGACACTTCGAATGCAAATATCATAGACTGACATGTACCCACAGAGACATTGTAATACATGTGCACGTCTATAGACAAGATTACTACTGATTGAATATATAGCTAATGCTTAAGCGCAGCTGTCCATAACGTCAGTTTAGGTACTTTACCGAAAACTGAACAGCAAAGCGAGGCAATTTCGCGAAGATAAGCAGCCGAGTATGATCCTCAATAGTGAGTGCTTCGATAAAAAAAAGGTCTTTTTTATCGTTTTTCTTTCGTCTTTGTTTTTTTCTCCGTAATTTTTCTTTAACTCTTTCTCTTGTTCTCGCCTTATTTCACAACTATGTCCATCTTTATCTTCTTCGTTACTATCTAGAATCTCGAACACAATTCAACAACTTTCTCTTTTTACGCTTTCTACAATTCATACACTATCGAAATATTTACTTTTGATTTTTCTGCTGCTCATTTCCTTATTCATCTTTACTAATATATATATATATATATATATATATATATATATATATATATATATATAGTTCTGGGGAATAGTTCTTTGACTAGTTATGGGGAATAGTTCTTTGACTAAATAACCAAATATCAATTTTATAACTTTCTTTTTTGAAACGCATCATGATTAAAAAGAGAAATTTCCACTAATATTTCATTACGCACACACACACACGCACGCACGCACACACACACACACACACACACACACACATATATATATATATATATATATATATATATATATATATATATATATATATATATATATATATGTAAAGAGAATGAATGTGTGGGGCATGGTGACGGTTAGTTTCACTCTTCAGACCATGACTGCTTACAACTATAAAACTTTTATCTCCAATATTCTGCTTTCTTCCTCCTATAGATATAGCAGATTGTAAACAATTTATATATATCTATATGTGGGTGGGGGGATGTTTGTGTGTGCTTTGCTGTCGAGTGTGTTCCACCCTTGGCTCTTTTCCGTTTCCCATCAGAAGGTACAAATCGATTTCCTCCCCATTCAATTGGTCATTGCACTTATTCGAAGGTAAGGATGGAAAGATATTTAAGTGGCACGTCAAGAAGAATGGAAGGAGGGAGGGAGGAAAGAAATGGACAGAATTGGATTGGAATCGTCCGTACAAATCGGGAACATTCGGCATGGTTTCTGACATTTTGGCGCTGTATCCTAAATATTGTGCAAATGTTTTCCGAAACTCGTCTCGTTTCTGTCCAAACATCAATGTTCTTACTCTCTCCTTCATCTGCTGTTGGTTTGCTTTAATATTTCCAAAATTAGATTTTGTTTTTTAATCATTTCCCTCCAACCAAGGCGGGAATGCCGCTAATACGAAGGGGGTTATAGAGATTGAAGGAGAGAGAAAATGCTGTATATAGAAGGGGACCGAGGAAAGGATAAATGCTTAAGATAGAATATGGGGATTGGCGTTGCATTTAAATTTTTGAAGATTCTAATTATCAGCGAAACAAGTAAACAGAAGGGGGTTCCACAGGCGGGAAGTGTGAGAAAAAAACTGTTGGAGTAGAAGTAGCGGTTACATTTACCTATTTCAACTGGAAAAGGTTTGGACCTAGATACCAATCAAGTGGCACGCTTAAACACACGTAGTCCGGGCACCAGAGAAAAAAAGCTCGTCAAAGCAGAACGCATGAAAATATTTGTAAAAAGATAGAAGTAAGCCACGTCACTTCAGTGAGAAAGAGACTGAAGTCGAAATGCCTGGTCAGGAGCGATTACATTATAGACCCTTCTTTTATCAAGAACCTGAAGATCAGTAGCAGGAAATATCTGACCAGATATGACACCAGTATTTAATGCATGGACGAATGGTAGATTTGCAAAAGTGCAAGATGCATTCTGATTAGAAAAACCTTCTGTTACGACAGTTACCCAAATTTCCTTGCAGTATATGCAGTTATTAATTCAATGTAGGCATTTCACTTCATGACAGTTGGAAACGTGAAGCCAAGAAGGCGCAGTGTGTTGCTCTCCATGAGTCTAGCACCAGCCATGTGGACAGGAAAATGTTTATATGAGAACAGTTTCGTTTTGGAGGCATTAAAATTTACGAACAATTTAACTGATTGGAGATCCTTTTCAAGAGCAGCGGCAAGGTTTTCTTTGAGGGATTTACTATTGAGACAGGAGTAAAAGGTAGTATCATCAGTATAATTGTCTACTTGGGTACTGATGACAGGGAGATCATTGATGAAGATCAGAAACAGCCTAGAGCCCAGGATAGAGCCTTGGAAAGAATCTGGAGAGAGCCCCTTCAAAACGACGTTTATTTCACGATTTGATAGGAACGATTGGATTAAAACAAAGGCATAAACATACCATATCCCTGAAGATTACGTAGAAGTCCAGCGTGCCAAACATTGTCAAACGCCTTCGAGATATCTAGAGCCACACCTTGAGCTTTGCCGTTATTATCAAGACCTTGCTATACATATTCAGTGATGGCCGTTAGCACATCAGAGATAGATCTGGCAAAACGGAAGCCATATTGTTTGACAGAGAGTAGGTCAGGAGAGGTAAGATCGTTAACCTCGTCAGCATTGATTAAAACCTGGAATACTTTGCTGAAAATCGGTAGAAGACTAATAAGGCGATAGTTAGAGTGGCCAGAAGGTTCTCCATAGTTCTTAAAAATAGGAACGACAGAAGATGACTGCCAACAAGCAGGAAAGAGCGAGACAATAATTGTAGAGTTTGGAGAGAACTGGAGCCAGTTTGGGAGCACATTTCTTTAGGACGACGACGGCTGAGATCCCGTCACCTCCGCTTGCCTTATGTGAGTCTAATTTAGAAATAATATCTGAGACCTGTGACGGAGTTATTCACATATCAATCAGTAGATCCTCTGTTGTATGAGGGAAATCAGGAGCGAGTGCTCCAATTGAGTCGAGAGTTGAGATGGAAGAGAATTTCCAAGCAAAGCATTCAACGTTGTCTGCTGTAGATGTCAGGACTTCGAATTGATTGAATAGAGGGTGGATAGAGGATTTGCTGTTCTTCATCACACTCTTGCAGACCCGCCAATAATCTCCAGAACCGAACTTACGAGATTGTTTCATTTTATCAGCAAACAGTAACTTCGCTTCATTGAGGACAAGCTTACACTTGTTACGAGCAGAGACAAAGAGACTTCTGTTGCAATCAGACGTGTCGCTCTAATACAGCCGAAAGAAGTGATTCTTGTGGGCTTTAGCGATCGTGCATTCAGGTGAGAACTAAGGAGATGAATGCGGTTTCACTTGGTATTTTATTGCTGGGATGAAGACATCGATGCCGGCATTTACCCAGGAGGAGACCTCACAGTATTTGGATGATTAGAAATTCAAGTTTTGAGATCAAGTCTCATGTTGATTTCAAACGGGTTAGCGATAATGAAGTTATATTTTTGACAAAAAAACAAACAAATTAAGACAAAAATTCATGATGACCAAGTTGCATAGAAGTGAGATTTTTTCAGAGTAAATTCATTTCTATAATAAAGCAAAGTTTAGCGTGTTTTGGTTAAATATATGTCACAATTTAGATTCTATTCTCAGAATATCATCGACATGTCTTTGATTCCATGTCAAGCAAAATGCTCTCGTGATCATTCAGAAAATATAACCAATAATCTGAGGAGAAGTTTTATGTCTAAAATGAGTTCGCCTAATTAAATAACTATTCAAACTTCTACGTTAATCGAAAATATTGTTTCAATGAAGATTTTTTCGTCCCTCGCCAATGACTTTTTAATATGTTCTTTTCGTATTAATGTTTAAGTGGCATAAACATTGGCTTCTGCTTATTTTTTTCTGAGAAAACAAACCATCATTTTCAGGAGGGCATGCAGAACACATGGCCAAATTTCTGGCGTTAGATAGACGAAGTTTACGGGTACAAAACACAGACTCCACCAATGGCTATGCATTGTGGAATCGCTCTTCATACCATGGGTTTACATCTGCACGCGGCTTCCCGGAACTTAGCTTATCACACAGCGCTGTCACTCGTGCTGAAAAACTGTAATCATATCCAATGGTTGATCTCCGTAAACGTTCAGCATTTGGTGAATGTCAATGGGTATAATGTTGTCCACATTAAAGAATTCATAATACAATTGGTTCGTATGCACTTTCATGACAGAAGCCATTTTGTCAGACGATTAAATGTAGCAGAGTAAAAAATGTTATTGGTTATTGATAGGAACATCTACTGTCATAGCACAAGCATCCACCTCCGATGACAGATATCAGTTATAATAAAACAGGTCGCATTACTTTCGTAGTGACGTAGAAGCATGAACAAATAGAAAAAGAAACTAAATGACATCAGCTAGATGTATTGAAAAAAAGATGTATTGAAAAAAAGATGTATTGAAAAAAAAATTAAGGATTCCTTATTCATTATTATAATTATTGCTCTTTTCTTATATTGAGCTCTTTTTGGATCCACATCCTCCTTTGAATTATCCCTACTAAACATCATTGGATATATATATATATATATATATATATATATATATATATATATATAGATAGATAGATAGATAGATAGATAGATAGATAGATAGATAGATAGATGTAAAAATTAAATTGGACGTTTTGAATTTTTTCGATACATAATAGATCTAAGATATTTGTTAAGATTTATAACTTTTACATACCAGCTGATTATAATTTTAATAGCCTTCTCATCTGGTTACAATGAAATAATTTCATGGGATCTTTATTTTTGTTTACATCAAGCTGGTTGCTTATATTGCTTTTTTATAAATTTCTCTAAAGCTAATCTTATTTCTTCATCAACAACTTTGGAAAATTATTGTTGATAAGTGTTTGTTTTATGTTGCTTAATTCTCTCTAAAATAATGTGCTTGAAGAGAAAATAATTTTAACAGGACGAAAAACCTATAAAAATTATAATCCGCCAGTATATAAAATTATAGATACGAACAAATACTTTAGATTTATTCTTTAGATTTATTCTTTCTCTGTGAATGTGTTTGTCTGCCTGTGTGCGTGACTGCGTGCGTAAGTAATAGAGAGGCCCCAAAAGTAATGTACAAATCAATCGTAATTAAAATATCGTGAGAGATGTAAACACAGAGCAACAGGAATATTTCCTCCAACAGCCAGTATAACCTTAATATCGAGCGCATGCGTATATACCGTCACAATAAAGATAAGTGCCGTCATAAACCAGTGGACAAACATAGCCCACCAAATGCAAACTGTCAAAGAAATACACCGCGAGATTTTTGGTACGTGAAACTTTCAAAGTCAGTGGTCCATGAAATTACTCACGAGAAGCTGGAAAGTGCCAGTTCCTTGACTCCCAAAACAATTGACTAAAGAACACAAGTTCCAACAGATCAGTATTTCTTTTCAGTATTTTGTATGGTATATACGAGCTGATGGAGATTTTCTGACGCGCTGATTTGAACCGGATGCATGATAGAGACAAAGGCTAATTCCATGACCTGGAAGCAAACATTAACACTGTCTCACCTACCATATACAAATAGTGTTCTGTTTGTAGAATTATACCGCAAAGACAGACAACTAGAAATACTGGACAGACCGAAGAAAACATTTCGTTTAAAGGGACCAGGACATTTGCCCGAAAACGTCGCTATACAACACGGCCAATCTGACAAGATTAGCTACAACGATGTTTGGGATATATTACCGTAGCAATTGTATAGCTGTTACTTCCTTCAGATTATCATCTGTTTGGGTCCTTCAAATAAAATGTATTTGGGAAGCATGCAGTTCCAAACAAATAATGCTGCTCTTGCACAGTTAAAAGGTAATTTCTTGATGCAGTCTTCGAGAAAGGTATATATGCGCTCATGTTTTAATGAGGAATTTGAATCAAACTTGATGGTGACAACGTGAAAAAAGAAGAGTTGTGTTGGTAACATTTGCACAATTTTTTTTTCTATAATAATCAACAGGTTTTTAGCATACTTTTCAGACATCCCTCATATTTCTATAGAATTCGTGGATTATATTTTTACTCCAACGTTATTTCTTATTAACGTTAATCTTGTGGGTACATGTGTTTGAATAGATTCCATGTTTCGTTTAAAGCAGTGAGAATTATGTCTACCGGCCTGAGCGTTCGAAACCGGGCGAATTGTACCTGCCTCGAATTTCAAGTCCCAGTTATATAAATACAAACTTATATAGGCCAAACTTATTCTCTGAATGGAGACTGGTGCTAACAAGCAGCAGTGGGACATCCAGTAGTAAGTTCCCCGTGTCAAACTTGCTTATCATTGTGCTGCGGTAACCACCTAAACATTTTTTTTCTCATCTATATCTTATATTTACAAGAATTCCACGAGTTTTCTTTAATTCTTTACTTTAATTTTTGAAAAATATGCCAGATTTCTAATTCTTGTATTCGCAATTTCATTCTATTATATTTTCTTCATTTCATTATTCGGTTTCCTTCTTTTTTGAGCTTTCTTTCGCTATTTTTTTTATTTTCCTTTTCTATGTATCTCTCTTTCCTACTTTCTTTTTTCCTTTCCTTTTTTTCTTCTTTTCTATTTTTACTTTCTTAAGTCTCATTGTTCGTGTAATTTCCATTCCTTCCTTCCTTCCTTTCTTCCTTCCTTCCTTCCTTCCTTCCTTCCTTCCTTCCTTCCTTCCTTTCCCATATCCTATTTTAATGCTTTCATTTCCCAAATTTCTTCATTTCTTTGTTCTTTCGTTACTGCCATCTAATTTTTCTTTCAATATTATTTCCCCTTCGTTTTCCTTTCCATCTTTCGCTTTCTTTTTTTTTGCTTCTTTGTTCCATTTCTCTTTTCATTTGCTTTTCCCTCTTTGCCTTTACTTTGTCCTTTCTTTCGCATATTTTCCTTATCTCTTCTCTTTTATAACTGTCTTTCCTTTCTATATTCTCTCTTTCCATTTCTTTCTTTTCTTTCTTTCTTTCTTTTCTCCGTATTCTTTTCACTTCTATTTTATTGCTTTCCTTCTTCCTTAATTTCTTTTGTCTTCCTTTACCCCTATCCCTATTTACATTATCCACGCCCTTTCTCCGTTCCCTGCTTCTCTATCAATTGCTTCCTATTGCAGCCACACGCCGTGGTATTCAACAGATGGCCTGATCAACTGTTGCGGCAACAGAAGCGCAACCTTGGACGCCATTACTAAGAGCCTATGTATTTATTCATTCAATGAAACCGCTATTAAGGAAACTTTAGGAGGGAAGGGCCGGCTTAGAATAGAATGCAAACGGAAAGAAACGGCGCATGGCATTTAGTTGAGCTTATTTTGTTCTTCCTCGTTCTGTTACAATTCAAATGGTTGGTTGAACGCGTTTTGTTTTTATTTGACGTCTTGATACCACAGCGAATTCATTATTATTTTCTTTATTCGTTTGCCGCTCAAAGTTCTCATGTGTTTCTCTCGTTTGTAAATATTCATTTGGCTTTATCAAATCAAACCAGAAAAGAGCATAACTTATAAAGTCACGCGAACATAAAACAAAACCATTGCAGTTTGGCCAAAAGACCGACCAGGAAAAATATTGTTCTAATTTAAGATAAAAACATTTAATCAAATATTCGCATAGACATGAGTATGTATATTTTCATGAAGCTTATATGCTAGCAAGAGCTATAGATATTACATGGTGGATACGAGATGTAAGATTAACATATATATATATATATATATATATATATATATATATATATATATATATATATATATATAATTAATTAAGTTATAAGGAACTTGGTAAACCGATTTTTCCTCTCAATTCGTTGTTGGAAGTTTTACCTGATGATCCTGAATCCTTAAAAAAGGATTTAGGTGAAATAAATTATCGTAATGGTACCTTAAAGTGGTTTGTTTTTCATTACATATATATATATATATATATATATATATATATATATATATATATATTTGTGTATTTGTGTATTTATTGAAATAATTTTATTCAAGTTGCCACAATAATAATTTCTCGTCTTCGAGGTTTTAAAGTGGAGACATATATTTGCATACAACGTAGATTTTTCTAATACACGTTCACCTTTTTTATTTTATTGTATTACATCGCATATTTTACATCTTTAGATTCTCTCTTCAATTTTCGGAACCATCTTTGTTTTCTTTCCTTTTTTATCATTATTATGATTCAGTTTTGTTAGAAAAGAACTTTAAATCATGCTAAGGTATTTACCAAAACGATCGTTCTATCTTTACTGCTAGAAGTCATTAGAAGTGTGTTGTAGCATATATACGGACGATAATATGCATGTCCCCATTCATATAAATAGAGTAGTAAATACTGTATGTTGGTCTGCAGTTGAAGATTCGTCTCCAGCTGTGCTGGTCAACTCTGACTCCAAGCAGAGTAGATCCCCACACGAGGCTATGTCGAAGGGCAAAGTCTCGTCTCGGGAAACAGCTACTCGACCCCGTTTTATACGGGGTCTACGGGGAATTTTTGGCCGAGCCTACGGGCTCGGATACCCCATATTAAATTCGGCCTTGTGCCAGATTTTACCGAGTGGGGCGGTTGGTAGATATCCTGCATTTGGAGATCCATTGTGAGTCACTTTTAGCAGTTGACTACTTCTTTTACGCGCCGCTGGTGAATCTTATATGTGTTGTTCTTGTCCTAAGTATTATCGTTCATTATCAACCTTCGTGTAATTATTCTATTCACTAACGTTGCCTAGGTTACAACAAAGCGTTTAGTTTTAATTAACCGCATAAAAAGATAGCTTCTGATTGTAAAGTCAGTATACATTTAAAATAATTTTTAAATTAATTTTGTGAAAATTGGCGTATTTTTGTTTATAATATTCCAAGAATGAAGGAAATTAGCAACATTTTGTTATATATATTTTTTAATTTTTTATTTTTCACACTCAACTGCAGAAAATAGTTCCTAAGACTGATTTGCGAAGTTTAATGTTGGAAATTTCTTGTTGAATCATGTTTTCAAAGTCACGTAGTCCAATTGTTGA
The DNA here is from genome assembly GCA_963932145.1 of Acanthosepion lycidas. Taxonomy (NCBI): domain Eukaryota; kingdom Metazoa; phylum Mollusca; class Cephalopoda; order Sepiida; family Sepiidae; genus Acanthosepion; species Acanthosepion lycidas. The sequence continues at coordinate 46,064,742 of OZ010600.1, read as the reverse complement.
TAGCAATCAAATGAAGATATTTGTGGAGATGGGTAACATACCAAAAATCAACATTTTGCAACAGATTGGTTATGTTAATTGCTTTGGTGTGTAGCTTCTACATAAGAGTTTGTTTTTTTAAAGAAATCACTACACACGATGAAAAGTAAAAGAAATTACAAGAAACATAAGTAAAGCAAAATGAACCAGCACTCGCCGTCGACTTTAACTTGTATTTCATAATATCTTCTTTTCTGATCGCTTCCTTTATGATGATGGCGTTGGTGGCTAAGTAGACTGATTCATGTATGGAAGAGTCGATGGCATTGAATGCATAGTAATGTTGGTGGAGAAAGTGGTCGATTTTGGAAATGGATAAATAAGGCAGGTTTCATACAATAAGAGAGAGAAATAAAAATGCAAAACATCAGTAAATGTTTCAGAAATTACAAAATAATTCGGTAAAATACGACACGAAGAAATCCTTAAAATATTAGGATATAAATCAGAAATTTAAATGAAATATGATTAGAATAATTGCGTTAGCCAAAGTGGAGTTTATCTAAGTCTATCCAACCAGTTATCTAAGTTTGTTCATATCTATCTGATGTCTGGTGCCATTTGAGTCGATCTAATTTAATCAAAAGTTTCTTATTAATCTGCCACGGTTTCCTAATGTTTAAAAAATCTCATCCTACATCTACTTATCTAACCCTGCTCCTCATAATCAAATCTATCTACCCATCTATCTATCTATCTATCTATCTATCTATCTATCTATCTATCTATGTTCCCTGCGTTATCTATCTCTCTATCTCTCTCTATCTCTCCCTCTCTATCTCTCTATCTCTCTCTCTCTCTCTGTATATATATATATATATATATATATATATATATATATATATATATATATACTAAGAATAAATATGCATTTATTCCTCCCCGTTTTATTCATATATATATATATATATATATATATATATATATATGAGTGTTCGGAAAGTAATAACGTATTTCACTGCGATGAATTAAGAGTCAACCAAGCAAGGCAGAGGCAAGGTTGAATAGTGAAAAAAAGTGTCTTGAATTATTTATAATCGCCTTCTATCTGACCGACTGTGTGTCGTTTATCGTGCATTTAACTAACAGTGAAATTATACACACGAACGTTACCAGACAAGAGTGATAAAATCGTGATCTGCTTAATCAATGAATAACAAATAAAAGCAAAAATAAAATACATACCAGAATTTTCTTTTTTCTTTCATATTCCATTTCTGATGAAGCTTAAATAAAAGTGAAACATTTTAAATTTATAAACGCTTCGTATTTGTTCCCTATCCTATCATTCATTCATTCATTCATATATATATATATATATGTGTGTGTGTGTGTGTGTGTGTGTGTCTTTGGGTAGCAATCCCTTTCTAATAAATGTTTCATTGTACTGATTGACAAGATTTTCTGTTAAGTTTCTTAATGCATTTCTTCTTGTATGCGAATAAAAGTTTTTTTTTCTGCGTGTGTGCGTGGGGGGGGGGTTAGTGAATGTAGAAAATATCCAAAAATAACACTCTTCACAACGATATTAGCAATAATATTAATAGATTTTATCAAAACCAAATGCCGAGAAATTACAAACATGATGAATTTAAACTAAGGAATATAATTTAAAAGATGCATCACCCCAGTTGAACAAACTAGAAATATCAATTTAGTTGTTTATAACAAAAAATTCAAATCAGCCAACCTTATCATAAGCAACAACAATTCCCCAGCGAAATAAAAACTATATGTGACCAAAATTATTTATGAATAAAAATAGGAAACTTCTTGATGAAAACAAATTCATAAATAATAGTGTCAGACTTAGCAGCACTCGTGTATCGAGACGACTAATCTTACATATCTCTTACGAGAACTATATAAAGAGCCATTTAAATCGGTACGGAAATGCAACCACCTCGATACGGAATATATTTGTCGAGAACTCAGATGCAATACGCACCATCACCTGCAAAAAAAAAGCGTCGGAAAATAATAATCATAAAAAGCAAAAGCCAACCCTTAATAACAACGGCTATGAACACGACAACAATGTACTGGCTGTATTCGGGGTTTAAGAATATGTCTACCTTTCATAAACTTGCATGCCATTTACAATAGCACAACCAAAATCCTTGAAAATAGCTCATAGATTAACCGAAAGCGCCCACAACAGAACAATCATTTGGACAAAAAAAGTGTCTTGTTCGCATGCAAAAATACTTTGACAGTCATTTTTAATGAAACACACACACACACACACACACACACACACACACACACACATATATATATATATATATATATATATATATATATATATATATATATATATATATAACGCAAATGGAATTTTTGCCTTTGGACCAATAATAGGTTTACGAATTCAAATAAAAGAAAAACATCAAACACAAAATTTCTGGCATGTGCCTCTCTTCCCTCTTCGAAGTTGTAGAATTTTCTATTCCACAAGATACAACAGTCTATTTATCAGCACAATAATCTATAAGTTAGCGCATGTGAGTTCCTACGTATAAGTACATACACCTACGAACATATTTAATATAAAAAATGTATGCTTTTCGTATAGAAAATCGTGACATAACATAAAAAACTAGATTCCTATGATTATGCATTATATAAAATGTCTGATCTTTGTATACAAGATTGTAAATTGATCTACAAAGATAAGATTCCTACGTATGTATGACCCCCGTATTCAAGATCGTGACATAACCTTAAAAAATCAAAAGCATAATTCAGAAAAAAAAAAAATTTGTTGATCTATACTTAGCTTCCGGCTAACTATTATAGACAAGCAGTCACTATCTTATTCCGTGCAAAGACGCCATCTGTCGGCTGTCCTCAGCAATTGTCCAGGTCACGTCCTAAAGTAGATAACATCTTTTCCAATTTGACCTAAAGCAGATAAGGGAAACTACCAACAATTATGATGAATTATGATAATGAAATCTTTTTGGCTCTTATTTTTTTAAGGAAGGATATGCATCCATTGGAGAAAACTTCCCTCTGCACACCTCATTTTTGATACATTTCATTCAGTGTATTGTATTTGAAGAAATATTTTCTTTTCATCTGTTATTGATGCCGTAATGTGAAAAGGCTGTCACTGATTCAATGCTTACCTTTATTCTTTTTATCTTCTTGTGTTATTAAAAGATATTTTGATATCAATTTTATCTTCTTACATCTTAAATTCAGTTCATTTTCATTGTAGTGAGTCATGACGTCATTGTGTGGCAATTAGCACACTGCACCGGTCGGAATCTAGACTACATTTTATTCCCGTCCTTTATTGCTGTTCTGCATTGCTGGCTAATAAGTAAGCAGAGTGTCAGTCTGAGTGGTTGCGATAAAACGCAACAAAAATGAAGATGAAAGTGTACTACTGAAAAATTATGATTAAATTATAAATACTTTCAATACTTTGTAGCAAATCTTCATTTTCAACCAATGAAACGTTTTTATATTTTAGATAATTAACTGGTTATACTAGAGGAGTTTCTTCGATGAAATATTGTCATTTTACACACACACAAGCGCGCACACGTACACACACATACATACATACACACATGCATACATGTACACAGACATATATATATATATATATATATATATATATATATATATATATATATATATATATATATATAAGTAAATGGGTGGATTTTTTATTTATTAATCCGACAGATTTTATTACTTTTATTTTTATAACGTTTAAGTAATATATGTTTGTGTGTGCGTGCCCCAACTACGTCTAAAACAATAAAAGCCTTAATACAAAATAAAATAATAAGCTAAAACTTGAAAGAGGAATTTACCTGTAATAATTGCCACATGTAATATATAGGAGAAACCGTAAGGAATTTAAATAAAATATTATATGAACAAAAATTTTCTTCAAAATAACACATTAAAATTATTCCAAATATTTTTCAAAATAACACATTAAAGGCATTAGTTTCTTACCGTGATAAGACTGAACATAATTTTGATTTGAAAATGCTACTCTAGTTAAAAGAGAAAATAATTTACTAAGACGAAAATATTTAGAAAGTACTTTAATCACGAGATCATCGACACTAATTTTGCGAACATTTTCTTACAACGTTTCACCCTTCTTGGCAGATCTTCTATTATCAAAATGTAGGATATTAGGATAGTTAATAACAAAAGTGATGGAAACATAGGCAGAAAGAAAAAGGATCTAAGTAAAATATGCTACATTGTATACTCTAAAACACATTTTTTTAAAACTTACTTTTAAATTTAAAATCCTCGGCGTCTCACATCAATATAAACATAAACTTAGTCTGATGAAGCCCTAAAGGGGAGAAAATGCGTCACACCAAAACTTTTTCTACTTTGTCATACTTCTTTCCCCCCAAAATTGTCCCTATATATAAAAAAAATTGTATATCGTTATCCCATATAAAATATTCATATTTTCTTCTACCGATCAAGAAAAATATTAGAGCGTGTATATTTTATTCTAATAAGATTTCTTGTATATTCAGGCCGATAGACGAAAATATATACATATACTGTTTAATAAATAAACGGAGCTTCTGCTCAAATACGGGTATCCACTAAAAATAACGTTTAAGTAATGAAATCTGTTGGATTAATAAACAGCCATTCCCTTTTTTTTTCTTCATCTATCTGTCTCTCTCTACACACACACACATATATATATATATATATGTATATATATATATATATATATATATTAATATATTTTCTGTTTATACATTATTTTTATAGATTCAATTATATAAGTAAATGCTCTGTTTATAATAAACAGCATTAATTACATTTACTGTACCTGAATGTCCGAGAAATTTCGTAGAAAATATGTCTTCCAACAGGAATCGAACCTGTATCCTACACGGAACATACATTTGGCCGGACGTGCTATACCATTTAGCTATAGAGGAAGCGTCTGGTTAACAAAGATAAATTACTGTCGGCGGACACATATTTTCTACGAAATTTCTTTTTTATACATGTTTCAGATGTGAAAGACAAGGAAAATCTTATAACTTTTGATTTATTTTCTTTTTGCGGGGGGTGGGGGTGTCAGGTGTTGAGAGAGTGCAGAAACTGTCCGTAACGATTACTGTCCTGATTATTGTCCAATTCATTTGTCATTTTCAAGGTGTTCGTTGTTAATATGTTATGCGAGAGAAATGTGTTCGTCATTCCATTCTTTTAAAAGACCACCAACACAGAGCCGTTGTCAAATAATGTAATGTTGAAACTTGGCTTAAATTGTTTTATATAAAGAGCTTCAACAATCTTAAGACTTCGTTGACAATTATATTTCTTTTAATAATTATATTTTTAATGGGAACAGGCAGTTGCTTGTTGGTATCTAAATGCTTTTTTATGACACTGTAGTTTCTTATCCTTCTAATGATAGTTGTCAGTCGCATATCCAATGTAGATATTCGTTTTATGACACGAGATATCTTGTAATGGTCATCGGAATTGATGTATTACATTAGTCGTTTCATGATAGGCGTGTTGGCCATTTTTTTTCTATCGTTTATTGTAAGTTCTAAACGTTTGGTCATAGGTCACCAGCAGAGTCCACGACAACTGACATTTTTTGTCACTAATTTAAGTCATCCTTTTGACGTATTTGCTTTCGTGAGAAGTCAAATAAATACCAACATTTGCCGGTTACAATCAAATATTAATGTCTATTTTTTATTTATATTTTTTTTTTCATTGTTAGAAAACATATCTAATTTGTAAAAAAAAGCTAATGTTTAAAAATTTTAATTTTGCAAACAATATTTCATATGGATCTCTGGATTCGATCCATTGGTGGGCTGGTGAAATACTTCACGACCAAATACTCTATGGACTGGTTTAATTTTACCGCTATTATGAAAACTTGAATTTTCAGACATTTTTGTTATGTCTACTTATTGGAGCACATGAAATGTCGTTTTTATACTAAATGTCATCAAATGGCGTGAATATAAATTAGCCAGTTGGAGTTCAGTAAAAAAAAAAAAAATAAACGTATTAGTAAACTGTACTGTAAGGCTATCGCACGCCGCTTGGTCAACTGCAAGTCACACGCTTATCAAAGAAACATGTATATAAACACAATCACGAAGAACAAATATATTATTCTGGGGTTTCTAAAAAATAAATGATAAAAACAACTTGACGGATTAGCCTATATTATTATTTTCTCTTTCATTTGTTCTTCTTAATTTTTAGCACATCTGTCAACGAAAACTATCCTTCTGGAAAAATGTAACAAATGGGCTTTGTCGTCTGACAATGGGATTATCATAATGGAAGCTGTCGCAAGTATTTACTTATCTTGAGTAATCATAAATTCTGAATTAGCTGGGTTTGATTTGAATTTAACAGAAAGGAAGATTTCAATTGGGTATAATTATTTATTCAAGATTAACAAGTATGAAAAACAAATGCTGTTTAAAGGTATTGTCAGATAGATATATATGTGTGTGTGTGTCTCTGTGTGTGTGTTTGTGTGAGTGTGTACATGTTTATGCGTGATCCCACACATCTATAAGTACATGTGCATATATATACATACAAATGAGATTATTCAAACTGTAATAGACATCCGTCAAGGAGTCTACTAGGCTGGCTAGCTGATCTGTGTTGTAGACACAGTCTCCAGCACCTATATGCCGAGCGGACCTTAGTTACAATCTCTTGAAGCACATGAGTTGGTATGATCAACAGTTGACCCCCAGTTACGATGACTTGCGACTTCGTGCTTATATATATTTAAACATATATTGTTAAATATAACAGACAATGAATGTCTATTATGTCTGATCATGAGCCGTTCTAATGTTCGAATGTTTGCTTTAATTTCTAGGGAAATTAAAGACAAAAACTGTCCAACATTTGGATATTTTTTATTAAGTTGCTCCTCATGAGCCATCCTCAGAGTGATTATACCGAGACATGAAACAAAGATATCCACCGTTAAAGATGATATTTTGTTATTTTGACATAGAAAATTGCTATGCGACGATAACGGTCGCGGAATAGCAGATGCAGGTCGTAAGTTCAGGATGTGGTTTTGTTGTGTCATACTAGGCAATAGACCAAAGTATTACAACAGAACCAATGTCTAGATGCAATGTAATGTGTTGTGACTAGTTTGAAATGTAATTTTTCAGGAGAGCGTGGTTGTAGTAAAGCCAATATATGTAGCGGGTTTATTATTAGCATCAGAGATACAACCTCTGAACAGGCATGGAAATTGACACACCACATTGTTTTTTTTTGTTTGTTTTTTTGTAGTGGATTTGTTTATGTGGTTGTAGGGTTATTAGAGATTATGAGGTCAATTATTTTAGATTTTTTATAATATATGATGAGCTTAACTTGTTTATTATTATTATTGGGTCTAACATTTCTACCTATTATGTTTTTGAGTGTTGTTTCATCATGTTTGTAATTATTATGCATTTGGTTAATACTGTTATGTTTATTTTGACGTACAATTTTATTATTATTAATATTATCAATTTTGTTAGAGGTATTATTAAGTTTATTGAGATGCATTTTAATTTGTTGATCAATGGCGGAATTAAGAAATCCATTATTAACAAGTGTTTGTTTAATGTTGTGTAATTCTTTATAAATATGGTTTTGGAAGACGATATCATTTCTGTGCGTTTTTTTTATAACAGCTAACTTATATCGGGGTCATTCACTATTGTAATTAAGAAGACACGAGTTAATGCTTGTGAGTTTCCTATATAGAGAAATAGTAAATTTATGTGTGCTGGAATCAATAAATATATCAAGGAATGGAATTTTATTATTAATATTAATTTCTAAAGTGAATTTGAGGACAGAGTGACATTCAAATGTGTAATTTGATCAATATTTTTAGCTAAAACGAAAATGTCATCTATGTATCTTAGTGTTATTAAGTATTTTATTTTTCTAAATGTGCCATATAATAATTAGAAAAAAGGGGTGCCTAAAGGAGATCCCATCGCAATACCGTCTATTTGGGTATAAATATTACCTAGGAGGTCATGAAAAGTACTTGAGTGGTACATGCTAATAATAATTTTTTTTCAAAATAGTACGTTTAATATTGATAAGTGGGAGAGAAGTGTGATTGTATACATCACGGATAATGATGTCAATCGTTTCATGAACAGGGACATTAGTAAATAAATTTTGTACATCCAAAAATGTGATTATTTGGTTGTTTGGTTTTACAGCATCAAGAATTTGTATAAGTTCATTTGAGAAGTTAATACAATATTTACTTGAGTAATTAATTTATTAAGGGTTTTTAAAAGGTAATATACTGGTGTAAGTATTTGTGAGATGATAGGTCAGAGGGGATGATTTTTTTATGGATTTTTACATTTCCATAAAGGTAGCCAAGTTAATAGTCACTTATAATCTTTTGAAGTTTATAGGATCCTGTGTCAGCATTGTTAGCAGTAATAACTTTATTGATATGGTTTTTAAGTTGGGAGGTGATGTTTTGGGCCAACTTTTTAAATTTATTATGATCGTCCAAAATGGACTGTAATTTTGAGTGGAACTCATGTTTGTTTAAAATAACGAAAGTATTAGTCTTATCAGCTTGTCGGACAACAATATTAGTCTTATCAGCTTGTCGGACAACAATAGTGTTGTTATTTTTTAGTTATGTGACTGTTTTCAGTAAAGGAGTGTTTATAATTCCATTCGGATTTTTATGATAACGGTTTTTAATAGATTCAGCTTAAAGTAAATCTTTTAAACCTACCTGTGTAGTAATATGATTGTCATGTTCCAATAGAAGTTTTTGTTAGTATAAAGCTTCAATTTATGTTTGTTTAAACATTAAATTAGGTTTCTGTGCGACATGAAAATTTGGTCCAAGATTAAGGAATTTCATTTCATTTGGAATGAGTTGCTAATCCAATAGCTTAATGAAGTTGTCGTTGATGTTTGGTAAAAGTATTTTTCATTTATATAATTTGTGTAGTTTTTTTTTTATGACTTGTTTATATATATATATATATATATATGTGTGTGTGTGTGTGTGTGTGTGTGTGTGTGTGTGTGTAAGAGAGAGAGAGAGAGAGTGCGTTGGTGGTAGTGGCTTTGAATGAGAAATAGGGGAGCCTAGTTCGAATTCCAGACGAGTGTGTTTGATTAAATAAAGTAATTGGAAAAGTTATGAATCCATCTCTTCGCCAACCCAACTATATGTTGGATAGCAGGAGAGAGTGGGCTCTCTAGCTGTGGCTGGCATTCAGTATTGGAGAAGGAAAACTCTAAATTCAAAACGGTAAGTAGCCCTGACGCTGCGATAGGGCTACTTTAAGTAAGATCTCTGTCAAGTTTCGACTAAAGTGCTTCATTAAAATCGACTCATTGAGCAAGAGTTAATCCATGTAATTAAGTAAATATTGCACTTTATTCTCTCTTTCTCTCTCTCTCTCTCTCTCTCTCTCTATATATATATATATATATATATATATATATATATATATATATATATATAGGACAACATATTATGAAATGGAATTAATCCGAAAATTATTTTTTAATATATTTTCCATTTATACGTTATTTTTAAAGATATATTTTATTTAATCAAATACACTATTTTTTTTTTAATTAAACAGTATTAATTACATTTACCGGCCTGAATGTTCGAGAAATTTCGTAGAAAATATATGCTTCTCCGAGAGGAATCGAACCTGTAACACTCTGGGAAACATCATTTGATCTGATGTGCTGTTAGTCATTCAGCCACAAAAAAAGCTACTTGTTAGCAAAGTCCGAATTACTGTTTATAAACATACACCTTCGACGATTTTTAGCGATCGATCATATTTGCTCACGAAATATATCTTAACGTAAACAATGACAACATATTATGAAATAGATTAAGTACGACAATTATTTTTTTATATATTTTCCGTTTAGACGTTATGTCGGAGAAGCACATATTTTCTACGAAATTTCTCGAACATTCAGACCGGTAAATGTAATATTAATTAATCTGTGTTAAGATGTTCTCTCTGTGTGTATTATAAAGTCCCATAAAATTGTTGCAGGTCCTATCTCTGTAACCGGGTCCGAGTGATGTGCATGCCAATTTCTTGCAGTTTCCTTCCTGTAAAAGTTGCGGGTTTTCCAGTGCAGTTATTGGCCCACTCTGTCATGCCGATTATTATTATTATTATTATTATTATTATTATTATTATTATTATTATTATTATTATTATTATTATTATTATTGAGTGATAGATTAGCACGCAAACGCAGTGAAATTGGGGTATAAATATACGAAGCCCAATATACCCATAATGAAACCCAATCTGATCAGCATATACAAGCATCACAGCCAAATGTGCGTGAGATGTTGACAAGTTTTGATAAAAGCATCGTCAAAACTTGGGAGCTCTTTTAGAAAAATCAGTCCCACTACTACCGCTCCTGGACAGAGATGCACAGTACGTCAGCCCCCTAGGGGTAATGCCCAACTGGAAACTGACAAGAAAAATCCTAATTGACAAAGACAAAACATAAATTAAGATCAAAAGCCATGTGAGCCATAACTGATGCCTATTATTACTGAGTGAGAAAGATGCCCGTCAACAAATTGACGCTAGGGTACAAATCATACGAATACCGATTCACCCATCATGACATCTGTGTTGATAAAGTTATACGAGTCACAGGCAAACGTATGCGATATGATGGTAAAAAGCAGCGCGTCACTTTGCTTTGCAACCCTAACCCCTATTTTAAATAGCAGTTATTATACTATTATCAGTATCACTACCATTTCTTTTTCCTTCGTTAAAATGTTGACGTTTATAACGATTAGGTAATTGGTTCTCAACCTTTTTTGCCCGATGTCCCCCCCCCCTTTTTTTTTTAACTATAAGTCAGGATGTCATTGCCCCATTCCAAGATTGTCCGACTCGAAAGATGTATTCCAGATAATATGCATGTATTATTGAAAAACTTCATTCTTTTCCCTATTAGTACGTATACATTGACATGGATTATTTTTGTAGTGGCAAAAGACACAAGAGCTTGCGGAAAGAAAAAACAGCGTGACTCCTCAGTTATGAGGACCGATGCACATTGCTGGTTGTGCCGCCTTCGAAAAGTTATCATTTTGAGTCTACCAATCTATGGCCCCAATACCCCCACCCCCGTCCCGAAACCCTGAAATTCACTCCTAGCCGGGGGTGGGGGGTCAATTTTCCGCTGTTTGAGAACTCCTGGCCTAGGGCAACTATGAGGCTCTATTAAAAGTAGTAACAGCAGAAACCACTGTATTGCAAAAGATGGCAAGGATCCTGAGAAAAGCTTTAGAATTCTAATTAGTACTAATTCCCAAAAGTGCCTCCAAGAGACCTGTAATAGTAGAACTAATAGTAGTAGTAGTAGTAGTATTAGTAGTACTAGTAGTAGTAGTAAGAAGAAGAAGAAGAAAAGAACGTGCACCTGACAACAGAGAGTCAATGGAAGAGAAATGAAGAAAAATGTCATCGTTTAAATTTAAAGCTTAAGCTCTTATAACTGATTCATATGTTTATGATCAGATTTATAGCATATTCACTAATATATTATTCTTTTCGCTAATTGTTGTGGAGGCAGCAACAACAGAATTTCATTTGTTGTCACTTCTTCTTTTTCATCTCCTTCCCCCTCATCATCATCTTCATAAATAACCTCTTCCCTCATCATCATCTTCATAAATAACCTCTTTAAGACGAGTTGTCACTCCACCATTTAAAAACAGCCCAACGAAAGTCTGAAAATTTAATACGCACGCCAAAGTGTTCTGGTGTGCTACATTTGCAACAAGAACACTTCCGCCTGCACAAATAGTTCCTCTCCCTAAATTTAAACAACAACAGTTCGCCACGATCTAACCACCATCACCGCCAACTGTACTACATCTTCTACTGTAACCCGGGAACCATTCATTAGAAAAGAAATTATAGTATCAGCCTTCCAAATGACAAGACCAGGCATCTATTTGGTCAGCTGTCATGACAGCCACGAATCTGGCATTGTATGGGGGGCACCCTGCTTGCAGAAGATAACTCATGTCTGTCCGTCTGCTCGGAAATGATTGGGCGGTGTTCTGAGCTATGATTGGCTAAGAACAACGCGGTCTAATGTATCATGGAAGGTCAGTTGGAACGATCTTCAGACTTCACCTTACACTTAATCTTCGATTCTTTAGTTGAAGCATTGGGAAGTGCTTTGTGATATATTTGTGAAAGAGAAAGAAAAGCGTGTATATTTACACAAGCAAACAAACGTGTGTGTCAGTGGAAAAGACTTTGTGTCAAAGAATATACAAGTACTTTCTGAAAATTATTTCTCCCGTGTGTATTTTTATTCTGGTTTTACGAAAAAGAAAATGTGTTTAAATGCTTAAGTTCACAAAAATTACTGTATGTATATATGATTTTAATATAGATAAATTTCTTATCATTTTAAACGTTAATTTTTGAGTTAAAACTAGAAGAATTAAATTACCTATTCAAAAAACGCAAATCTATTTTCCCGAATATTTTTTATCTAACATTATTATATGATATTTATTGTGATTATATTATCATTTGTATATAGATATTTCCTAAGTTTCGTTTAGTCTAACAGAGCATTACATCAATAGAGCTCTTCGAGAGGATCCAAGTCACTACGTTGCTGAACTAATTTACTAATCACTAACCTATACATGTTTTTTTATTATTATTTTTTCTGAAACAGGTAATTAATATCAACCGGCTTTAGCAGGTCTCCTTAATCTCGACCGGTTGTTATTAATTTCATTGTTTAAGAAAAAAAAAACAAGAAAAGCAACTCAAATACCGTTATAGTAATAAGAAATAATTCGGGTTAAAAAATCTATCTATCTATCTATCTATCTATCTATCTATCTATCTATCTATCTATCTATCTAGCTCTCTCTCTCTCTCTCTCTATATATATATATATATATATATATATATATATATATATATATATATATATATATAACGGGATCTTCCTTCGGTTTCGACGTATGAGGATCTGACAGCTTAATTGATTCAGTTACATATATATATGAAATTATCGCACAAAATTTCATATATATATATATATATATATATATATATATATATATATATATATATATGTGTGTGTATATATTAAAAAGAAGACAGATACCGCAAACATTTTTGGTTGTAATGTGGATTTTTTTTTTAAATACTAGCAGGTGAGCCCGGCGTTGCCCGGGGATGTAACAGTAAGAAATAGATCAAGTATCGACCATCATAAAGAGTGAAAAATAAAATTGACAAAGATTATTGTTTAAGGTTGACGGACACGCATATCTTAATTAGTTTTTTTTTTTTTTTTTACGAATTGGTCAAACCCAAACTCAAACAAAAACATTGTTTTCAATCGTTATGAGTCTATCGATTGAATAGAATTTTATTATAAATAATTGTCTTGTAAATGGAATTTTTAAAGCATTCTGAATGTAAAAATAAAGAAAAAAGTGTCCAAGACAATAAGAAACACTACCTGCCAAAAAAAAGTAAAGTTTTGTTGAAATTGGTTGAAAAATGTAGGAAATCTGATCCCATATATAAACGAACACACACACACACACACACACACAAACAACCTGGGTTTTATAATAAGTATACAGCGATATGAGTTGTCCCCCTTTCATTCTGGCGACAGAATCGTGTTTTATCGTGTTTTCAAATTGATTTTGTGCAAAAACAATTGTGTTTTTCCGATTTTTGGCGCTGTCAGAACCACCCCAAGCTAATTTTACGCAGTCCTGTGAAGTTTTGTTGAAATCGGTTCAAAAATGTAGGAAATCCGATCCAATATATAAACGTACAGACACATACACACACAAACACACACACACACACACACACACAATCTGTGTTTTATAATAAGTAAGATTATGCTTTATTTTCCATAATTTTACTACATGTGTTTCTGGTTCAAGAAAGAAATTCGGATTGCTAACACAAAAATAGAATGTCTCATATCGACAATATTTAACACCGAAAAACCTAAAGGAGAAAAAAATAATTATCTTTAATAATATGTGGATATCTCCACCCTTTACCTGATGACGGTCGCGAGACCAGAAACACGTGTAGTAAAATTATGGAAAATAAGGCATAATATTTGTAAAAAAAACCCACATCACAACCAAAAACGTTTGCAGTATCTCTCTTCTTTTTAATATACACACTTTTCTCTTGTTGGAACTACTATAACCTCTTCCTCATATATATATATATATATATATATATAAGACTAACAATTTTACAGTAACTGTGTATAAAGAAATAATTTCTTATTAGATGTCTCATTCCTCCTCCTCCAATAGAGTATCATTAGTCTCCCGTGGTGAGTACCGGGACAATCTACACGTCTAGATATTGATGTGGCTTCCGTAACAAGTAGGGTTTTACAATGTGGAGTTTCCATTTTCACCTCAAACTGATTCTGAATTCAGACTGGTTACTAGAGAACCTATTTTTCTATTTAACCCGTAGCTGATTGGGGGAAAGATGAATCCATATTTTCCCATTTGGCCGAAAGTGAATGCAACAAACCAATAGAATGCAACTCAGGGTAATTACAGCCTCTATGTGAAAGACTGAATTTTTCTCTGTATGTGCGAGTGGGTGGAAGTTTAGAAAGAGTTTCCTTTATAGAAATTGTTGCTTGTGTGAGACTAAGAAAAATGGTTATCATTGTGAGATATATTGTGATTATATTATCATCTGTTATATAGATATTTCATAAATTTCGTTTAGTCTGACACAGGATTACATCAGTAGAGCCCTTAAAGAGGATCAAAGTCATTACGTTACTGAACTAATTTAATAATCATTACCTATGATAGGCGATCCAGTCTAAACTCCCTCCCCACTCTATCTGTCTGTTTACCCCCACTCTCTGAAAGAAGTAAAATTATGCTCTCTAATAGAATTAAAATGATGCTGTCACTTATGCATGGAGCTATACTTTCTATTATAAGTAAAGGAAATCTACGCAACTCTAATATAATAGAAAATAATAGCTACTTGCATAACAGAGAAAATCATTTTAATTATATTTGGCAAACAATAAAAATGGAAACATTGACAGTTGTTCGGTTTACGCATTATTGAATTATTCAAACTGTTTTCCTGAATTTCAGGTTGTTATATTCACAATATTTCGACTGTTGTATCCTTCGGTCTTCTTCAGTTCTTCAGTTGGAATTTCGAAACTTCGTAACAATGAATATGAACGCTGGCTATGTATATGATGTTTATCTGGTGGTTGTATGTTCCATCCTTGTTAGGTAGTGAAATCCATAAGCTCTGGTTCAGTGTAACGAGAAAGAGTAGCATGACAAGTAATATGAGTTATCTCCCCTAAAATAAAAGTGAAATGAAAAAATCTCGGTCTGAATTTCTGGAATGAGGAGTTATCATTATTTATACTATTTATATTCGGACTATTGTCCCCATCATAACGTTTCGGATGTTGTGCCGTCATGCCTTCCTTAGGTGTATATTCATCTGGATAACCTACAAGGTGTTCTGAACTGCAATTTTTTACGAGGTAGACTGTTCTCATTCCACTGTCTATGGCTAGGGATATCGTCTAGTTCTTATTTTTATTTAGCTCAGTTATGGCTCAGCTATCTTCACTGGGTGCAAGTAGACACTCAGGGATTGAACTCACAATGACTATGTCACCAAATTCATGCGCCAACGCTTCAATCCAGTAAGCCGTGCAGTGTTTATTTGGGCTCAGTGGAAACAGGTGAACAATAAATGAGCAGTGCTCAATAAAAATAAGAAATAGACGAGATATCCCTAGACATGAGCAGTGGAACAAGAACAGTCTACCCTGTAGATTAAATAAGAGTGCAGTTACCCAAATCAACATGCACCTGAGGAAGGCCGGAAGTCACAATTGTCGGACATTGTGATAACAACAAAAAGAGGACAATAGTCTGAATCTAAATGGTGCAAATAAAGAGATTCGAACAGTTAAGCTTTCGGTTGAATAAATTTTTTGGTTTAATATACCGAGAATTTATATGATAATGTATGCACAAATCAGCTGTACAGCGCAGTCAATATTTTCATCCTGTGGGTTATTAAGTCCACCTCTGTAGAGAAAGCAGTAAGCAATCGATGATGGACAGACGCTTGTTTAATTATCAAATAACCGGTGTAATTAACTAAGCAATTTCCAGTACGAGTGTAGAGGTTGCGAAGGCAAGAATTGTGTATGAATCGCTTGTAGCCTAATGACCAAAACATGATGATTTTTTGGTTATAGTGTTATTATATTCGTTCTGCAGGAAAAATATGATGTCATAAGAAATGTATGGACAAATCAAATCAAATCAGGAAGCTGTCCAAACAGAAATCCTCTAGTCGCATTAAATCAAATATCTTTGAAAAACAGTCAATTTTGTTAGTTCCTAACTGATGTAGCAAGACATTATAATCAACAATATGTGGCAAGAATGACAGCTATGGTCTCGTAACAATTGCTCATGCCATGGTCAGAGATATATAAGCAAGTAAAACGACAAGTTTGTTATTTGAAGATCGCAGCATGAAGAATGTTTTGGCTGACTTTGAATGGCATTGATGTGCTTAATTTTAGCTGATGAGACATATACTTGATGATGAAAAAAAAACTGATCAGTTGACATCTTGTGCCAGAAACAATAACTGTTTATGTTTAGTTGATTGGGACACTCAGTGAGGATCGAACTCACTACAGTAATGTCTAGCTTCCTAACCACTGCTCCACTGTTATGTTAACATTTTTTCATGGTGGGAATTCAAGTTAAATATTAAAATTGAATAAAAGTTAAAAATAATTCCTCAATTTTTTCTAAAAAAATTTTATTCTGCGATACGAAATTTATATATCTTTAATGCGCACATTTTCCCAAAAATTTAATTTCAAATATTATCCCAGCGCATTATACTTTGAAAATTATGGATTAGGAATGGCCAATGAATTAAGATGACTGCTGTCGGTCGGCCCGGAATGAAATAAATATTTGCGTTTAATAAGCTGAACATAACCCCCCCCCCCCGACACACACACACACACACATGCAATGAGAATTGCAGTTTTTCTACTTTCATTATTTGGTTTAATTTATAAAAGAAATTGCATTTTGTTTGTGACGAATACGAAAGAAAGATGGTGTGCCAGCCAATGTTGCATAATGTTTATTTAAATATTTACTCGCTCGTTACATACTAATGGTCAGCGATAATGGCGAGCATTGGCGCATTGGGCGAGAAGACGAATGAAGATAAAAGCACTTGCGGTGACCATTGAAGATTATATCAGCAGTTGCCTGGTTGGATTCCTGCAGGGCTTCAAACTATTGACAGACAAGCGGACTTTCCCCACAACTACAGGAACAGCCAGGCATTAAACGGACACACAGACACAATATACTTGTGTTCATTCGCCCAAAACACGTCGTGTTTAGCTCATTGAAAAATTGCCGCTCTTCAAAGATTTGCGTGCATATTACTGACTGGTTTTTGTCAAGGTTGACTATGGATGTAACAGTTTTTCCTCTACTATTGCCTAGATAGGCAGTTATGGAGAATGTTTTGCGTATAGCTATTTAGTAATCGGCTAAAATATCTAGCACTAAATAGTGTAGCACAAGACATCTAGAGAGAATCGAGATCAATAAAGAGTAGCAGGGGTCTGTGTACTATTACTTTCATGTGAGACAAGCAAAGGGATTTACATATGTTTGTAATTGTTTAAAAAAGAAATTAGTTCTAGAAGACAGTGTAAGTCTTCTTCGGCTAAGACATTTTCTTTCATTTATTATATATTAATTACTTATCCGTTTGTATGTGGTCCTGGCAAAGCACATAGGTATGTAGCTAAAGAAAGGATCGTGCAGTTCACATTGACTCTATGATCCCGACTACGAGCAACTATAAAAAAAAAAATTATCCGGTTATTTTAGCTTTAATATCATGGTGGGGGGGGGGAGGATTTATTAAACCAATATGAAATGATGCAATAAACATGACTTCATTTTAATGACGACTTCATTTCTATCAATTATATCCGAGTAAAACTTCAGATTTCTTTTGGTTTCCTATTTACTTTACCGCTAATCCCTCGTTTATCTCGAAGCATTTTCCACTCAAAATATTTCTTGGCGTAGAATAAAATGACTACTTTTACAATTTTGGACGGAAAATTTGTTTGAAAAAAGAAAGATTGATGTATCGTGTTTGCTGAAAATCAGAAATTAAAATATTGCCAAAGTATTACTGGTTTAATAGGACATTAATTTTTATAATGTAAATTCATTGCTAATGTTTGCGCTGTAGAAATACATTGAAAATCAACAAGAAGAGATTGTCATTGGTCAGGAATTAATATAAGTGTTACTGAGAAAATAAGCTTCTTATTGTGTATAAATATTTCGATATCTCTCTTGAAATGAATATAGATTTTTTTGTTGTCTTACTGTTTTGTTTTACTCAGATTTTTCTTTATAAATTTTAAATTAGATTGTCACACTTTTCAAAACTTATTCCAAAATTACTGGATAACAGTTAGATTTTATCAAAGATTGTTTAACGGTAAAAAATCCACAAACTATTTCGACAATGAATCTCATCCAAGAAACTTAAACGTGTGTGCGTGTGTGTGTATATACGTATATATTTATGTGTGTATACGTGTATATATATATATATATATATATATATACACACACACACACACACACACACATATATATATATATATATATATATATATATATATATATATATATATATTTGCGTACATCCAGTAAAAGGGAAAAAGAAAAGAACTGACTGACATGTTGGAAGTTATCTTTAGACAAACCCAGCAATCACTTGAATAAATTTCCAATGGTGAACGCCAATATTTAAGGAGAAAATGTCAGAAAGTTGAATGCGTCCCAAGATTATGACAAACGCTGTAGACTTTGTACCCTGTAATTTATATTAAGTGTTTCAGCTTAGTTGATTTTTACTTAAACCAGACAGCGGCCACACCTGTTGAGTTCCCGTTAATCAACCCTTTGGTGTTCGTGTATTGACTTTGTTTCTATTTGACTGTTTGTCTAGCTATCTGTTTGTTTGTCTCTATTTCTCTGTTCTCATATCTCTCTACATCTATTTCTATCTATCTCTATATCTACTATGACTCTATAACCTTGTAACATTAAAAATCAACGTTTGGGGTTTTTTATTCGAACAATGGTTAACAGGCTTGTGTGACTTATACATCTTCAATTTATTGGCTAAAAGAGCGACGAAGGCAAAAACATTTTTATGAAGAAAATGATACTATACAATCTTACTTGTCATTCTTGACCCTTCCAGGATACATTGAGCAAAATTAAGAATGGAAAACGTCTGGAGTAAACGTTAAAGCTACTTAAACTTCTTTTGCACATATCGATTAAAAGGAGACATTTTGTTTAAAAAAGAAAGAAAATCTCATTGACGCCACCATCATTCATTCATTTTATCATCGCGTATAAGACGACAGGGTAGGTAAAAACACGGAAACGCTGATATCAATATACAATTTTGATTGATTCTGATTTTAAAATGAAAATCATTGTTGTACTCAGTATTGATGCGTCATTGTGTGAAATCTTATGTGTGAAATCATTTGAAGAAATTGGGTTATTTGAATAGTATATGCTACTTCAAATACACTGTTCTTCATTATTATCATTGGTGAATTTACATGCTCACAACAGATGTCTATAATTATCACTGGAGATTGAGAAAGAGAACTGATTCTCAATTCTCCAGCAATTTTCCCAGTATCCTCACAGACACCAACACCACTATAGTCTGGATAGTCTCAGTTCTTTAATGTTTTAAAAAATTTCCACCATTTTTAATACTATTCATTTTTACATAATTCCAGACGTACCAAATATTAAAAACAGGGCCGACATCTCCATGTCCCACACTTTGCAGGGCATTTTTTTTCAAATTGTTGTTTACTTTCGTTTTCAAACTTTAGTTTATTAGAACAGTTAGGTTCAATATCTGGTACATTCTCTTGTTTAGATCCAATCAATTCAGTGTGGATCACATTTTTATTTTCTACTACAGTCTTTTGTGGTTTCTACTGACTCTGTTAGGTAAAACACAAGTAGTCATTATTATATGCATTCATCGAGTTTTCCCACCACACATATATGAGCGGATTCTCAGTAGCCATCAAGTGATAGCAAGTCTCCTCAATACACTATTCAGTTTGCCCCGATATTCTCACTGATTTTATTAATGCTGTCGTCTAAATGCATTCAAGTCTTTCTTTCCCCAAGGAAGTTTCACTCAGCAACATTTTCGTAAGAAGTGCCATTTTGTGGAACAGACTCCCGCGCAGGTACTTCCCTGAATACTTTAATGTTGACTTCTCTATGTCAAACGTTAATCATTATCTATCCTTCTTTTCTTCATAATCTCCTCTTCCTGACAATTTCTTTTTTCATTCCTATCATATATCTCAGTTCAATCCTTTAAGGAAAGTGTCTACTCTGATTTACTTTCATTCTTACCATGTGTCGACATCTACTTTCTCTCATTGTTTATGGTAATTACATTTGGTTCCCCGCCCCGAAAACTGAACTGGCGACTATGTTCGAGTCTCAAAGTCCCAATGAAATTTACTTTTTCTCTAAGATAAATTATGTTTTGTACATTTGTTCTGCATATTCAAATCCAAGTTGTTTTGCACAGTTTCTAGTAATTTCCTACCCAGTCATCGGTACTATCGATATCTATTGAACTAATCTGCAACATCTAGTTATATGATTTACTCTTCTGATGTGTCATGTCTATTTTAGTTTTAATACAGTCTGTGCTACTGTTATCACAGTTTCTTCAACTATATCTCCAGCCTCTTATTTGATATATCCTAACCTATTCCTGTCTGTTTGTAAATTCGTTTGCTTCCTAATTTCTCTGCAATTTTCATCGTTCCTGTAAAATGTGGAGAAATATTTTAGTCATGTTCACGTTCATAAACAATTCGCAGAAACGTGTGGACATTTTTAAATGTCGGAAAGTGACACCATTTTGGCAACATTAACTCATAAAAAGTTGTCTTAATGCTGTCAAATGTGTCACAATGAACAGTTTTGATTGCTTTGTAACATTTTCAAAAACATGTCAATGTATAATACGTTTATTATTATTATACTTAATATTATTATTATTATTATTATTATTGTTGTTGTTGTTGTTGTTGTAATCATCATGAACATTGACGGGACCAGTGTAAAATCAACTAGTACACAATAATTATAAATAATAAAAGGAAAAAATAACGAACACTAATGGACTTGGTTATGCATGGCATATCTGAAAAGCCACAGAAGCTCATGATCAATTATTATGTTGGTGCAAAAATAATGACGTAATAATGTCGTTTTTTGACGTCATTTTAACGTCAAAAAACGACATTATTACGTCATTATTTTTGCACCAACCTAATATATCAAAGCGAAAATAGACAAAACCTTTGTAGACAAAAACATGCGACAGTAAAATCAATTATAAATGAATGCAGTAAACTGATACAACGGAAATATAGAAAATAGGCATAACATGATAGGAGGAATCATATAGTGGGAAGAGTGCAATAAATTTGAGAGAATTATAAAGTTATGCGTATTATGGCAAACCAATCCAAATTCCTTAGATTTCGAAATTGGGAGAATTAGAAATGTTTTTAAAAGTTAATACTGTCTAACCTCCGCTGGAGCAGCCATCTTAAGGGATACAAAAAATATACCTGGAGATTGAAAGAAACTATTATTCAGTCTGCAGGAAAATCTGGTGTGAAGATGCAAATGCATGAAACATTATTTCATACATTTGTATGAAATCATATGAAATATGAAATGTGTTTGGAATCGATCAACCAAAGTCTAATGGACAAGATACTGCCTAATAAAGAGACAATAATTATGGCAGCCAGACTAAAGCGAAGAAGAAAAGAATAGCTACAGTTAGATCAGGAAATTGAAAAACTCGAAAGCAAACTGTTTTGTTTTTTAAATATTTAAAATCATTTCGCATGTGACACTTTTATTTCCCTTTCATTACATAAGTAATATTGATCCACTAGACTAGATTACTAGTAACTGATTTTTTTGTCCTTGGCCACTCAAGCCACAAATGACTATAACATAAGTTTGCAAATGAACTTCATGATAAAGACATTAAATGAGCCGATATTTTCACGAATATATTTTAGGAATAAATCTTCATGAGAAGCCAAGTTTCCAATTCTAACAAATAATGAAAAGAGAAAAGGCATGGAAACGAAGCAAAACTTAAGTCATTCGCTTTATTTGCAGTGACGATGATGATGATAAAAAAGATAATAATCTTACAATATATTAATACGACAAGACAAGATACGTGTGCAAAAATCTTTAATCAAAAAGTAATGTTTAACTGACGTTTAAAAACAAAATTATAGATTTGAATCAAAATCATTACTGTTCGATAAAGTGAACATTTTCCATTGTTTTTTTTTTCTTATTATTATTAAAATGTAGCTTTTTGTTAAATTCTCGACTTGTAGTGACGAGAAAAATCTATTTTTTTATTATCTTTTATATCTGATGAATAATTCTGATTTTATAGATCAAATTACTATGATGAATAGTTTAAAACGCAAGGGCTAAATGCACATACTATGTGGCTCACCCCAGATGATGTGTGGACTTTGCACACAGTGTTCTTCAAGGGAGCGAGACCCATTGGCGGATTAGCCTAGCCACCAAAACAAGTGTAGATCTGCGCTTCACGGGATACCAGTACCTCACTCTTACAAATAAATATGAGATCGATCCAGCAGCACCTGAGATGAACAAGCATGGGAAATATCTACATCACACACACAAAATTACACACACACACACACACACACACACACACACACACACACACACACATATATATATATATATATATATATATATATATATATATATATGTGTGTGTGTGTGCATCACCCCAGAGGGGACAGTCTTATATTCACACGAGAATGTTGAGTCCACACTCGGAGAAAGCTACGGGACCATACAGGCACTGTATATACACACACACTTACATATATATATATATATATATATATATATATATATATATATATATATATATATATATATATATATATATATAGTATATTTAAGCACCAATAAATATGACGGACAAGAAATGACCGAAAGCACTTGGGACGATATAAACAGTTTTTGTACTTCCTCACTCCCACCAAACGGAAAAATGTAAGAAAAAATTTTCCTTGCCTCTCTCTCTTTTTTTCCTTCTATCTTTCTTTCTTTCTTTCTATCTATCTATCTATCTATCTATCTATATATATATATATATATATATATATATATATATATATAGGGTGGTGCTAAAATTCTAGGAGTCGCTCTGCAAAATAAAACGGAAGCTTAGTTATAGATAAAAATAGGATTATTTTGAATGTCATCTTCAAAGTTTTTGTTTAGAATCTTAGACTGAAATTGAAGCATTAGCCATAACACTAATCCTAAATATACTTCTAAATTGATCAAGAAATATTTTCAGGCCAATAATATAAGTTTTACGTTCCCCACCCCAAATTAAATGTAACTGAAAACTTCTAAGATAAGACGTATAAGAGCAAGGAAACCAAATAATCCGCTAACACTTGGAAAATTATAAGCATGAAATAATGTGGCAAGATTAAATATTGAAAATGTTATTTATATATATTTACTAACTTCGTACAATCACCTTCCACAAGTTTACAAAATATCACTACAATTATTTTCGTAATTATTTTCAATAGATTAAAAAAGAAACAAAACAATAATCATAATTTCAATCTTGGCGGTTGAAATCACAGTAGTGTTCTGCTCAGCGTTTTTTTTTTTTATCTTTTTAAGATATTAAATCATTCCTCAAGTTCCATATATGTGTGTGTGTGTGAGTGTGTGTGTGTATTACATGAACAGATATAGAAGTTAATGATAAAATACAAAAGAATTCTCCTATTACCATATTAGTACGAAAACGCACAGTCTTAAAATTTAAAAATTCAACCTCAGCGTTGCGACCGCACGCTCTAAAAAAATTTCTTACAATTAACAATAACAGATTTCTAAAAACATTTTTCGGATTACATCTATTCTTTCGTTGTCCTGTTATTACCGAGTAGTGAAAAACAAAAAAAAAATCTATTTCCATACCTGATGATGTCTGTATGATCAGATGAAAGGTTGTAAAAAACTAAAAAAAGACCTTATGCAACTGGAATTTATAAACAGGGATCATAACATTCATCTACAGGTTCGGGGTTAATGTACTTTATTAAATTTGTTTGCGAAGATGTATTCTCACAATTTATATCATTAACTTCTATATCTGTTTTTTGTATGAATGATTCATGTAATTTAAATTGAACTGCACCACATACTTGATATATATATATATATATATATATATATATATATATATATATATATATATATATATATATATATTGGCCGGCATATATTTTACAAAATTCATACAAAAAATTCACACTTGAAATATTTGAACTCTAGCGTTACGACTTGTACGTTCCAATATTCTATATCCGTTAATAAATAACACATTCTTAAAAAAAAGAAAAACACCTTTCGGTCTACAATACATTTATTTCATCCTGGAGTTTTATTTCTAATGAAAAAATTACAGCCAAGCGATGAGAACATGAAGTTTTCGAAAATACTTGCTGCTCTAAAAATACACCAGATCCATCTGACAACAATTTTATACATAAGGATCACATCATTCAGTGTATTATTATTAAGTTAATGCTTATAATAAGTCTGTTAGCGAAGAGAATTTGCCATTTATTACATTAATATTACTGATTCATTATATGATTACCTCTCTATAATATATATATATATATATATATATATCTGTGTGTGTGTGTGTGTGTGTGTGTGCGATTCACTTTTTTCTTCATTCTTTTCATTTGCTACCTTGTTTCTTTTGCGTCAAATGATCCTTCGAATGTTTAATTCTCAAAGTGATGTCGTTTTCATTCTTTCTTGCCCAAACATCTCTTTACTGTTCTTCTCTGTCCAAATTTCATCTTGTCTCTTGGCTCCTGACAGAAACATCGATGGATGGAAATTCGCTCTATGTTTCTCGGGGAAAGGGTTCTCTCTATTGCCAGCATATGCACGCACATATAACGAGAGTCGTAGATAAACACATGAAAACGAAATTTAGAAAAATTCTTTTACACGTACGAATACATACCATTGCCCATACACGCCCCGACATATAAGTAAAATAAACTGTCACTAATATATAAGTAATTGCATGCATATACATATTTCAGAGCCCGTATATATTTTCACATGAAGACTATCCCATTCCACCATTTTGTCACACTCTCTTTCTTTTTCTCATATATAACTCTCTTTTTTTCTTCCTTTGCTTGCCTGACTTTCTATCACCCACGTTTTTCTCTCTTCTCCTCTGTCCTTACACACTAGATTATACTTATAATTTTTCTCTTTCAGTCTTTTTCTTTGTGTTTGCCTTGGTTGGTCTGTTCCTCTTTCTCTCTCTCTCTCTTTCTCTGTCTCTCTCGTATTTCTAACCTGTCTCTTTTTTTTTCTTTCTTTCTTTGACTGCTTTCTGCTCTTCATTCCTCTTTTTTTTCTTTCTGTATTTCTTTCTCGTTGTTTTCTTATTGTTTAAACCCAGACAACACCCATACTCTACATTTTTACAGCTTTCCCTCGGCAAAACCCGTCAAAACTCGGCGAATTATTACCATGAAAAACGTCACTGGGCATGCGCATAAGGTCACAACTGGTTGTTCACTCATGCAGGCAGTCAGTTGGGCAGGAGGCCAGCTGACATCTTCATTAATTTAACCTTACACTCTTGCCTCTTTTTAGACGATAAGCTTTTTTTTTTCTGTCTAGTCCTGTTCCTCACTCCCCACCCGACGAATCTCTCAACCTTTAAACTCTAAACGTGAGCGTAACTCATCCGCCATCTTTCATCGTTGTTCATAGTTTAGCCATTTTGCATCGACCTGTCCAGCAAATTTTTCTCTGTCATTTGCGTTAGATGGTGCACACGAGCGTGCCTATGTGCGAATGTGTTTGTCCCTTAGTGTTTCTATATAAAGTTCTTCTGGTCTGTCTGCCTACGCATAATTCACTACATACACCTACGTACGTCTATGTAAATGAATCATATGTAAGTTGGTTGCATTTCAAGTGTGTATTTGTTATATTTTGTATTTATATATAAGTAGGCGAAATAATTTTCACTTGTGTATATACATTTATGACTTACGTAGGCGTGACTGTTTATCTAGATGTAAATCAAGGAATTGTTAAATTATTGATGATTAAAAATAATGAATATGTATTCGTAATGCAATGTAATGTGATGTAATAATACTGGTGATAAAACAGTGAATCCTGTAATTTATCATTGTGCTGGTGGTAGTAATAGTAGTAGGTGGTATGTGTATCTTTATACAAAAGGTCTTTAGTTGTAATCGTTGGGAATCAATAATCTTCTTAAATACCCGATTATTTTTTCAACACTCTTGCCGAAATATGAATAGTTTCCATTTTTTCCAATTCGTTCAATCGACTCGTTCGTTCCGTTCCATGTTTTTGCTCGAGTCCTTGGGGGGTGGGGAAGAAACAAAACTTCCTTGCATGCTATGAACACGAATCATGATCGACTTTCTTTAGTTCTCGAACAAGGCCTTGGTACCTTGTATTATTGTCATATTTATTATTGAAGATGTGCAGGTGGTGTCACGGTTATCGGTGAGGATAATGAAATCGACGAGACGAGTTCAAGTTTCGTCCTCGTCTGTTGCGTTCAGTTTCGAACTAATACCTTTGGTAACACCTTTAGGGTTCTTGATACGATTTCCAATGTATTGTTATCGACTCGAGTTAGTGACCTAGTTAACAACTTCAGTTCTCAGGCAAGATTTTCCTTTTCAGTGGCTGACATAACTACATCCACAATTTCCTTATTCATATCCTTCCAGGGATAGATTGGTTTGTCTGAATCTTGATTGAATAAGCTCGAGTTCTAACTTCCAACCACTGACGCTATTTCGTTATAATAGGTTTCAATAAATCTAGAAAACAAACTTTCCTGTCTGTTTACAAGAAATCTTGATTTGAACTTCAACGAGTAAATCACAGCCTTATACCAGATTCAAGAAGATTTAATACTTTGGGACAATTTATTTCGATGTACAACAATTTATTCGAAACCAAAAATATAAACTAAAATATCAAAAAAGACATTGTAAACTGAATTTAATACGAATTATTAAATTAATTTTTCATGTCTAAATATATATCAATTCTTTCCGCTTATATATACGAAATGGACAAAGTCCGACAATTTATTTATTAAAGACATTTTTTATGTTTAACGTTCTTTTTATAGATACAAGTATTTAAGTAAATGCTCTGTTTATAATAAACAGTATTAATGTCCGAGAAATTTTCATAGAAAATATTCGTTCTTTGACAGGATTCGAACCTGCATCCTATACGGAACCGTCATTTACGCTGACGTGCCTTACCGTTAGGCTACAAAGAAGCGTTCGGTAGGCAAGGTCGAATTTACTGCTTATAAACTTCAATCTTCCATTTATAAGCAGTAAATTCGACCTTACCTTTCTCAAACTGTCTGTGACCGAGTGGTCTAAATACACCGGATCAAAAAGTGGCTTCTCCGATAATGGGAACGCAGGTCCGAACAACCGTGCCATAATTTTTTTTTTTTTTTAGGTTTCTCGAGTGCGAAAGCCGACAGACATAATAAACATTGTACAACATAAAAACAGAAAACGGGACGTCTGTTTTAAACATCAGTATCCACTATAAATAACGTGTTAAGTATAATATATATATATATATATATATATATATATATATATATATATATATATATATATATATATGTTAGTGATAGAAATTATTAGGATTTGAGATAATCATAATTAAGTAATTCACCGAGTCTAGAAAAAAAATCAACATAATGCAGAAAGCACTGGACGGCCGTTTCGTCCTATATTTGGAACTCATCAGCAGTGCGCATCCACTACCGAGAATTAAAAATTAAAACCCGGACAGCTACGATATCAGGCAAACGTCATACCAACTGGACTCGGTAACGAAGAGGTAACAAATTAGACTCGATATAGCACCGCTCGATCACACACACACACACACACACACACACATATATATATATATATAATTAGGGACATCAAAATTCAAGCTACCACGCTACCCAGGTTTCGACCGTTAGGTCTCCTCAGACAGGTGGGATATATATATATATAAAGACATTTTTATGTTTATACATTCTTTTTATAGATAGAAATGTAAATAAATATAAAGTAAAATGCTCTGTTTATAATAAACAGTATTAAACAATATTTACCGGCCTGAATGTCTGAGAAATTTTCATAGAAAATATTCGTCCTCCGACAGGAATCGAACCTGTATCCTATACGGAACCGTCATATAGCCTGACGTCCCTGTAACCGATTTGGCCACAGAGGATCGCTCGGTTAGCAAGGTTGATTTTACTGTCTTTAAACTACAATCTTCTATGATTCTCTCGCGTACATTCATATCTGCTCATGACGTATCCAAATGTAAACAAATGACGTCACACATTATGAAATGGACAAAGTCTGATAATTATTTTAAGACATTTTTATGTTTATACATTCTTTTTATAGATACAAATATCTAAGTAAATGCTCTGTTTTATAATAAATAGTATTAAACAACATTTACCGGCCTGAATTATTATTGTTGCTATATAGTCCTGATACCTAAGTCCACACTGCTGATATATATATATATATATATATATATATATATAAATGTGTGTGTGTGTGTGTGTGTGTGTGTGTGTGTGTTTATGTGT
This sequence comes from Acanthosepion lycidas, assembly GCA_963932145.1. Taxonomy (NCBI): domain Eukaryota; kingdom Metazoa; phylum Mollusca; class Cephalopoda; order Sepiida; family Sepiidae; genus Acanthosepion; species Acanthosepion lycidas. The sequence goes on along the minus strand of OZ010600.1, from coordinate 46,035,604 downwards.
GTGTAATTGGATGCTGAAAAGTTAACGATCGACCCATATCCGTGACCAAATGACCAGATTTCTAATCATCAATTTTTAGTTGTGGGGGGAGGCCGAGAACTTTGCATTACCCGCTCATACTCACGTATGCGAGCATGACGTTGAAATAGATATCTAGTTAGAGATTGAAACTTACTGTCATCATGCCGTGTTTATTGCTATAGTCACACTGTTCTTATCTGCGAACACTCTACCTATGATATTGAGCACTGTTTATCTATATATACAGCACATTTTAAGCACTATGATATTTTAAATTATGTTCTGAGTTTTTGATCCATACAAATTTAAGTTGTCAGAAATAATTGTAACTCGTTGTGAATGGGTTGAAGATAAACATAATTCTAATCGCAACATTCCACTTTCCCATCTCTAATTTGATTATCGGAGATTTACACAAGTGTTTGTGACCAATTAGTAACTGGAAACTAGCAACATTTTTCTTGTAGTCAAGAAAATGCCATTATTTTTTTATGGTTTTAGTGTTTTGTAGTCACTTAATATTTTTGAATACCGAAACTGACTTATCTATCTTCCTCTTTAACTTTCTCACACATTCTCTTTTGTTCTCTCTTGCTTTCTTTTATTTTCCCGCTCTCTTTTCTCTCACCCCTCTCTCTATTTCTTACTGGCTCTTCCTCATAGCAACATTTTTTTCTGTTTTTCTAAATGCTTCGGGGGTTTTTTTTTCACTTTTGTCAGCCACTATATTTAGTTTTACAGTAATTTTTTCTTTGTTTATTCTTTTCCTCATTCACTTTTTCCCTTTTTAACTCCTACTCTCTTCTTATTATGATTTGTTTCTTTTCTTTTCTCTTATTCCACAATGACCGTTCGACCATGGCAGATTGACAGTGTTATCCAATAAAACAACTATTTACTGCTTTACTTCGCCAACGGCTGTCGAATTGTTCGCCCCTCGGAAAAATTGCCTGTCAAAAAATTGTGACAAAAACCGTCAAACGAGGAGAGATTAAACGCCATTCATTCTTTCTTTCTTTCGCCATTTTTACCTATTCTGCATCGAGGTTCAACGGGAAGGTTTATTTATTTATTTATCCCCACCCGCCATTTCTTGTATTTTGGACTAAGGCAATGATGGATGAAAATGTTGGAGAGAGTATTGCGAAAAACAAAGAAACAGGAAACGAAATTAATAAACTTATAAATAAGGCTCTTTCGTTGTGACAGCGACACAAAACCTTGTTCTTATATGGAAACTGGCCGCTATGACTGCTAAAAATCGTAATGCTAGCGATGATAAAAGCCACAATGGCTGACGTGTAGAAAAAAAAAAGGAAGAAAGTGATGATTGTTGCATTGGAAATGATAAAATTAAAGCAAAGATGATAACAACGACAAAAGCAGTGGACAAAATTAGGACAATGGCTTTACGAAATTGATAATGATGATAATAATGTTAATAAGACTAAAGATCCGCATAGTGGTTATGACGTTGGCGTTCTAGGTGGTGATGATAATAATGGTGATGGTGGTGTTTTTTTTTTGTGTGGTGGAAGTAATCGTACTGCTGTAGTATTTCCGACGCATTTCAGATTTAATGTCGCATTAGTTGATTTTCAGTTATAGATTGCACATTCAATGGATTTCTTTATTATTAATAATATTATTACAATGATGTCCACCCTATACAAAATCCAAGAGCCACTCGAAGTAGAGGATTATAGAGTAAACAAATTTGATGACTACATCGCATGAACCCATTTATCCTATGCTGGGTTTTATTGCTATTAGGTTGGTGCAAAAATAATGACGTAATAATGTCGTTTTTTGACGTTAAAAATACGTAAAAAAACGACATTATTACGTCATTATTTTTGCACCAACCTGATAATAGCATACAACTTTTGGCAATATTTAACCTTCCCTCCCACAAAAATAAATAAATAAATAAATAAATAAATAAATAAATAAAAATAAGACGGTTCGTTAAAAAGACAGCTACTCCTTTGACACCGCTGTATACACTTTTAACTCCATCGGCAATATTTATTGTTTTAAAAAGCAATGGTTGGGATTTTAATAAAACCCAAACATATTAAAGTGGATTTATACCTTTTCTTAATCTTTTAGAACTGATAAAAAGTTATTAAGCACCATTTATTTATTAGATTGCTTATTTACAAGAATAATTTTATATTTACAAGATTATAAAAATATATGAAAGAACCATAATGAAATATTTATTATTTACCATTTTATAAAGAAACAAAAATAAAAAAAAAATCATAAATTTATAAAAATGTCGGTGAACAAGAAAATTTAAAAAGATATAAAGACGAGAAATTGTATTCATAAATTGTGAACAAATGCATTTTTCAGGTATGTCTTTCCTTTGCTCTTCATTCCAAGGTATGTCTTTCCTTTGCTCTTCATTCTCAGGTATGTCTTTCCTTTGCTCTTCATTCCCAGCTATGTCTTTCCTTTGCTCTTCATTCTCAGGTATGTCTTTCCTTTGCTCTTCATTCCCAGCTATGTCTTTCCTTTGCTCTTCATTCCCAGCTATGTCTTTCCTTTGCTCTTCATTCCCAGCTATGTCTTTCCTTTGCTCTTCATTCTCAGGTATGTCTTTCCTTTGCTCTTCATTCCCAGCTATGTCTTTCCTTTGCTCTTCATTCCCAGCTATGTCTTTCCTTTGCTCTTCATTCCCAGCTATGTCTTTCCTTTGCTCTTCATTCTCAGGTATGTCTTTCCTTTGCTCTTCATTCCCAGCTATGTCTTTCCTTTGCTCTTCATTCCCAGCTATGTCTTTCCTTTGCTCTTCATTCTCAGGTATGTCTTTCCTTTGCTCTTCATTCCCAGCTATGTCTTTCCTTTGCTCTTCATTCCCAGCTATGTCTTTCCTTTGCTCTTCATTCTCAGGTATGTCTTTCCTTTGCTCTTCATTCCCAGCTATGTCTTTCCTTTGCTCTTCATTCCCAGCTATGTCTTTCCTTTGCTCTTCATTCTCAGGTATGTCTTTCCTTTGCTCTTCATTCCCAGCTATGTCTTTCCTTTGCTCTTCATTCCCAGCTATGTCTTTCCTTTGCTCTTCATTCTCAGGTATGTCTTTCCTTTGCTCTTCATTCCCAGCTATGTCTTTCCTTTGCTCTTCATTCCCAGCTATGTCTTTCCTTTGCTCTTCATTCCCAGCTATGTCTTTCCTTTGCTCTTCATTCCCAGCTATGTCTTTCCTTTGCTCTTCATTCCCAGCTATGTCTTTCCTTTGCTCTTCATTCCCAGCTATGTCTTTCCTTTGCTCTTCATTCCCAGCTATGTCTTTCCTTTGCTCTTCATTCCCAGCTATGTCTTTCCTTTGCTCTTCATTCCCAGGTTTCACCTTCAATTAAAAATTAAAAATTAAAAACACCTTCTCTACACCCGCTCATCATTCTCCCCCCAATACTCCTGCTCATAAAAAGGGCAGTACAGTGTGTCGGCCCCATTGAGAGGCCATGCATAACGGGTTAAGCTCAGGTAACTTCTGATACTGACCGGGATATTTACTTTAGCAAATCTTCATTCAGTACAAGTTAACACTAAAGATCAAAAAGCCACGGACTGGTGTAAAATCAGAGCATTTATTATTATTATTAATAATAATAATATTTTCTTGGGTTTCTGTTGTATACACATTTCCTTCTGAGTCCCAATCATAGACCCAATGACAGAAATGGATTCATGAGATTTTCTACTGATCATTTTTGTAAAAAAGAAACAAAAAAAAAATAATATCACCCACATTTTACATAGATAAAGATCTTCGTAATACGTGAGCTGTACAATTTTTTGTATTTCTCTGTCCAACAGTCTCATTGAAGTGATTTCTGGTCGCCCAATACAAGGAATCACTTCAATGAGACTGTTGGACATTTTTCCAATATATTCGAGGGCTCCAACTACAACTGGAATTATTGATGTCCTCATTTGCCGCATTTTTGAGATTTCCATTTGAATATTCTTTTATTTTGATAGTTTTTGAAAATCTTCAAAAATACATTACAGTCTGCAGGGACTGCTATGCCAATAAGAAAGCACATTCTGTTCTTGCGGTTTTTGGTCACGGTGTCTGGGCGATTAGCTTTGATTGTTCTGTATGTATGTATGTATGTATGTATTATAAAGTCCCATCAAATTGTTATAGGTCCTATCTCCGTAACCGGGTCTGGGTGATGTTCATACCAATTTCTTCTTTCCGTAAAAGTTGCAGACTTTCCATTGCAGATATTGGCCCTGTCTGTCATGCCGGGTTTTATATTCAGTGGGTGCCAATACTGTGTAACCTGATACTAGATGGTCAATCGTTTCTGGATATTTATCACAGAAACCGCATTTTGGTCACACATTTTTTCAGTATGCATGCATGATAATTTCTAGTTACTAAGCAGCAAAAATAAAACCTTAGGTTTCGGCTTTTAACCCTGAACTACATAACCACTGATGGTTACCAGGTTTGTCTACATCAGCTTGAATATTGACCGTGAAGAGGTTTATCTTACCGTCGTTTCTGTATCTGGTACATTGCGTTTGCTTTCTTCTTAAAGTTTTTTTTCCGCTACAATCGTTACATTATTATTATTATTATTATTATTGTCGTTGTTATTTTTGTTGTTGTTGTTCTACGCCCCCACCCCCCCACCATCATGAAACTTTCGCACCAATAATAGCTAATGTTTCTGATAGAAATTGAGTGACGACTGCATTGAGGAAATTTCCTCAATGCTCCAGCAATTATTTACAGTATTTTCTTATTTCGATGTTTTCAGCTATTTTGTGTTTAGAACAATGTATACTAATTTTTAAAATATTAAATTGAATTTTTGTTCATTAACAGTCAATTAACCAATACCTGTAGCTTTATTTTCGAAAATGTGCCCTTCATAATAAGGACGTTTCTTTCATTCTGAAAAATACAATACCGAATAAGTCAAACTCAGAGAATCCACAACTCCACGCTTCAGTTCACTTTGAACTCCACGACTCTATCCTTAACTACATAGTATATGTTTCGCCAAGACGACATACTGTTTTGAATTCATAGTTGTCTTTCTCCTATACTGGTTGCTGGTCGCAGCTTGATAGCTTAGTCTACCCTGCTATTTAACCCCGAGCTGGTGGAGAAGATAAAAAATCATATTTTTCCGAAGTATATCTGTGCGAAAGTGAATGTAAAGAACCTGACCGGAATTCGAACTCATTTCGCCAATTTCTCTTTCCGAGCCGATAACAACCTGCACATTGGGAAAGAAAGCAGAATGTTTATTTGTCCTTAACATCATGATTATATAATCTCAACGTTATGCCACGATGATATACTGAGCCATATATCATTTAATATTTCTCTCAACCTGGACACGACTTGCGATATTTTGTCTTACAACTTTTGGTAATTAAAAGTTATTTATGACCAAATCTGTCGTTCGTTTCTATTTACCTTTTAGTGGCTTTACCTTTATACTTTCATTAATTCTATGAAATTCAGTTAGACCAGCTTAAGCAAATGCAATCAACTATTTAAAATAATTCATACACTTTCCTGATGATGACTCTGAAAACAATGGTTCTCGTTCGATTACTGAAGTTAAGCAGTGTTGATGCCGGTCAGTTTTTAGATGGGAGACGCTTAGGAACACCAAGTAGTGTAAAGAACCTACTACAATCCGAAATACATTTCAGCTTTAAAAGCACACAAAAGGTTGATAAACCATAAAAAAAAAACAACAAATCAATGAATCCCGATTATGAAGATTAAAGCAAAAGATGAAAGTAGACAGAGGCGGGGTTTCAGTTTCATGACATTTTGACAAACATCCCAATTCACCCGTCAGTAGATAGAAAACTCTAGCAGTGTGCCAGGTTGAACAAATAGTTTTTACATAGGTACCTCAAATAATTGTTTGAAAAAGTGCATACCATGATAAAAATGGTCCCAAACATGATAAAAACAAAATTCTATCGTCAAAATGTTTATGTTATTATTAAGAGGAAAGTATTTTTTGAATATGTTATTAAATATTTTAATCCTTTCTAGCACGAAATTTTGGTTAAAAATCGAGTTTTTCTTGCGTCTGCGAGGGCAGCAAAGATTACTATTGAAAATATTAGCGTCTTTTTTGCGGTAAAATTCATGATGATTTGGAAATTCTTGCAAAATTAAATAATTGATTTTAATGAAGCTTTCAGGACTTATTCATAAATGAATTAAATTATTTTAGAAACTTTTTTTAGAAAATCTTGGTGAAAATATTTTTTACATCTGTTACCCTCCCCACATAATTAATTAATGACATTTCCAGAAATTAAATTTTGTCCTCCTTTATATTTATATTAGTTATAAAGAGTGTGAGTTCAATACCCGGTTAAGGCAGTGGAGAACTTTCAGAGGGAAAATTAGCAGGAGATAATTGATAACTGACATCCATCAAACATGGCATGTGGAACTAGAACAGTATACCCCAGTGATCGAAATAAAGGGTTCAGTTCGAAATTCCAACCACCTGAATAAGGCCGGAGCGTACAACGGCCGAAACGTTGTGACAAATATGGCGACAAAGATGAGGACAATAGTCCGACTAATGTAAATACTGTACAGACTCTGAAGGATCGGTACGGACCCGATATACCAAAAATATGGAGACAAATTGAGAAATCCTACCAGAAACTGACACGAATATCGAACCATCTGGCATTCCTACACCGATGCAGAGACCTACAGGTCAAGAACAAGGTTCACTTCTCACCCAAAATGTATAGGCAGTTATCGCAGCGTTACACCAAGCTACCTCACATATACGGTCTCCCTAAGATTCACAAAGACGGTATTCCGTTAGTTACCTTGTAGATATAATTGACCCATTGATCGGAAAGTCTCCTTCATATGTCCGAAACTCAGCCCACAACCAGATAGTGAGCTTGGACATGGTGAGTTTGTTCACCAAGGTACCCACGGAGGAGGCACTCTCAGTAGTCAGAGACAGATTGACCTCTGACTCTTCCCTAGAAGAACAGACCAGTATTCCAATAGATAATCTGATGGAGATGTTGACTTTCTGTACACAAACAACACACTTCGGAATGGGATTACACATATATCGACAGGATGAGGGATTAGCAATGTGCTCGCCATTATCACCAGCAAGGGCGAATATATACATGGAATATTTTGAAGAAATGGCATTAGAATCTATATCTCTAAAGCCTACTATGTGGTTAAGGTACGTAGATGACACCTTAATACTCTGGCCACACCAGGAAGATGTCCAGGTTCTACTGGACCATGTGAACTAAGACCTTCGATACAGTTCACAATGGAGAAAGAGAGTAACAACACACTCCCATTCCTGGATGTACTAATATCTCGAACAGAACATTGATTCAAGACATCCGTATACCGTAAACCGACATTCACCGGACAGTACCTCAATTTCAACTCCCACCATCCATACAGCGTAAAGAAAGGGATCGTCCGTTGCTTACAACACCGAGCAAAAGTCATAAGTGGCGACCCAGAGACGTTAGATAAAGAATTGATCAGTATAAGTAGTACCCTACAACGTAACAACTACCCTGGGTACATGGCAGCAGCCCCAAAAAACTGGGATAGGCGGGTACAAGAGGAGGGGGAGGACAACAACACTCAGAAAACAGTCTGCCTGCCTTATGTGAAGGGGTTATCAGAGAAAATACAAAGGATCTGCAGTCCATATAACAACAAAAAAAAAGCGTGACAACACTTCGCAGATATCTCTCTCGAGTGAGACCCCCCCCCCCATAGAGGAGAACATGACTAAAGACTGTGTGTACGCTATCCCGTGCAGCTGCGGAAAGGAATATAAAGGAGAGACAGGCCGCCCCCTCAAGGTAAGGCTTCAAGAACACCAGAAAGCTGTAACGCGAGGGGAAGTAGAAAAATCAGGCGTGGCTGACCACATATGGAGAGAGAAGGGAGATCACCGCCCCCTGTGGGATCATGTTGAGATCATAGACAGGAAACACTATTGGAAAATTCGTAAACTTAAGGAATCAGCACATATGCTAGGCCACAAAAATCTCCTGAGCCGACCAAGCATAGAAATAAATACAATATGGGAACCAGTAATAAGGAGTGCCAGAGAAAAGCAATGATAACAAAGTTGCAATATGAGCTCTGGTAAAAACATGCAATGATAACAGCAAAATTGCAATATGAGCACTGGTAAAAATGGTTGCAGAAAACATTAGGTTTATAATACCCAGAAATTCGTACCCAGATGTCCTCAAGGATACATGGCACAGTGGACAGACCCAAAGAATGTGAGTTCAATACCCGGTTAAGGCAGTGGGAAAATTAGCAGGAGATAACTGACATCCATCAAACACGGCATGTGATCGAAATAAAGGGTTCAGTTCGAAATTCCAAACCACCTGAAAAAGGCCGGAGCGTACAACGGCGGAAACGTTGTGACAAATATGGCGACAAAGATGAGGACAATAGTCCGACTAATGTAAATACTGTACATAATGCCTCATAGTTATTTCAAATCAGCTTAATTATACTTTAAATCAGCTAATATTCCTCAAATAAAGTTTCAGAAAAGTAAATTTTATTTTTAAAAAGAGAATTACATTTCGATGTAAGACAACTAAAAAAGGGCGTTAATCAGCTATTTTAGCAAAAAAAGAAAAAAAAAAGAAAAAAAAACACTCAATCCCGTCAATTAAAATTAGTTTTAAATTAATTTTTGGAATACAATCTTGGATTTTGCTTATCGGAAATATTAAATTTAATCTATTAGCTTGCAATTAAAACTAAAATAAAAGATTCATGAAAGATTTTTCATTTAAAAAAATCATTTTAAACCTTAGGTATCGGGGGGGGGGTACCAACAGTTTTACACTTGAAAATTTCAACTGAATCTCCGGTAGCTGATCTCAATGCTCAACGTATTTTCTGCAATCATTTGATATATTTGGTCGTTATTCAATAGTTACGGCTTTAGTACAAACGCCAGCCTTATTTACATTAAGGAAACCCTGCAAAAACTGATGTTATCATGTGATTGTCTTGTATGCAACTCCCTTCATTGAATAATGCCTAACACCCAGCCGCTGGAGCATGTAAGATTTATCGCCAAAACGTGGTATAAATATTTAGATTCATTTTTGATAAGTGCAAAATTGTCTTTTGTCGGCAATTTCAATACATGTCTCTTTAGTTAAAGGATGTGAAGGTGTGCGTATACACAAGGGCGATAAGAGTGCAGATGCCTTGATTAATGTCCTTAGATGACCAGAATTTAATCTCTGAAAAGATTGTTCTTTCTCTTGCGTACAAACCGTAACATTGTCAACAGGTACTGCTTTACCAATGATAAGAAAAAAATAAACGAAGGCGAAGAAATTAGATGAAGATAAAGGAACAGAAGAAGAAGAAGAAGAAGAAGAAAAAAATGAAATTATAAATTAGCAAGCGAAAATAGAAGACAGAAAAAAGAAGGGAAAGAAGCAAAAGACGAAAAATAGAAGGGAATAGATGAAAGAAAAGAAAATAGATAAAAGATAAAAACTAAGAAGAAGAAAATAGATTATGAAAGAGAAGAACAACAAAATTAGAGATTTCCTTGCTTCTAGCCACGTCATCAAAAGTCGGTGTCGAGCTTAAATAAAAGCCAGGATTTCAAATTCTGATATTTATAGAGAAGCAGGATCTTGAACGTTTGCAAAACATATTTTCCTTCACACGCCATTTCTACATATACGCTTTGTGCTAAACTAAACTTAGTAATTATTAATAAAGCATGTATAACAATATTGTATTCACTCTCAACCAACTTACTACTATTAATAATAATAGCATTGTACGGCATTTAAATTTGGAGACTGCTACTGTAATTTCAATCCTCATCGGCTGTCCCACAATTATTGCCTTGTGTAAAACGAAGCTTAGAAAATATATATGTCTGCTTAGTGGATTAGATAGATATTTATCTTCCAAGAGGTTTGTGTTCAAACTCATGTCAAAACTAGGATTTCCAATGCCGATCCTCTTAGACAAGCAAGTTTTTTTTCAATTGGGCTGTAGCAATCTAATCTTACACAATGAAGGTAGTTGATCTGCTTGATGTTTTACATAGTCTGTCTCTGACGCTACTGGTTAGTGTTCGAGTTCAGGTAAACATACCTTTTCCACTAAGAAAAAAGGATGCGGTACAATCTCCCTTCACCGATTTAGCCACCCTACCCTCATTTGGCATCGTGTGCCGTACCAAAATAATCGTGTATTTGCAATGAAAAAGATACAAAGAATAACAGATATGTGAATAGAGGAGGATGTTTAGAAAAAAAATAGTAGTGTTTTAAAATTTCAATTGGTTTTCTAGAATACCCGCTCAGAAATCTCTAAACAATTATTTTTTAAAGTATCAATAAAATTGTAAATAGTAAATAGCAAACTTACGATCATCCTCATTACTACAACGACTAAGAATTTTCTTCTTTATTCTGTTTTTAACTAATAATAAATAAAAATTCGAAAGAAAATAAATAAAATTGCAAAACAATAAGACCTGAATGTATTAGGTTGGTGCAAAAATAATGACGTAATAATGTCGTTCTTGACGTTAAAAAATACGTCAAAAAACGACATTATTACGTCATTATTTTTGCACCAACCTAATAGTTACGAAGATCTTTTTGTTTTTTAAAAAGTAAAATAAAACTACGAGGCCAGAAGAAATGCATTAGTATTTATTGCATGAAGGCGAGAACAGGAAAAACTGGAAATCTCGTCTGTGAGGAGAACGAGAAGAGACAATATTATAATATTATGTACTAATAGTTTGTCAAGGCTTTGGCAATTCGTAATAAATAATTCCAAATGAATCCTAGCCAACACATTACATCGCGGTAGGGATTCATAGAACTTTTTACCTTTAGGTTGAAATGTTGAATGCTGTTTCGCGACTAGCCACGATTGTCTTCGTCTTGAATTCTCATAATAAATCTATTCTTCATCTCTAATGACATTTTTTTCTGTGTTGAACAGAAAAAAAGAAGTGTTTAAACGCTGATCAACGGCCGTTTCATTAATTTCAGGTAGAATTTATTGACGGATTGCATTGTAGCCGTAAAAAAGCTGTGTAAACTTCAAAGTCACTTCTAAGATTTCCCAAACAAAAGCCTTGCAGGAAAAGCAAAAAGATGTGGAAGTCGGACGAAGAATCAAAATCAACGAGTTTACACAACTAAAATCTGTTAGAACGCTAAGGACCGTACAAATGTCAAGTGGAGACTTGCTGTCACATGATACACATTAGATATTACTGGCGAGGAAAACTACTACTACTACTATTAATAATAATAATAATAATAATGAAAATGCAAAGAAAGAAAAAGAACACCAATCGATGCGTATCCTTATTAAATGTAAAAGGTCGTTGGCAAAGGACCGTGACCCCACCCCTAGCTTCCAGTAACTCTTTATCGTATTTGTGCTGCAGCTCCTAATGGATTCAACGGTTCCTCTAATACTTCTACCCTAGTCACACCTAACCCCATAGACTTTTACGACCATCACCACTATCCCTTTCAAATTGACGGCTCTAACGCTACAGATGGGATCTAGCGAGTCAAAATACTTCGCCCCCACCCCACAACGCTTTTTTCACGTCGCAACTCTTTTGCCCAATTCATATTTCGTTCTCGTTACAGTATCAATGTCATCCCTGGCCGGGTGTCGGTAACAATTAACCGGCAGGTGGATGCGAGTATAGATGGCTGTTAGATTACCGTTCGTTTCGCAATCCACGACAGATGGGCTTTTTTTTTAAAAACTATGGCCGTAAGCATGACCTGGTGACAATCAAGTCGCAAGTAAGTCTCGATGCAATCGAATCAACCATAAGTATAATTCAAGCTACTTAATATTTTTCGATAAGTTTCACGTCTGTTAAAGAACATTAAAGTTTATATATGTGTACAGCATTGTTGTTGTTGTTATTATTATTGTTGCTATTACTATTATTATTTCCTTGTATTTCTATTGTATACATATTTCCTTCTGGGTCCCAACAAGAGACCTAAGGTCAGAAATGGATTCATGAAATTTTCCACTGATCATTTTTGTAAAAAAGAAACAAAAATAAGATCGCGCACATTTTACATAAAGATCTTCGTTAATGTGTGAGCTGTACTTGCGAGAATATTATTTATTTTTGTATTTCTTTAAGGCTTAGGCTATCAGGAATCGCTTCAATGAGTTTGTTGGACCCTTTTCCCATCAATTTGAGGGTTCCAACTACAACTGGAACTATTGATGTCCTCATGTACCGCGTTTTTGAGAATTTCATTTGAAGATCCTTGTATTTTGATTTTAGGTTGGTGCAAAAATAATGGCGTAATAATGTCGTTTTTTGACGTTAAAAAATACGTCAAAAAACGACATTATTACGTCATTATTTTTGCACCAACCTAATAGTTTTTTGAAGATCTTCAAAGTTACATTACAATCTGCAGAGACTGCTGCGTCAATAAGAAAGGACATTCTGTTCTTGCGGTCTCTGATCACGATGTCTGGGTGATTAGTTCTGTATGTATGTAAAGCCCCATAAAATTGTTATAAGTCCTATCTCCGTAACCGGATTCATACAGTATCCTTTCCGTAAAAACTGCAGATTTTCCAATGTAGATATTGGTCCACTCTGTCATGCCAGCTTTTATATTCAGTAGGTGCCAATACTGTGCAACCAGAATGCAAGATGGTCAATCGTTTCTGGATATTTATCACAGAATCTGCATTTTGGGCTAACACAACTTTTCAGTAATATGTGCATGGTAATTTCTAGTTAGCAAGCATTGGTACTGTGCCGCATTATTATTATTATTATTATTATTATTATTATTATTATTATTATTATTATTATTGCTTTCAGTGTTGCTTCAAATCAATACAGTTTCTTATTATTAATCAATATTATTCTATCATCACAAACTCGCTATATTTAGGCTGATGCAAACATTCCCAGCGACAGATTTTGTATCATCTTAGGAAAATCTGAGAAGTGTTTTTAGATTAGTTCCTTATTGCTTGTGAAATCAGTCAATTGTAGTAGGTCGTCGACAAGCTCGAGACATTTTATAGGCAGGAAAACAAGTTGTTCGTCTTGTGATCTTTAAGCACTCGAACTTCTCTTTTTACATAAAAATTGGTCCTTTTGGGGGCAAGAGTGTTATCAGTGATGAAAAATAGATTTATTACGAGACGAAGGTCCCAGGCAACTTTCAGCACCTCAACCTGAAGAAAAATTTCACTTCGATGCAAGTGTTTCAATTTTATCTTTAACAATGCAATTAAGAATCATTATTTATTTTTAACTAGTATTTTTTTCATGTCCATTTTATTTGCTTTCCATTTTAACCATTCGGCGGCTTTTAGTAAACAGCGCCGATCGGATATAAGCTGCAAGATGATTCCTTATTTCCGAAACGAGTTCTTTAATAATGACCGTATAATGACAGTCTGAATAGTTAGAATGGAATGCAACAGAAATAAAGAGAAAAAAAAATGCCTAGTAAAAAAAAAATAATCATGGTTGACAATACTTTCATAACAATAAAAATGCGAGATAATATTGCATTTGGAAATCTTTTGTACAATATTCATTGCAAATGTTTTTTGATTGAATTAAAATTAAAATTTTGCAAATTATTATGTGTGCACATGCATATGACGGGTACTTTTTCTCTGAATGCACACATTAGAATCTGTTTTGCATTCTAGAATTAAGTAAATACACCATTTCAATCTATTTGTATTACACTACGTTGTAAAAATTTCCCCGCACATTTTGTACAATGTCTATGAAGTTTATTGAACTGTTTAGTCATTATGAAATTGGTGGAATGTAGCCTTAGGAAAAATAGCTTCCACATAAATGGCTTCCACATAAAATTGAACATCGGTCGGCACTAACGTAATTCTCCTTCTCTTTATTCTCAAAACAGAAAAAATGCCACTTTTCGACAAAGTAATGTTATCTGAGAAAAAGCCCAAGATGCGAGTTACAAACTGGAGATGTCAACATTAAGCAGGTGCAGAAGATAAAATATTATCTCTCCCACTTAGAAACGTTTGCGTTATGAACTCTCAGAGACAGGAAGAAACTTTCCTGAAAATTTTAATGTAGAACATGGCACTAATTAAAGTTCAGCTACTTTCATGAGTATTGAATCAAGTAAAGAAATTGTTGTTTTGGACCAATTTTAGCAGAGGTACACTTCTATCGAGATCTCAGAGAGTGTCTAGGCAACTTTTAATAGCTTGCAAGAAAAGAATGGTAAACTACGCTACAGTGAAACTTTTTTTTACCAGAGTTCATATGTGGAAAAATATTTTTCTTTCGAAAAACATTATGGATGTTCTCAAAGTTTGATCAATTTTTGTGTGTCTAGATCTACACTCTGGGATCCACCCCTTTGCTCTCTCTCTCTCTCTCTCTCTCTCTCCTCTCTCTCTCTTCCCTTCTCAATCTTTAAGATGATGAGAGAGAGGTAAAGTGGAGTGGGGAGTAATTGTACTGTTTCTCAAAATTAATTTCAAGCTTGGCTAATTCAATGCCATTGTTTGTTCAATGTTCTATACCCACAAATCAAATAATAGTGAATCTGTGACGAAACAGCGTGCCATTCATGGGAAATAATTCTTATTACTTTTTAATCGTCTCGCCAAACAATGAAATTCAATCATAAAAATGCGACTTAGTGAGCTGATTAGTACAACAGGCTGCTGATCTCTTGGAGGCTGAATAGATGGGGTCTCCCCCCCCCCCAACCGTTCTTCATTGATAAATTGGAGGTGATGAATTTCTTGTGATAGATTTGTTCCATTTACAGCAAACTGAATTCAGCTGAAAATCATAGCATTTGGAAGAGCTTTATGAAAATCGCATCATTTATGTCAGGTTTTTTAGACCAACGCCTTACCCATTCTATTCTGACAGCCGCATTGGGAAGAAGGAAGTGTAAAACTTCAGCAAAGTTTTCTATTTTAAGGCGGCAATGTAAATTGTTATAAATATTATAACTTTTACAAATATTTATCAATTTTTGGTTCATCCCTCCATCATCTTAATATTTTTTTTTTTATTATAACTTTCTTGGTCGTATACTCTCCAGCCGTTGAAGCAAATGACATGGAATTGAAATAATAAAGTTACTTCCGATCAAACTTAAACTCAAATCCTATATCCTGCAAACTTGGCTTATATAGGCGCCTCAACTAATTCGATCACAGTATACGATGCGGGTTCGAGTCTTACTAGAATTTGATACTTTATAACAACATTATGCTACTTCTTTTCGCAGTCGTTGCTTGGGGATATTTTACCGAGAAAACTGGAATAAAAAAAGGAAATAAAAGTAGTAAATGATTGAACTCCAATGCCTATTAATGTGGCTGATTTTTTATAAATATAACGTTGCATCTATGCAATTACATTCTTTTTACTTTCAATGAGATTTTCTCCATCATTCTATCATATTATTATAGAGATAAGTTGCGAACTTATTTTGTCGGATTTAATGTTGTTCTTTTGCTGCCTCCATGGCGCTGAATAGAAGAGTTTTGGTCGGTCATCGTAGCAACTCAATGTTCTTGTCTTTAACGTAGGTTTTAGACTAGTCTCTTACGGTACCTAGTTGTTATCATAAAAACAAAGATTTTTTATCTTAAGTTTGTTCCTACGCTGACGCAAGAAAAACGATTTTTTAACCAAAATGTCGAACATTCTAAAAAGGATAAAGAAATATAATTTAATAATCAAAAAAGCCTTTCGTCTTTCCGCTTAATAATAGCATAAAGATTTTGACGATAAAACTGTTTTTATTAAGTCTGAACATTTAACTACTTTAAATCAGATAATCTTCCTCAAGTGAATTTTCACAAAAATCTGCTTTTAAAGTTATATATATATAATATATATATATATATATATATATATATATATATATATATGTGTGTGTGTGTGTGTGTGTGTGTGTAAAGAGAATTACGTGGCTGCCACTGGTGAGACGTATTACCCATTAACATTCACTATTTAGTCTCCGTAAATGTTCAGCATGGATAGGTGAATGACAAAGGGTGCTATTTTTCTGCATAAAAAAAATCAGAACATACATCTACTTTGTATGCACTTACCAGATCAGCCACCATTTGATACGGTTGCTATCTGTAACAAGGCAAAAAACAAAAAAACAAAAAAAACAAAAAAAACAAAAAAAACAAAAAAAAACAATTATAGGCTGTGTCGGAAAAGTTCAGCTTCTATTGCCAGCATCCGCTTTTGATACCGTAAGCCAATAAAAATAGGAAGCATTACTTTCAGAGATACTTTTGTATTACTCTTTAAAATAATATCATAAACTCATACGATCTCTGTCCCATAATATCGTAATGTTATAGTTAGTATATGAACTGTATATGCAAGTGTGACATCTATTATAGAACATAACGTATTATATCATTTAACAGGGAATAAAATGCGCTTTAACATAAAATTCGGTTGGCGAAATGTGCCGAACAAGAACGATTTCAAAAATAGATTCTTGCTCATTTCATCAGATTTTTGGAAATCGTTCGAGTCGAGAACTTAGCACCTTATCGTATGCTCATATCAGAAAATAATTGTTGTTTTAATTTAATTCCCTATATTAAATTGATCCAATATATACATATATATATATATATACACTTTTCACATATATAGTATAAGTTTGCCACTTATCTGATTTAAATTACCTTCAGCATCCCGGCTCCGAAGTATATGTTTATATGTTTATAGTGAGGCAACTAAATTTAGGGAATTAAACTGTGAAAAGAATTTCATAACGACAAT
Source organism: Acanthosepion lycidas (assembly GCA_963932145.1). Lineage (NCBI taxonomy): Eukaryota > Metazoa > Mollusca > Cephalopoda > Sepiida > Sepiidae > Acanthosepion > Acanthosepion lycidas. The sequence goes on along the minus strand of OZ010600.1, from coordinate 46,018,697 downwards.
GGATTCATTTAAGTTTTAAAATAATTCTAACAGAGTGCGTTTATGCGTGTTTTAAATATCCCAAAGATCACACTTACAATAAGTTTTTCTTTGTAATTCACCCCTGAGGGTGACCTCGGAGGAGATCAAAAGTACTTGGGTAATAAAAACTACACCACCTTCCGTGATGATTTTCATCTTAACATCAAGAAATTGATAAGAGACCTAGAAAGAATCATTTGAAAAATAGACATAATATTATATTATTCAATGAAACATGTATGAATATATACATACGTATATACATACAGATACATACATACATACATATATATATATATATATATATATATATATATATATATATATATATATATATATATATATATATATATATATATGTAATTGTGTGTGTGCGTGTGTGTCTATATATATATATATATCAAACTATTGGTAAAGTTTCCAAATACAACTCTGCCAACACTAAGCCTATCAAAAGAAATATATATATATATATATATATATATATATATATATATATGTGTGTGTGTGTGTGTGTGTGTATTAGGTTGGTGCAAAAATAATGACGTAATAATGTCGTTTTTTGACGTCAAAAAACGACATTATTACGTCATTATTTTTGCACCAACCTAATATATATATATATATATATATATATATATATATATATATATATATATATATATATATATATATATAAATTTTTTAATAAAAAATCAACTATAAAAAATCTAGAACTGCTAACCTCATTGTCACCTGTAAGATCCAAATTACAGAGAACCAATATTATTTACGAATTCACATGTCCATTAAGGAACCATGTTCTTTATCAGTTCAAATCCGTAAATGATTATATTGGATATACTAAAAATGCCTAAAAGTAAGACTCGTTATATTTCTCTAACCATAGCTCAATTAGGTCTCATTTAAATATACATGAAGGATTACCAAAGTCTATCCGTCGCATACTCGTTGATAATACAAATATAATAGATACTATTATATTTGTATTATCTACATATTAAAAAGGATACACGTAATGGAAAATTTATTAATAAAAAATAAAAAAAAGATGAAGTTTCAGTTAAAAGTAAAAATAAAATTCATACTTGATAATGGGTAAGAGTATAGACGAAAGCGCCCGGATACGTAAAACATTTGGACTGTTTCTATATAATTTACGTACATAAAAAAAGCAAATTATAAGAACACATCAAAAATTAAATAAAAAATTTTAACCACAATACCCTGTCAGTCGTTTTTAATGAAACTTGTATAAAAGAGGGATTGCTGCCCAAATACTATATATATATATATATATATATATATATATATATATATATATATATATATATATATAGCTTGCTGCGTGTATCCGAGTACACCCGTTTCCTCGAGTAGCTATCTCATCCCTGTTGTAGACACCTACTCAAGCACGTTTTTATTACTTCAGCACTCCCAGAGCCTATATGTGGTTTATACTGCAACTATTTTAAGGAAATGTTAGTTAAGTTTCTGTGAAAAAGCACATAATCAGTTTGAACAAGGCCAGTACACTAAAAGTCTCGGTCACGATGACTTGAGATTTCGTGTGTATTCTGGTTTCCGAACATTTCGACTTACCCAATTTCACTAACAAGTCTTGACTCAACATATAGTATGATTTTCATACATTTCCCTAAGGTGTCGCAAACTTGGATCGACCATGTTGACACCACACAACCGTGTAAATGTGTGCGTATATGCGACCGGAATTCGGTTCTTTTCTACATTTCGCAAAATATTACGAAAGTTTCTATTTATCACTCTGATATGATTATTCGGAAACCGTCTTTATCAATCTTAGGAGATTTTAACCAGTTATAATTTGCTGAAAAAAGATTATGTCATGATGAAAAAAAAAGGTCCCAAGCTTGATAAAAACAAACTTTTATCGTCAAAATGTTTCTGTTATTATTAAGAGGAAAGACCAAAATATTTTTTGATTATTTTATTAAATTTTTTAATCCTTTCCAGCATGACGTACTGGGTATGACGATAAACTACATTCGCGTCCTGGGTAAGACGATAAACTACGTCCAACAGCACCCCCAAATCCAGACCTCGTCCTGGGTATGACGATAAACTACATCTTCGTCTTGGGTATGACGATAAACTACGTCCAACAGCAAGGCCTTTGATAATATGTTTTTGAAAAAATAGTGTTGCCAGCTGTACGTTTTTTGAAAAAATATTACCAGCTATACGTTTGTTTTTTTCTTTAAAGTATAGTGTTGCCGGCTATACATTTTTGAAAAAATAATATTACCAACTATACATTTTTGAAGAAATATCATCATCAGCTATATGTTTTGGAAAAAGTAGTATTACCAGCTATACGTTTCGGAAAAAGGAGTATTACCAGCTACACGTTTCGGAAAAAGTAGTATTACCAGCTACACGTTTTTGGAAAAATAATATTATCAGCTATACGTTTTTGAAAAAATAATATTACCAGCTATACATTTTTGAAGAAAAAAATATTAACAGAAATTTGATTTCTGACAAAACAAAAGTATTACCAGGAAAAAAAAAAGTTGTCGGCATTAAATGACCCATTGAGGTTGATGTGCCGTAAAACAAAACAAACCAAACCAAACCTTTCCAGCATGTCTGAAATGTTGGTTAAATATCTTGTGTTTCTTGCATCAGCGGGAATGGGGGTAAAAACTAGTATTAGGATATTTTAGTATCTTTCTTGCGATAAAAACACATTGATTTGGAAATCCTTGAAAAAAATCAATTAATTGTCGGATTTTAATGAAATTTTCAGAATTTATACACAAACAAAGATTTTTCAGTTTTGAAAATTCATTTTAAATCTTAAGTATTGCGAATCTTTGGAGATACCTATATAAAATGTTTCAGGTGCAGATAGTGAACATCAGTGGATGGAGGTTACCGGCTTTTCCCTGATAGCTCCTTTTTATTAATAATCTTCATTTACATATTTTAAGGTATTAACTGAACTAATGAACCAAATATCATTTATGGAATCCTCAGTAAGAAACGAATTCACTATGACTTTCGAAGCTAACACCGAAACGAATTTTCTCTGGACATATTCTACGTAATTCTTGTTTTTTTTTTTTTACTAAATGTAACTTAGAATGTCGTTATATTAATAAAACCCACGCGAAGATCAAGTTCACTGCATTAGTGATTCTACACTAGCTTGCACACTAGCCATTTGTACAAACCGCCGTAAACCACTAATAGCTCTAATCAGACAAACTTTTCAAAGTCAGTTGGCTTCTCAACTTGTTTTCTTGGCGAAATCTCTGATTTGTACGTAAACCACTGAGTGTTTTTATTCAATTTGTTCGACTTTCGATTAAACTGTCATCTTTTTTCTTCACTTTTGTTCATAGTCTTGATGTCTTTTGTTTTCCACGGCCGTCTATTAAATTTCGGTCGCGCATAGAGTAAAATTGCAACGCACTACGGTAATCGGCAAATGAGTGCCGTGCTGGGTATTCTAGTAAGTAATGGAAAATTGATAATAAATTAGAATAGGCGCTCTTTTTCCTTTGTGAGGTTATGGTTAGGGAAAGGCTGGCGGTCTTATCATGTGTCATTTCGATTCAGTTGAACGGGTTTTGTTATTGCAATATGTACTTGAATGACTAACACCGCGTGTGTACTCGCCGCACTTCCTCGTATCCATCCATTGATCCCAGATTGCCTGGTTGAGCAGCCACCCATGCCCATAACCCTTAAAGAAACATCTGTCTTGGTGTTCATCAAGAGTACAAATAAAGAAGAAGCTGTTTACATGCAGTTGATAACAAATAGTAGACACAAACAGGAAATGCAACAAAGATGAAAAAAAAAAACAGCATTTTTTAAAATCCAAATAATGTTTTCAAGTCTTTTCACTTCAATAGTAAAATTCTTTTTCGCTAGAGCTATGAAAACTATGTTCGATACGAATTGCTAAAGCATTTTAAGTCTCACATAATGTTTAAGCATGGAAAATGGAATTGGCAAACCAAGTTCCAATTTGGCTGAAACTTCTTGCATTCACTTATAAACGTAGAAAAGTTAGAAACTCATATACTTACGCTGTTTTCCATTTCTCGATATAGTGATATCCTGTCTTTGGTATTCCATAATAGCCAACAGAAAAGAGAAGACGTAAATGGGTAAAAAATTATCCCTAAATTAACAGTAGTCATTACATCTCTTTTCAGCCTCGAGAGATAATACCTATAATGTCGTATTTTTTCATCTGATTTCGTCAAGGATGAGTATTAAAACAGTTTGAATAACACAGTTATTAGGTATGCCGTGAATAGTTTTCATACTATAGAAAAGTTACCTGAGAATTTAGTATAAATGAGATTCTTTCCTTTTAAGAAATAACTTTTTGAATGCTGGGAAGGAGTTATTTCCGCAGAAATTTCTGATACATTTGCGCATACCATGATTGATCTTGTCGTCGGAGTCCACTAACACCGACTGGGCCTCAAATTATCATATTAAGTCTATCATATTTCACTTGACATGACATCAGCGTTGAGCTGTTTACAAGACTCATAAAGGTAATACTCCGGAGGTTTACTCACAAGCCCAAATCTGGACGCTTCACTAAAAAAATGTCTCTTAAAACAGTCTGAATCCGAGTTCACATGTTCAACTAAAAGGTACTTTCGGTTTTTAGTGTTATTTTTATTTATTTATTTATTTATTTATTTTAATAATTTCGCCCCAAATGAGGCAATAATGCGACTAAGATGCAAGGGGTTACTGAGTTTGAGAGGATATGAGAAACAGTATTATTAAGGAAAGAACAGTGAAAGAAGAATAATTAAGAAGACAGATACTATATATATATATATATATATATATATATATATATATATATATATATATAGCTTGCTGCGTGTATCCGAGTACACCCGTTTCCTAGAGTAGCTATCTAATCCCTGTTGTAGACACCTACTCAAGCACGTTTGATATCGATGAATTTAAATTTTTGAGGATCAAAGTTGACTGGAAAGCAGTAAATCGAAAGAGTGTTTCACAAGTGCGAAGTGCGAGAGAAGAAAAGGATAGCATAGAACTTATTTATCTGAAGAAAAAAAAACGCTCCTAAGCACATATTTCTAAATAAACACCATTATAGGATAATTACTTTTCACCAGCAAACTGTATTTTCAAAGATTCTGGTAACACCTTGCACTGACCAATTTTTTCAAAAATACCTTAATTCTTTAATTAAAAATAGCGTGATTCATTTTTAACCATAGTGTTTATATATATATATATATATATATATATATATATATATATATATATATATGTGTGTGTGTGTGTGTGTGTGTGTGTGTGTGTGTGTGAGTAATTTCCAAAGAATCAATGTATTTCTTACCCGTGGTACCCACGTTTGTGCAAATTCTCTGTACTTATAAACTGTGTACAGTCCTTCTTCCAACATGCGCCTTCGAGAGTTCGAACCAGCTTCGTAGGAGAAACCACCGTCTGATCCGTATTGCTTTTAGGTCGCCAGGCGAGAGAAAACGTCAAAGTCCAACAGCGTTACAATTTTCCTGTCAATCTCTGGCCCAATACAAACCAGGGACGTCTACTCAAACAAGTGTATCCGCCAAACATAACGGAAAAATTAATAAAAATATATGTAATTATTAAAATACAAAAGTGATGAAGGCAGAAGATATTCCTACAAATTTATCATTTATTGACACAAGAAGTTCTTCATGAAGAATAAAAAATGAAAACATTTTTATGGACGGAAGAAGAAATTCCTAAACTTTTATTAAGTTATTTAAATAGCAACATCATTTTACTAAAAAGTGAATCGCTTTATTTCAATATGCAAAATGAAATATGCATAGAAAAAAAGTAATTTGATAGGAAATAAATTATCCTTTGAATACAGTGTAATCAGTGAACGATATTTAGTTTGTTCTATCTTCTTTTTAATAACAGAACCCATTCTACTGACCTAAACATAGGTAAAATATAAAGGATTTTTCCTAATGACTACTTCTTCACAAAATTTATCTTCATTTAAAGACTTTTTCTGCATATCTGCTTACGAAATTATCAAATATTTTTAATCGTATGAATGCCATGGTACGGCTGTGTCTTCAAACTACTGACCAGCAAGAAAAGATTTTGTTATAAAATTCGCACATTCATTATTACTCTCCCACGTGTCTGAATCCCATTTGTTTTCTTATTCCTACAGATTTTACTGGACACGTTCGATCATCACAGTAGGCTGTGACATGCACTTGTATCGTTGTATAAATTAAACGCTAGTGATTTCTTTTGTTTCAGATTCTAACATTAATATCTCGAAAACTGTGTATAAATCAAGTTAGAGACTTCGGGGAACGAGTGATGCCAATGAGTTTACTACTAAAGACTAATAAATATTAGGGATGAGCTAATATAAGCATACACGAACAGGCAGGCGGACTGTCTGCCCTGTTATCTGTAAATGTCAAGTGCATCTAATTAAGATAACTGTTTTGTTTCTTCACTTTTTCTTGACTCCAGTTCCTTTCTTTTCTTTCTATAGGATTAATTAGGCTAAACCTTTTCTTCTATCTTTTCTCTTAATGTATTCACTTTCTTCTTTCCTTTTCTCTCCTCTTTCTTTCCGCGATGATTCACCTTAGTCCATTCTTTCTTTCTTTCTTTCTTTCTTTCTTTCTTTCTTTCTTTCTTTAAAGTAACCTTTCTATTTTCTCTTTATTGTATTTTTCCTTTCCCCCTTTAAGGATAAATCTCTCATAATTTCTTTTCCTATTTACCAGTTTCTCATTTTATCTACTTTTTAATTATTTTCATAGCTTGGTGTTCCTTCCTTCCTTCCTTCCTTTTTTTCCCTTTTCTCAGTGAGTCCTTTTCTTTTCTTCGTTTCATTCGACATATTCTAGCTTTCTGTTGCTGACATTTTCTTGCTTCTTCTTTCCGCTGAACTTTACTGTTTACCGTAGAATCTCGCAGGGGCCTATGACGAACTAACGTTGGATCAGTTATTTCACGACTTGCGAGCGCGTGTCAAACCCTGTTCGTGACTCTTTGATTGGTTGTCATTGATTGGCTGGTCGTTTCTCGATTGGATATCTAGCTTTTACTGACGATGAAACAAAAACACCATCTTTTGATCTTCCACGCTTTGACAGTTCAATACCATCAGGAATTTCACTACTTATCTCGTTTCTTTCCTCTACGGACTTATGACTTTCTAATCCACGTGTTTACCGGAAAGGGGTCTTTTGTCTCAATTTTCCTTTGAAGAGAACACTTTTTCACTGTTGGCAACGACCCTTTCAAACTGTTAATCACTTTCGCTTAAGCTTATATTAAATTTTCGAGGTGATTTTTATTGATATCTCGGTTCTAATTTTTCTTACTTTAAGAAACTTTTTTTTACCAACCTCGGTCTGGTATTTGTATCGAGATGATTTGGGGCGCAAATTGCAAAAAAAAAAAAAGCATTTATGCGGCTGCAGGTTAGTTCTGTAGTGAGGTATTACTTTATTTTATTCGATTGTAACAGTAAATATGAAGATAAGTCTAGGTTCAAATCCACCTCATTCCATTTAAATTGTTTCCGACATAGCATTACTAGTATAATACACTTGCAGTGTGTTGAAAAAAAAAATGCATGTTCGATCCTAAAACATAAACTCCATACTCGTTCCATAAAACATCCACGTATTGTTCTTTTTTCAATGTACCAACATTTTGTCGCTCCTCCCAGCGCTAGTCGCAGATATGAATCCTCATACCATTATGTCTCCTTCGCCTTACCTAATAGTACCATATATACATTTGGGATGAAAACGTTACCTTCGTTTCCTAAGAACATACAATCGCTGTCTGATGCAAGCATGCTGAACATGTTGGACCACCTTTAGTTAAGGCAAGACCTTACCTAAAGACTTTTGATCAACAAAATTTATAAATTGATTCCTTACCACTATACTTGATTCTGACTCTTGTAGCCTTGTATAACGAAGGGAAATGGAGGTGGGTCTTATCATTACACATCGCCCTTCAAAACATTGCATGTTCTCGTGAAGCGTTTTACATTTTGCAAAACATCTTTGCAATTTGCAACTGTTCAGATCTAGCACACATGCGATGTCCAAACGGAGAGATGTAGAACAAAATACTTAAAGAAAATAGGAAATGAAACTGTCGATGCTGGGTGTTGACTTCGATGACCTCTGTTATATTTAATTCGCTCTATCCCTGAGCACCTTGACCCATAAATATAGCATACCGCAAAACTATATATATATATATATATATATATATATATATATATATATATATATATATATATATATATATATATATATATATATCAGGGCTCTGGATCATCAGACTTTACTTCCAAAGGTTGAAATGAAAAATGAACAGAAATTTACACATTTTTGACGGGCCGTATTAAGCATATTAAGCAACTTAAGATGCTTAATACGGCCCGTCAAAAATGTGCACATTTCTGTTCATTTTTCATTTCGACATTTGGAAGTAAAGTCTGATGATCCGGAGCCCTTTAAAAGGGCTGTGGTGAAATAATTTATTACATGGAACCTTAAAGTGGTCTGTTTTTTATTCAAACATATTTACTCTGAATTTACATTGAGCTCTCCGGATATCATCCTCCTTGTGTCTACGCATACGGATTACCTAGTTTTGCATAAACCATATATATATATATATATATATATATATATATATATATATAATTCAGTTTAAATAGAAAACAGACAGCCTTAAGCTGCCTTAGGTTGTCTGTTTTCTATTTAAATTGAATTAATAATTGCTCCGATTTGACATTGAGCTCTCTGGATTACATCTTCCTTAGGATTATCTATACGGATTACCAAAATTTTCATTACTTATATATATATATATATATATATATATATATATATATATATATATATATATATATATACAGAGAGAGAGAATTAATACAAATATAAAGTTTGTGGCTTAGTTGATTGATGTTACCTTCAGCATCCGACTTCAGAGTTTCGTAGACGGACCCTCCAGCAGTTATTCCATCCACTCATCAGTAGATACACGTAAAATAATATATATATATATAGAGAGAGAGACACACACACACACTATGGCTAAAAGAAACTTCCGAAAGTTCATTTGGTAAGAACTTAGGAAGTGGGTCGTGTTGAGAACTTTTCCGCATTACCACAAGCATATATATATATATATATATATATATATATATATATATATATAGAGAGAGAGAGAGAGAGAGAGAGATAGAGAGAGAGATAGATAGATAGATAGGGGGTATTTATAAATTTAGCAAGCCTATGACTGCTGTGGATTTGTTTCGTAATGTCTATTTTTCAATATGCATCTGACCAACAATGATGGAAACATTAATAAGCTATATTTCACCTACGGACAGAGTTAATGTCTTGCCCGAATCTTAAGTAAAGGGATGCAAAAGGAGGCTTTTTTTAGTGCTTGCTTTTTTCCTGTGAAAATGGGAACAATGCTTTTGCAGTGATGGTTGCCTTGCCCAGAGGAAATGAAGCCTTCAAAAACAGCAACGATAAACTTTGCCTTTTCGATTCGAAACCAACAAAATCCAATTTAGCTTGATTTACTGTCCTGCGTTTATCTTGTCTCTTTTCTTTGTCCATTTCGTTTGAATTCGAACGTCTTCCATTTCTATTTTTCATTTCGCCCGTCTGAATCATATAATATATTCCTCTATCCTTATCTCTTCTGTCAAAGTTCTTCTTCCTTTTCCTTTCTCCATTTTTCTTATTTTCGGTTTCTCTATTATTTTTTATTCAGACTTATTTCTTTCTGTTTTCTCTTTCTTTCTTTTTCATATTTTCTTTTACTTTCTTTTTCATATTTTCTCTTTCTTTCTTTTTCATATTTTCTTTTACTTTCTTACTAAGGTTGTAATTTTATTTTTGCTGTTTCCAACTTTATTCGATTATTCTTTCTTCGCCAACTTCTTGTCTTTCTTGCTTTATTTTTGTTCGTTCTTTCTTTCTTTCTTTCTTTCTTTCTTTCTTTCTTTTGCACACTATTTTCTTTTATTCATTCTTCGTAAATACCTTTCGTTCCACTTATTTACATCTTTTTGCTTTTATTTGTATATACATAAAAAAATATTCTATTTTTATTCATTTGAAACATTTATTTCTTTCAATCATTCTCTCTTTCTGTATTTGTGCTTACTTTATTAAACTTTTATTTTAATAGCTTTTACTTTTCTTTCATTTATCTTTACTTTTCTAATTTTCTTTTTAATTCATTCTATCTTTTCATTTTTTTCTCCTTTATTTTTCATATTATACCACTCCTTCATTATTTTCCTTATTTTCCTCTTTTTTTGCTATCTCTCTTTTTCTTTCCAAGTCGCAAATAACAAATAATTCCAAATGTTAATAAACCATTTCTTCTCTTCTCTCTACTGATAACAAATGCTTGTCGCCTTCGTGCCATTGTATGTCATCCTACCTCTCGGGACACTCGTGCCAATCTTGACTTAGACACTCAAAGAATTCTTTGCTAATGCCGACAGAGCAATGATATTTTCCATTTCTTTCAACCCGACACCGTTTGCCATCCCAAAAAATCGATGTAGAATATTTCATCCGCAGATTGATTTTTCTGTTAAAATAAAAACAAATATTTGGCACTTGTGTGTAAGTTTCACTATTAGAATGAGAGAAAACACTCACCAAATCCTAACAGCACTAAATGACAACATTCATAGATAGATAGATAGATATGGACAAATATATATATATATATATATATATATATATATATATATATATATATATATATATATAGAGAGAGAGAGAGAGAGAGAGAGATAGACAGATATAGACATATATATATATATATATATATATATATATATATATATATATATAGATAGATAGATAGATAGATAGATAGATAGATTTGTACACAAAAGTATTCGAACTCGAAATTATTTTCCTTATTTTTTCCAATTAATTATTCCGAATTTGATTTTATAATATTTATCTACATAACGTGAGTAAAATATCCCTGAGTTGATAATTATTAAGAAATATTTTTTTCAATAATTATCAATATTTTATTATAGTGACTTTTGCATGAGTATTCAACTCCTGAAACTAATTCCATTGACGTTCTACAATTCAGGCCAATTCATGATGCAAGTGAGGGTCAGATCAACAGGCCTATTTCAAACCTCATCATTCCACTGGGTTATGGGTTTGGGTTTGCGGTGGTAGTTTCTTAATGTAGTTTACCAATGTAGTCAGCTTAAGAAAAAAAAAAATGTAGCTCGAAAAATTACTCTTCATTCTTATCTATTCTTTCTTTGATCGAATTACAATTAATATGTAATTTGATAGAACTTTGGATCTATAATCCCCCACTCCCTTAACAAGGGAATGCGAAATGTTATGTGCATTTTAAACTTTGAATTAATTATTCAACTAAAAACTGTTTTAATGAAACAAAAAAACATATCGAAACTATGAATTCTGCAATAAAAATATCACATGAAATAAAATAAGCATGAAAACATTTTTTATTTTATTGTTTCGAAATGAAATAGCTATTATTCTGCTGATTTATATTTTTCATGATTAGGGAAGTTCCCTGAAAAATTCGTCTCTCAATAATACGTGATTTAGAATCAAGAATAGAATCAACGATTCGTAAAACTCGTTTACGATATTGAAAAAATATTGGATTCAATTCATTGAATTTAATTATGACATTAACTTTGTGTAATAATATTCTTAATAACTGGTTTTTCGTTAATTTTGCAGTATAACAATATTTGTGTCTATATTATGCTTTATAAAGGTAAACGAAACTAAAATTCAACATTACCTTTTAGAAACAAAAAGAAAAACTAAAAAAAATAATTTATCATCAATATATTTATTACTGTTAACAACAATATCATATTTAAATTAAATTTGTGACAAATAATTTTAATAAATTCCACAGTGTATCAATAGAATCGAAGAAAAAAGTCTTCGGGTGATATGTCTGTTAAAAATTAAACATTATCAAAATTAACAGATTCTTGTAACATTTATAATCAGAAAGACTAGAAAAAATTATATTAATAAATTATTTCTTTAAATCAAGTAAAATTCAAATGTTACATTTCGGTATAAGAAGAGGGGAATAATTCAACATACTTTTTTCATTTATGATAAACAGAAATATAGTTTGCCCAATAAATAAATAAAGTTGATCGTTAGTGAATTTGTTTTTATGAATAAAAATTTCATAGAGAAGAAAATTAAATTAACTTTATGTGAAAAATGTTAAATAATCTTCCAAGTGACAAGACCAAGATTCCTAAATTCATGTGAAGTGTTTGTTTCTGCAATAAATATAAAATAATATAACAAGTCGAAAAGAAATAAAAGAAATAAATTTTATACTTTAATTAAATAAGATGAAATTATTCCAAGTGCAAAGAAGCAAAGATTTTTTAATTCGACCACAGTACCTAACTTCCACAAACAAAAACTAAAAACAAGCGCTTGTCAGTGGAACGACAAGATTTGAAATAGGCCTCCAGAGTTGACCTGAAGTAAACGCTATGAGTAATAATAAGTTAAGATTCTTTTGGTACTAATCAATGATAATATATCTTTCTCTTATCTTTTATAAAGCTTGTGTGTCTCTTGAATAGTATTTTCGAAAACACTTCCACGCAGAATTTTTCAAATCGTTCAGAGAACTGCAATTTTCAATCCAGGCCACATATGTTCGATTGGATTTAGGCTAGCGAATTGAAACACACACACACACACACACACACACACACACACACACACACACACACACACACACACACAGACACACATATATACATATATATATATATATATATATATATATATATATATATATGAGCCCCAAATATAGGACGAAACGGCCGTTCAGTGCTTTCTGGGGTTTCTATCAGACTGGATGAATCAATTAATATAATTATCAAATCCTCCTAATTACTATCTGTGTTTATCATCGCTTGAACCAGCTTCTAATGCTCCAGTTGGAGCGGCTTGGTGAGAGTAGTCGTGGCTCCAGGAGGCTCAGTCCTATGGTCAGAGAGAATCTCAGTTGAGTTCCACCACGGAATGTGGGAGTGAGCGGCGCTACATTGAGTCTGATTTGCAACCACTTCGTCACCGAGGCCCGGTGGAGCAGTTGGTATGGTGTTCGCTTGCCAACCTAACCTTCGGGGTTTCAATTCCCTCGGTAGTGGATGCTGATGAGTCCCAAATATAGGACGAAACGGCCGTCCAGTGCTTTCTGAGGTTTCTATCAGACTAGATGAATCAATTAATATATATATATATATATATATATATCCATCCTTCATTTATACATGTTTCATTAAAAATGTAGAGTTGCTAACTAAATACACAATTATCAGATTACACGTCCCGGCAGCCAACAAGGAAAATAACATCACTGCCTTACGATAAATAAAATCCAGCATTTAAATAATGAAATCCACGAACAAAACACTTATTCGAACACAAGAAAAATTAGATAAAAAGATTACTCGGAGTGCATTTTTTATCGTCTTTAATGGAACGTGTGTGTGTGTGTGTGTGTGTGTGTGTGTGTGTGTGTGTGTGTGTGTGTGTGTGTGTGTATATATATATATATATATATATATATATATATATATATATATATATATATATATATAAAATCAACTACTATGAGATTTTCGAAGATTATATTTCGCAAGCAAGTCTCCTGACGAGTGGATAACTCAGAGATAAATGAACATTTTATCCTATTTATTATTATTATTAATACTGCATCTTTTGATATTATATTTATTACTATTATTAACAATATCATATAGAAAAATATTAAATTAAATTTATGTGACAAATAATTTTAATAAATTTCACAGTGTATAAATAGAATGCTTGCCTTCTTCTTCTTCTATGTGTCATGTCTTTTCAGGGTGAGGGCGATAATGACCATCACAATTTCCTGTCCTTTGTAGCTCTTAGTAAATTAGCTCTAATAAATTTTGTCTTTTTGTCATCTCCCCTGTTCTGTCCTCCACTTCTACATACTCGTTAGGTAGGTTATGCGCAGTTTTCTTCTGTCTTTCTTGCCTTCCATATGTCCTGTGAGCGTCAAATTTTCCGAGCCCTCTTTCCTCAATAGGTGACCTAGAAGTTTCAAATATTTCTTTCTGATGCAAATTGGCCTTTTTGTTTCCATTTTCTCTAAAATCTCGTTGTTGTTGCTCTCACATTTTCGATCCATAATATTCTCGATATCCCTCTGCAGAACCACATTTCTCTTGCCTCAAGTTTCTTCTTCTTCTGTGTTGATATTTTCCAACATTCACTGCCATATTTGAGGACCGATATTACATAACACTTCAGTATTCTTTTCTTTGTTTCTAATTTTTTTTTTTTTTTAATTCTTTGCTTAGCTTTTAGAAGGCGCCTTTCGCTATCCCAAGGCGCCTTCAAAATTCGGTATTTTTCGTCCTCTTTAAAAAAAAAATCCTAGATATAAAATTTTTGTACTTGCTTGATTTGGATGTTTTTGTAAATCGAATGTTGGACTGACAACCATAAATTCTGTCTTCCTACAAATGATGATTAGTCCTTTCTTCTCGCTTTCATTTACTTCATTCTGTAGGGATTCCTGTAGTTTCCTTTTTCTGTCTAAGAGTTATTTTCCAAGAATTACATTGGTCGACTCTATTTTAAATCGCGATCTTTGTTATATATATATATATATATATATATATATATATATATATATATATATATATATATATATATGTGTGTGTGTGTGTGTGTGTGTGTGTGTGTGTGCACGCGTGAGCGTGTGTGTTCTTTTATTCATGAATTGCAACAATACACTGTGGAACTTATTATTATTATTATTAGTAGTAGTAGTAGTAGTAGTAGTAGTAGTAGTTGTAGCGGCAGCAGTAGTAATTGTAGTTGTGGCTCTTGTGAAATATAGTGGATCCCCAAATTATTAAAATTGGCAGAAAGTGGTGCTGGGCTTTGGTAATGTTTCATAATTAAATTTACAAGATTAATGTGTTGATTTATGAGGAGGTCTTGATGATTGAGGTAGTGGTGTATTTCCCATCAGACATCAGTGTTCGAGCCTCGGGAAAAAGACAGGATTTTTTATTTTGAATTTTGAAGTAGACAAGCCCCACCTCTCATTAAAATAAATAAATAAATCTTCCTATCTCACTTTAGAATTTGTTCTAACTGCTGCTCATAAATAAATACCTATTTATGCACATCCTAAACGACCAGATCGTTACTCTACAGTCGTTATTATTTTATATTTCCAATCCAAGCAACATCATAACGATGATGTAACGCTTACTGGCGTTGATAGAATAAATTACGTGAACGTTGACATTAAACGCTATAAACTCAGCAGATGAAAGAATAGTTCTCCCAGCTCTGATCTTCTTCGTCTTAGAAATTCGGGACAGCTGTCATTTTTTAAGTGCCAAATATACATAATATATTAAGCAGCAATCGGCATATTTTGAGAATTGATCCTGATTGGCTAAAATTTTACCTCTTGACAAGTGGACAGAAAGGTTCGTTTGCGAAATTCTGGAGTAGCGGTGCTGAATATAACATTACCCAGCTAAGTGACAAATTTTATATTTCTATTAATTATATATATATATATATATATGAAGAAATATAGTTTTAAGGTATGCTATATTTATGGGATAAAGTGCTCAAAATCGGAAATAGAGCGTACGTAAATATAAATATAAAAGAGAACATTGAAGTCAATACTCAGAGGCGACAGGCTGTTTCATGCTAGATGGAATCGTCAGGCCGAGAATGTTGGATTTCTCCTCGACTATTTATACATATGGGTCAGTGGTGCATTGCGGGTAATTTATTCTGCCGGTTATTTTTTCGGGAGTGGCTTGTTTATTTTTGTTTGGGTTAATTTATTTTACTTGTTTTACATTTTCATTTTGTATTATTTATTCTTTTCGGTTTTGAAGTAAAAAAAAAATTTGGCCGATATGCTTAGGTCGCTTATTTAATAGTTTTTTTTTTTTTTTTTCGCGTTTATTTTCGCGGGATTGGTTTGTTAATTTGTTTATTATTATTTATTCTATTTATTTATTTATTTGGGTTAATTATTTTTACTTGATTTTTTTTTTATTATTTATTGTATTTAATCTATTCTAACGGGGGTGGTTTGTTAATTTCTTTGAGTTGATTTATTTTACTTGTTTTTTATATTATTTCGTTTATTCATTTCAGTTTTCGATTTTATAGTAACGTAGTAAAAATTTGTTTTCATGTCTGCATTATGAGATGAGCTCAGATCGTTTATTTAGTAATTTATATAAAATATTATATAAAATATTTAGTAATAAATTACGAAATAAACTAATTACTAAATAGATTAAATAAATATAAATTATTTAGTAATAAATTACTATCAGCTGAGTTTCGTATCTCAAACGTAAGCAAAGCATTTTCTAATTAATGGATTGTCATTTTTAATCCCCCCAGATAGATAGATAGATAGATAGATAGATAGATAGATAGATAGATAGATAGATAGATAATATTACTGGTTAATATACATATATATATATATATATATATATATATATATATATATATATATATATATATATATATATATTGATAGATAGATAGATAGATAGATAGATAGATAATATTAGTGGTCAATATACATATATATTTTATACATATATATATATATATATATATATATATATATATATATATTTCCAAGGGGGAACTCAGAACTCAGGTAGAACTCAATGAACAGAAATTTGCAGAAAACAGACTATTAGTAGAAAACAGACTATTTGGTGGTCTATTTTCTACTGTGTCTGCAAATTTTGACCAATTGCTGTTGTATAGCGTGAAAACGTATAAATAAGAGACATTGCAACAAGTTACTATCAGCCAACCAAAAGACATTAAGCAAATCATCTTATCCAAAAAAGTAAAGTGAAGTGGGTAGAGATGAAACGATTCTTTGACCGCTGTTTCTTTTTCTCGTGTAAAATGTGAGTCATTAGATGTAATTGCAAGAATTTTCTCTATATCGGACATATGTCCATTTCTGTAAACATTACGCTTAATAAAACTGTTAACTATAAAAAGATATATTCGTACACACGACTTTACATAGAAAAATGTTACAAAATGTAAATAAATTGTACATTTAACTTCCTCTTCAATTATTGTGAGTATATTTACTATATTAATCGTGACTAAGATAAATTACTGAAAGCCGCTATAATATTATTTTAGTAACCATTTGTAATGTTTTCTAAAAAATACATTTCATTTTTTATATATATTCATATATAAAATATAAAATTGCTTATTGCATGTTCTATAATATTTGTTCACACTTTACTGATACAAAAGACATTTTTATTTCATATGCAATATTAGTATTTTTATTTTATACATAAAGAAAATGTATATAAAAGAATATTTGAAAAATAATAGTATGATCCGTATGGTAGGCTAAAATGTGACAGTTCACCAGATTTGGTAGATGGACCTAAGCCTAAATGAACTTTGACCAATCAAACATAATTCATTTATTTTATTATTTTTGAAATATGATTAGGCGAAAGGGAGACTATCGACTATGAAATTAAGAAACTGTTGCGGTTTACGATCTGCGCAACTAGGGGAGCAAGGGAGACAACACCTGTAGCATATTGAAACCTGTTACACATCTCGTAGAAAATTCCATTGCGCAAACAAGACAGTTGAATTATGTCCCTTACAACTATGACATTGATAGTCATATTTTTAAAAGCTTTTATTTTTAAAATTACGATATAAAATTAGATTGTGATTGTATGTTTCTTCGATATTTCGTTTTATTTTTGCATTTTTACTTTATGTTTGATTTTGTGGTCTAGATAAAGACCTCATTTTGATATTGACTCATTCAGCATACCTTACACTGTATATTTTTTTTATAGATGATGTTTTAGCTTTAATTTGTGACTACCTAATATTATATCTATCTATCTATCTATCTACCTATCTATCTATCTATCTCACCCTCTCTCTCTCGTTCTCTCTCTCTCTCTCTATATATATATATATATATATATATATATATATATAAGAAAAACAATATATATATATATATATATATATATATATATATACAAGAAAAAACAAGAGGAGTCTTTCCTTTTATTTACATTGTCTTTACAGATATCATATATTTTATTTATATCTATGTTTTTTCTTTCATAGAAAATAAAATACTAAATATGGTTATACAGCAAACATGGTTTACATTTATATATATAAATAAGATAACGATATATAAATTTTTATATATCAAGAACAATTGTCGAAAAATTACAAAAGTGGAAAAAGTTTTCGTTTGACGCGTTTCGTCTTTTACGACATCATCGGAATAAATTTGTAATATTACAGCGATTACACATGCGCACGAACAAACGAAAAATACCCAGCAACAGTCGTTCGTGCGCATGTGTTGTTGCATCAACATAAACAAATTTACAAATTTAGTCCGATGAAGTCCTTGTCATACATTTTTTCCCAATTATAAATAACTGTATATTATTATTATCATAATATCAAATTATAACAAAGAAATGTATGCTACGCATTGAAAAAAGAAACTATTTTATGTGATTTTTATATATTTTTGGATATTGAATTCTCAGTTGAAAATCATTTTTTTTTTACTTTCATGCAAAATTTTGTTGTAAAATATTTTTCTTTCTATACTTTCGTATTTTATTTGAATTCTAGTATAAGTTTGAATTAACTTTTGCTTTAATTATAAGCTGAATATCACTGGATACCCCATGATTGGTAGCTTGATATACGCGGGTGTCATATAAGGTATGGATGATATATTGAAGATGTATTGATAGTAATTGATGTTTTTTCGTTTCGTTTCAGATGAATTAGAATAATGTTGTACAGGTAGAGATTATTTTGCGCCTAGAGGTTATGGGAACAGGCCTAATCTTTTTCGCTATATTTGCGGAAAATTTATGGTGAAAAACAGAAAAATAACGTAACATGTTTTATTAAAAAGCGTATTAATCTTACTTAGGCATTGGAGACCATGATAAAACTTAAACATTTACTATGACCATCTTTATGCTATCAGGTTCTAGATACCAATAAATATGAATAGACTGATATCGATATATGATAGATATTAAAAACTGATGTAGGGAGACATGAATACGTTGAAATAGATTGACATGAACTGATTGATGTCAATAGATAATCACGGATAGACTGATATTAATAGATAAGCTTGAATAGACTGGCAGATGAAAACGGTGTAATTACGATAAGATACTAATGTTCTTTCACTGTAGGTAAGAGAAATAAAAGCTGATTACTTTATTGATTTTAATTTGAATTCACTGCTATACACACAGGTAAGCAAAGAGACAGTGTCACTGACATGAAGCTATTGATAAGTTTTCCTTTTTTCTTTTCTTTTTCTTCTTCAACTTTATGGTTTTATTGCTCAGTCAAGGGTCGGAGCTATCTAGAATGAATCGGAGGGTACGGTATTATTTCATTGTCTTATCTCAGTCTGATTGTGTGTGTGCGTGCGTGCACAAGCTCATGTAAATCATACAAACACAACACAAGCATATGCATATATACTGCATACATGCATATACAAAGCTATTTATAATATAGCTTATAAAACCTTTCTATTAAGATCCGTCTGTTCAGCTTCAGTGTTATATTCGCTACATTTCAGTTGTTGTATCCTTCGGCTTTCTTTAGTTGTCGATCATTGTACTCGGTAACCTTCTCAGAATTTGGGGTCAATTCATGGAGGTGGAGTGTTCTCATTTCATTTTCTGTACTTAAATGATGCCTTATATCTGTTAATACTCTCCTGTCAGTTCTACGTTTTGTGTCGCTTGTACGTTTCTACCACTGAACTAGAGTATATGACTTTTTTCCTGCAGTACCCAATCCCGACGGTCGAACTCACAGTAGGCTCAGTTAAAATATATATGGTTTCCTGACAGAAAGTTTTTATTTATTAAACTTGCTTTAGTTTTGTCATAAGACCACATCAATAGGGTACCCTATGAGGATTAAACGAGCTCACTAATGATTGCACCATGCCAAGGCGCCAATATAGCTATTGACGGCAAAGGATATCATCAAGCGAATGTTCTACTACCACTTCATATTAAGGCTGAGTGGTTTTGTAAAAACCATATAAAAAATCGAACTTGTTTTATGTATTTGTGCCAAAGGTTTGTTTGTAACTCAAGTAAGAAACGGCGTCTTTACTGGACCACCGAGTCAAGTAAAGATCTCCTCTTTCAAATAGAAAACACATTTCCAACGCACAGTTTGATGGTATAATGAAAAACCCGGAACGAAAGGTTTTGATATCATTCAAATAAATAATTTCTATATACTTAGATCATAAAAATCAAAACAATTTATAAGAAATAAGTTAATCTAGTTTAAGGAGCTGTGTTCTAACAAGAATCTCAAAGTTCACACACACACACACACACACACACACATATATATATATATATATATATATATATATATATATATATATATATAATGTACTTTAAAATTCAACTGGAGTCTTTAAGAATATTTATTTAGTGTAACACAGTTCATGCGTTTAACACGGTTTCACAGATCTATGATTTTCAAAAGTGTGTAGATATGCCATAATATTTCTCGCATATATATATATATATATATATATATATATATATATATATATATATATATATATATATAAGGCTACCAGTGCTTTCGGAAAAGTTCGCCATCGCTTGTGGAATGAGCGTGGTATTCGACTGGATACGAAAATTCGGGTTTACAGAGCTGTTGTACTCGCCATCCTTTTGTATGGCTCAGAGTCGTGGACTCCATACAGGTACCATATACGCCAGCTAGATGTTTTCCATAAAAGCTGTCTGCGTGCAATCTGTGGAGTTAAGCTTCAAGATAGGACATCTAACGTAGACCTGTTTAACAGGTGTAATATTGGAGGAATCGAGACTTTTATCATACAATCTCAGTTACGGTGGACTGGTCATGTCTTGAGAATGTCTGATGACAGGATACCCAAGATCCTAATGAACAGCCCGTTAGATCAGGGCTACAGGAATGTAGGACGCCCATGGCTAAGATACAAAGACAAGCTGAAAAGTAACTTGTCAGCAGTCAATATACCACATAACACCCTTGAGCGCTTAGCTTTGGAGCGGGTAGAATGGAGATCAACGTGTTTTAGTGGACTCAGCAATTTTCAATCTGCTTGTCTGAATCATCTTCAAGAAGCGAGAGCAAGATCTAAAAGGTCAGCCAATCTAACAAGTGATCTCATTTCACAATCCACACACTTGCTCCATATGTGGCCTCCTTTGTAAATCACTAGTGTGTCTTAAATGCCACTTAAGATTATCGCACAAACTTTAATAACTGAATCAATAAGCTGTCAGATCTTCATACCTCGAAACCGACGGGAGAGTCCATTATATATATATATATATATATATATATATATATATATATATAGAGAGAGAGAGAGAGAGAGGGAGTTGGATATAGATATATTAGACACAATATGTTCATTAACTCATTCTAGTTTTCTTATCCGATGACAACTTGGAATTAAACCTGAACGTTTTTTGAATTCGAACCTTATCGCCATTATTTCAGCCTATGTGATATACTAATGTCCAAATTGATTTTTCTAAATCTGACCAAATCAAGATAAAGGAATCAAATATTGTAAACAAATCTTCCTTAGCCGAAGCACGTGAGATCATTCCAAGAATATCTAATGGAAAACGATCCGGCCGACGCCGACAATCCTTATTTGAAAACATTGATAGAAGAAAAAAAAAAAAAGAGGAGGAGAAAAAATAGAATGGATAATACTAAACAGAAAAATAAAATAAAAAATAGTTAATACTCCGAGAAAGCAACGTCTTCGGAAAATTGGATACCAAATTAACGAGTCCAAACGGCATAGACGAAGTGATGAAATGCGGAAAAAGCGGAAAATTACGATAACATCATACAATTGAAACCAAAACAAAAAAGGGTCCTGGCCTCAAAAAATACTTTGAGCCACCTATACTGAATCTATCACAAAAATTCAGGATGTGGAATTAATAAATGTGAAACACTTCAAATCGCAAGTTATAGCAAATTTAGTACAGGAGATAAAGGAATTGCTCATAGAATAGCTTGTGCTCGGGGTAGTTTTCTTCAACAGCACAAATTGCTACAAAACCGAAACAGTAAAATGTTTTAAAATAACCTAGTCAGATGGAGACTTTCATACGGTTGTTATGCATGGCGCCAAACTCGTTCAGAAAGTGTCAATTCTAAACAGCTGCTTTCTCAGATCAATGGTTAAAAATAGTTTCGAGAGAATGAAGCCAGTAGGTTTTAGCGATGACCATCTTTTTGGGGACCTCGTGGGCTGGCGCTACAGAATCACAAAGAACTATATCAAATCACAGAAACTGAATCACTTGAGAACCTTCAGCAGCACCAACAATTAAAATGGATAGCACACATGTAATGTTGTATGTGCTATCCATTTTAATTGTTGTAGCAAGAGGTTAGCTTTCCACACTACTTCAAACAAAAGCTTAGGAAGGCAGTGCCTATCAATACTGGAAAGAGAGATAACGTATACTGGACTCGAGAATCCTATTTTCCTGGAACAAATATTTTTGTAGAAAGATATTATAAATTTCAACCGACAGTAGCAATGACTTCTTGATGAAGGCCGAATGTTTCCTTATAAAGAAACGGCTAATATTACCCTTGCTATTCCACTGTTTTTCTTTATTATTTTTTCTTATAAATAAATCGCTATTATGTTATTTCTATTTTGAATATGAATATATACAAATATTAATATGAATGTATATATAAGTAAAGAGGAAAAAATAATATATGGTTCTAGAAATTTTCAAAATCACATACATACACACACACAAAGAAACACGCATATATATATATGTGTGTGTGTTTGTAAAAATTTCAGATAGAGTATATCTGTAAAAGGACAATGTTAATAAAGACAAAAGAAAAACTTATCTTAGCCGACGTGTAGCATCTATCATTTGCCTTGATAAAGTCCTTCAGAGGATGAAAGTCGTCGGCTAAGATAAGGTTTCTTTTTGTCTTTATTCATATATATATATATATATATATATATATATATATATATATATATATATATATATATATATATGTGTGTGTGTGTGTGTGTGGATAGAAGGTGTTCTCTTCAGTGTCCACTTTAATCTTTAGATACGCTTTATTACTGACATAAATATAGCACACCTTAAAACTAAAGCTGAATGCTTTGCCTGTAAATTCTCCCCAAAGTCTACTCTTGACAAATCTTGACTCAACTAAGTTAATCGATAATAAAATAACCATGTTATTAATGACAATAAATAAAACTCTACTATAATTGTAAAAATTTGGCGAAAATGCAAGCGCCACAACCAGTCTCATGTTTAGACGATTTTCAAGCACAAAGCTATACTCCCGTATTCACGACGGCATATCCATAACGGAAATATTCCCAAAGCTGAAATCATTTATGACTCACACACACACACACACACACACACACACACTACAATAAAAAAAATACGGACCGAAAAGGCCCCAAACAACAACAATAACAACAATAATAACAATAATAATTTTGAAAGAAAAATTTTAAAAGAAAAATCGAGAAGTATAAGAAGTCCGTTGCTGATACCAACTGACGAATGGACAGAGTAATCCCTGATGGGTCTATTTACGAATGTCTGGAGTTGTGATGCTTAAAGTAAGATGAATCAGCTAAATAAAAAATCTTTTACTTGTATTACATATATATATATATATATATATATATATATATATATATATATATATATATATATATATATATATATATATATATATATATATATTGTAAGAGAGAAGGAGAAAAAGAAAGAGAGAGGTCGGAGGAAGGGATACACAGTTTATTTTTGTTAAATATTAATTTTTGTAAAGATCTTTAACAGAACACTCACTCGTTTCGAACGCGGCCCAATGTCTTGTAAACGTAGGGGATCCCGAGCGTTGCATGCGATGAGAGTTCCAAAAATAATCCACTTCTTTCAGAAGTTAATGTTTTTATTTTTAGTAAATGTGTCTGTTTATTTCGGAACTCGTACCTTTTTTTTTTTTTTTCAAAAGAATGTTTCAGAATTTCGAAGATTTCGACACATCATCGTGCAGTAATGATCAACAGACTGAACGCGTAGATTATTAAAAATGGTTTCGATCCTCCCTAATTTGAAGTATCAATATAAGACGTTATTGGAAAAGTTAATATATTAGATTAAAATATATAAATATATAAAATCCCACTGCCTGTACGCTATGGATCACATGGATTCGTGATGCCTCGTGGAAGTTACGTGTTCGATTCCTGGATGAAGTCACGAAAAAAATACAACTGTGGGAAAAGCCAAGTAAAATAGTCACAATTCCGACGTCTGATATTCCTGGAAAGGACGACAGAGGTTTTAAAGATCGATATCCCTAACGGAGAAAGTAATAATGGATTTTGTTTAACACTGATATTGGATATGATAAGCACTTCAAAGTATGGTGATCGAAATATTCTAAGAATAACAACCAATATGAAGAATTAATGTATTAAATACCAACTTTTATTTAAAGCTCAAATGAGAAGCAAATTTTCAAATTTGAAGGGTTTATTTCTGTGTTATGTTTGAATCCATGGTGTAGCCACTTTAGCAGACGGGCATGTTTGCAAACGAGCAGGCCAACATTAACTTACTTATGGCCTTTTAAACACTATCATTAATAGTAAAAAATTGATGAATGTTTTGCTAGTATAAAATACGTAACACTTATGCATATAACAGCCTTATTCTTCCAGTATGTCTTCATGAATTTATTTATAGAAACACAATTACATACTCACATACATACCATATTAAAACAAGCCCAAACTTTATTTTCCATCCAATAACTAACAATACTTACAAACATGCTCAAAAGATTCTACAAAGATTCTACAAAGATTCTACAATTCTACACCGTTTAAAATCAAAGTGTCTATTGGTTAGAAAGTAATATCGCAGTGTGAAATATTTGACCAATCAGAGAAAACTAAAACCCTATTTTTTGCACTTATAAAAATTCACAGATTTCGACTTTCAGCGGCAGAGATGCTACTTCTCCAAGCCGTTTAAACACAGACGAAGACGTGGCTACATATCTTTTTCTGCAACCCCCTCAATCCACAGCGCTTGCTGAAAGAAACATGTGGAAAAAGCAGGGATGGTCAGTGAATCTTCGATGACGACCAATCCTCAGCTTTTACTATGGACCAACTACCGAAAGACATTAACTCAACTAAACACCATTTCTATTCCTTTTTGATTCGTTTGAATTCATGTACATATGTTTGTAAATACAAATGATTTATTTAACAGTCAGATCCATGTTTTATTTATTTTTATTTTATTTTATTTTATTTAGTTTGGAATTCGGACGTTCAAATTCTTAATATAAAAAACCCGGGCGGCAAAATTTCCTACAAATTCCTGACGAATGGCAATCACTTCTTTCCTGATTTTCATTTGATAACAGATTTTATATTAAAACTGACCAAATTTCTTGTTTAATTATTAAATTTTACCAAAATGCCATAAATATTTATTATTGCAGAAATAACCAAAGAAATCTCTAGCTTAGTGAATTAAAAACGTTGATTAAACATATCTGCTTTGCTGACAACCTCCTCACTACTGAACGTGCTAAAAAATGGGCATTACCCCGGGCGCCTCTCATTAATGAACACTCAAAAAATAAAATCCACCACCTGAATCAGGGTGCACATAAAATCTCACTATTAGTTTTAATACTAGAATTTCAACACTAGATTGCCCAAGAGACTCTAATCCACTTGACTATGTATCTTTTGGACACTAGCTTAGTGGATTAAAAGGTTGGCTATGATATATGTGTTTCCTTGGAAGGCATGATTCTGGTAGTGCTGAAAGGTCAACATCAAACGACTCAAAGGTGAATAAAACTGATCAGTGTTAATTTCTAACACTGATTAGTGTTAATTTTTATGAAAGATTCCCTACCCAATCAAAAGCAGAATGAGAACAATCTACTCCCGTGGATTGAATAAAGTGTTCGGTTCGAAATACCAAAAAGATTAACGAATACGAAGACAAACACCTGAAGAACGAGGAGAGGACTACAATGGACGAAATGTTGGGTGTATTAATAACCAAGATTAGCACGTTGGTCCGTATAATAAAGCGTTGAAAATAAAACAATTATAACTAAGCAAAGACTGTTAGAACAGCGATAAAACTTGTGGGCGGATTTTTTTTTTAAATGCTTAAATTTGTCCACTGTCTAGTTTAAATGCCGTTGACACTAAAATACAGCAATGATTATTGTACCAACGTTTCCCTATACCGACATAGTATTCTGACTTACTATATAATTGATTAGTAAAATAAATGAATGTTTTGAAGAAACTCTACTCATGATATCCCAGGCATCAGAAGCAGTTAAAGCAAAATATTTTAGTAAACTTTTCATATAATTATTAATTTTTGAAAACCTAGGTCGAGGATCGAATTTGCATCCCTAACCCGAGGAGGTTGACTTTCTATTGTAGCTGCTTTACCAATTAGTCTACAAATACCAACTGAACAAAGTCCTCCGAATCTAGCTATATAAGTTTATTCTTTATTCTTCGAAAACTTATAAACTTATATAAAAAAAACTTATACGCTACCATCATTATTTATATACCCTAGTTCTGTTGTAATATTTTAAAATATAACTTGGTACTACGCAAAAAAACAACAAATAAACAAACAAAAATGGTGTGTCAAAAAGACGCCTTTTTTCTCTTGACATCGCTATTAACTTATACATCCTCAGTAACTTTTATTGTTTTCAAAAACTAATTTTAACATTTTAATAGAACCATAATATATGAAACTGAATTTATACATTTTTCTCAAGAATGACAACAAAAATGATAAACCCAATTTATTATTGAATTAATTATTTGTAAGATTATTAATTTATAATATGTTATTAATTATATGAAAATTATTTTTTGTTTCGTTTTGACCTTTTAAAAAGGCAAATCTCAGAATATTTTTTGTTTTTATTTTCCAAGGAATGGTTCAGTTCGATGTTCAACTTCATCTCATGGTTTTATTAAAATTCTAAAATACCTCTTTAAAACAATAAAATTCAATGAGAGAATATATACTAATAGACGTGTTAGGAGTTTGACACAACGTTTTTTTGTTTGTTTCTTTTTTGTTTTTTTCGTTTTTTGTCCGAATTTCGTAAATGAAACATCATTAGTTATTATAAATTTTTTGACTAGTATCTTAATTTATCCTAATTTCATTAAATTTTTTCATCGCAAGCAGCGTTGATAAAAAGATCCCCATGTTATTTTTACGTTTTCTTTATTTTTTTAATCAGTTCACTTGAAGAAATTTCCATTGAATATAACTGGCTGAGAATCCAGCCGATCGAAATCTGGCAGTTCCACCCAATTTTGAGCAGTTTTGATTTAGAAAATAGCCATCCTTAATCAACCATCCACTTAACGATGAAGGCCTGACATCCCACAGCCCTCACACCCATAAGGGGAGACCGAGAAAAAGAAAAAAAAAAAAACAACTCCACTTTCAACAACATGTAAATGCTACAAATCTCGTTGACAAACACAATTTTTGCACTGACGCGACGCAAGGATCCACTTGAAAGGAAATAAATTTTTGGAATGTTGTTCTACTAATCCTGATGACATCCGATATTGATTCTGGCATATTCTTTCTTTTCACATAAGATTCTTCTTTTTTTTTTTTTATAGATCCCTTTTCTCGTGTACATAATCCTTATTAGAAAGATTATAGATATTTATATTACTTATCTCATGGAGAAAGTGCATGTTATTAAACAAGAGGATATACATTCGCGAGTATGTATGTTTATATTTAAGCATATGTCTGTTTACATGTATGTGTATATGCACTTGTGTGAGAACCAGAATTAATGCTATGTGTGTACTGTATACTAGCATGTGTGCATATGTGTTTGCGCGTGTGTGGGCATTTGTATATATTTACATATGTGTATGCTAAGATGAGTATATTGATTATTGTTGTTTTTGTCTGCTTCAATGTGTCTACATGATAGTTGGTGCCTGTTTATGGTATTTGGTGTGTTTGTGTGTGTGTGTGTGTGTGTATGTGTGTGTGTGTGCGTGTGTGTGTGTGTGCGTGAGCGTGTGTGCGGATGCAGCAAGATATGGGAACATGAATGAAGGTTAAGTCTAGCAACATAAATAAAAAGCGAAATATATAAGTGGGGCGTCGAACGACAGATGAAAACTAGCAGTTAAGTGCAGGTATCAAATTTACCATCATCTGTAATTCGATGAAGACAAATTAGATTGACGACTGCGATGGAAGTGAAAAAAAAAAATGAAGGAAGACAATTTTTTTTCATAAAAGGAAACGAGGACAAGTAAATGTGATTCGTAACAATCACAAAACTAAATGACGAGATTATCAAAGAAAGAAAGAAAGAAAGAAAGAAAGAAAGAAAGAAAGAAAGAAAGAAAGAAAGAAAGAAAGAAATCTAAATAACAGAGTAAAGACAGTAAGGAAAAACTAAAAATCACGTCAGAAAAAAATTTGAAACAAAACAAAAGAAAAAGTGAAAATATTAAAAAAAAACAAAAAAAAACTGAACCTATTGAAAAATATGAAGAAATAAATAAAATTATTTCCAAAAATATATTGAAGGCGGAAGTGAGAAATAAATAGACATTGAAAATAACGGAGGGAGAGACAAAGCGAAGGAGAGACAGAGAAAGCGAAAGAAATGAAAAATAGTGTGTACTTTGCTTTTATATAGTGACTTCATCTCTGTTTTTTTTCTTTCTTTTTCTCCATTATTTTCTTTTCGTATCCCTCTTTCCTTCTTTCTTTCTTTCTTTCTTTCTTTCTTTCAAGTCTGATTATTTTTTATTTTAGTTTCCATCTATTTTTTGCAAAACTTTAATCGTCTTTTAAGAAAATAAGTGCACACGCACACACACGCGCGAGCACATACACACAGGGGCACGGGATCAAAGGTTAAAAAACGAAATATGTAATATACAATTAAATAGATAGCTATACATATTTCGAAGTTTCATAATCTGGCTTATGGAAAAATTTGAAGTGAGTGAAAGAAAGAAAGAAAGAAAGAAAGAAAGAAAGAAAGAAAGAAAGAAAGAAAGAAAGAAAGAAAGAAAGAAAGAAAGAAAGAAAAAAAGAAAGAAAGAAAGAAAGAAAGAAAGAAAGAAAAAAAGAAAAAAAGAAAGAAAGATATTCAAAGAATCGGCCAAAGGGGAATAAAGAAAGATTAAAAGAAATTAAAGGAATACATGAAGTCATATTAAAGCAAAATGGTGGAGGGAGAAAAAAATGAAAAAAAAAAAAAATGAAAAGAAGTAATTAGAGAAAATCTCAGCCAAGAAAAAATATAAAAGAAGAATGAAATCTATAAGAAACGATAATGTGAAGAAAACTGCAAAAACAAAAAATAAAAAATAAAAAGAATGAGAGAGAGGAGGAATTAAAAAAAAGAGCGAGGAGACCAACACAAAACTAAAGGGAAAGAGAAGAAAGCTAAACTTGGCCCAGGTTAATTGTCTTTCAAAAACCAAGGTAACTGCTCTGACCTGGACGAGTACGAAGGAAAAAAGAAAAAGAAAAGAAATAGCGTGGTCATTTTTTTAATACCCAGCAGAACCGAATGAACAATAGCCTAAAATGGACAACTTGACTAATTACCTGCTGCCTCATTTTTTTTTTTTTTTTGGTCATTTGCAGTCGTTTCTCTCCTACAGGGAGATAATCATTTCGTAAGGAGTTTCAGTCTTTGTCCCTTGCCTCCATCCCTTACATCTTCGGGTGTTCAATTCAGCTCATCAATCAGAGAGATTCGTCTCAAAGACTAAACAAAACGGAAACCCTTCTCCAATGAGATGGCCTTCAAGCTTGCATGAGTTGCATGACCATTGTCATCATCATTCACCGGACAGAGACAGCAAGAAAGAACCGATGATATTGCCCGGGAAAGGACCTGATAATGATGATCGAAAGCCTAGCGCTCTCTGACGTCCACTCCTTGGAGCTGGGCGGGTTGGCTAAAAAAGAAAATGACCCGAAAAGAAGGGATATAAATGCTGATCTATCCTCGACATCGCTGGTTCACAAAACAACCGATGTAAAAAGATCCGAAGTAGCGCTAGGCAAATGCGAGACAAGCTAGAATAAAGACGCGATGATATTTCTTGTAGATAGGGAATATTTTTTTGTTTAGTAACTCTGAAATGAGATGCCACAACCATTTTTCGGTGGCGATGCCAGTAGTTTAGTTTGACTCTCAGAATAAAGCCTCTCTCTCTCCGCCTCTCCCTCTCTCTCCCTATATATATATATATATGTTTGTGTGTGTGTGTGTGTGTGCGTGTGAGTGTGTGTGTGTGTGTGTGTTCGTATAATTAATCGCCAACATTTTTTTAACCATTTTCACTTCAAATTTTAAAATTATATTCATGTCTGTACGACATGTATCTATCTATCTGTGTACATATATATATATATATATATATATATATATATATATATATATATATATATATATATATATATATATATATATATTAATAAAATTATCTGTTTTGTTAAGAAGTGTGATAAATCCTTTGTATAGTGCGCATTATACAAAGTATATACATATATATATACCAAAGTATATATATATATATATATATATATATACAAAGTATATATATATATATATATATATATATATAAGGTTGGTGCAAAAATAATGACGTAATAATGTCGTTTTTCGACGTAACGTCAAAAAACGACATTTTTACGTCATTATTTTTGCACCAACCTTATATATATATATATATATATATATATATATACATTTCTACAAACATCCCCTATATATATATATATATATATATATATAGGGTGTTGTTTGTAGAAATGTATAGGGTTGTTTCTAAAGGAAATGAGAATTAGAAGACCTTATGCACTAACAATCTGAAAGAGACAATTTAAATTCCTGAGACACATTATGAGGAAAAAGGCTTCGAAAATTTAACTCTAGATTTATTGCTCATATTCTTTAGTAGAATTCTTGAAGTATAAGTTGATAAACATTACTTTATCTATTAAAACAAACAGCAATGTCTCCTTAAACACACATAGTCACTAAATATAATGTTTATAATAATAATAATAATAGCAATTATATATATATATAATTAATATTGTATATATATATATATATATATATATATATATAATAGTAATTATATATATATAATTAATATTGTATATATATATACACACACACACACATACATACACACATACATACATACATACACACACACACACACACACACACATATATATATATATATATATATATATATATATATATATATATATATATATGGGATTAATACAAATGTAAAATTTTTCACTTAGTTTAATGATGTTATTTTCAACATTTCGACTCTAGTGTTTCGCAATCGCTCCGTCTGTCCCTTCCTTCGGCCGGAGGTTTCAGCAAATATATACATACATACATACATACATACATATATATATATATATATATATATATATATATATATATATATATATATATATATATATATATATATATATATATATTCAGTTGGACATTAAATTATTTGATATATTGACAGAGTTATATATATTCAGTTGGGCATCAAATTATTTGATTATATTTGCAGCGTTTCCCATACCGAATTCAATTTGATGACCGTTATTTACACAATTTAACTAGCATAAAATTGCGACCATCAATTATCCGATATATTTAGAGGAGAGATTTTGCAGCGACATTATATAAATAAATTAATGAACAGCTATATGATAACAGTTTTGAAGTCACATAAATGTTGCTGTACAGAAAGATACTGAGAATATCTGTGAGCAACGATGATGTTTTAGAGAAAATGGAAACGAAAATGCCACTTGTACTTAACATCAGAAAAAAAACATTTGAAATTTCTAGGATATATAAGAAGGTAAGAGGGCTTGGGAAATGTGATACTCCGAGGATAGATTGAGAGGGAGGTGAACAATGCATAACCTACCTAGCGAGATTAAGTAAATGAATGGCAGAACAAGCTTTAGGAGGGGTAACAAATAGACTTTTTTTTATTAAGGGCTACAAAGGACAGGAAATTGTGGATATCCGACATCCTGAAGGGATACGGCATGTGGGGGGGGGTGGAGAGAAGAAGAAGAAGAAGAAGAAGAAGAAGAAGAAGAAGAAGAAGAAGAAGAAGAAGAAGAAGAATCTCAACCTAGTGTAACGCAAGGCCTTTTTCTATGAAGCACCCGGCGGGATTGAACATTAAAGCTGTATTCTTTATCACCCCAGCAGATCTATCATCTATACTTGAAATGCTAGGAGAGCTTCATGTATAAGGGAAATATATTCAAATATTCCGTAACCTTTACTCGGAACAAACCGCTTGCCTGCGGATAGAGAACTGGTTCAGTGAGTACGTAAAACAGAAATGCAAGACAAGGATGATTTTCTCACCGGATAAGCGAGGTGATCATAAGAGATCTGAAAACCTACCAGCATTTATTACAGGCGGATATAATCTTTACGACATATAAGCAGATGGAACTGCATTGATGACAGAAAGAAAGCTGAAAAGACTCTTAGATAAAGTAGTAAAGGAAAGCCAGAATAAAGGACTTAACTGTAAGAATATAGCTTCTACGAAAAAGCGATAATCCAAGGTGTATTGGGGACATTAGAATCAAGCAAATACAACAATGTAACTAATCTGAATAGCAGAGAGAAGAAAATGAGCTATAGAAATCGGAAGGTATATAGATATAGCAAAAGATGTCTCCCAGAAACTAAGCAACATATTAAAGGATAAAAATACATCAGAAACAAAGAAAAATGTGTCGAACTGCTATGTAACATCTAGTCTCCTATATGGCTGTGAATGGTGGACAATCTCTTGTCTATGAAGAAGAGAATTGAAGTGACAGATATGGGATTGTGCTGATGAAAATTGAGAATACCATGGACTGAACATATGAACAACGAGGAAGTTTTAAGGAAAATAGGAAGTAAAGGGAGAGTTATACGAAAGAGAGTTGCCATTTCTGGGTCACATAATAAGGAAAAGGGATCTATTGAATGCAACAGAAGCAGGAGTGAACAACGAGTAACTACGAGTTTGAGTGAGGGATAAAGAGAGATAGTAGAGAGTCAATAATTAGTAAAATAAAAGACAGGAGGTCGCGAAGAGCCATGATACGTGCTGATCGTAATACAGGATACAAAAGAAGAAGAAATATTTTAATCTATGAATTCCATCCGGGTCTTTTTTCTAACTTGATCAGGATCCCTCATTTTGTTTTATTTAATTCCGTTATTTATTTATTTATTTATTTTTTTGTTAACAAACTTCTCCAGCACAGCACAGCACGAGAAAACACGACACATATCCCAACATGCAGCAGTCCTCTCCTGACAAACACCATCACCACCATCACCACCATCACCACCATCACCACTATTATTATCGTCAACATTCTCTCTTCTGTTTCTTTCAATATTTATTATTTATTCTCTATTTATTCAATTCGACATTATTCTCTACTTTCTGCACGCATTTAACCTATCCTTTGGAGTTTCTGTGCTTTTGACAGCTTTATCATTATCATCATCATTATTATTATTATTATTATTATTATTATTAATTACTTCTCGAATTTCTATCTATTCTCTCCTCTCTTTTGCTTTCTCTTTTTACTTTCTACTGTCTATAATTCATCTTATCTTCCTTCATGTCTGTCGTAAATTTTATAAGCGTTTATCATTTCTTTCTTTCTTTCTTTCTATCAATCTTTCGTTCTTTTAGATTACAGGTTATATATTTTCAATAAAAACACTTTTGATTTTTATCTATTCTTCCAATAATTCAATCAATAGTTTCTTTCTTCCTTTCTTCCTTTCTTTCTTTTTCTTTCTTCATTTCCTTCTTTCTTTTTTCTTTCTTTCTTTCATTCTTTCTGTCTGTCAGTCTGTGAATCAACTGAGACCTTTCTTTCTTTCGCTATT
This sequence comes from Acanthosepion lycidas, assembly GCA_963932145.1. Taxonomy (NCBI): domain Eukaryota; kingdom Metazoa; phylum Mollusca; class Cephalopoda; order Sepiida; family Sepiidae; genus Acanthosepion; species Acanthosepion lycidas. The sequence continues at coordinate 45,984,288 of OZ010600.1, read as the reverse complement.
TTCTTTCTTTCTTTCTTTCTTTCCTTCTTTCTTTCTTTCTTTCTTCATATCACCAACATTCTTTCTTTTCATTCATTTCATCCAAATTATTTTTTTTTTAAATTTCTTCAATCCATTCAGTCAACGAGTCTTTCTCTATTTTTCTTTTTTATCGTCTTTCGTTTCCTCTTTTTCTTTATTTTCTTGTACCTCTTCTTTTTTTTCTTTTTTGCTGCTGCTGCTCGACATCTTGATCTCCATTATCACGAGTCTTTTTTTCCATCCTCCCCCAATTTCCTTCTCTTCATTAACATTACACTCATAAATATGCAAATTGCATCACCCCTCTCCTCAACAATTTTATCACCTCCACCTTATCAACAATCATCACTATCAAGATCATCATCAACATAATTCTTTGTGGGTCCAAAATGGATACTGCCGACCATGTGTTGGAACTAGAGATAACGCCGCTGCTGTGACGTCATTCAACGCGTATGACGCGCGAAATCTCGTTGCCTTGTTAAATACAACCACTACAAGACGAAAAATGTCGATATGGTTCGGACCCCCGAGCATAGTTTGTGAAGCTATCAAATTTGGCTATCGGCGCCTCTTTCTTTTGTCGTCACACTCGGAGTCTACGTGCGTGCATGCAGATTTGTGTGTGTGTGTGTGTGTGTGATTAGAACCCTCTATCAGTTTTTCTATCGCGGTACTTTACACTTTCCATCATTCAATCGAAGCCTTTCTTCCTCTTTTGTTATCTCCTTTCTCATTGTCACTTATTTACCACCTTTCAGTGTATTTCTCTGTCCATCTATATGGCTGGCTGTCTCTCTGTCTGGCTGTCTGCCTGTCTGTCTTCCTGTCTGTGGGAGCGTCTTGACACGTTTAGTCCTTTTCATGGCTGATCTGCACGAAAGATCGTGTGCATTTGCATGATGCTTGGCGAAGGACATTATCCATAACTCTCAATCTCTCTTTATATATACACACACACACACACACACATATATATATATATATATATATAATAATAGGTGATAAGACAGACGACTGATATCTTCGTCTGCCGAAATAGGGTATTCCCCATATGAGGTAATTTTTGATTTTATCATTTATTATATATATATATATATATATATATATATATATATATATATAATTACAATATTTAAAATTTACTATATTTATTGTAAAAAGTGCTTAATATTGGGTATAGATCGTTTGTAGATAGAAACAGAGTGGGCGTAGTAATCAATAGTGCATACAGACATGTAGTTCCACGCGTAACGTCCTCATCAGATTATTATCGTGTATGTGTGTGCGTGCGTGTGTGTGTGCGCGCGTGCGTGTGTGTGCGCGCGTGCGTGTGTGTGTGTGTGTGTGTGTGTGTGAATGTTTATGCAAAAGTTTTTATCTTAGATTTTGAAGATCGATTTATTTATCAATCTGTATATTTATGGCTATTATTTAACTGTCAATATCTATTAATCTAATCTCCCTCTTTCTCACTCTCACTTACACACCCACACTCTCTTGGTCTCTCTCCCTTTCTCTCATTCTCTCTCTCACTCTCTCTCTCTCTTTATCCCTCTCTTTCTCTCTCTCTCTCTTTCTCTCTCTCCTTATATATATATATATATATATATATATAAATATAAATATAAAAGTGAACATAGAAGTCAACACTTAGAGGCGACAGTCTGTTTTATGCTATATGCAATCGTCAGGCCACGTGTGCTGTTATTTTTCTCGGCTATTTATATATAATATACGGGTTAGTGGTGCATTGTGGGTATTCTATTATGGCGGTTATTTCACCGGAAGTCGTTTGTTTATCTATTTAGGTCAAATTATATTGCTTGTTTTTATTTTTGTTTCTTATTTTATTTATTTATTTATTAACGTAGTAAAAATTTGTTTATATCACTTATTTAACAGTTTTGTTTTCGTTTGGGAATTTAATTAAAGCTATTTGTTCAGTTTTGGGGTTGATTGTTGTAGTTCATTCTAAGTATTATTTTGGCGGGAACAGTTTTTAATTGATTATCTTTATTTGGGGTTGGTTTGTTTATTTATTTACTTGGATGAATTTAGGTTAATTTATTTTACTTGTATATTTTCTCTTTTCGGTTTTCGATTTTTAAGTAACATTTTTTTTATCATCAGCCTGCAATAACCAATCAAAAACTTGAAAACTTTGCTCGGAGGAAAAAATAGCTATCATTACTTTTCCCGACCAAAATAAATTATTAAACAAAAGATCCGAACTCATCTCAAAATGCAGACATGAAAATAAATTTTTACTACGTAACCTAAAAAATTAAAAACGGAAAAAATAAAATAAAAACAAATAAATATACTAATAAGCAAAAATAACAAAAAATAACAAAAAAAAAAATAGAAATAAAACATAAAAAAATACTATAATAACCGCCATAATAGAATACCCACAATGCACCACTAACCCGTATATATATAAATAGCCGAGAAAAATAACAGCACACGTGGCCTGACGATTGCATATAGCATGAAACAGACTGTCGCCTCTAAGTGTTGACTTCTATGTTCACTTTTATATTTACACACGCTCTATCTCTGATATTGAGCACTTTATTCCATAAATATAGCACACCTTAAGACTATATTTCTTTATATATATATATATATATATATATATATATATATATATATATATAAAATTGTATGTGGAGGTTTATCAAAATTTCGTAATCTGATAAATAATTGTTAACTGAATTTTAACCTGAATTTTTCACTGTATAATGTTTGATGCGATTGATTCATATTCATTAGTGAATGAAATGCATTGACCAGGAAGATAATGTTCAAAAGATAAATATTTGTTGATTTTGATTCTTTTTATTATTCGGCTGCGGACTAATTGATATATATTCGTTTAAACACGCATACATATTGTCTAAAATTTGCTATATTTATGAAAGAAAAGTGCTCAATATGGGAGACATCGAGTTTGTAAGTATAAACTGTTTGTACATAGAATTCAGGACTACATGGTGACTGTCAGTAACACGCTTAACGGATCATCAGAACATCTGATCAGGCTTTTCTGTTTAGCACCATTCTCTCTCCTATATATTTCCTCTCTCTCTCTCTCTCTCTCTCTCTCTATATATATATATATATATATATATATATATATATATATTAGGTTGGTGCAAAAATAACGACGTAATAATGTCGTTTTTGACGTTAAAAAATACGTCAAAAAACGACATTATTACGTCATTATTTTTGCACCAACCTAATATATATATATATATATATACACTACAGATCAAAGGTTTGAAGCCACCCCCAGAATTAGCACGGGATGAACTTGACAGAAGAGTTGAAAAAATGAAAAAGACCTCTTAGAATCATTGAAAAAAGAATGGAATCAATTATCAAACTTATACTTTGAGAAACATTTGCAACAAATGCCAAGAATGTGTGTTGCAGTAATCAAAGCTAAAGGAGGATATTTTGACGAGAGCAAAATTTAATCATATTTTTTTTCTTTTTGTCATAATAAAATTTCTAATAAAAAATTATGTCTCATTTTTTTTTTCTATGTACAATAATTTTCTCTAATTTAAAGTACAAAACAACTACATTTAAAAATTTACCAGGGGTGGCCTCAAACATATGTCACATAATAAGGTAAAGGGACCTATTGAATGCAACAGAAGCCGGAGTGAACAACGAGTAAATACGAGTTTGAGTGAGTGATATAAATATAATATTTTTATTACTTCTGAGAGAATTCATTTTACCTTCTATTAGCATGGCTAGTGCTAATCTCCGGTGTGTGTGTGGGGGGTGACATTGCGCCTTCTTGGATTAACGTTTTCCGCTGATATGAAGTGGAAAGATTATATTGAATCGTTTGCTAGGTTCGCTGCTAGAAAAGCTGGTTTCCTGTGTCGTGCTAGACATTGATCTCGCCAGAGTCTATATCTGCCATCTCGGCTTCAGTCACTTCCGCCATAATGTGGCTTCCCTGTACCTCTTCTATATATACGTTCATGGTAATTGTTCTGATGAACTTACCTTTATGGCACCTAGATGTTATGAATTGGGCGCAGTAATAGATTGGCGGCAAGGTCATATTTTACAGTTGAAATGGCTAGATGTTAACGCAAGTTCTATGCTAACAGTTTCTTCTCAATTCTGGCTTTTAGAACTCTCTTCCGGCTTATTGCTTCCCAGGAAACTTTGATCTTTAGTTTAAGTGCAATGTTAGTCATTATCTTCTGTTTTCTTAATTCTTGTTCTTTTATTTTTTCTCTCCTCAATAGTATTTTCCTCATATTCTCTAACACTCGGTAACACCTTGAGTCTCAGGGGCGTTATTACCTTGCTTGAAGTGAAATGATAAAAAAATGATATATTTAGTGGATACCCGTATTTGAGTAGGCGACCCTTTTTATTTTAAACAGGATTTATTTCGTCTGTCGGCCTAAACACTCGAGAAAAATTATTAAAGCAAATATGCCATCTAACAGGATTCGAACCCGTGTCTCACTTTGCAGGAGAACCCACTGCCTGATCAATCATGCTTTAAAAAATTTAATGCATTTTATTTTTTAATCTGAAATATTTTTACATCCTCCTTTGAAGAAGAAACCATCGTCTGATCCAGTGTGCTTTAACTGCTCGGCTACGAATATATATATATATATATATATATATATATATATATATATATATATATATATATATATATATATATATATATATATATATATATATATATTGTCATCCACAGACATACTGTTTCGCTGTATCACAGCTCATCACTGTAGCTAGACATCCGAATGCGTTATATATATATATATATATATATATATATATATATATATATATATATATATATATACTTCCAGACTCTGCGTATGTGTAGATGTGGGCGTGTGTGTCGCTTTTCCTACTGAAGATATCTTCTACAAATATTCTATAAATAGCACGCAAGGAACCTACATTATACTCAGTATTTAAAACATTTTAAATCAAAAATGGCATCCGGTTCTCATGATTCTTCTAACACGGAGATTTCGTGTATTTTATTTAAATAAGGAAATTGATTTTTTTGCACCATTCCTCTTACGCGATCTTAGTTATATACGTATATTTATATGACATCTAGGGGATAGAAAACTTGATTGTTTGTATCCAAACACGGAAAAGTCTATAGAAGTAAATCCAGACAGAAAATCCAGATTGGAAATAGGTCTTTTGCTGTAAACATTGACAACCTGTCGGCAACTCCTGCAGTCAAACTGTCCTCAAATGTAATGTCTGGTATTCTTTTTGATCTTGTCACTACGCTGAAGAGACGGTGGGCATGTGGTCTGGACAGTGGACGGTCTCCATATATCATCTCCCAGGCCTGAGCTCTAGAGAAGTATCACCATCAAAAGACTGAATTTTGACCAAACAAGGCGCTTTCATTATCTTACGAGATAAACGCTGCCTGCTACTACTACTACTACTACTACTACTACTACTACATATATATGAAGATGTATGAGCGGGTGCGGCTGTTATTGGTCCACAAAACGCAATTTGCAACACAAATTCGAATGTGGTCCAGAAGAAAAATACTGAGAATACAAGACGGAACAGTTGAGAAATTAATGTTTCCATGAAAATGTGAACGAAAAAGACACTGTTGTTTACTTTAAGAGTCAGTTTAAATTTCATGGACTGTTAATGAAGGATGTGCGGATTGTATAATCATTAGCGGCCCAGAATGAGAAATCAGAGAGTAGAGATTGAATTCAAGTCGAGTTCATTACATTCACTTACGCGCAAATACCATTGGGAAGAGTGTCTACTTTCTCATAGCTACGGGTTAAATAGTAGTAGAGACTAGGCCTTCTAGTCGTGATTGGCAGCGAGTCTAGGAGAAGGACAACTATGAATTCAAAAACCGATAGTGATAACTTAAGCAAGATATCTATTAGGTTTCTAATTGCTTAACTAAAAATAAAATAAATTAAAATAACTCCATACAACAAATGATAATGAAAAAAGTGAGGCTTGAAAAATCTGTCATATTGAAAGGTAAGAGGAGCAGAGAGGGAAACAGCGTGTAATCTACCTAACGAGTTTGTAGAAATGTGTAGCATGGATGGATAGTAAGGTATCAAACATTCATAAGCACTATAAGAACTCATAAACAATATTTTTTTTTACATAGGATGGATATACCCTTATGTAAAATAATGTTGTTTATGTGTTCTTATGTTCTTTGGAAGGTTGTATCTGCAACATTAACAGTCAACAAACAACTTTAAAGTCTTATATTGGCCACGCATGCACCACACTCTCTCGTAGGTTAACTTGTCATTTAAAAATATATATCACCGTATACAACAGTTATTGTTCCTAACAAATAAAAAAGATATAACGTTTACTATGAAAAAAGAAAAAGAAAAAGAACATCTAATCTAATTCTTAGAAATAATTCATCACCTCAAAATTCCCTCATTGTTAAAAATAATGTTATGAATTATCATGTCCTTTGGGAGATGGTATCTCCAAGACAAACAATCAGTCAACACACACACACACACACACACACACACACACACACATATATATATATATATATATATATATATATATATATATATATATATATATATATATATATATATATACATGAGTTATGGAAGACAAAGTTCTGATACTACGAGTTCTGTGTCGTTCGCTTCTCATTGGTCAGATAAATATCATGTGTTTTTGTCATGTGGTATTGCGCTGGTATTTAAGTGTCCAGTAGAATCCATTTTTCAAATGTTTCTGATGACGTTTAAATAAAATTTCTTTGTTATTCTATTCTATGAATAACTAACCGAATTAGTTTAATGCATGACATTTTTTATGGGTTTTCGAAAAGAATAATTTGTGGCTTCGAAAACAAAGCTATGAGAAACAATTATCACGAATCAGGACAAGAATATTGGTAAACAGGCAATAAGATTTGTTTGCAGACGAAATAAATAAACGAACCAGATTTAAAAAAGCACTGAATAATCTTACAGAATCTTTGAACGAATACAGTTTTAGAAAGATGCAAAGAAAGATGGAAAATATTTTATATCATTAAATTCAGTACAAGTATTTTTCAGAAATTTTAATGGGATTAAATCAATCAGCAACTTCATTTTGAACAACCAACGATATCAGTATATACGAAATATTACCATGAGCGATCTGTAAACACAAACTCACACACACACATACACACAATATATATATATATATGTATATATATATATATATATATATATATATATATATATATATATATATATATTGAAATTTTGGATGGAGGCGTCGTCTCTCCTTGAATTCGGAACGCCACAAATCCTACTAATGTTGGTTTAAAAAGTTGAATGCACGTTCAACTTGATTAACCAACGAAAAATCAACAATACAAAAATAAAAATAGTAGAATTTTTTCTTCTTTTTCTCCATATCTTATTCTCTGATAAAATAGGATTGATTGATAAACGTTTCCTATTTGTTCTTTATCATATGTATGTATGTGTGTATATATATATATATATATATATATATATATATATATATATATATATATATATATATATGTATAGTTTCTCAGATATATTTTAAGAGTACTGAACTTCAGTGCAACATCAATCCTTCTACATAGCAGTGGATGCTTTATCGTTTATCTTATCATTCTGTTGGATTCCGATCCATATTTGATCTGTATTTGATCCCGACACACACACACACACACACATGCATATATATATATATATATATATATATATATATATATATATATATATATATCGGTACCTCCAAATATTCTCTAACTAAAAATGAGCCTAAATGATGAAAAAATGCCCTAAACTTAATACAACCAGTGTTATAGTTAAAATTCGTCCTTGTATTGAAAAAATGGGGTTACATTAAAACGAAATATTAGTCGTGTAAAAAAATACATGTTATTTTCCATCATTAGTTTCCTAGATACCCACGTGCATAAATCTATCTATCTATCTATCTATCTATCTATCTATCTATATATATATATATATATATATATATATATATATATATATATATAAGACTAAGTTCTATGACGTGAGTTGTATTATGTAGCTAGATGTAACCGTAAGTTCTGTGCTAATAGTTTCTTCTCTTGCACTTCTTTCTTGTGGAATTCTCTTCCGGATTCTTCCTTTACAATTATCTTTGATTTTTAAAAATTTAAATGCAATGCCAATCATTATCTTCTGTCTTCTTTATTTCTGTTCTTTTTCATTGAAGTTCTTTATTGACTGAGCTGTGGTGAAATGATTAAAAAGTATCTATCTATCTATCTATCTATAGATAGATAGATAGATAGATAGATAGATAGATAGATATCTGTGTATATATATATATATATATATATATATATATATAGATAGATAGATAGATAGAGAGATAGATTTATTACTTCAAACGTTATTTTTAGTAGATACGGAAATAAATATTGTTTATAAAATACAGATAAAAAATAATGTTTGAAGTAATAAAAATATGTTGGAATAATTATTAATGAAATATGTGTGTGTGAGTGTGTTTGTGTGTCTGTCTGTCTGTGTGCATGTGTGTGTGCGCGTGCACGCCTGTATGTGTGTGTGTATGTGTTCATATACATTAAAATAATCGATTAACTCCACACGTAAATGCGCAACACACATCTAGATATGGATATATATAATGTTGATATGTTACTTTCAAGCATACACACAATTACATATATATATATATATATATATATATATATATATTTATATATATATATATATATATATATATATATATGCGCGACGCGTGTATACAGACAAAACTGCAACTGCAGAAATAACGCAAGTCTAGCGAAAGTCGAAGATGCAGTAAAAGATTTCTTCGGAGATCAGATTTTCAAGATTTCTTGCTTAGTTTTTTTCCCCTGCTTCTTCCAGAAATAATTCTTTTAGGAAACATCGTGCGATAAAAGAGGTTTCACTCTTTAACCCTTCCATCCCTACTCTCCCAAAAACACCCAAAAAAAAAAAAAAGAAAGAAAAAAAAAGAAAAAAAAAAGAAAAAGGTCTCCGTTTTTATATCAAGACTTCCAAAACGTCAATTTGATTAACCAATGACTTTCTTTCATCTCCCACCATTTCCACACCCAGTTTAAAAACAGAGAAAATCTCATCAATCGAATAAAATTTTATCTTGTATTCATTTTTTTTTTTTTTATTCGTTTCCACTTTCCTCTTCTTCTTGCTTTTTTTTTTAATGAATTTTCACACCACTAGTATTTGGTGGATTTTGTTGGAGATCAAGTGGCAGCATGTCTCTTCAATACGTTTATCTTTTCTTCAATATTTCTGTCGATTTCAATAACACTGTTGTTGGAATAGTTTTAATTTTACATCATATTTACCGTTCATCCTACCATTTCCACAAGAATTTTAAGAACTCTTTATAATGTTACAACAACAACAACAACAACAACAACAATATGTACAATCACCACCTGTAGATTGCACCTATTATTTTTGTTCTTCTGGCAAGGTTCTTATGTATTTCGCTCATTACCTGGTAAATAATTTGTGGTTGTTTACAAGGAGTGAATCTGGTCTTCTAAAAAGTCAATAAAGTCTTACGTTTCACTATTCTCAAGAGCAGTTTCTGTTTTTATATTTACCTTTTGAGTAAAACCCACATTATTAAGACAATTTCTGGTCATCCCTTATACATACATACGCGCGCGCGAGCGTTTTTTTTTTTTTTTGTTTTTTTTCTTAAACTATGAAATTAATATCAACCGACCATGATCGAGAAATCCTACTATTTCTTATTACTATATACGGTGTTTTTAGTAGGTACACGCGTTTGAGTTGCTATCACTGTTTTCCTTTTTAATTCCTGATTGATAAAGAGATAACTACAGGTTCCATTTCTGTCGGAAAGACAATTCTTCTTTTGTAGGATTTCTCAATCTCGGCCGGTTGTTATTAATTTCACTGTTTAAGAAAAAGAAAAAAAGACAAGGGAAAACAACTCAAACACGTGTACCCAGTAAAAATAACGTTTTTAATAATAATAATAATAATAATAATAATAATAATAATAATAATAATATATAATCTTTATTCGTCGGAATTTTTAAGACAGGAGATTATTATCATTATATTCTATACATAGCCGAGAGAATTGAAGCGTGGGTTAAAACGTATCGTGTTTCCTATCAGTTTTGAGTTCTGTGCGGAAAAGTCAAATACTCTGGTTTAGTGAAAAAGTAACAAAAAAAACAAAAAACAAACAAACAACACAAAGGTGAATAAAGATGGTGAATACTTATGCAAAATGTCCCCTAAGCATGGAAAGCCGAAAGAGAACAATCCACCCATATGCACTGAATAAAGTGTTAGGTTCGAAATGCCAAGATTACTTAGCACGATAGACAGATAGATGAGATACTTGAAGAAGGTTGTAACATACAACTGCTGAAACGTTTTGTGAATATAACAACCAAGTTGGCAAAGCATATAATAATCAAAGCATCTAAGCAAAGGATATAATACTCATAATCTTCTCTCTATATATATAAACCGTTGGTTTTCCATGACAAATCCCAGTCTTTTGCATATTTTTGTATTCCTACTGTGATAATTTACTGCATTTACTTCTGATATGATTGATAGTTTGATCTTTAGATCCGTGCATACTAGTTGTATCTTATAATTACCGTTGGCGCTCGAGTTACCAGCAAAACTTCAAAATAACCTAATATTCTCCCTCAGTATTCCAATTGTTTTTAACTGTGTTAACCATCGAATAGTTTTGATTCTGAATTGGATTTTCAGTTCAATCAACAGTTTAGGCGCTTCAGAACCGTTCCCAATGCTCTATCAACAACGTTGTTATAATAATAATAATAATAATAATAATAATAATAATAATTATTATTATTATTATTATTATTATTATTATTATTATTATTATTATTATTATTATTATTATTATATGTGCCGCAGAGGAAGGTAATGAAATCAAGCGTGTGGGCCACTTCCTGGCAAGTTGAGGTCCACCTTAAACAAATTCACGCTATCGGTTCTTTCCTCTACTATGATTTTGTTTTACCTCCCAAATCTTGTTGGGAGCAGGTTTTAGTGAAACTGGAAGATTCTAGTCCTGAACTTGAACGTTGGCAGCGATTTTAGTCATCATTCTTATATACAAGATAAAGCCGACAACAACAATAACAATTTGAATTTATTATTCACTTTTTCAGCTTGTGGTATTATTATTATTATTATTATTATTATTATCATTATTATTATTATTATTATTATTATTATTATCATTATTATTATTATTATTATTATTATTATTATTATTATTATTATTATTATTATTATTATCATCATCATCATCATCATCATCATCATCATCATCATCATCATCATTATTATTATTATTATTATTATTATTATTATTATTATTATTATTATTATTCTCTATTCCACTTCTTTACTTTTATTTTTCTCTTTCTTCTTCTAGTTTTCAACCGTTATTTTTTCTGCTCTAAGCTTTTCCTTTACCTGCATTTTTCCTTTTCTCACAATTATTCACTCTAAACTTCTCATGAAAATTCTACGAGAAGCAACCTGACACGAACGCTTTCCACACTTCCTTCGTGGCACTTGACATTAAGCACATTTCCAGGCTTCCATTTTTTTTCGACTTGATTTCTTGTCCAGAAAAACGTACGAAAGAGCAATTATAATAACAACAACAGCAAAAATAACATACGTTAACGACCAACAACACAACCACACTACAACCGCCACTACTACTACTACTACTACAGTACAAATCTTTTTTTTCTCTCTATTTGCATAATATTAATATACAAACCCAAAACTGTCACAAATACAACGACAGGACAGTTTCTGATCTTACCCACCTCCCACGTTAAAAAAATAAATAATTAAATATCATGTCACATCAGGGCGAAGGCGATCATGGTCCTCCACATATTTCGCTCCTTTATTGTCGGTGAATTACCATGCTTTATTAGGAAAGATAGTCGAATGGTTTCATGTTGATTTCTCAACGGTTTGGAATTCAAAGTCTTATTATTATTATTATTGTTTCTTGCTGTTGTTGTTATTATTATTATTATTATTATTATTATTATTATTATTAAAGTAACTTTAATAATAATAATAATGGAAATTGAATCCTTAAAACCGTTGTTATTTTTGTCGCCCAAATCTGTTGTGCCATTAATATGTAATGATTTGAGTAAAGTTTTTATGTATTTATTTCGATTGTATTGATGGAGATATGGAAACTGGGTCTGCGGTTGAGGAATTCCTTTTGTTGTGCCGTCAGTTTATGATCGGAGTATTTGATGAGGTTTTCTAAATTTGGCAAATATATTTTTCTTTGTCTTGGTTGTTCATTTTTTTAAGTTTTATTCGAACAAGTTTCGCTACTTGGTCTGTAGTTTGTTTATTGAAAGTCAGAACAAAAGGAAATGTGTAGCCTATAAAATTCGTTCATTTGTTATTGAGAGAACGTGAATATAAATATCGCAGACATTTGGACAGAATTATTGAGCATGAAGAAATTGAAAAATCCGAAGAAGAATCATCACCATCCAGACAGCAACATGACTGAAAACAGGTTTAATACTAAGCTGAGTTCTTAAGTACTGAGGAAAATAATAACTCAATATCGGAAACTTACTATCACTTAATATAAACAAAATACTATTTTCTCCCGCGTACAATTTTCGTTATACCTGACCCCGCTGGTTTATTCTTTGAGAAGACGTCCTATATTATAATATTCAACGGTAAATACGGAAAAAGTGGCCATTGGACAGAAGGTTCGTGAACTTCTAACTATAATAAGGAACGAAGTTGCGAGAGCGCAAGAAACTTGATCGCGTACTCCTAAATTCTCACGCGTATTCTGCAGTGACACGGCTTACGGTCGATCACCGAAGTTAAGCAACACCGAGCCTCGTCAGTACCTAGATGGTTGACCGCCTGGGAATGCCAGGTGCTGTAAGCTCGGATGTGCGGGTGGTGAAATGGATAATGACTCGGAATTGTTAATCGGAGAGCCGAGTTCCAATTCCAGTTGGGTTCATTATATTCACTTACGCGGGGCAAATACGCTTGATATGAATCCACCACTCCTCCCACCCAGATATGAGGTAATTAATAATACTTGTCTCAATAAAGCCATTGTTATTAAAAAAAAAAAAAAATTTCTTACAAAATCTTTACATTCCGGCATTAGATAATCCATAGAGGTTGATATACCGCTAAACAAAATCCAACCACTCTGCAATGATGCGCGTACACCGATTTGAGAACTCCTGACTTAATCCAAGCTATTAGGTTAGTGCAAAAATAATGACATAATGATGTCGTTTTTTGACGTTAAAAAATACGTCAAAAAACGACATTATTACGTCATTATTTTTGCACCAACCTAATACCAGTTACTGCTGATGTGATGACTCAATGAATGAATTTATTATTATTATTTTTATTAATAATAATAATATCTAGAATACTGAGAGAAGTGCTGGGACATAGAGGAGAGTTGTGGCCTCTTCGGCAAAAGTCACAAGCTACCACAATAATAAATATTCAGTGAAGACACATATAATAACATCACTATCACCAGTACCGTCGAAATGGGGACAATGCTCGAATTCAGGTAAATGCTGATTTTCAAGGCAAGCACTTCCACCCACTTAGAAGATCTTTTTATCTTCCATTTCCCCTTTTTTGTCTTGTATTAATAAAATTCATCACTCTGAGGAACTAATTGGAAAATGTAAAATAGCAAAGACGAGTAAAGGAAAGTTACAAGATAAACATTTGTTTCATTTGATCTAATCTCCCCATCTTTGTTGTCTATATTTATTATTACAACGTTTCGGCCATTATATCTCTCGGTCATCATCAACCGTCTGTTTTATTGATTTTTCATATTGAAGTTTGTTTTGTCAGGCAGTTCTCCTCCCCGTAAAATGTCGCACCAAGCACCTAGGTCGGCCTGTTATTGGAAATATCCTCTCTTGAAAATTGAGCACGTGACCATTTCAAATAAACTCGATAAATTCCATGTAATTCCACGTGTAAAGAAATCAATCAGAAATAACATCCGTTATTATTGTTTGTAAATCATCTTAACCATGAGAGATCACATTCACTCACTGATCAAAACTGTCTTGTGAAGACATCACATTCCATAGAAAATATTATACAACACTACTCTCACAAACATTGCAAAAATTAATTAGAGAGAGTGTGAAAGAAAAAATGTTTTGCATTCTCTAAAAATGAATAATATTCAAGGCCAGTCATTTCCAAAAAGTAAATTATTATTACCCACAATCAGTAGATCTAAGATAATCAGAGCCTGGCAGCTGATCTCTTTTCTGACCGAGTTCTAACAGCTCTACGTGGGTAGTGGGGACTGACACCCAATCATGATGAACGATTTCTCTCCCAATGAGGCTAGAAGAAATCAGATACAGACTACAGTGAAAATACTGAGGAGCCTGTTAAAGATACTCAGAAAACTTGATCAAGTTGATCTTAGGTGACACTCAATGTAAAACTTTTGTGTAAAGATATTTAATAAAATGATAGGCTATAAAAATGAACTACTGTGTTGTCGGGGCAGAGGCCTGCTAAAAATGTAATTTAATTCATTTCGTATTTGATAAGTATTAATGTACCAAGATCAGTAAACATTATGGAGTATTTCTATCTTTTCAAAATTATATAATATCTATGAAAAGGCAAGGTTTTTATAAAGAAAATAAAAATGTAAGGTCGGCATATAATGGCTGAGTAAAAATACAGAGAATGGAAAATATGAAATGATTCATTCAATTTTGATATGGCTCATCTTTTTAAATCATTTTCTTGCTTCGAATCAAATTAAATTAATTAAGGAAACTGTAAATTTTGATTTAATTAATTACATTTAAGTTTCTTTTTTTAAATGGCAAGAGGCAATTGATATCTAGGGATTCAATGTCTGTAAAACAGATTTATAATATCAAATTTATCAAAATAGTGTCAATTATTGGAAATCGTGAAAATTAATTTGCCACGTTTACTACCTTCATTATTATTAACAGAAACTAAAATACTAAAATGCTGACGGCAATTTTTATTCCTATTTTTACTTTGACAGAATGGAATTTTTAAACATATGGGAACTTTAGAAGTTCGTTGCAGATCAGGAGAAAGACACATATATATAGATACATTGATTCGATTATACGATCTCGTTCAAAGAGTCTGAAGGAAGTTTCAGAAATGTAAATGGTGGGCTGCAAGCAATAATAATAAAACTTTTATGGCATTTTCTAGTACACCAACGATTTCTAACAACCATGGTTGCACCAGCTTCTGAATTAATGATTTTTGCCACATCAAATATTATGGACGAGATCTGTAAACTTTCCATCACCAATTGATTGGGTTCGTTATTTTGTCATCTTTCATAGGTTTCATTTTTTTCTGTTCATTTCTTGTTTGACGTTATAGATTATTTTATCGAATTCCAATATTTAATATATCACCACTGAAATTAATGATCACATAACAAATTAGATTTTTCTCAATGTTGACCTGCATGAAACTTATCAGTTGATTACATAAGACCTATCAGTTAGTGTTTTGTCCCTTAGGACGTAGACAATCATGGCTCTCTACAAGTTCCAATCCTTTGTAGCACGAATTAATGTTTTTCTCTTTAATTTATCTCCCAGTTCCTGTTCTGTCATCCCAGTTATGCAAACGCATTAAGTAGGGTTACTCACCCTTTCCCTATCACTCTCTACTTCAGTATATCTCTTTCTAATTCTAACCATAATGTACTTTTTTGTTTTCATTTTCCTTAAAACTTCCATGTCACTCACATGATGTTTCTACGGTATTCTCAGCATTCATCTGTAGAACTACATCTATGTTGATTGAAGTCTCTTCTTCATCTGTGAAGAAACTGTCCCGCATTCACTGCTATATAGAAGGATTGATATTACATAGCAGTTCAGCATACTTTTAAAATATATCTGAGAAATTATATGGATATGCAGTATATATATATATATATATATATATATATATATATATATATATATATATATATCAGTGGCAGCTCTAGTTCATCAATGTTTGTCGAGTTCATTAGAATCTTGAAAAAAAAATACTATTGGTATAACACAGAGGCTAAAATGATTCCTTTATTCTGACTAAAATCTAAAGTATATAATTTTTAGAACTCTCTGTGCATGAAATAAAAAACACATTTTGGTAATTTAATATTAATGGTAATAAATAAATGAACACATCTTTTAAAAAATTCCCAGACATGTAAGAAGAAAGAGTGAGAACAAAGACGTTGATATGTTTGTCTGTTTATTGTCGCCTTTCAATTTTTTTTTATTGATTTATAGTCTGGTTATCAAGCCACTGATGTTAGAGATAGGAATAGTTGACTGATATCATATTTCCTCAACTTTACCCCAGTCACACCCCAACCTCCCAGTCGACGAGTTAAGTCTACCACTTTCTTTAATTTTCGCCGATTTTAAGTCGGACTGAATATAATTGCCGTTTTTCAATTTATACATTCTGCTAAAATCCTTATAATGTAAGAAATAAATTATTTAAAAGAGATATTTACAAACAATTTGAAATAAAAATGTCTTCTTTGAAAATCATGATAGGGGAGAGATCTACATAGCCCGACTAGCCACATTGATTTTATTTCGTTTTTTTCTTCTTTCTTTCTTTTTTTTTCTTTCTTTCTTTCTTTCTTTTATATTATGAGCTAAATTAAATTTCAGTCAATATTTTGAGGCACGGAGTTAAAACAATTAATTTTGGATTAATCGGAAGTCAAGAATGAAAATGACGCACTTTGTTGCTTTGAAATATATATACTTGAATATTGACTCACTCAGTCTAAGCCCGATCCCCGGAGTCACCACTGACACACACACACACGCACACACACACACACACACACACACACACACACACACACACATATATATACATATATATATATATATATATATATATATATATATATATATATATATATATATATATAGGTTGGGTTACCTAAAATTTAGCAATCTACCTAATTATTGAGCTTTTTAAAAGTAGTTACTTTGTGAGATTGTGCAAACGCTACCCTTAACAAATGGCAGTCACAAATGTTAATATAGTACTTACTCCGTACGTTTACCTTATAAATTAAACCATTTTTTGTTATCATTGTCATAGTTTCTTTCACGACTTATTAAATATACTACGCATATACACTAAAAATAAAAGAAAAATATAATATTAAAAAAACAGAGTTGAGCAAGTTAATTTCTATGATAGATTTCCCAGCCACTAATTTATACAGTAAGTGATGAGATTGTGCATTCTACCTTTGAAATCTGGAGATCTCCTCTCCTAGTTGTGATAAATAAATAAGAACTTATCACAAATGAAATATTCACCGATTCTTTTTCTGTATCTGAAAATTAAACAACGAAGTTAAATACATCAAAAGTATTCAAAATCCTCCAGAGACAACTTCTAGGTAACGCCTAAGAATTCTGTTTAGATTTAACAAGAATGGATTATTCTAAGATATTAAGTCAAAGAGACATAAAATCTAGTCATTTCTAATCGGCATTTTCGAAAACATCTTATAATTTTATGTCAAGGTCCAAGGGAGTTATTAGGTTGGTGCAAAAATAATGACGTAATGATGTCGTTTTTAACGTCAAAAAACGACATTATTACGTCATTATTTTTGCACCAACCTAATAAAATAAAAATGTTTCAATTTCATTTTCTCAGAAAAAAAAAAACAAAAAGCTTTTGTTATTATACTTAGGTTTACAACTGTACTTAATTACTTCCATGGGACGTCAGCCCACATCATCCATAACCTAATACCAGAAAGATCCCTGCCCAAGCCAACTTCAAGAAATGTTAAAATGACTTACATCCCTACAATGCACTCAATGTGCAGAATCAACCAAATTCATGACATGTCACTGGCATCGTCTGCTTCTTCAATTTTCAGTATAATTTAAAAGAAGAAAAAAAAAAACTAATTTAGATATTACTAAAGGCAATGTTTCAATTTCTGTGCTCCAAAGGAACCATTCGTTGCGAGTACATGCTTGCAGGAAGTGTGGGAAATCACGAATTATGCCTTGGGTTACATTCTATCAAATTTTTGTTGTTATTATTATTATTATTATTATTATTATTATTATTATTATTATTATTATTTAATTGCAGAAAGGAAAGGCAGAGACCAGATTGTAACAGTCGTAATGACAACGGTGATAGTGTCTAGCCTAAAAATCCATTATTATTATTAATTGATTTATTAATAAATTAATTAACTCAAGGGAGTAATGATCTAAAAATCTAACTGTATTAGTAATAGTATTGATAGCAACAATAATCTACTCTTTATTATTATTGTTATTTAAATGAATAGGGAGAAGGCTATAGACTACATTGTAGCAAGGGCGATAGTATTCGTCTTGCTATTTTTATTATTGCTATTTCTTATCTGTTAAAAAAATGCATGAAGTAAAGGAATTTGGTGTTTTTATATATGTAAAAAAAAAGCAGATTTAAATCGAATGAAACAAACCCCCAAAAAAGGAATGTTGAGGCTCGTATACATCCCCAAGACTCTAAAATCACGTGATCGAATTCCAGAAAGAAAGACAGACAGGATTTGGAAATAACAAAAATGTTGATAAATAAAATAGTAAAGGTGTGAAGACGTGAAAAGGAAAAAAAATGAAAAAGAATCAAAACATAAAAGAAAGAAATAAGGAAACATAAGCAGAATTATAGAGTAGAGAAGGAAAGAACAGTAGGAATGAAAAGGCGAAGAGAGAGAGAGAGAGGGAGAGAGGGGGAGAGAGAGAAAGAAGAAGAAGAAGAAGAAGAAGAAGAAGAAGAAGAAGAGCACAAAAAGGAAAGAAATAAAAGAATAAGAATTAAAAATAGGAGTAGAGAAGAATAAGAGGAAGTGGAAATAATAGAAAGGGAAAAAGGGACGAAGGAAAAGTAGTAAGTGATAGAGAGAAAGGAAATAAAGAAGAAAAGGAAAGGATGAAAGGGTAGGAAAGAATAAAAGAAAAAAAGACAAAGAAGAATAGGAAGAAAGAAAGAGTAAAAAAAGACAAAGAAGCAAAAGGAAAGACGGAAATAAGAAAAGGAAAGAAGGGGAAAAAATGAAAGTAAGGCGAAAAGGGAAAAAAAGAAGAAAGATGAAAAAGTAAGAAAGAATAAAAGGTAAAGAGAGAAAGAAGTAAAGGAATGAAAGAAAATCAAGAAGGAAGAAAAGAGACTCGAAAGAAAGAAGGAAAGAAAAATATAAAGAAGAAAAAGGAAAATATAAGCATCGAAAGAATTGTAAAAAAAAAGAAAGGAAAATAAGAAGGAAAGTATTAAAAAAATGGAGAAATAAGAAAAGAAAGAAAGAAAATGTAAACAGAACGAAAAATGAAATGAATAATGTCGCTGGAAAGAAAGACGACGATAAAAAAGAAAGTCGAAAAGTAAAAGAAATGTAAATAAAATGAATAAAGCATTAAATTTCTGTCTGCAATTCTGAAATAAGGAGTTATTATTATTTATATGATTTACATTCGGACTAATGTCCTCATCTTTGTTGTTATTATCTCAATGCTTTGGCTGTTGTGTCCTCCGGACTTCATCTGTTGTTTATCAATACGGATAACCCTCCGTCGGCAATTTCGAACTGGACCCTTTATTTAATCTACCAGGGTAGATTGTTTTCGTTCCGCTTTCAATGTCTAAGGATATCTCTTTTTGTTTTTATTTTCTTTTTTGAATTTTGTGGGATAGTAATTGTGAGTTCAATTTCTGGACTGGGTAGTACAGAGTTTGATCGACGAGAAACTAACAATATCTGAGGAGTAGTAAAAAGGACAAGACGAGAGCCCAACAGCCAAAATGTCGTGATAACATGATGAGGACATTAGCCCGATTGCAAATAATTTAAATAAAACAGTAAATTGGATAAATGATTGACTGCGAAGGAAGTTAAAACTGAATAACGAAACTTACTTCATTCATTTTTCTTTTCTTATCTTTTCAGTCTTTAGGATATTTACTGATCTCAGCTTTACAACACACGAACGCTTAGTGAGTATCAAAGATATTTTTGCAGTAATAATCTGTAAATCTAGCTTAGGAACTAACACGCCACTTCTGAATACCCATTTACTTACTAAGCGTCTTGTTCCATTAATGATGTCTGAATACACAAAACTAATGAATTGTTTTAATAAGAAGAGCTAACTGAAAATCGAGCCACGTTAGGTAGCCGAGTTATCATTTATTTTATTTTATTTTATAATTCTTTACTTCTTACGATCACATGACGAAAGAAAAAAAAAGAACGAACGAGGTAAGAAATAAAGATTAGAGAATGTAAAAACGGAAAAAAGGTAAGAAGCTGTTAAAAAGAATAAAAAAAATAAGACATTAGGTTAAAAGAAAAATATTAAAGGACGAAATAATGCAAACGAAATGGCTGTAACAGCTGCGCCATGATGTCGTTAATGTCCGTGTGTTATATCCTTCATTACAATCGTTTCCGCTATTCTAACTTCTAAAAGACTCCGAAACAAAAAAACCAAAAAAAAAACCATCAGAACGCTGCTGTCTGGAAGCAAGGCAGAAAATAATTCTTTCTGTTTCGCGGAAATTAAAAGAACGGTTTTATTTTTTATTTTCTACCTTCATTTACTCCAGCATCACGACCAGAGCTGTTATCACCGCCAGCGCCATCATTGAGACCCTCAGCTACTACCAGCACCGCCATTGCTATCAACACTTTTTGGGACTTTCATTTGAACAAAAAAATGCGATCTTTTTCTTAAGTTATTTATCGGGGAAATTTCTGTCTGAATTTCTGCGAGGAAAAGAGTTATCATTATTAACGTTATTTACATTCAGAATATTGTCCTCATCTCTGTTTTTGTCTATATTTCTGAGATGAGGTACTGACACTATTTACATTGATATCCTCATCTTTGTTGTCATATTCACGACGTTTCGGCCGTTGTACGTTCCGGCATTCTTCAGGTGATTGGAATTTCGAATCAAATCTTTTATTTCGGTGTAGAATGTTCTAGTTTCATGTTTCCTGATATCTCAGTTTCAGTTATTTTCCCTTTAGTAACTCGGCTCTCCAAGGTTTGTGTTCACCTCTGAAATTGAAATTACAACTCTTTGGATCAAGTCACTGGATTACCTCAACCAACGCTTTTATCCACTGTGCCATTATTATTACAACGCTTAGCCTAGTGGTTTAAAGCCTTGGTTTGTGAATTTTGTGAAATATTAATTATGAGCTCAATCCATGTGTTGGGTAGTGCAGATTTATATGGAGCGAGCAATAATTGATCAATATTAAATAAGAACAAGATGTGATGTCTCGGGACATAGACAACGGAACGAGAACAATCTCCTTTCATAGATTAAGTAAAGGGCTGTGTTCGAAACTCCCTGAAGACTAGATAAACACCTGAAGAAGACCGAAACATTGTCCTAACAACAACAAAAAAGCGGACAATAATCAAAATGCAAATAATGATATGGAAAAGTTAGCAAATTCTGGTGCTAAACTTTACATCTCATTTTGAGAGTAAGAACAGCAATACTGGTTGTAAATTTATTCTTTCTACTCTATGTGTCTTATTTACTTATAAGCATACATAATGTGTATTTGAACAGAAATCCTGTATTAATATTATGAAAGACAACAAATAGTACTTTTAAAATGATTTACTTTTTCTTGCTTACTTACAAAATAATATATATTTGGATCCAATGAATGTATAAAATCGAACGTTTTTATTCATAATTCTGTTTATTATCAAAATCAGAGGATTAAAATCTAGTCCGTTTAATTCTTTATTGCTAATAATCCCTTATCGGATTTGTGCATTGGTGATAAAACATATGAAGCGTCAAGTGAAATTCTTCAGTGGAATGATTGTAATCAGCGTTTAAATACATTAAAATTTGACTTTATTATAACAGCTATGAAAATATATCTTTTCTTGTTTTTGTTTTTTTTTTGTTGTTTGTTTTTTTTACAGTTAATGTTGCAATATATACGGATTACTTAGGAATATTTAGCATATATATTGGAAATGCCTAGTGTTCATCAATTAAGTAAAATGGTAGTTGTATGATCAACATCTGATGTATGGGCATCATAAAGAACACAACCCTCCTCCCCCAAAGGGAAATAATATTAGTAAATGATATTAATATGGACTAATGTAAGCTTTTAAAGGAAATAACCATAAGTAATAAAATAATTATTGATAATCGATCGAGAACACTTTAAACAGATGTACATTAACAGTTGCTTGAGACAAATAAAGATTAATAATTATTAAAGATAGTTCAAAATATCCAATGTTCATTGGATATTTTAATTTTTTTATTAATCTTCTATATTTATCACAAGTTATTGGGAATTTAGACCCATTTAAAGGGCTCTTCATCGTTGCTTCATCATGATTGAAGATTTATTACGTGTTTGGGATTTTGATCGTTATTACTATTTTTCTACTATTTCCAATTTTATTTAAAGATAGTTTTGTTTGTTTTCAACGGCATAATAAATGCATTATTTATATTTGTTTAAGGCAACTGAGGTTTTGAATAATGTATGCAGAAACATATCAGGTGAACACTTCCCAATTACATATGTATATACAAGCATACATACATATTTTTGTCCTTTTTGACAGCTAGATAGCTAAAAGGATGAATTAATAAGTCCGTGTCTGACACATAGTTATTAGCTAAATTTGGATCTGAAATCTCCATTTTATAATACTTGACCTGTGTTATCAATATTTAACACTGAATTAAGTACACTAACAAGAATGGATATTGTGTTGAAAAAAAAAAACATGTTGTGTAAGATAAAAGATTTCTTACATCTTTAGCTTACAGATTTATTAATTTATAATCGTAGATATTAACAGACTGGGATGAATAAGTGTGAATTGTGATTCATATATCTGAACAGACACACCTCAAAACATGCATATAGCTATGCTTATATTTGCACGAACTAATAGATTAACAGACACATGTATACTAAAGTCCAGTCATGACTTATTTGACTTGTACCTATTTCTTGACTTTTCTAAACAGATTTAGTTACATTATATATATATATATATATATATATATATATATATATATATATATATATATATATATATATATATATATATAATATGACAATTGGAAAAAAATCTTAGCGTTTCTTTTTTCCAATTGTCATTTCATGCTAATCTGTCTTGTCCACAGAATTGATCTGGGAATTTAACTATATATTATAATATAAACAATTGGAAACTCTAATTGTAAAAGAACTGAAAATGTTTGGGAAATGAATAAAAACACAACGACACTTGCTTGTTTTTAATGGTGGTTAAGCAAGACCTTTATAAGTTAACGAGGTAAATTTTGTCAAAAAACGAATGATAACCAGTTTTGGTGTAGTTTTAAGCTGTAACAACGACGGGGTATCACTGTAATATTGTTGGTCATGGCTTCAAGAACAATGATCTAGAATGGTGTTCAACTCTCGATACAAATTCGCTGGTGGCTGCCGATTCTATTACGAGACACGCATATCCTGTCAGAGCGGACGCAGGGAAAGCTTTGTAGAAATAGTATGAGAGCGAAGTTTTATTGAAATAATAAAACGAAATAATACCAATATATAAAATAATATATGCGTGTGTGTGTGCATGTGTGAGTGTGTGTGTGTATTAATGCTAAGGCAGATAAGATAAGAAAAGTTAGTATCTAAACGAATATAGAAATGAAACTGTCAGTATCATAAGGGAACAAAATAGACATGAGTGGGTAAAAGAAAACAACTGGAAACTGTGCAAACGACTGTTATTTGGCCATGCACCTGAATGTACACAAATAAGAATCTGTTTTAGATTTTAAAATTATTTTTAGATTTAAAAAAAAAAAAGAAAGAACAAATCTAGACAGTGTGAAGAAGAAAATGGATGTTGGTGCTTCGTCAAAGTGTTAAATGGAAAGAACGCGAAAAATTGAGACACTGCCAGAGAAATAAAAACATGTCACTTATATTAGCAACTATTATTATTATTATTATTATTATTTCTGTTGTATACACTTTGCCTTCAGGGTCCCAACCAGAGACCTAATGGCTTCATGAAATTTTTCGCTGAACATTGTTGTACAAAAATATTATTATTATTATTATTATTATTATTATTATTATTATTATTTTCTTTGATTTCTGGCGTTTACACCTTTCTTTCCGGGTCTTGCCCAGGGACCTAAGGTTAGAAATGGCATCATGACAGTTTCCATTGACAAAAAAAAATATTATATAGATAAAGCCCTTCGTAAAGTGTGGGCTGTACTTGTCAGAACAATTTTTTGTATCTCCTTGAGGCATGAACTTCCAGGAATCCCTTCAATTAGTCTACTGCAATCTTTTCCAACCAGTCCTAGGGCTCCCACTACAACAGGGATTGTTGATGTTCCCATATGCCACATTTTCAAGATTTCTATTTCAAGGACTTGTATTTTGACAGCTTTTTGAATATCTTCAAAGATACATTGCAGTCAGCAGGGATTGCCATATCAATAAGGAGGCACTTTTTTTGTTTGTGGTCTTTAATAACAATCTGGGCGGTTGGCCTTGATTGTTCTGTCAGTGTGTATTGTGTAGTCCCATAGAATTGTAACAGGTCCTATCTCCGTAACCAGGTCTGGGTGGTGTTCATACCATTTTCTTTCAGTTTCCTTCCCGTAGAAGTTTCAGATTTTCCAGTGCAGATATTGGCCCACTCTGTCATGCCGGGTTTTATATTCAGTGGGTGCCAATATCGTGCAACCTGATACAAGATAATCAATCGTTTCTGGATATTTATCACAGAATCTGCATTTTGGGCTGACACAGTATTTTAGTATATGTGCTTGATAATTCCTAGTTAGCAAGCATTGGTCCTGTGCAGCAAAGATAAAACTTTCAGTTTCAGCTTTCAACCTTGCACTACGTAGCCACTGATGGGTACGGGTTTTGTCTACGTCAGCTTGTTTGGTACGGGCAGAGTATTGGCCATGAAGCGGTTTATCTTGCCATCGCTTCTGTATCTGGTCGGTTGCATTCGTCTTTGTTTTCTTTTATAAGTATTTTGCAGTTTCAGCCGGTGTATTGTGCTGTACTTGAATCTCTATGACGATTTGAAACCCCATTTTGAATTTGTTGACTTCTTTTATTACGGAATAAAGACGCTTACTACTTTCATGTTCCTTGACGCATACTATCATCCAGTCTTCTGTAGTTTCCAAGTATTTTTGGAGGCCAATTTTTGTAGTTTTGTAGGACATTTCTAGTTGAACTAATCCTCTGCCTCCTTCGGATCTGGGCAAATACAGACGATCAACATCAGCTTTGGGATGATGCATGCGGTAGCAAGTGAGAAGCTTTCTCGTTTTGGCGTCCATTCGCTTAATTTCACCTATGGTCCAGTTAAGGACATTAAAGCTGTATTGCACCACAGGGACAGCTGATATTCTGTTTTTGAGTTTAGCTCAGTATTTAGTACCAGACGTACACGCCTGTAGTACTCTTTCCTTATTTTTTCCTTCATTTGGGGGTGTTGTATGCCATCTCCTTCGCTAATTGCTAGGTACTTATAAGCTTCATCATGCTCCAGTTCCCTAATCTTTGTGACAAAATCTAAATCTATTAAGGGTGTTTCTGTAATTCTACCTTTCTTGAATGTTACTTTTGCACATTTTATTATTATTATTATTATTATTATTATTATTATTATTAATGGTACAATAGGAAGTGTCCGCTTGGGAAGAATTGGAAATGCGTGGAAAAATAGAATCTGTCAGAAAACAGCATAACTAAAATTTACTAGTTAACTAAGGACATTGTTGGATTATAGCTGCAACAATATGTCATCTTTAGATAAAACTACCAATTAAGACTAGTTGATAAATTTAACGGTTAAAAAATAAAAATTACCTTAATGTAGTATGGTGATAGTTAATTATAGTATAGCTTCTGCCCTTTCCTTTGCTATTAATAATAATAATAATAATAATAATAATAAATTGTTGGCCTTATGATATCGTCAGCTCAACTCATGCAGTAAATCTTTACCACATAATAATAGAGTGGAGGTGGGGCGGAATATTATCAGATAATATTGCAAAAACCAAAAAGCAAACAAAAACCTGATGCTTGGTGAAATTTTGAGAAGTAGGTTGGGCTTTTCACACCCGGTTTTCATAATAATGTTGACATATTTTAACACCATATTTTCTACCAACAGTATATAATTCTAGTCTTAACTTATTTATTACTAGATTGTATCTCTAATATTATATTGTATATTTAACGCTGACATCAATACGGCAATTATTTATTGTTTTGGTTTCACCATGGAAGGTGTAAAAAGACATTTCTCTTCTAGTGGCCGAAGGAGAAGATTTGAGAAATAGTATTAGAATGAAGTTTTACTGAAACTCCTTGTCCCCTCAAATGTCATTCTACTGGGGGGGGGTTGTTTTGTTTTTTGTTTTTTCCAAAAATAACCTGGAAAGATTATTAGGAAAATATATTTCACTATAATTTGTTTTCTGGGGTCTGCTTTACCCACTAATGGTAGTTAATGACACGGGTAGTAAACACCCTCTTTTTATGTTCTTGTGCTGCTTTCTTGGAGATCAAAAGGCTCTTTACCGAGAGTTAAAATCTTTGGTCGGCGATAGTCTTCCATTTTTGACCCGTAACCTGCTTAGTGCAGGTAAATGATGAAGATCACAACCTCCGTGCTTGGGAATTTCTGTGTTACTAATACCCTTGGGAACTCTTCTCCTCCCACTCCCGCGGCTATAGGTAAATAGACTGGGTTCTATAGCCTTGGGTAGCAACCGTCTAGAAGAAGGAGAACTCTGAATTGAAAACTATATGTAGCCCTAGCGAAGCACATACTATGTAGTTAAGGAAATGATCGTTCACATTGACTCGATGATCTCGACTAGGGTCAACTCCTTTTTAAGGAAGTCGTAACAAAGCTGAGGCAACGCGAAAAGTATGCATACATGGCATCAGTGAATGGTACACGTTTCGGCACCATAACGAATGGTAGTCAGTATGACATATTTGTAAACAGTTTACTTTGTCTAATTCTTAGATAAGATACTGCAATAATATTATTATGAACCAAACATTTAGAAATGAAAAATCAAAATACTTTGGCATCTTAAGATCACGATATCCATGGGAGAAGACATATTTCATTGTTATTGTCGTTTTAAAGAAGGATCAAACGGTATTTGGTACAATAGATATAAAAATCAGTCTTGAAGATTATTGCACCAAAAGTAAATTCAATCTTGACTGTGTGATTCATGCTTGTAACTAGATTAAACTATGCTGATGATTTTAAATAGTTACAAATTTCCTACCAGTGTATGAGTTTGGTGTTCGATTTCAGGTAAAAGGCGTGATTTCGAATGCTGATTTTCTCGAAATATATCTGCGACTCCAGGTTGGCATAGCATGCTTTCTATTTGCATTTCATTTTATTTGGCTTAGTATCAAAAATAATTATTAGTTTGAAAGGTATTAGGTTGGTGCAAAAATAATGACGTAATAATGTCGTTTTTTGACGTATTTTTCAACGTCAAAAAACAACATTGTTACGTCATTATTTTTGCACCAACCTAATATATTCCAACAGTAATAGAAATCGGTGTTCGATCCTAACTAAAAGCCAAGATTTCCAATACTGTTTTTCAAGGAAATCACGCCTCAAACGTAGAAGACTGCAGTAAAACAATCTTCTTATCATTGATTCTCTTTTGGTTATGACGATAGTTAATTGATGACGACTATGATGATGATGATGGAGGTGGTAAAATGGCAATAATGATCATGGAAATGACCCCGTGGTTCTTAAAATCACGGCGTAACTTCCATTAATTGATGTGTAAAGGTCTTTAAGGTGTTGTTAATCGGGATAAAGTTGATGTCAACACAAATGTAGATAATGAATTACGATCATTGTCATTGTAAAAATGATGATGATGATGTTGGAGGCTGCTCTGATAATCATGACGATGATCGTTAGACCGACAATAGTAATTGAGATGATGATGAGGA
The DNA here is from genome assembly GCA_963932145.1 of Acanthosepion lycidas. Lineage (NCBI taxonomy): Eukaryota > Metazoa > Mollusca > Cephalopoda > Sepiida > Sepiidae > Acanthosepion > Acanthosepion lycidas. The sequence goes on along the minus strand of OZ010600.1, from coordinate 45,955,938 downwards.
TGATGATGATAATGATAATTTGCTGATTCTCTCAGGTCGTTCTTGTTGGTTCGTTGACACAGTTTCTCTGATGACGGAGTGGGGTGTTTTAGAAAACAACCAGCCGGTGACATATTTGAGGAAAAGCGAGCCTGAGTCATCGACGTCACACTACTGGGAAATAGGAAAAAAACACACGAAGAAACAGAGGCACTATCAGAAGATGCAATGGCGGAACGTTTGGAGCGAAAGGTGAGAAGAGCAGCAAATGGATGAAAAAAAAAAGAGAAAGAGTCAGATAAAGGAGACTCATTGAAAGAGGCAGAAGAGAGAGTTGAAGAAAAAATAGAAACGAAAAAGAAAATAGAAGAGAATAAAAGAAAATGAGCAAGACATAAGAAAGGAAAAAAAATAAGAAGGGGGAGAAAGAAATCCTCGAGAATAACTAGAACAAATGGATGAAAAAAATAATAATGGCTGCAGAAAGAAAGAAAGAAAGAAAGAAAGAAAGAAAGAAAGAAAGAAAGAAAGAAAGAAAGAAAGAACTGAAATGAAACAACAAATGAAAAGAAGAGGAAAAGAGAAAAAATATCAGAAAATGGTGAGGAGCAGACGACATTTAGATGCAAAACAAGAAACAAAAAAAACAACAAAAGTAAGACGATGAGAAGCAAGAAAATTGTGACAGCAACCGACTGATAAAGTGAAGTGAACATTACATCGTGGGGGGAAAAGTAGGTGTACCGAGAAAAAAAAAGAGAAAAGATTCGTGGATGTCTGATTGATATTAAGGAAAAAGAAGAAAAATGACAGACGTTGACACTGATTGAAATGAGAGATACCCGCCGGGTGGATTCAGTCCAGTGGGATCCACCTACAATACATGCGCAAAAAATATCACGCAGCAAATCACAAA
>OZ010600.1:45847543-45947543 GCA_963932145.1 Acanthosepion lycidas | reverse complement strand
AATATTTCACACATACGCGCATATATATATATACATATATATATATATATATGTATATATATATATATATATATATATATATATATATATATATATATATATATAGACACAAAGCTCAATCTTAGCTTAATATTCACATATACACGAACATATACACACATGTCACAAACAACGATACAAGCATATGCAATTACGCAAAGGTTTTCTTTCCAGAAGTACATACACTGACAAACGTTTTGGCTAAATAAATCTAAGATAAGTATATATCTTAACACACAGTTACTCGTTGAATTTTACTCTGTAATTAAATTATTGTACGACTAAATATTTTATTATTCCCTAAGTTCTTCATTATGTGTTTAATATGTTTCAACTGATACATCCTTCAACAACTTTCATCAGCTGTATCCGACCTTTAGAATTATATTAGTGTAGTATATTATTCCCCCCACATGTTGGCAAAATAGTCTTTGCACTTCACGTGCTTGAAAGAAGCATTGACGGATTGATCTGAGATCCACGCTTTACTCGAGATCAGCGGCTGTAAACATGTGGTCGAACGACCTGCACCTAGGATGTTCAGGCCCGATGACAGGGAAAAGGCAAAGCCCCTTTTAAGAGATCACCCCCCCCCAGGGCCACACTTACGTACATACACACTGACTGGCAGTAATTTACGAAGTCTGGAGTTGAATAGAATGTAAAATGTTGCGTATGAGTGATTTCGACTCGTGTCTTCATTAGTAATGTACAAGATGATAACGTTTAATTAGTATTTTGTCAGTGTTTCTTACTGAGCGAATTCATAAGACTTCATACAAAAAGAAAAAAAAGTACATTTTAAGGAGGGCAAAAAACCTATCAGCCGAATGGTTGTGCTAAAAATAAGATGAAAAAAAATGTGCAATACACAAGTCCAAACATTTTTTTTTTTACTCAAATACCTGGCTGTATTTGTCTATATTTCTGACATGGGGTATTGTAATTATTTGCACTATTTACATTTGTTCAGGCTTTTATCCTCATCTTCGTTGCCATATTAACGATGTTTCGGCCGTTGTACGCTCCGGCCATCTTCAGGTGATTGAACAGTGGATAAAAACGTTGGTGATGGCTCAGTGAATAAAAGCGTTTGTTAAATCCAGTGACTTGACCCAAAGAGTTGTGAGTTCAATATCTAGCTACAGCTGAGGCGAACAAAAACTTGAGTTGAATTAAAGGGGGATAACAGATACTGAGACATCCGGAAGAGGCATGGCACGTGGAACTGGAACAATCTGTTCCGGTGGACGAAATAAAGTGTTCAGTTCGAAATCCCAATCACCCGAAGAAGGTCGGGACGTACTACGGCCTAAACGTCGTGAATATGGCGACGAAGATGAGGCAATAGTCCGAACAATGTAAATTGGTGATATTTTTTACTCAAATACATTGCCATATTTTTTATTTCAATACTTGGTCGTATATATATAAGAACTCATGTAAAAATTATTTTCAAGGTAAAATACAATCAAAATCATAAAATATTTATTCTCAGAGTACAATTCATTTTAGTTAATATCAATTTTCAAATTTATGAATTAGTTTTATGTAATAGGTAAATTTGCCAAAGTTCATTTATATTTATTCCGGAGTGCTTGCGAATCTTGCTACAGTCCTTGTCAAAGATTTCGTTTTTTTTTGTGTGTGTGTGTTTATGTACGTAAACACACACAAAAAACGAAAACCTTGATAAAAAATTAACTTATATATATATATATATATATATATATATATATATATATATGATTAAATCTAGCCATGGTTGCCGCCATTACAAAACTAATTACGTGAGAGTGATTCGTCCATATGTTCCGTCCAATATTGTGTATAGCTGGGGGGAGAAGAAGAGGATTCACACACTTTTCCCAAGGTTATATACACGTAAGTATTCGACTGGAATTCGAACTCGGGTCTTCGATTCCTCAATCTTATGCACTATCCATTACTCCCCTGTGCCTCCCTTTCCAAGTGTAGTAATGTGAAATGAAGAGAGCTGTGACAATTATCACAGCTCTCTTCTTTCACTAGAACAAACGAGGTCGTGTTGAAAAAATCTTCTAACCCAAAAGAGAATAGCCTAGAATCACGAAACGTTTGGCAGATCCTTTCAAAGTTCCTTTAACTCTTCTAATAAAATTATGACGTTTGTTCATTGATCTAATGTTCTGACGCTGCTATCATGATTATTGCACTTCCTTTCAAACTCTTTTTAAGGTTTGGGAAAGGAAATAGGGTAATGGAGCAAGATAGGGTGGGTAGACTGGCTGACCTTTGCACCCAAACGTAAATTCTTCAAAACCGTCCTGGCCTTTTGAGTCTTGTGAGCAGGTGCTTTGTCACGCGAAAAAAAAAAAAAATAGAATATCTTTCTGCATCTTTCCTTGCCATTTTTCTTCCAGTGCCACCTTTAATCAGTACAGCAAGTCAGAATAGTATTCTTCATGAACTGTTTGACCATTCTATAGAGTGTCAGTCATCAAAATAATCTTCTTATTCACCCCACCCGCCAAATAAAAACTAAAAAAAGCTGCTGCATTTTGGGCTTTGAACTTTTTCGATCGTATCGCGTTTACATCGACTGTTGTTTGATCTGCAGATCAATGCTGATAGAACCATGCAGCAGTGACAATGGACTCCAAAATATTATCACGAGACTGCTGACAATTCTGCGAAAACAACTTTAAGGTGTTCTCTTAATATCTTTTCTGATCAGCATTCAAGCATTTTGCCATCCACTTGACTTTCAGATTCTGCATGCCCAAATGCTTATGAATTATTATAAAAGTAAAGCATTCCTTTCGATATTTCTAGCGACTTAACAGTTCTTTTGAATGTGATGAATCGATCAGACAAAAACATGCCATGAACATAATCAGCAAATTCAGGAGTTTTTAGCGTTGAAGACTTTTCCGATATTTTGTATTTCTAAAATGTCCGAAGTTGGCACACTAGTTTTTCACAGCTGAATATGGCGCTCATTTGTCACCCAATATTCGCTTCATATAAACATGGATGCGCACATAGACACACACATATATTCCCAAATGATCAAGAAACTTCAAAAGATTGATCAATTAGTTCACCTTTCAAATTACCTAATGTTTCCCATGTCTCACCGAACTTTGTACATATTTCATGAAATCACTTAATATTAATTTTCTTTTAATTGTTTATTTGAGAAAGCCATTTATCACCGTCAGGAAATCATGAATAGTAACTGCATGCGTAAATTGTATAGAGATGGGTGCATAAATATATATATATATATATATATATATATATATATATATATATATATATATATATATACCCACCTCTATACAATTTATTTATATAAATATAAAAGTGAACATTGAGGTCAACACTCAGAGGCGACAGGCTGTTTCTGACGATTGCACCTAGCATGAAACAGCCTGTTGCCTCTAAGTGTTGACTTCAATGTTCACTTTTATATTTATATTTACATATGCTCTATCTCTGATATTGAGCACTTTATCTCATAAATACAGCCCACTTTAAAACTATATTCCTTCATATATATATATATATATATATATATATATATATATATATATATATATATATATATATATATATATATATATATATATATATATATGCGCGTGTGTGTGGTTGCATGTATAAATTCACAGCTTAATGATTAAAAACAGTTATTATACAAACAATATTAATTTTTTAACGTTACATCCTTCCTTGTGAATGCACTTAATTCCGTAGGAAAAATCACACAGATCTAAGATTATAAATTCAACTAGTATCTACGTGACAGGCAAAACACTTATTGATGCGTTAACATATATGTGTATAATATTTACAATTTAATCATACATTGATGACATCATTAACGCGTTTGTTTCTATCGACATGTGTCTTTCGAGAACAACGAATATGTTTGGTTCTTACAATGTAAAAATTTGACGCATGCACAATCACACACACAGTCATTTGTAGTTTATGCCTACTAGATTCCTGGCTACATACAGATATTATCATGTTTAACTCTTTCTCTCTCTCTCTCTCTTTCTTTCTATCTATCTATCTATCTATCTATCTATCTATCTATCTATCTATCTATATATATATATATATATATATATATATATATATATGTGTGTGTGTAAGCAAATATATGGATATAGATCCGACAGTATGAAGAAAAATATACGGAAAAAACAAACAAAAATCCTTATATGCAATTATGCTGTTTTAATGTTAATATAATGTCAACGTCGGACGTTTCGGTCTAATAAACCATCTTCAGGACATATTCACGACAACGTGACCATGTTTAAACGGAACGCTGATCATATAAAACTTTCAGTTATTTGTTTGGATAAGTCTTGTTCTTATGTCCATCGTCTTTGTCATGTTGAATTGATAATGTTAATTATATTTTATGAATATGTCCTGAAGATGGTTTATTAGACCGAAACGTCCGACGTTGACATTATATTAACATTAAAACAGCATAATTGCATATAAGAATTTTTGTTTGTTTTTTCCGTATATTTTTCTTCATATATATATATATGTATATATATATATATATATATATATATATATATATGAAGAAAAATATATATATGTATATATATATATATATATATATATATATATATATATATATATATATATATATATATATATATATCAGCCTGTTCAATATCCATCTATCAATTTCAAAGACAATATTTAGATATTTGTACATAGATTTATTCAACAATATATGTGCCATTTTATCCATTCTGTACACCATCTTTGAGACAGTTTGATGATTTTATCTTCCTAGAATCTGGCATCTTTTTGTGTGGTGAACTGGTTTAAGTGTTTTTTTTTACAGATTTTCAAGGAATTCAAATTCTTCACATTAAAAGAGTTTGGGAGTTGTATCAATTTCTACTAGGATTCCAAAGAGTCATGAGGTCTGGCATTGTCCTGATTGAAGCTGATTTATATTAGCACAATATTCTTCTTTTCTGTGCTATGACCTTTCCGGACATGAACAACCATAACCCTCCACATTCTCCTCTCTTTTGTTGCTCTTGCTAACTCTTGCTTCTTTTCTACTCCTTATTGTCTGTTCTGCCATATATTCACTCAAACTTGTAATGTAGGTTACTGTTCTGTTCTGCTTCTCTTGACTTCAATATAAAATAATCTCTATAATATAAAATACAGCTCATCAGGGTGAGATGGTTCAGTAAAGCTATTGAATTATTATCAGATGTCATATTTATATTCTACAAAACAAATGGTATCATAGATTTCAAATTTCATCTATCTATAAATTATGCCATATAATAATCAATGTGTATTTAATTATATATTTCCTGTGTTTTTATCTATATATTTACTGTCAAACCTGTAGATGGATGGGCGGTAAATCAACTTAAGTTAGTAAATGTATGAGTGATTACTTCCCTTAGTCATTTTAATAATCTATGCAAATAAAATATTTACCTGCATTTAAACAAAATTAGCTCCCGAGAAAAATGAATAATTTAATTAATCAGTTACTTTACTCTTACGTTTCTTAAATTGCGGTTTTATTTGTGAGGCTTTTTATGTGAGGCCTTCCTTAATCTTTGTCGTCGCCATCTTTGTCGTTCTGTTGCTAATCTTTTTCTTCCGAGATATATTTTCATTTCACTATTATATTAAACACATAAAATGTTTAGCATGAAAAGATATAGAAAAAAAATCGATTTATATTATACCAGGAGTAATCAATGAACGATAGATACCATTGAACGTCTAAAAAGTAAAAAAGGGAACATTTTGATTAAAAGGTTCATTGGCTTCTATTTTAGTTAGGATTTCTTCATCTCCGCTAAATTTTTATTTTTACTGTTAAAACTTTCTAACAATTGCATTTTTTACGGCACGGGTCCACAACTATATATATATCCTTCTCACCCTGTCAAATATCTATCTATCTATCTATCTATCTATCTATCTATCTATCTATCTATCTATCTATCTGTGTACATGCATTGAGTATGTGTATTGATAGATCAGGAGTATACTTGATGGCAAATTTACTTGCATATTTTTAATCCGGTACCAGTGTTCAAGCAAAGAGAAACGTAAAGAATGCCGATTTTCGGAACAGAGAGAGGCCACCTATTGGAAATTTGATTGAACTTAATCCTCTTTTGCGTCTCTTTGACAGACCAAACTAATCTCGGTAATATCGAGATATATCTGATTGTAAATACCCAAATATAAACAAAGAAACTGAAATGCATCGACACACACACACACACATATATATATATGCTACTAACAAGCAGAAATTTTGTCTCCTAAAAATGGCCATGAAGAGGATTCTAATTGAAATAATAAAAAAATATAAAACCTAGTGAGTATGAAAATTTTTATTTTTAATTTCTCAATATTTTTTATTGTTCAAAACAAACAAACAAATACACACACACACATATATATATATATATATATGTGTGTGTGTGTGTGTGCGCGTGAATACACGTAGATATAAGTATTTACTTGCAGCCAGATTTACATAGAATTAAACCAATCGAAAAAGGTATGGAGGCAAATATGAATTTAATACAACATTTCACACATAAAACGAGAACATAATTATTAATAGGATTAAAAATCTGTTCCTTCAGAATTTCTGGTCATTAGTGACAATTATTGGATGAAAATCTTAAAAATAATTATTTTCGGGTTTCATAAATTCATTAAATTAGGTTGGTGCAAAAATAATGACGTAATAATGTCGTTTTTTGACGTATTTTTCAACGTCAAAAAACGACATTATTACGTCATTATTTTTGCACCAACCTAATATTAAAGAAAACGCTCACGTACATAAATTTAACTCAACCTGTGATACTCTTATGGAGAATATGAAATCTAATATTTTACATAGGTTCCCTATATTTTAAAGTTTTTCACCGAAAGCGAAGGCACGTTACTTGTTTCTTCAATATGCTCGCTGGAATTTGTATATAAGTGTGATACTCTCTGAAAATCCTAAAAACAGTCTTTTCTCGTGATTCTCATCTTTTTAGATATTTTGGCGTATATATATATATATTTTTTAATATCTGTTAAAATGTAACTGGATCTATATAGCACCCTGCTAAATTGGAAACACATTTTCTTTCAGAGTTTTAATAAATTTTAAACAATTTCGGTGAACGATGATTTGGAAGAAACATATTTCGTGTAACACACAATCAAAATTTATCTGAACCTTAATATTTTTCTATTCGGCAATTTTCTATTAAATTAAAACTTATTGCTTGCTATTAAAGATGTTTATTCTTTGCAACCAAATCGATTTTGATTGATAGATAGATAGATAGATAGATAGATAGATAGATAGATAGATAGATAGATAGATAGATAGATACGAACAGATTAAGAGAAATACATATATACTCTAATTCAGCAACATACGATAATTACGTGATAAGAATACACGCAGTTTTGAATAACCATATACACATCTATTCGTATATTAACCAAACATCAATACATAGTATACACACCCAAACATATACACAAATAAGTACATATTCATCTACATATTTATGCATAAAAGTTCTCGTTTATACACACTCACACTTGTACACAACTCTAAATATCAATATACACAATGCAATGGCAAAGAGCTACGAACGAACACATACATACAAGTAAAACAGCGTACACGCGTATACATAAAGTGTACATATATACAGAAACATATATACACAAACATGAGTAAGAGAAAGACAGCGCATTCTTTCTTCTATAAAGCCAACATGGTACGATCCGTGTCTAGCCGGTAGTCCACTACGCATGCGCACACAAATGGCTTTCTGGATGTCAAACGGAAAAGCCGATTGTTCGCGAGTCATGTATATGTTGAACCGAACCGGCGCCGTCCAAGAGGCTCACATCACCATGATCAAAAAGCGTGTAATCCTCTCACCCCAACACCCAACCCGACCCTTGTTGCACCCCCACACCCTTCCCAGATACATGCAGTAGAAACTGCTTCTTGATGCATTGGGATGTATTTGACTCTTAATGTTCAGGGGTAGGGTGGATAGGCGGGAGGACATGCCCGAATTTTATGTCAAACATAGCGGAGAGGAAAGGGTCAAAAAGGTAGTAATACGGAGCGAGTTGAGATGGAGTAGGGTTAGGAGGGAGATGGATTGTGGGTGAGAGAGATTGTAAATTCAAGGAATCGTTTGTACAAGAAGGATTGGAAAGAGAAAGAAAGAAAGAAAGAAAGAAAGAAAGAAAGAAAGAAAGAAAGAAAATTTGAGAAATAACGATGGAGAAAAAGAAGAAGAAATCCCAAAAAACTGAAAGAAAAAAAATTAAAGAAAAGAATGTGAGGCGGAGAAAAAGTAAAAAGAATAAACGCTTAAATCAATTTTAAGAAAGACTTTTATCAAAGGATATGGATGGCAGAAAGGGAAACAATTAAATCATGGAAACATGAATAAAAAAAACGTGAAAACAGAAGGAAAACTATTCGAATTGAAAAATAACAAGCATGAAAATCAAAATTAAATTGTGTAGCATAATTTTAATTGTCCTTCATTCGCGTTATTGTACTTTGTGCCAAATACACAGTTGTCTGCTACTTCGTTGAAATCGGGCAAGGCCTGATCGATCCAAAAGTCCTGATTTATGCAATACACACAGCAGACTGAAAAGAAAGAAAGAAAAAAAAATACATTACGAAAAGACACACTGAATCTGTATTTCAGTATTCTTCGAAAACTTTTTCTTCTAATTGAAATCGGTTTCCGAGTGATCAGATCGACTACATTCTCCAACGCGATATCTTTACACACACACACACACATATTTTCATTACACACACACACACACACACACACACACACACACACACACACACACACACACACACATATATATATATATATATATATATATATATATATATATATATATATATATTAACGGAGGGAGACAGACAGACAGACAGACATATAAAGAAATCTAAAGTCCCATTTATCTGATTTACCTGACCTTGATGAGCCGTGTATCTTCGAAACTTGAATCAGATAGATAAGTCATTCAAACTTTTCTTTTTATATTAGCGATTGTTAGTCTTTATTTGTATTCAGTCGAGCTAGCTCGGGCATTTGTGTCTATCACGGTCTTGCATGGATGTCGGGAGGTCATTTAGGTGGCATTCTGTGTCATAACAATGTAGGTGGTTGCTGTGCGATCAAGCCATCTTGCTCCATGGCTATGTGCCCAGAGCAGTAGATCACTCGCAAGTTCTTGTTTTACTCGCCAACATTGTTCTCCAAAGTGTATTAAGCGTTAAACTCCCGTAATTTACGGTATTATATAGTTTGTTAGGTCTTAACGATCTGTGTTTATATATATATATATATATATATATATATATATATATATATATATATATATATATATATATGTGTGTGTGTGTGTGTGTGTGTGTGTGTGTGTGTGTGAAAATATTGTAGAAAATAGTTCCTTAGTATTTTTGTTATTATTTTTAAAAAATAGTGCTCGATACGAAAGTAGAGCATAAATATAATTATTTATTTAAAAATATGATTCCAACTCGCTACATAAGAGGTCTCATGTTTCAAAACAAGAGCCGAAAACTTCAAAATAATATTTGAATTGAGTTAAAGTAGGCTCCGTTCCATCTTCAAGCGAAATTTTTTTGGGAATGACTTATTTCTGAAATTTACGAGTTTTAATAGCATGGTCAGAATTGAAATCAAAAATTTCCATGGTAACATCAAGGGCGGATTGTTTAGAATCGGCAGGGAAGGGGTGTTAATAATTTGTATCAGTATAGAGTTACTTTCATAGATGCCGGGTCAGGGTAAGGTGGGGGTGGCTAAATTTACGACGGAGGAAGTTTTCGCATAGTCTGGCTTGAGCGTCTACGGAGATTTATTTATTTATTTTTATTTTATTCTTTTATTATATCTCTTTATGAAAGGGATTTGTGTGTATATATATATATATATATATATATATATATATATATATATATATATATATATATATATATATATATATATATATATATATATATATATATATATATATATATATATATATATATATATATATATGCCCGACCATTTGTGAGTAAAAAAAAGTTGTTTCCCTGATGAAAAAAGGGATGCGTGTTCGATTCCTTTCAGAGTCCCAATTTTTTTTAGTGTGACTTCACAATTTCGGCCAGCTGTTACTAATTTCACTGTTTAATAAAATAAAAATCAGGAGTAGCATATCAAACACGTGTATTCAGTAAAATATCGTTTATAGTAATAAGAAATATATAAGGTGTATATATAAATATGAGTGTGTGTGTGAGTTTGTGTGTGAACGCGAGAAAGAAGAGCGAAAGAAAGTGCGAGAAAGAGGGAGGAAAGAAAGGGCAACATAGTACTTCAAAATCACCTTTATATACAAATAATGGTGTCAAAGAATTCTCATGCTCTTTGAGAGATAATCTCTATAACACTAATTTGACACTTATCTCAGATCAACTTGTACACATATCGATCAACGCATCACAAATAGCCATAGTACAAGTATTTAATTAAAATTAATATTAATAGATATTTACTACGCATTAATAAAAACTTAAATACTTTATAAAACCAATTGTAAAGAAAGATAGAAAATACCTGAAGCTTTTATTAAAGAAACGAAAAAACACAAACTAAACACACTATCTTTCGCCATAGGGGATGGCATTTTAAAATATATTTAAAAATGAAAAATGCATATCCCCCTACATATAGTTGCAAATCATTCTACACACGAGGGAACTTGTATCCAATACATGCATAATTAAATTAGAATTATAACATTTTTTTTTTAAAAATGCCAAGGTGAAATTAATCAAAATATTTCTGTTACAATGGACAGCATTAGCATTCCTGATAATGACTACAAACGCTCGAAAGTAGTCGAACAAAAATATTATGAACTTTGAAAGGTTTTTTCACAAATTTAAGTTTGATGTGCGAAAACTTATACAAACTTGTGTAAACTGGAAAAATGTAATAAAATACTAAACAGACATATTTTGTCAGTTGACATTAATAAAACATGACTGAATGAATTTGTACTGCCTAATTATAAGTCATTTAGATACATACGGGTAGTCGATAGTTTACAAGCTCTAGAAATAAGAAAGAATTAATAGTGTATACATATATATGCACATATATCTGAAAATCTGAATCCGTCTTCTGCAATATATATATTATTACCACACACATATACACACATGCTTATATATATATATATATATATATATATATATATATATATATAGAGAGAGAGAGAGATAGAGAGATAGATAGATAGATAGATAGATAGATAGATATAGATATGTATATATATATAGATAGATAGATAGATAGACAGACAGATAGATAGATAGATAGATAGATAGATATAGATATGTGTGTGTGTATATATATATATATATATATATATATATATATATATATATATATATATATAATCAGATAGATAGATAGATAGATAGATAGATAGATAGATAGATAGATAAATGTGATCAGATTAAGAAAAATACACTGATTCAGCAAAAAAAAAACGACAATTACATGCATCCAGATGAATAACCATAACATAAATACCCAGACATATACATACACTAAATTGTATTCTTCTCCATATTTATACATAAATGTTCACGTTCATGCATACACACAAAGCCACATACTCACACTTTTACATAACTCTGAATATCATTATATACATACAATGATATCTAAGTACAAACGAATACATATGCACACTTGAATGAACACGCACACACACGTATACATAAAGTATATATATATATATATATATATATATATATATATATATATATATATACACAAATATATTTACACAACCATGAGTAAGAGAATATCGGCGCTTTCTTTCTTTCATAAACCCATATTTAATAGATAAATAGATAAACCAGTAAAGTAATTTTCGCAAAACATATTTTTTATATATATTTTGGACATAATCTGCCTTATTATCAATGCTCGTAATTCAGTGATGAATATTAATCACGTAGATCGATCATTATACTGTGAGAATTTCAGATCAAAATAAAACTAATAACAATTTGCCAGGCTACGCACTTAGATAGATAGATAGATAGATAAATTGATAGATAGATAGATAGATAGATAGATAGATAGATAGATAGATAGATAGATAGATAGATAGATAGATATTGAACATGTTGAGAAGGATATATATATATATATATATATATATATATATATATATATATATATATATATATATATATATATATATAGTAGTGTGCCCGTACAATTGCTAGAAAATTTTAACAGTAAGAATAACAATTTAGCGGAGATAAAGAAATCACAACTAAAAATGGAGATCGATCGATCGGTAGATAGATATAAACATAGACGAAATGATATATAAATGCAGATATATGTGCTCGCATGTAAAACGACCCCCATTTAATTTAAACGGATATGTTTGCACTTTGCAAATAAATAATTAGACAGCTTTTTTTTCCCCATGTCAACAGGCTCACTTTAAGGCCTTTGTTATTTCTAATGCTGATCCTTGCGTGGTGATTAGAAAAAAAAAAACTGAAAGTTAAAGTGATGATCCTTTCTTTGTCTCTCGCCTTACAGATTTATTACCTAAGAACATTCTGAGTAAAGTCGTGTTTTCATACAGAGCATCTGTGCAACAGCCAAGTGTTGGTAGATAACTTACCCGTATTTGTCCGGTGCTTGCTGAAAAGTCAACCCAACGCCGGCCGGACTACCGTTGTCAGAAATGATGTATTGTCACGTCAACAGGCTGATGACATGATCAGTGCTGAACGAGTCCCGTGTTTTGCTGTTTACTCAATGTAGAAGTTATGGTGAGTTCTCTATTCGTGATGGTGAGTAGCACTCGTTAATTGAACAGTTATCAGCTCGTCAAGATGTCAGCAAATATTTGAACAGAAAGTAGGAAAGAGCGAAAAAGAAAGCGAGAAAAAAGGAAGGGAAGGGAGGAAATAAAGTGGGAAAAGAAAGATAGAAAAATAGATTGGGCTAAAAAAAAAAAAAAGAAATAGAAAAATAGGGCAAGAGAGAAAAAGGATAAAGAAAGAAAGGATAAAGGAAAATTAAAAGGAAGATACAACACGGAAAAAATATAGAAATATTAATGAAAACAGAATAAGCAAGAAACGAATAAAAGAGGAAAAGAAAAAGAAAATAAGAGGGAAAATAAGAAAAATGAGAAGAAAGAAAGAAAGAAAGAAAGAAAGAAAGAAAGAAATAAAGAAAGAAAGAATAATGAAAACAAAGGAAGTGGGGAAAAGAAACGAATTTCAATAGAAAAAATCACGAAGAAAAAGTAAAGAAGAAATGGAAAAATTAATGGAAAATGAAAGAAAGAAAGAAAGAAAGAAAGAAAGAAATGCCCTCTGTTTATAATAATCAACTTTGTAATAAAAACCTACTCTCTAATAATAACAACACCAACTGTCTGTACCCCTCGGTATAGATGAACTATCGACAAACCCAAGATCTATAATAAAAAAAATAAAGGAAAAATGTCAAAGATAATCTGATTATATTTACTCTCTTTTTCCTGCTATTCTACGAATTTCACTAGCTTTACCACTCTCTTTTTCATCAACTCCTTCCTCTTTCACTCACTTCTTCACTCTCTTCTTGATTACTTGACATATTCACAATTCTTCTTCTTCTTCTTCTTCTTCTTCTTCTTCTTCTAAATAACACTAACACTTCGTTCAGACTCATTTCTTTCATCATTGAATTTCTTTCTTTCTCTGCCTCTATAATTGTCTCTTCTTCCTCTCTCATTCACGCTCCGCTTTCAATAATTTATCTTACTTTTCCCTCTTTTTTTTTAATTTATCCTTTCAATATCTTTTTTCTTCTCTAGCTACCTCTTCTTCTTCGTTCACTGGCCCACTGTAACGGTCGCTCGACGTCTGGAGTGCAATTCTATCCGCTTTCCGTGTTTGTTCGCCATTACACTTTATGTTTTGGTTCCTTCGATACGAGAGGCTGGCTAATCGAATTAAAACTGACAGTGAACGGTCAGTGGAAGGTGCAGATCGATAAATAGGCAAGGGAAAAGGATAGACGCTAAACATAAAGAACGAAAAAAATAAAATAGATTGTCAATCAACGGGACACTTTTTTTGTTCTGTTCGCATGAAGACAAGGAAAAAATAACATAGCATTAATTCATAAAATTTAATTCCGCAATAATGAAAACTGACTCAGTTGAGTGACACTATTACCGATTTGGTCACCGAGCCTTTGAGTTTTACGGTAATATTATGATAGATAGATAGATAGATAACAAATAGGAAACGTTTATCAATCTAACATGTTTCGCTTGGTTAATGCTTTATCAGAGAATGAAATATGGAGAAAAGATATTCTGGCATTTTTACTTTTGTTTGATTTTTGATGTGTCTAATTTTTGGCGTTCAGAACTCAATGAGAAATTATACTTTTTTCGAAGCTCCAAAATGAGCGGGTACTATGCTCAACTGAAAAAAAAACCCATAAATACTGCTTTATTTATGCATGTGTATCATGATTCTAGTTAGTCTATGTGGGATTCGGATGATAATGTAAATTCGTAAGTGTAAGTGTATGTGAGAGAGAGTCTTTATGTTTGGTGGTTGTCCTCTTGTTGAATTGGGGACGTTTTTACGCAAACACCGGTTATTGTAGATAGACATACGTTAGATTCTTTAAAAATGAATTTCATAAATGTTGGTGAATTAATATAGCGTTTTTGATGTATGTGTACAGTTAGAAAAATATTTATCAGGATTCCCGCGAAATATTTGTTACGTAAAGAATTATATACTTTTTAAAAAATTAACCGTGATTTTACAAACGCCAGTTTTGTTTCTGTGTATTACAAGCGAGTTGAAAAGGGTTGTCCCAATGTAGGTCTCTTTTATGCTCGTATATGCGGGCTTTTATATTTCGAGATGTTTCACCAGTGTAAGTGTTTTTACAAGAGGTGTTGGATTTATTTTTCTTCCTAATTATATTTTTCATGGTCTTGATGGTAAAGACCCTAGTATTGCTGATAATTAATTTATTTTCAAATTTTGTAGATATAGTGTTAGAGGGTACGATTATAAATTTTATGCTGTTGATGTTAAAAGTGATATCGCTGGTGTCTAATTTCTTGGATTTGTGGATTTTCTATGCTCGTTTTCTAGCGTTAAGGATGAAATGAGGTGGGTAGTGAAGAAGTCTAAATGTTGTTTCAATGTATTTCTCTTCTTCACTTAGCCATTCTGGGCTACATATTCTAAGGGGTTTGAGGTAAAATCCTATTATTAGTCCTGATTTTATTTTTTGACTGTGGTAGGAAGAGAAATAGATCGTTTTTATTAGTGAGTTTACGGTAAACTGTAAAATTTAATTTGTCATTGTTACGTATAAGATGTCAAGGAAAGGTAGTGATTTGTCTCTTTTAAATTTATATGTAAACTGGATGGTTCAACATTAAGTTTCTTTATTATTTCTATTAGATTTTTATTGTGAGCATATAATTAAAGGTTATAATAAATATTATGATAGATAGATAGATAGATAGATAGATAGATAGATGCAGCCGTTTTATAGCATATTTTGTTTGACTAATATATTCTAATAAATATTGGTAAAATATTCATAATTAATTTTAACAACTTAAATGTAAAAATCTATTATAATTAAAGAAATAACAAATAATTGCATTAAAAATTCATTTTTCAACGAAAAACGTTTTTGCTTTCAGAAAATATTGTCCATATTCATAAAAACAACTAAAAGCAAATAAAAGCATTTGAAATTAAATAATATCTTTGTTTTATTGAGTTTTGTATGTTACAATTCAGAGCTGATTTTCAGGTAAGTGAATTAAAAAAAAACATGATTTGCATTCCTCAAAGCCTTGTGCGTTTCACTATTGTAATCACTAAACCCGATGCGATCGAATTTCTAGCGTTTTCATAAAATTATTTATGGGGGCGGGGTAATAAATATAAAAAAATATTTCTGCCATGACTTTAATAAAAAAATCATCTGTGAATAGTTCCTGAAAGTTTCATTAACATCCGACAATTATTTTTATTTTTGTAAGATTTTCAAACTTAATGTGTGTCATACAAAAAAAAAAACGTGCTAAAAATTGTCTATGTTATTTTACAAGTTTCGGTAATACAAAAAGAAAAAGGTTTTCCTAATCAAAGTTTAGAATGTTCTAAAAAGAAGGAAAAATTTTTTTTAAATAATTAAAATATGTTTGGTCTTTCCTCTTAGTAATAACATAAGTATTTAGACGATAAAATTTTATTTTTGGCAAGGTTGGCGTCTTTTTCATCAAGCTATGCTCTTTTTTTTTAGCGATTTCGTGGAGGTACCTATAAAAGCGTTTGTTTCAATGCCTATAAACACGCTCTCTGAAGACGATAGTCCCAATCAAACACGGATCATGAAAATTATTCAATTATATGAGTATTCTGCTATTGTACTCCCGCATCTAAATAAATTAAATTAAGTACATATCTTAAATGGCGCTTACTACAGAATGATTGTTGATGTGCTTGAGTCACAGTTCGTTGTTTGTGAGTATGATTCTCCCATCTATTGGTCTTGTTTCAGTCAAAATTCAGCGTTATAAAGATCGATTACATAATACATGTTGTCATTTACATAAGTAATATATACATAGGATGTGCGGGTAACGTAGTGGTTATCAGAGGGGAAAATGGAATCAACGTGTTGAATTCAAATTTCGTTCTTAACAAAGATGGGATACAATAGTCTGCGTGTAAATAATGTAAATAATAATAATTCCTCATTTCAGGAATTCACCTAAAATTCGTCCTGATCTGTTGCGTTCACTTCATACTCATAGCTTTGGGAAAGGCAAACTAGTCTATGAGAAGGAAGACTTTCTATTGCAAACCATAGAGAAGGCAGTAGTAAAGTATTCTACTGCTTTTCTCAAGAAGATATGACAATTCCTGCATATTAAAGAAAGCTTTGAAAAGCTATGGTCACATACGTTGTGAAGGGATATAGTAATTAAAAATATTTACAAAGCATTTTATAATTAATTGTTTTTTGTTTGTTTGTTTTTTTCATATTTGATTCATTCTCTCTCTGTCACTTTGTCTCTGTTTCTCCTCTCTCTCTTTACACCCCTCATATATTTATATACTTCTGTTTGTGTTTTTGTCAACTATCAGACTTGCTCTGTAAGTTTCTGATAGAGAAAGAAGACGTTAAACATGAAACACTCATAAATAGTAGCGCTGTTTCACATTTTGAAACGTTTTCTTTGAGCAGTTAATGGATATTTCAACCCAACCCAACACATATTCTTATCACAATAAACATTATGTTAATGGAAAAAAATGGTTGAATAGATATATATACAAACAGTAAAATGAATGTCTACCAGCCTAGATTCTCGAATTTTACGTTTTCTTTAATACGACATTCGATTATCTAAGCCGGTGGATATTAATTTCACTGTTTGTAAAAACTACATTGATGTCTACTTAAATAAATAAACCCACTAAAATAACAATTATAGCAATAAGAAATAGTTTCTTTAAAATAGACCACGTTTATTTCACTTTCTGTATTATTTTGAACAAATTAACTTCATTTCAATGTCGTATATATTTAAGAACATCATAGCAAATTAGTAGTAGTGAGCCTAACAAGTAAATTTATATGAAATTTCACCCGTAGATATTTGAAAATATTTTGTTATAAAAATATTTATTTGCTCTTTTTATAGATATCTTAGAATCATGAAAAAATTGAAACATGTTCCTAAGCTTAGCATTGGGTTTAGTCAAAATCTCACTCAGTACATTGAGAACAGATACTAGGCATTGATTTCAGACAATGACAGGTAAAATGTCTGAAAAATCAATTTGGTCTGTATTGTCAAGATAAATGGCTCCAACGAACATAATTCACTAAATTTATTTTCATTATATTTTACCGGAAGACGTTGTCAATAAATCATCTTTAATGGCGCTTTCTGTGAGTTGATTATCATTTTAACGATTTCTCATATCAAATGCGCATGCGCAATTTTAGGAAATTAATTCCGTTGGTTTTTCAATTTATTTTATGTTTTTTCTTTAATCTTTGTTTTTCTTTATATTTATTTAAAAAATTTTATAGGTTATTCTAATTGTTGTCTTGCTTCTTTTTTAAGCTTCAATGTTATTGACAGTTACGACAAGGACACTGGCGAATAGACTAAAATATGAAGAGGTCACCGGGGCGTTAAGGAGGGAAAAGGCAAAGATATTAAATTTGTAGAATAACAGAAACCCACTTATGCATGTACAAAATAATAACAAAAAGCTCATTTAGAAGAAGAAGAAGAAGAAGAAGAAGAAGAAGAAGAAGAAGAAGAAGAAGGAGGAGGAGGGAAGTTGAGAGGGAAGGAGAAGTACAACAACAAGTAGAAAAAAAGGGAAGGAAGAGAATGTGGATAAAAAAATGGAAGAGAAAGGAAGAAGAAGAGTTCATTTTCGTACATTTTGTTGCTTTTCGTGTGTTACTTTCTCTTTTACGACCCCCACCCCACCAAAGTACTTGTTCCGCCATCCATCTGCACAAATTTGTCATATAAATGACTCGTTGCTTTTCTCTTATTTTCTTCGAATTGTCCTGAGAGTTTTAAATTCCAGAAGTTTTCTTTCTCAAAATATTTGTCCCAAAAATATAAGCTGTTTCTTTCTGTTAGTAACAGTTACTTTGAAGTTTCTAATCTCCTTAAAACTTTATCGCTTGTCACATGCCCTGTCCGTGATAGGTCATCGTTTGTACATTAAAAACGAAGTATTATTATTATTATTATTATTATTATTATTATTATTATTATTATTATTATTATTATCTTCACACGTCTTGTTGTCATCGTCGGGAAACAGAAAATGATAGCAAGTCTCCATATTAATAATTATTATATATGATGCTGCCGAATTTCATGATACTGAAAACTGTATAAATGATGTAGAAGGCCTTAGTCAATTCATATCATTAGAAAATTGGCAAATTCACGTGATAAAGTGACAAATTTAAAATGTTTTGAATATAATGACGTTAAGAAGGATGATTATTTATTATTTGATACGTTTTGCGTGACACCCTTATTCTAATAAGGGTGTCACCATTTTTCCTTTTTATTTTAATATTTCCTTCTTCTTCTTCTTCTTCTTCTTCTTCTTCTTCTTCTTCTTCTTCTTCTTCTTCTTCTTCACTTTCTGGGCATTATTGTTTTTGTTGTTGTAGAATACCATTCTTATATTTTTCGTTTATGTGTTGAAGGAAGGAAATCGTACTTTTTTTTTACTGTAATAGTAACATTAAAATCGCCATTAAGTATTAACAACAACAACTGCACCATCATCATCATCAATAATAATAATAATTAATTAATTTACAAAGTAGCTGTAGTAATATTACTCATATTAATTGTGCTATTATTTGTGTTGTTGGTGCGATATTTTGACATTGTTAATACATGCATAATTACATACGCATGTATGTATTTATGTATATGCGTGCATTTCAGAAAGAGAGAGAGGGGGAGAGAGTTAATGCAAGAAACAAAAATAAAAGCAAAAGCAATCAATCAGATTTGGCAAAAGTACAGTCAATGAAAAATAGAGTAAAAATTTCTTCTGCCATGAGATTTAGCCATAGCATGTGGTCGCATTCAAAATGGCTGAAACTGGTGTCGGCGAAAATGAGGCACAAAAGGAAAAGAAAACAAAATGGTAACAAGGAAAGCAACACGACCGAGAACAAAAAAAAAAGAAATAAAAGAAGAACGAAAGAGTAGCACTGAAAGTACAGAAAAAGCGTAAATTCATGACAAAACAACAGAAGTTTGAGTTTCCCTGCTGATCAAACGCGCGTCTCTAGATGACTTGTATCACTTTTGATATTCACTTAAGAATAAATAAAAAAAAAAAAAAAATGAAAGAAAAGAAGTAAAAAGGAAAAAGGCAAAAAGCAGAAGATAAAATGAACAGAGAAAATTGAATAAGTAAGAAAATAAAAAGAAAGACAAAGAAAATAAGAATGATTTAAATGGGATAAAGTAAAAGAAAAAAAGCAAATAAATAAAAGGAGAAAGCAAAAGAAGAAACATTGAAAAGAAAAGAGAAGAAATCGTAATCTGAAGGACAAGAAAGAAGTGAAAGTAGAAGAGAAAAAGATAAACAAAATAACTGAAAAGAAAGAAAGAAAGAAAGAAAGAGAAGAGAAGAGAAGAGGTGAATTAGACAAAGGAAGTTAATGAAGAAAATAAGAAAAGTACCAACTGTGTGAATCTCTTTTCAAGCCCAAAGAATGACGTCATAAAAATTGGTGTGAATCCCGCAATGAAGTTTCTTGTCTTGCCATAATTCGTAGCCCTGTGAAATCTTTTGTGCAAGACATTGTTCTCTTTTACATCTTATTTTATTTATTCATTTGAAGCATGCTCTCCAAGGCTGATGAAAATTAGACAAATGATCTTAAATTTTTACTCTCTCTCTCTCCCTCTCTCTTACTCTCTCTCTCTCTCTCTCTCTCTCTCTCTCTCTCTCTCTCTCAACTAAACTTTTAGCTTTCTGGCCCAGTGTGTAAGCTATCGAACACCATCTGACGTATTCTTGTCTAAAAATAGATTTTAGTCATCGGAGACAATGGCGACGCGTTCTATCCGTAAGCAGAAGATAAAAAAAAATAACGAAATAACAAAAGCTTCGTTTGTATGAATAAACTCACGCTGAGAATTAAAATATATGCGTGCGTTAATAAAAGAGAGTATTTTCATTGACACCCATGCCGACTTGTAGGTTTAGCACGAGGGCGAAACGGAGAAATGGAAGTTTCTAAGTAGTGATTGTGCAACATTCGTTACAACTACACTATACACAGTTGAATACTCCATTTTACACTTTTCTACAGAAATCTTTAGCAAAGTGTTATTATTCTGTTTGTCTGTCTATCACTCACTCACTCTCACTCCTTCTCGCTCTCTTATACATAAATATATATATATATATATATATATATATATATATATATATATATATGTGGGTGTGTTGAAAAGTCTTCTCTTCTCAACCATCAAACCAAAATCAGTATTCTAATGTTTGGCCATTGAAAGACTGTTGGAAGTTGGGCCAAGAACTTTTCAGTATCCCGTCGTATGTGTATATATACTTATATACAGAGAGAGGGAGAGAGAGAGAGAGAGAGAGAAAGAGAAAGAGAGAGAGAGAAAGAGAAATAGAAAGAGAGATTTAGAGGAAGATGAAGACAATCATACGGAGTACTGGTTTAGTTATTAATAACAAATACTATTAATAATTTAAAAAAATTATAGAATTAGGATTAAAGGCAGTCATAATCCACTTAAAAGTCGTTTGACATTATGTGACCGTTACGTGACATTAAGTGATTGCGACATAAAAACCTTCCTGCAATTAAAATCTTTGAAAGTCCGTTCGTGATTAATCTGGGACAAGAGATGCAGGTTGCATTTGGTAATCCTTCAATGCCGTCAGTGATCTGTGAATTATTCCAACGTGCGAGAGAGCGATTCATTTTAAAATACGTCGTGGACTGATGATACTGCATTATCACAGAATTTCAGACAATATTTCACCAAAACTGATTTACTTCTACCGAGCAGTCACGAACATGCTGGGCTATTCTAGTTTAAAATTGCAGATGAAATGACGCCCTTCAAAATGAACCTGGCGAGAACGAACTAAAAATAAAGACTTTTACGTAAAATATAAAGTAAAATAAAGTTTAAATTGTAAAAAATAAAACCACATTTATAGTTTCATTAATTTTACAAAGTGAAGTCAAGTTATTCATATAATTGTGTCAAAGACAAAAATCAGATGATTTTTTTAATTTTAAAATTAAATTTTAAATTTAGTTATTGCCGTGCTTGTTAGAAATAAAACCTAATACTAAATAATAACATTTTACTTGCACTTCTAAGAAACTTGTTCGACAGAAATTAAAAGAATATTGAATACCACCAACTTCCTTGGCTTGACTTAAAAAAGTTGTGATTACCACACACATACACACACACGCTTATATATATATATATATATATATATATATATATATATATATATATATATATATATATATATATATATATATATATATATATATTAGACCTAGGTACGACGATAAACTGCATCCGACAGCAAGGCCACTGATAAGGAGACTGGAGTTTTTGAATAGCGTGGAACCTCCTCGTAATTGCTGTTGTTCCCAGGCCTGCCGTGACCCGAGCTGCTAACACCTGTTAGGGTCCCAGCTATGAGCAAATAGTGAATCCCCAAACAAAAACAAAACACTATGAAAATATGAAAAAAAAAAAAAATTTATCGTAAAAATATCAACAATACATTTTTATATAAAAAATAAATTAGTAACAATACCTATTTATAGTAAAATTAGCAACGATATATTCTATAATAGAACTGCCAACAATACATTTTATAGTTGAATTGCCAACACATTTTTATAGCAAAATGACGAACAATACGTCTGTAGTTGTAGACATACGATTGCGTTCAAAATATATTTAGCTGAAGTTGTTTTCAAAATATTTAGATATTATATAACCCATAGATCTTAATATGCTGCTAAACAAAATCAACCAAACCAACACACACACCCACACACACACACACACATACACACACACACACACACACATATATATATATATATATGGAAAAAAGATATATAAATTTGTATATATCAAAAATTACTATATTCGTTATATTTAGTGGATACATTTGAGTAGACATCTGTTTTTTAAAAAATGTACAATTGTGGATGTTCGAGAGTCAGTGGTTGGTTGATTTTGTTTAGCCGCAGTATCAACTTTTATTGGTTATTTAATGCTGAAATCTAAATATTTTGTACGATTTTTTTGGTGGATGGGGAGATAATAATGGTCTTAGTCATATAAGTCCTACTATTTAACACATACCTGAGAGGAGAAGAGGTGTATGCATATCTTTTTCCAAGGGCACTTGTGCGCAACTGAAATTGGAACTCGGTTCTCCGATTGACAATTCTATGCCATTATCCGCGCAACGAAGCTTACAGCATCTGGTCACCCATCTAGGTACTGACCAGACTCAACGTTGCTTAATTTCATTGATCGTGCGGCAACTAGTGTTTCAACGTTATGTGTTCGTAAGCCTCATTATTAAATTAGCGTTTAGAGTAATAAGAAATAATATCGGATTATAAATAAAAATCCATTAATTCCTTAGAAATGAAACATGACTTAAATAGGTCGCGCATTATACAGTGAAATATACAGTGAAATTTTTAGATTAAATCTAAATTATTCCCACATAAACACACATACAAACACGCAATAATATACATATATATAATATACTTTAAAGTATTCTAAACATCAAAATTACCATGAATCCTACACGGAAATTGTTAGTCATGGGTTAAGATTTGGATCGACGAATCTGACTCAGTAGCGTCCGGGCATGCTATGAATTTTTTTCTTATAAGATGCAAATCAGTGTTTTCACAATAAAACTGTAATTAACCAACCGATCTTGGTAAAATACCAGGATAGACTTTTATTTAAATGAACAACACATCGCGCTGTTTTCCTAAAATCTATCCTTATTAAAGTGTGGATAATTGTTTCGCCGTGCCAGATTTTAGTAAACATTCAAACATAGGCTAACAAATTTTGATTTATAAATAAATTCAAATGACTGTAACGTCTATTTTAGTAAAATGTCGCATATGCCTGAATTTATTATTATTATTATTATTATTATTATTATTAATGTGGGTACCATGATATTATATAACTATTGTTATTCTTTCAGTGTATTGATTTTGTCAACTTTTCTATTGTTCCTATAATTGCAGATGTTGTTGCTTCCCAGATAGTTTATTTACTTGAATATTCTCATCTGCATCTCTTTTAATAATAGACCACAAATTTTCTATTGGATTGTTATCTGGGGAAGCTGCGGGTTATTTCATTGCTTTAATATCTTTGAACCTTTTTTAAGCAAGGTGGCAAATAGTCGTCTTTGTAGAATATGAAGAGGAAAATTACTTGAATATACTCTTTAGTTTAAACCTTCTTAGTTGTAACCAGTTCCACTAAAATACGCCTTGACTAACAACTTATAATAATCCTCTATATATACCTTGACATATATTTTATTGCTTACACTATTAAGGATGCATATTGCCTCGTTCAGATTCCTGATATGCCACTTACCTCCAGGTTAGACGTTCGAGTAGGGATAGGATTTACTAATCTTGCATATATCTTTGCTTTAACATGATAGAAATTAAAGCAATAAACAAAAAATATGTACTTGCGTATTTCATAATTAGATCACATAATATTTTCTATTATATATTTTCTTTCTATAACTTTGATCAGGTGTAAAATTTTGTTCTCTGTGACTATCTTTGCGTTTTAGCAAGATTTTTTTCCCTCTGTTGTCACACAAAATGTTTCTAAGCCGTTCCATAGGCAGACAGATCCAACCACACACTATCCATCACTGATAAACACACGTAGATACACAAGCTGTTTTACACGGATACACACACATATTGACAGACACACACTTCAAGACGCACACTTTGTCGCAGAAGTACTCGCTCATGCTAATAACCTTCCCTGGACTATTATTCGATGACACAAAAGAAAAAGGAATTAAAACATGCCCAGCCGGGCCTGGCATTCTCAAGTTGAATTTATGAATAAACTATCAAGTTATCCGACATTTTCATCTTTCTAATCGATAATCAATCAATACATTTCTTTTTTTTTCTCTCCTGACTCTGGTCAGCATCACAAGCCACTGCCTTCGTGCATCACCCCATGCGCTTTCGTGGGGCGGTATTTGGCGGGGGTCAGTTTTAAGAGGTGACGTACTTTATGCAAAGTTCCATGGAAATCCGTTTGCCGACAAAGTCGCCTTTTTACACTTGGACACTTCCACGGCTGTTCTGTGGAACTTTCTTCTTTGAGTTTGGTTTCAGGCATTATTGTTTCCGTTAGTAAATGTTTTTCTTTCTCTTTTTATATTTTATTTATTTTGAATCTGTCAGGAAGATTGCGTTTTGCATAGTCTTGAGCCTATGCTGGCTTCAGTTCTCTTGGAGCCGATGATATGAGAATCCGGGATGGAAGAAAACACCCGTCGTTTAACTGAGGGATCAAGTGAGAGAGAATCGGTGAAAAAGTAAAAGACAAAAAAAAAGGCAAAAAAATAAAGGCAGAAATGGAGAAAAGTAAAAAGTAGAGAAGGGAAATAAAAGAAGACTGACGTGGTTGCATTGAAAGATGAAGAGAGAAAAATGAAGAAAAGAGACAAGAAAAACAAGAGATAGTGCGTAAAGAAGAGAAGTATAAAACTGATACAGGTTAAACATAATAAAACACATTTTGAGAAAAGGAACGTGGTTAGAAAGAAAGAAATATTAGCAGACTAGGAGAAATAGGCAGTCATAAACATAGATAGATAGATAGATAGATAGATAGATAGCTGTGAAGAGACTGGGATAGATAGATAGATAGATAGATAGATAGATAGATAGATAGATAGATAGATAGATAGCTGTGAAGAGACTGGGATAGATAGATAGATAGATAGATAGATAGATAGATAGATAGATAGATAGATAGATAGATAGATAGATAGATAGATAGATAGATAATGTATTTTAGTCTCTCAATGCAAAAGTTCACTTAATTTGGAAAATCAAATGAAGGCCATCATTTACCTGGGTACGAGCTACTCCATTTGATTAACCTTTTAACTTCTATCCGCTTCATCTTCCGAGTACATATTAATAAAGTCAAACACAAGGCCAAATTAAAGAATGAACCTCGCAATCTATAGTTTGCATGTCCAATAAGTTTTTGATTACATTGTTAACAAATACTTACAGTGAGTTATATAAAGAATATAAAATAGATAGATAGATAGATAGATAGATCTATATAGAAAATGTTTTGAGTTAGATGGTAGGGCTGAACAACATAAAATACACCAATCTAAAAGTTGTTCAAAAGAGATGTTTTTAAACAGCCATTGTCATCTATTTCTGGTTATAAAACGCATTCTGAATTTGTTATAACCATAAACTTTAGGCCGATGCTAATTTCGTGGCACTATGAAACTCCAATTTATTCTTAGAGTTAATAGGCTGTCTTAAATATCTCCTTAAAGAAAATCATAGAATAACGCCTCCTTTTCCGTTACTTTCCGTTTCCTTTAGCTGAATCATTTGTTTATTTGTTTTGTCACATTTATATCTTCTCCCGATCTTCTTTTATAGTTCCATCTTCCGTTATTGACTGCATAAACTCAGCATTAATTATCATTATCATTATTATTGGTTATTTCTTAATATCGTTTTCATCATGATAGACACTGTATATCTTCCCAATTCTTCAGCTTCGTTTTGCGGTTGATAAAGTTTCATGTTTTTATAATTATCAGGATATTTTTGTCCTGCATTCATAGTAAACATTTAATTTTCATCAGCATTATTTCAAGTGCTACTCGACTTTATGATTTTCCTCTTTTTTGATCCCCTCCCTAAATTATTATTGTAGCCATAATTATTGTTTTCAACTTTTGGTAGTCTGTCTAATTTTATTGTCTAACCCAACGTTTTCACATTAAAATTGGTATTAAGTTTCAGCATATACTTATGATGGCTAGCCGTTCGTATCTGAGTATCCTTGTCTGTTAGGGTGGCAGGCCAATCTCTGTTGCAGACACCTGCTCAGGCACATTTGTGTTTGTGCAACACCATTAGAGCCCACCTGTGGTTTATAATGCGGACTTTAGCTACAATTCACTCGCATTAATAGCAACGGAAAGTTTTATAGTGGAGATTGAATGACAAGTCACCTCAATACTAGATTCTATTTATAGATAATTATAATTTAATACTGAGTTATTGAGTGATAACTTCAACAGGGTCCTCATTATATAATGGCCCTGGATTCAAGTATGGTTTTTGAGAGACGACATGATTATCATTAATCCAGGGCGCTCTAACGATGCTTTTGTCACCAAGTTCTGTTGATATGCCCACAGATGCAGTCTGATTATCTTGTTTGATACCAACCGTAGATCAGTCAGATAGATCAAAGCTGAAGTGGAAATGATATCCCGGCATTTGGCTACAGCAGGGTAAGCATTAGACGTCTATACTTGGCATAAAAAGCAAAAACAGATGAATGTTACAAAAAACGCTGATCAAAGAAGAAAATAGAATTGAAGGAATCAGTTATATAATTAACAAAATAAGAAAAAAAAACACGGCTTGGGGATAATCAGACAGCAATACATCTGGGAATGCCTTCTCATGTCCATCCAATGAATGTTTAACTCGTGCAATGAACTGAGACTACACCCGACTGATTGCTGGTAATCCTGAACAATCCTTCACAAAGAATGCCTTCACCTTATATAGATACACAAAGCATTTTATATATGCGAGATATTTGTACGCTTATGTCAGGGAAAGTGGCGGCTAACAAAGGAGGACATATCTCTGGTACTCTCCTCAATCTTCTTGCCGTATTCAATGATTTTCTGAAAGATGCTAAATCGTGCTCGGATTCTAAATTCCTGCTGGTTTTGAAACAATTTTCTTCGTTTTCTTCTTCTTCTTCTTCTTCTTCTTATTATTATTATTATTATTATTATTATTATCAAAATCAGATGTAGAAATACTGCCATCGTTATTTTCATCTTCATTATATGATTACTGATATTGTTACAAAATTATATCCCATTGTTTTTCTAAATCTTTTCTTTGTTCTCGTGCACGATATTCCCCCCTCCCACTCTCTCTTTGAAAGTTTCTTTTCTGATCCATTTAAATGTAAAAAAAAAAAATCCCGCTTTGCGTTAAAAACAATGTGCTTCGATTTTTTTAATCTTTTTCTGCTCTTTTCGTAAAACCCCAAGAAAATGTAGATTTCCGATTTTCCTAGCGACGTTAAAAAATGTAAACGAAAACTTGACTGTCAGACTTTATTGTACAAGTCAACATTTTTACAATGAAATTTTGGTAAAATTTTCAGGGTATACGTATATCTATATAATAAATATACCATGTGAATTTCAGCTGATAATATATTTTATTTAGAAGTATTTACAATACAAATTATTGATAAATTACTGAGTTATCGGCACGCAACGTTGAAAACTTCGAAAAAGTTGAACAAAGATTATATGACAAAAAGAAATTGACATTATGAGATTAAAACATGACTTTAAGAAGGACACAGAAAGTATGTCAAAGAAAAAATTAAAAGATAATAAGTAATCAAAGTAGATTGACATGTGATAAAAATATTTGGGAAGCTAGTGTTGCAAATGTAAACAAAAAGAAGAAAATATAGGGCATTGGCTAAAAGCATGACAGTTTTTGAAGATCTTCAGTTATATTAAAGTCTGCAGGAATTGCCATGTCAATAAGAAAGTACATTCTATTTTTGCGCTGTTTGATCACGAATGTCTTTTTTTATCTTTCTGTCACTGTGTAAAGTTCCATAAAATAGTTATAGTTTCTATGCCTGTAATCAGGTTCTTGCAGTTTCCTTCCCATAAAAGTTTAAGATTTTACAGTGCAAATGTATTGGCCCACTTTGTCATAACGATTTTTATATTCGATCGATGCTATTACTGTGAAACTTGATACAAGATGGTTAATTATTTTTAGATAGTCATCACATTATCTGCATTTGGCGTCAGCACAATTTGTCAGTATATTTACATTTCTAGTTAGCAAGTATTGGTTATTTGAGAATAAAACCTTCAGTTTCATCAGTAATCCTACACGACGTAGCCAGTGATGGGTTTGTTTTGCACGGGTAGACTGTTGACCATGAGGAACTTTATCTTGCTATCGTTTCTGTATTTGTTCCATGGCATTGCCTTCTCTTTTTAAGTTTTTGCCGCTGCAGTAGGGGATAATGAATTACTTTCTCTTCTTCATTTATTTGAAAATACCTTTTGAATTTGTTGGCTTCCTTTATTACGCAATAAAATTTCTTATTTCTTTTACGTTCTTTGACACAGATCATCATCCAGTCTTCTGAAGTTTCTCGGTATCTTTGAAGACTGATTGTTGTCGTTTTATAAGACAGTTCTAGTTGAACTAAATCCTCAACCTCCTTCGAATCTAGACGCATACTGACGATCAACATCGGTCTTAGGATGATGCATGCCGTGGCAAGTGAGAAGCTTTCTCATTTTGACATCTATTCGTTTAATGTCAGCTATAATCCAATTAAAGATGTTGAAATTGTATTGCACTACAAAGGCAATCAAAGTATTTATGGCTGATATTCTGTTTTATAAATTCAACTCGGTATTTTACGTCAAACGCACTGGCCTTTAGTATTCTTTCATTTGGGTATGCTGTATTCCATCTCATTCACTGACTTATAGATATTTATACGCTTCTTCTTGCTCCATTATTGCCTCTTCTTCTTCTTCTTCTTCTTCTTCTTCTTATTATTATTATTATTATTATTATTATTATTATTATTATTATTATTATTAAGTAAATAGAAGTGAAGGGGGTTTAAAATAGGCCTGTCATTTATTATTATTATTATTTAAATAAAATGGAAGGAAAGCAATGACTGTACTGTAATTATAGCAAGAATTATTTCCTCAAATCTGTTACTTTTTTATTATAATTGTGGTTTAAGTAAATAAACGAAAGGTCAAAGATTGAATCGAGGACATCAACCGAATGAAAAGTTCAAGTTTTTTCTTCTTTTTTTCTTGTTCTTATTTGTTCGCTTTTATAGGGAGATCAAAAATTGGCAGCCTATGAGTCATAGTTGCGAAGCGGATATGCATGCATCTAATTGTGTAACAATAACAGAGGTACAGAAGTTGACATCAGGCCTCTTTACAGGGGGAAAGTTTTAAAAGCCTATGATATACAAGTACTACAGTTTGAGTTCAATAACAAAGTCTGGAAAAATAATCAACAAAAAAGGCGAACAAAGAACTTTAATAATAGGAATAGAAGATTTTTACTTTTAAAGTTCTTTGTAAAACCGAACACACACAAACACGCACAGAGACACACACACAGAGACACACACAAACAAACACTCTCTCTTTCTCTCTTCCTCCTCCTTCCATTATTATAATCTTTTTGTAAATGACGTTTCCTTTCCAAAATTTTCTTTACTTGTACATGAGTTTCTGCTAACGAGCCTCACTTAACGCGCTACTTTAGGATCAAACCTCTAACCTCATGTCTACACGTCCAACCCTCCGAACATTGAGCTATGCCTGCAAGTGATTTGTTGTTGCTGCTGTTGCCTTCTGCAGAGCGGTAGCGCGCGTGATCTTCACCTGCGCAAATCCGGAAGTGATGCAAATGTGACAGGAGGCGCCACCTGCTGGGCGGAAAATGAAACGCGTACGAATGCATCCTGAGGTGACGAAGCTGTTGTCGGATAGGAGTTGAATTTAGCATCTCTTATGCCTTTTTTTTTTTTTTTTTTTCGTTTTTTCTCGATCCATTTCCTTTCTTTCATTTTTTTGTTTGGTTGTGTGAATGAATGAAAAAAATACTAATTCCCTTCACACACACACGCACACACACACACACACACTTATTCATAACTGATTTTTATAGATATTGTCTACTAGCAACATTTTGGGGGCACGATTCACAGCTTGGACTTGACCGGCTTTCAGGGTGATTTGTTTTCTAACAAAAAATAATGGCAGAAAATTGGGATTTTTTTGAGGAAACAAAAAAATTGCAATATTATTAAGTCTAGAGTTCATAACCATTTTTTTCTTTTTTTTTTTTCAATATTGCTTCTTTTTTCTGTGGGCTTCAGTTCGTAATTCAGCACGTGTACTTTTATTGCAGTCATGTTTACATCTGTCTCTACACATGTGTTATTTTAAATATGTTTGTGTTAATGTTAAGGGAAAAAACGGTGCATGTATGCATCACACAGACATACATACATATATATAAATCTCTTTCTCTCTCCCTGTATATATATATATATATATATATATATATATATATATATATATATATATATATGCAGATACAAATAATTTCAGAATCGGGATCGTACAAAACGTGACTAATATTTTCTGTGTATTTATTTGACTGCATGGTTATATAAATAAATTGTACACATACTAAAATTATGCATAATACACATTTGTGTATATATATATATATATATATATATATATATATATATATATATATATATATTGACCACTAATATTATGTATATATATATAAAATCCAGGTAGAGCTCTATGTACAAGACAGGGCAATATATCTTTATATGCATGTGTGTGTGTGTGCGCGCACGCGCGTGTGTATAACAGAGAGTGCATGTTTATTGTTGTGAAGTAGAACTTATTACATTTGATTAATTTGGGGGATGAATCAAAACAAGGCGAGGGGGATGTTTTGGAAATACTCTTTAATATATATATTTGGAAGATGGAACAGAAATTTAACTCACAC
This sequence comes from Acanthosepion lycidas, assembly GCA_963932145.1. Lineage (NCBI taxonomy): Eukaryota > Metazoa > Mollusca > Cephalopoda > Sepiida > Sepiidae > Acanthosepion > Acanthosepion lycidas. Next base: position 45,915,795 of record OZ010600.1, on the reverse strand, counting down.
ACACACACATACGAGATATAAATCTAAAGGAATTTGTACATAAAATCCGAACGTCTACTTTCGTAGAACCCTACCTAACCCTTGACATAGGGATCTCGAAAAAGCTACTGCTCAGAAGCGTAGTAGCATAGTCCGTGTTTTATTTGATTCATTCTTCGAACTGTTCGTGCAGTACCAAGCATATATATATATAATATATATATATATATATATATATATATATATATATATGAATGTTGTAGCATACCTCCGGACGATAATGGACATGTTTCCATTCACGTAAATACTGTATGTTTTCTGGAGTTGGAGATTTATTGTGGAATTCCCTTGACTGACTTCAGTTGACTCACTTCAGTTGACTCATTTCAGTTGACTACTCCTATGCGCCGCTGGGGAATCTTATATGTGTTGTTCTTGTCCTAAATATTAGCGTTCATTACCAACCTTTGCCTGATTATTCCATTCAGTAAACTTCCCTAGGTTACAACATATAGTGTGAGATAGAGAGACAGAGAGAGTGGAAGCTATGTATAGGGGACTATGTAAAATGGAATCTTTCAACAAAATTGATTAAATTTTTTTGATTTGTGACTAAAATACACTAAAAGATAATTTTATAATATAAAAATATATAATATACATAAGCACACACAAACATATATATTTATATATCTATCTATCTATCTATCTATCTATCTATCTATCTATATATATATATATATATATATATATATATATATATATATATATATACCCAAGTATAGAATTGGTGTATACGGAATAAATCCCAATAACCAACAAATAGTATTCTTAAAAGAGTGCTCAATACAGAGTAGAGAAATATAATTATTTATTCGAAAATTATAACATGTTATAAAATCACAACAAAAATAGCCATTTTGTTTCAACACTTCTGATGTCTTATCAAGTGATGGTATTGAACATAGAATGTAGGTTCTACATTCAACACCAACACTTGATAAAACACCAGAAGTGTTGAAACAAAATGGCTACTTTTGTAGTGATTTTATAACATATTTAACTTTCGAATAAATAACTATATATATATATATACATATATATATATAGTCAAAACTAGTGAGCCAGACAAACCTAGCCATGTTTCACCTAAGCAGATCGTTAGGGAAAGCTGGCTAAAAAGGCAAAAGAGAAACGGTACTTGTTGAACCTGTATCTGTGCGATCTTTCATGTTTCTGGTTCTTTCTTTTTTTAAAACCCTTTTTTTTTCTTCGAAATTGATTTGATTATTAGCAAATCAAAAATTCGAAGGTTTTTCGAGACGAGTATAGTTACATATATATATATATATATATATATATATATATATATATATATATATATATATATATGCACGCGCACATACGCCTACACACTGACACACACACCTATATATATATATATATATATATATATATATATATATATATATTATTTTAGGAGAAACATATGACAAAGTGGAAAATGATTAGGGCTTCATTGGACTAAAGTGTTGTTTACGTTGATGCCGCTAAACATTCACATGAAGGAGAGGGGACGATGACAATTTAAAATTTAAATTTAACCTTTTTTTTTTCAAATATGTTTCCTTATATAGTCTAGCCGATTCCGTTCAGTTTCTTTTTCTTTTTGTTCATGTTTCCTTCACTTTTGTTATTAAATATTCTACATTGTAAAAATTGAAGATCTAACAAGAATGGTGAAATTTTGTAAGAACCTGGACACAAATTTATTATGGATGATCTGGCGATTTTCTATTCATTTGCGCCTTAGTAAATTGCTTTCTCTTGTAATTAGAGTTCAGTTACGTGCCATGCGTGATACACGCTTAGGTGATCATGTATTTTTCGATACATGACTGACGAGGCAGATTTTTCCCCAGTTCCCATCCGGTCTGTCCTGTTTACAAAGAGGATTCATACCTTTCCCAAGGGTACTATTATTAGCACGTAAGTGAAAGTAATGAATTCGACTGGAATTCGAACTCGACTCTCCGATTTTCCTCAATCCGATGCATATAATATGTTAATATGTCTTTTGCATTTATATAATCTTTTATTTAAATTTTTAACAATTATTAATTCCTCCTCTTTCAAGTTTTAACTTATTTTATTTTGTATTAAGTCATTTATTGTTTTAAAAGTAACTGCAAAAAATATGTTAAGTTTAAATAAATTCTTTACTATTGTAGTTGAGATAGAGTTGGTTGGTAGATCAATATATTTTGATTCGTTGGGTTTGTCAAGAAGATCCGATTTTCTAATATGAAATATTTTACAAGCATTTTGTTTCGCGTTGAATATGAAATAATTAAGGTATTAGAGGTATTCAAATGAATTTTCAGTGTATTTTTCTGCTTCATGTAAATATTGAGGGCTACAAATTCGGAGTGCTCTTCAATAAAATCCGATTATAATTCCTGATTTTCTTTTGTTGTTACAGTGAGAATAGAAATTTATGACATCATTTTTATTAGTTGATTTTTGAGGGACACTTAGTTTTAGGTTATTGCTAGAGCGGTGTTCCATGATATTTCGAAAATATAAAGTATTGTTCCTATTTAAAAGTGGATTCTATTGTATGTTCGACTTTGTTTAATTTATCTACAAGGCCAGTTAATATATATATATATATATATATATATATATATATATATATATTATAATAATATTTTTTGTTTAAAAATATGATTCCTTCGCTACATAAGAGTTCTAATGTTTCAAAAACGAGAGCCGAAATCATCCAAATAATTAATAGAATTAAGTTAGATTGTGATGTTTAGTCCCGTTTCATCTTCAAGCGAAATTTTAGAAATTCACAATCCAACTTAATTCTATTAATTATTTGGATGATTTCGGCTCTCGTTTTTGAAACATGAGAACTCTTATGTAGCGAAGGAATCATATTTTTAAACAAAAAATATTATTATAATATAAGCTCTACTTCTGTATGGAGCACTGTCTTCTTAAAAATAAAAACAAAAATACTAAGGAACCCCGGATTATGCACCCAACGTGTTCTTTTCTATTTTCTGCATACCTGCACAAGGATACATATATATATATATATATATATATATATATATATATATATATATATATAGCTAATCACTAGGATGGAAGCAGGAAAAGTAAACTTTTATAAAAACGTTTATATATATATATATATAAACGTTTTTATAAAAGTTTAATTAACCTTTCCTGCTTCCATCCTAGTGATTAGCTATTTTGTTATCAAAATCATAATGGTGATTATAAATTTTACCTTTTATTTTTAATCAGTTTTGAAATGTTGACGTCTGTGCGTTACGACAATGTCGCATAGCTGAAAAAGGGACAGGTGTGTCCTTTTTGGGAAAGAATGCATCAATACATTCAAAATTCCAGTAACTTGATTGGAGAAAATGTTATTCATCTTTGGATTCATTTAAAGAATAACAATTCTCCAATTGCAATGGTTGGCATGCAATTATCTGCTAGGGATAAAGATTTCGAAACGTTGATCAACAATGGTAAAACAAATATATTGATGGTATTTGAAAGCAATTTTGAATAAAGAAATATATTTTCTTAGAAACGCTCAAAGAAATAATTGCGACAACTGATGAGATGGCTATACTGACTAACAATACAATCAGTCCCTTGACTACATAGAAGCCCTGTAAATATCCAAGAGTAGTTGCAAACGGCTCAGAACATGAAGGAACGAAAGCGAAAATAACAAAGAGCTATCTTACATGAGATGAATTTATTTCATAAGATGAATACAAAAAACTAAATTAAATGTCAGAAACATGATCAAATAAACAGCGGTGAAGTGAATTAGAGAAATTATACACAAAAATGAGATGACATAAAATTCATGATCATCAAAGATTTAAACTCAATGGAATTAAACAGATACTTCGAAATAGTCGTGGCAAAAAGATTGTGAAAAGAACTCAGACAACACAAAATAAAAAGAAAGTACAAACAAATGGATAGGTAAAAAGTCAACAAAATGAGAAGCTAAAAAACAAAATAAAGACTTTAAAAAGATTAATAGAATAAATTATAGATCAGATTACACAAAGGACACACGAACAAAGAAAGAGAATCCTTTCTCATTGAAGCCGCGAATAAATACTTCAGGATAAGCTAAATTAACTCAAAGGTCAACAAAATGGAGACTAGTAAAATACTGTCTCTGCCAGGCAAACCACATCAGCCGTGAATATCGCAAACTGAAAGAAAGATTAAAAAATTAGACAAATCGTCCATATACGATGCACAAATGTTTTTAAATGCCTCTGTAGCAGTGCTATAGCTTTTCGTAATTCAAAAGTAAGCAGTGTTGAAACTCAACTGTTAGTAAAAAATACTAAAAACGAATTTGGTGGTCCTTTAGTTTTAAAGGGTTTCTGGATATACATTTGTTCTTCATCCACTTAGTGCCAGTAAAAAAAAGAGTTTGCTTGAGGATCCAACATTAATTTAGCCATGAGAAAAGTATGGAGAAAAGCAGACTGAAGCCAGTGAGATCGTTTCTGAGTTTTCTTGATGTTCATGACAAAGTTGAACCTCATTGGGAATTGAAATCACTTCAAAGGGGAATTCTATTGGAATTACGAAAATCCTGACAATGAATTTTTGTCTTCGATGACATATTGGAGAAGCTGCTTGACAGCTTGGCGAAATCCTTCAGAAATCTGTTTTTGGACAGTTGAGATTTCTAAGAAGCATAGTGAGTGTCCCGATCTTTAGTTCTTGGGTATGCAGATTAAGATAGTTGAGGTTTGTAAACAAACTAAGAAGTTACCGGAATTTTGTCAGTTTACTTGTTCAGCTGAACCTCTTTGGGGATATGTTTCAATAGTTTTGAGTTTATGCATTCTATTGTACCATTATTTGGCGTAAGAATGCATCGCTTACAGGGCCACTTAGAGTTTATGTAGTTCAGGAACATTTTTTTTTTAAAGTGAAAAATGAAATTTAATTCTGAAATACTCAGAATATTTATCTGAAAACTTTTTTGAGCGTTACACAACTTTAAAAGACAAAGCGAAAATAATTGTTTTGTTTTTTTTTTAGATTGCGCGCTAATCAACTCAAATGACCTCGAATATCTGCATCACTGGTTCTATCATCTTTTTTCTGCTTAAAATTACGTTGCATCTCCCCAATTAAATTAAATTGACCCTCCCGCACCCAGAATGAAACTGAAAGAATTCTATTTCCTATTACTTCCACACTACCATTTTCGAGGTCAAAAGTATTTTGTACTTTATGAATAAAACAATATTTCCCTCCATTTTATTAGAAATTGGTTAATTTAGTTTGAAATGGCGTCCTGCACTCTTTGATGATTTCTTGTGAACCTGACGACCCCATATATCATATCTGGATGTTTGTATGTCTCCATACCCCAAAATAGGTCAGTGGGACTTGCGAGATAGTGACACAGGCATATGAGATATGTCTGAAAAGTAACGGGACTGGCGTCACAAACAATTTCAGAGTTATCTCCCTCTAGTCTAATGCAGTTTTCCATCCTTCTCTGTCACGCTTCTATGCACAGCTGCAAGGATTCTTCTTGGATGCCATTCAGTTCCGTCTTGAGGGCCTCCACGCCTTCAAAACAGGTCCCCTTGATGATCACCTTGGGAAAAGGAAAATGTCATACGGAATAAAATCAGGTGAATAGGGAAGTTGTTCTAGTACGGCGATGTCCTTCTCTGCCAGGAACTGTCGGATGCTCAAAGCATTGGGTTCCAGTGCATTGTGGTGGTGGTGGTGGAGCAGCCATGATTTGTTCTGCCACAATTCTCGTCTCTTTTCGCGCACTGGCGAAGCAAACGCCGCCGGATCTCTTTGTAGACTTATTGATTGATTATCTAACCCTGTGGCAAGAACTCATTGTGGACGATGTCCATAGCTCAAACAGCCCACCCAGTTCCTTTACTTTTCAGGCAAAATAAATAAATAAATAAATAAAAATCACAACACTTAAAAAGTTGTGGTTGAGATTATATCAAAAATACAAATCTTCGTTTTTCGCTGACCATAAATTTTGGAAAGTTAACTACACATTTACTGCTCGCTAGCCCTACAGCTATTTTCCGGTGTTTAATTCTATGAAGTGAACTTGGAGAATATAAAGAATCTATGATTCAAATGCAGACGACATGGTTGAATAACAAACATATTTCCAACTGAATAGGAATGCCGAGGTTTTACTGACAACTTCATTTTCAATTTCGGCATATCTTACTGAATTTGGTAAATCGTAAGACAGAACTAGAAATCGTGCAGAAACTGCATCTGCATGTAGAATGCGGCATTTTAAAACTTTTGACAAATAACCAATAAAGTCCGAATAGGTATTGTTGTGGAGTATTCGTTTGGCAATAACGATGTTTAAGATCGGAAACTCTGTCTGATCCTCGGGTTATCATTTAATGAAGGTTTTGTTGGGATTTACTACTGCTGTTTTCGCAGCAGTAGGTATATGAATTGTGTGATTCACTGAGAAATGTCAGAAAATATTTATTCTTTTGGCGGGTAGAGAAAGCAATAAGGAGAAAGATTTTACGTATTTGAGCAAGTAGCTTTTTTACAATAGCATTTCTACACAATTCTAAATGTTTTGAAATTTTAATGTTTAACGTATCTAATGTGTAAAAGCATTTATGAACATTTTGAGATGTGGGTTGGTTGAAAGAGTAGATGGCGAAGGAAGAACAGAGACGAAAGAGAAATCAAATAAAAAAGAGAAGTAATAATATTTAAATGAAAAATGCACGAGAAAAGCTTTAAAGGGATGGAGAAGATAAGGAAGCGATTGAACTGAAAGAGAAAAATGGATAACATTCATTAACAAATAGAATGAAAAATGAAACGTCAAAGAAAGAAAGAAAGAAAGAAAGAAAGAAAGAAAGAAAAACCGGGCCTTCTGAAAAGCGTTTGTTGCTGATTTTCAGAAAATAGCGCAAAGAATGTTGAAAAAGCGTCGAGAAAGCACAGGAACACAGAAGAACCGATGTTATAGCTCCGAAAGTAAATTAATCTAAAAATTAAATCGTAAAATACAAGATAAAAAGTAAATCTTGTTTTTTTGTTTATTAGTTTTTGTCTGAAAGCTGGGGGGGGGAGAGAATAGTGGAGATAAGGCATTCAAGTTTCGAAAGAGGGAGCTGAATCCGGACGGGTGTAAAGGTGGGGTTGCCAATTTTGTAACTTTAGAAGAGATGAATTTCAAAAGCATTGTCGCCGGTTTTTCGATTTTGTGATTTGGGTGCTCGACTAACAAGTCACTGCCACTGATTCCCTGCGTTTTGTTTTCTTTTTTTTATATTTTATTACTGAAAAAAAAAAGACCTGTTATTATGTTGAATGTCTGCATTATTATCCGTTAAACCGGATAAGTTGTGTTCGTTGATAAAATCATTTAGACTTTGCTCCCCTTTCTCATTGTAATGGCGAAACTAGAAATGCAAATATGGAAAACAAAGAGGGAAATTGGGTTGGGAAAAAAAGAAAGGAAATATAATAACAGTGACGGGGAGGAAATTATAAAGAAGGACAATTAGGCTAAAAAGAAAGAAAGAAAGAAAGAAAGAAAGGAAGAAAGAAAGAAAGATCAAAGAAAAGCCAATTATAAAGAAAGAAAGAAATAAAGAAAGAAAGAAGTTGGAAATGAACAAATAAATAATGAGAGATTAATATTAGGTATATATGTCGTTGATTAAAGATAAGAAATTTTAAATAAGTGCAATAAGAATCACAAAGTCCAAGTCTAATATACCAAGTAGAAATAGCGAAAAAAATTGAAAGAAATTCTACAAAGACAAAAAAATGAAAGCATGAAATGAAATTTAGAATAAAAAAAAAAAAGATGGGGTCGAATTGATTTTCTGAATGTAGAGGAAGTCAGGATGAAGGTCGACCGGAAGAAGGTTGGAGGTAGACCGAAAAAGCCGGAAATTTCACAATGAACAAAAAAAATTGCAATGAATCAGTTGTGGAAAATAAGTTTCAAGTCCTTTTATCTCCTCCTTGGTTTGGTAAAGACCGACGCTGAATTAGAAGCAAAGAGACAGATAGAGGGAAGGGTGAAAAGAGAGAGGTGAGGTATAGTTAGAAAGAGAAAGTTATAAATATTAACATATTCTCCTGCCATCTTGAATTCTTAATTGAATATGAAATGACGTAATCGAGTCACGTGACGTCTGAAAATAGAATCAAACTTCAGATTAAAACAATTCATCGCTATTTTAAAGAGCCGATTAAAGCATTAGCCCCTTGAATCTACATTTCTTGCCTCGTCACATCTCACTGCTTGTGATGATCATTGTAAACACTATAAAATCTATAACTCAATACCATCAAGTAACTACATATGTTTCGATATCAAAAGCAGTATGAATAAATATTGTGTTCACTGATATATACACATATGTAATATTTTAGTAATAATAATAATTATAATAATAATAAATAATTTAAATAATAAAAGTAATAAAAGTTTAAATGCAATGTAAATTGAAGAGAAAATAATGTCATAATCAAGATGTTAATATTCCACACCATATCGAACAAAAGTTTAGGAAGGAAATTCCCCATCAGTACTAGAAAGAGTGATAACAACTACTGGACTTGAGAAAAAAGTTTTCATCTGAAAAAAAATTGTTTTAAAAGAAAGATTTTATAAATTTCAATCAAAAGTAGTACTGGCTGCTTGGTCAAATGAATGCCAAATGTTTCCTTGTAGGGAAACGGCTAATATTTCCATTACCATTACTCTTCTCTCTCCTTAATAATGTTATCTTTTTCTTATATTCTTTCACACTCAGTAAGCCCCTTGCGTCTTAGTAGGTTTATTGCCTTTCTTGGGGTGAAATGATCAAAAATACAAATCAATAACACCGATCATAAAATTACGAGTATTTGAAGTATTTCAAGCCGAAGAGATTTTTTTGCCACTAGAGAACTAAATCGCCAATAGTCAATAAATTAATAAAAATTCAACCGACTTCAAAGTTTCATTCATCAGGGACAGAAATGTTTTCGCAAATAAGGAAAATATTTAAACAGATCCCTAATAACTATTTTTTGTAATGCTTCCACGGTGTAGGTGATGACTCCCCACAGATTTCTTTACTTTATTGTAAATTGCCATTTATTCTAGCGGAGTAGTTTCTCGTTGTTTTCTCCACTTCTTTTCCAAAGGTAGTCATTTTAAAATAGACCCTCACTTTAGCTAAATATACTAGCACATGTAGCATATGCTCTGTATCAGTTGGCAATGTTTTGGTCTTTCTTGTTGTTGTTGTTCTATGGTTTAATGCTCCTCCATCAATCTGCCACTGACAATTTCCGAAATGATAAAGTAAATATTCTTTCCGGTAGAAGAATAATGGTTTTTTGCAAAATTTTACTTTAAAATTGAGCAAATTTCAGTACTTAGTGTATCAGTTTTGTACTGAAAATTAATACCAGTAGTCAGGAATAAGGGTAGAATTGAACTAGGATAGATAGATAGATAGATACATAAACAGACTGGGATAGATAGATAGATAGATAGATAGATAGATCGATAGATAGATAGATAGATAGATAGATAGATAGATAGATAGATAGATAGATAGATATGAGTCCTAGTTTAGTTTGATACAGCTCTGTGAATATTTGTATGTTCTACACACATATTTTCATTGAAGTGACTGTCAAGAACGATAATGAACGTTTGATGTTCCTGAGTTTGGAAAAGTCGTTTAGCAAAGTGCTTACTCACCTACTCTATTCTCTGTAATCGATCATGGCATGACAGTGATGAAACCTTTTTTCAAGTCATCTGACGATGAGAAAGAGCACAAAGTGAAGTGGCTTTACATTTTTCCCAAAGCATTACTGAGAAGTAAACTCAACGAACTTGAATAAAAAAAATTTGAATTCGCTTTGCTGAATTCGTTTGATGTGCTGAGGACCGTTACAGTATCTCACACCTCCTCCAGACTTGAAATCAGTAGCAGAATGGTGTGGGTATGCGGCATGGATCTTGATTCGGTGTGGGGACAGCCTTAATATAAACGTTTACTCTCCCAAGTAAAAGTGAGCTCAGAGTGGTTCGGTGTTGTCCTGTATTGTATTACTCTTGTGTTGTATTGAAATTCTAATTCCTTCAGTGGCTGTCTATTGTTTGCAGTTAGATAATACGATGAACTTTGTTGTCGGGCCAACGAAGTGTGACTAGAGACTGATTGAAGCATGTCACTGAAGTCGGTCACTCAGACTCGGGATCGTTCAGGCGTAAAAAAAAGTTGACAAGAATTGCATTGATGTTTTAATACAAGAAAATCGATTCAGCTTTATTCTACGTTTTTGCGAGTCTGGATTCATTTGATTTTCTTTGATTTTTTTTTTTTTCCTTTTCTTTTTCTTCTTCTATTTATTTGTCTTTCGATTTTTTCTTTTATTGATTTTTTACATTTTTTTAACAATTTTGTCTTTTCAAGTGTCGGGACGGCCTTATTTCAAGCTGAAGAGAATTTGGAAAAAAAAAAGAGAAAAGTACAGGTAAGAAGAGAAATAATAAATCAAAGAAAAAAAAAAAGCAAGAAAGAAACAAATAAAGGAAGAAAAAAAACAGACAAGAAAAGCAAATCGCAAATAATCGTACAATTCAGTTTCAGTTTCATGTAAAATAAATTGAATAAGCATAAATTATATCCGATTTAAGTTTTTGTTTCAGTCAAGTTGGTCTCGTCAATGGTATGCCACAATAAGAACACAGATTGAGAGTAATACTTTAAGCATCATATTCTTATTCTGAGGACTATTCCGTTTTGATCGCAAGGAAAGGCGGAAAAAACACGCTGTTTGGTTTCAGTAAAAGGAAAAAAGAAAAAGAAGACAGAGGTAGTCATAACGATGGGAAGTGTTTAATATCTATTCCAGTGAAATGTAAAGATTTTGTTTATATATATATATATATATATATATATATATATATATATATATATATATATATGCATGCCCCACTCTGAAGAACGATGTCGACTTTATGTAGTAAATATTCTAATAATTCTCAGAATAATCATCCATCTTGTGACGTAGCAGCCCTCATACGAGTGAACGATGTGTGCTTGTCCTTTTGAAGATGATGCATACAGCAATAAGATTCAGTGAACTGAAAGCCTCCAGTACAAGTAGGGACCATGTCGCGAAAACGCACACGACTTATTTCATTCAGGTAGACCCTTCTACCTGAATAAAATAAGTCGTGTGCGTCTTCGCGACATAATCCCTTGCGAGGAGTCAAATTGTAAACACTCAAGAAGCTGGATGGTCGTTTCGCAAAATTTACGTGCAAGTTGGATGTGATACGTCGGTGATGCAACGATATTAACAGAGCTCGAATTAATATATCTACATTTTTACAGAAGAGATGAAAGCAAATGCAGCACTAGGGCTGTCAATACTGGCTATTAGAAATTGTTTCTTTGCAGCAAGAATACGGTCCTGCATGAGTCTAGATAGATTTCACATCAATCACCGTCTTACATGTCTCCAATATTATCGCGCGAGGCTCATCAGTATTATTGAATAAGCTCTGTTTGGTATTCAGTGATGAAAAAATATGTTCTGCATTTTATTCAATTGAGTTAGATTTATGTACAAGAAGTTTTACCTGTGGAGTGACATCTTTCACGACACACAGACACAATCCCAATACACATGATGCTAGGCGCTACAGGTTAAAAGTATCACTTTATAACGGAAATGTTGAACAGCGTTTAATTGACCCACCAAACATCTTATGTTGTATTACATCAACAGGTGTAAACTGGTATGGAATAATGTATCGCAGAATGGTATTCGCCATTCTAACGATCGTATACATGTTATAACACAGGCCTTTGTTAAGTGTATTAATATGGGGTCTGGGTGCTGTTGACACCTTCTTTATTTTGAAATCTGTACACGTATTGATCGGTATACATGATTATTTACTCTAATCCAGTAATATTACATATACATTTAAGCTAGATTAAATTAAAATATATATTCAGGATATTACAATTTTATTACTCCACTCGATCGAAGTGTATATATAAAGCATTGTTGCAAAATTATATGTCTAATCAAATAATTCCTATGATCTTAAGACACGTAGAGTACCTCGCGTCTTTCCAACAAATTATATCTATATATACACACACACCAGGATCCTCTCATAATTGAAAATAAATTAAAAAGGATCCTCTCATAATTGAAAATAAAGTAAAAATGATCCTCTCATAATTGAAAATAAAGTAAAAATGATCCTCTCATAATTGAAAATAAAGTAAAAAGGATCCTCTCATAATTGAAAATAAAAAAAAATATTATTAAATCCTTATTAAATATAAGTAGACAAAATTTGTCTAAATTATTTAATGGGACACGTCTTAATGAAAATATGCTACTAAAATATACGCAATTTAAATATATATATGTATCTGTGTGTCTGTCAGTGTGTGTGTGTATGTATGTATGTATGTGTGTGTGTGTGTGTGTGTAAAAAACAAATTAAGCGTACACACGACACAAAAATAGTTTTTTTCCTTATTTCCAACAGACAAACATGGGAAATCCATAAACACTTGAAGGTAGAATAACAGGTAATTTCTTTTTATGTCTAAATTTAGAAAACCCTTCAAACTTTTTCTTCGGTAGATTGTCTTGCTGAAGGGATTCTAAAATTCATCACTTTCCTTCTAGACACAGCCACTAGTTTTTAAATCCTGCCTGGCAAACATATGCTATGCTTAAAATAATATACTCCACTATTTCTCTGCCTTTATCTTTCAATTCTCACAAACAGAGAGACAGTGTTTTGTGGTTGCAGTATCTTTGTTTCCACGATCATTGAGTAGCGTTAGTGTAGAAAATGTCGGACTAACCTCTTGCTTTCACTGTTCCCTGAAAAACTATATTAAGAGTTAAAAAATTACCCTGTACATGGCAGCTATTTCTGTTCCTGCAATTACAAAGGGGTTGAATTTGTATCACACGTAGGCAGCATCTTGATGGTATGTATATTTTTTAATTTATCGAATTATGTTGGCAAGCCGCGTGGTACTCTAAGCATCTTAATATCATAGGAAACCGTGACACAAGAGTTGGATAAGCCAAAGATTTCATTCAGATTATTAAGTTAATTTTCTACTTAATAAACAAATGAACCCTTAGCCAACCCAATATTTATATTGCGTATCGTTAATTAGTTATTATTGACATAGTAACTGTCGTTTTGACATTGATCCTTGGAAGGATTTACATTGACGATACATAATAGCAAGCTCTTTTTTAATCAAATCTGACACTGATGTATTATTACATACATATATATTTTTATTACTTCAAACTAGTCCTGAGTATGACGCATTACCTCTAATCGGGAGATTGGAGGTTTTCATGAACGTGGAACCATTTCTTAATTGCTGTTATTTCCAGGTCCACCTTGACCCGGGGTGGTAGCACCTGTTAGGTTTCCATCTATGGGTAAAGAATGAACCCCAAACCAAAACTAAATACTATGAAAGAATAAAAATACCAGTATTTTTTATATATAAAAAAATTACCAACAATACCTATTTATAATGAAATAACCAACAATAAATTTTATCTGTAGTTGAAAACTGTATTCAAATATTTAGATTTCAGCATTAAATAACTCATAGAGGTTTATATCCGCTAATCAAAATCAACCAAACCAATCACTTCAAACAAAATTGAGCAGGTATGGGCTTTCAGAAAAAAAATATCTGAATGCGCATTCCTTAAAGAGAAAAATGGAAACTTACCGAAAGTGGGGACGCAGGTTCAATCCCTGCTGGAGAGTGCATTTTCTTTATTAAAATTTCTCAAATGCGCAGAACAATAGACGTAATGTACATTGATTAGAATTTTTAAAAGATAAACATGGGACGTCTATTTCAATTATGAAATATCCACTTTAATAACGTTTGAAATAATAGAAATGTCGGTTTAAAAATAAACCCATTAATTCTTTAGAAAATGCATACATACATATTCAGCAATGGATAAGTTGTCGTCTAAATTACGTAAAAATGAAAATAAAACTGACATCTCATTTTAACAGATATATTTACCAAAATTACAAAAAAATATCTTGACATGGTGAAGAGTAAATTTATTCAATAAAATCGCCATTGGCTTCAACCACGGCCTCCAGACGACTTCGGAATCTCCTGCAACTCTGAACGGTCTCCTTTTTTAAGTTGGTGAATGCTACCATAATCTTTGTCTTCAGTTCATCTTTGGTGTTACAAGGAATTTCGTTAGTCTCTCGCTCAACAGCGTCACAAAAATAATAATCGGGGACGGGGTTTTACAGTCTGTTGAGTTGGGTAGCCGGATGTAAGTGTTATTTCAGTGTGGCCACAGAAATTGTCTGACAGACATGACTGGGTTCTCCTGCTTGTATGACATGGTGAAGATTCCTGTGGCCAGACTTGCAGCAACCACCCTCTTGAACCAGTACTATCTACTCAAGACACTTGATGTAGGCCTCAGTGTTGAGTGTGAGGCCTTCACCAACAAATTCGGGAGTCCATTTCTTATCAGAACAGAGTGAGATTTCCAAGCTGCTGTACCATCCAAATCATCTGCACTATCCTCTGATTGACACCCAAACACTCTGAAATGGTCGTAGTGGAGCTTCCGGCGTGAATGCCAAGCGGTACAGCACGCCGTTTCCTAATTTCTGGCGGAGTAAATTACGTCATGGTGCTTTTTTCTCACAGACGATGCCCAACTGACCATACTCTACTGTGCAGTCAACAAAATCAAAAGCGAACAACGCATGCGCATACACGAAATAAAAATATAAAATGGCGACAATTTACACATCACACCATATATATATATAATGATTTTGCTCTAACTTTAATATTGAGCACTGTTAAAACAACGTTAATTTGTATGTTACCAGTATTTGCATATATATATATATATATATATATATATATATATATATATAACGAAAATCTCTGTAAATAATATTCACATGGATGTTCCGTCTGGGGGAGTATTACTTAGCTTTAAATTAAGTGCATTAACAATATATGTTGTGTAAAATATATAATCTTTCGCTATTAGGCTACAGACTTACATTTCTGCTTACATATACTACACGTAAAAGCATCTATTAAATTTTCTCAGTGGCATTTTTTCTCATACCTGCAACATTTTTGCGGTGAATTCCTTTTGTTTGCACTCTGTATAGAAGTGGAGCAAATTCTACAACCTGCGAGATGTGTTCGTCTCAATTTCTTTGGGTGTGTAATAAAGGCGGCATCACACGAACATATAATTTCTCCTTTCGCCACACCGTTTATTCATTTTTTTTCTTTTACTGTCCTCCATTTATCTGGCTGTTCTGCCTTTACACACACCTCTTCCGTTTCCGATCACTCTTTCCCCATGTTCCTCTCTTATAAACGGTATTACAAGGGCTCCTATATATATATATATATATATATATATATATATATATATATATATATATATATATATATATATATATGATAAATACTTGCGGGGGGCACCGATTTGTGCGTCTCTGTGCGTGCGAGTAGAATAAAAAGTGTATGCTTTTATCATTTCGGTAGGGCCAATAATTCTGCAAAAAATCACAAAAGAAATGGAATCTTCTTCGGGTTTCCTCGTGCAGGTCAATTTTTGCATGAAACCGATTCTCTCTATAAAGAAATCAAAATAAATTATAAGAAAAGTCGGATCTCGAACCTATTCCAATCTTGCCAATATAAGATTAAAAATGACTTCTGCACGCATCGTGAAACCAATATAATCTTATTAGCCGAAGAATAAGTAGGTTTATTGTCTTTTTCTCCCCTTTTTCAACATCAATATATATATATATATATATGTGTGTGTGTGTGTGTGTGTGTATGTGTGTGTGTGTGTATGTATGTATGTATGTATGTATTTTAAGTATTGCCGGTGCACCCTCTCTCTCTCTCTCTCTCGCAATCTCTGACAGACATACACTGACATGCGCGAATATATATATATATATATATATATATATATATATATATATATATATATATATATATATATATATATATATATATATATATATTTTGATGAGTCAAAGAATGAACCCGGTCAGAAAGGAAAGATATACAAGTACGTTTTAATACTTTAGCTATTCAAAAGGAGAGAAAAATAAAATTATAAAAATAAATTGTATTAATCTTCTTGTTCAGTGTGATTTGTTCGTAAGGAGAGGAAGACAGAACGATTCGTCAGTGAACTTTTCCGGAGTTCAACAAAACCCTGTAGTAAAAATATTAGTAAGCTTACAGGGTTCCTATGCTGAGACGCCATACTTGCAGCGTCAAAGGCTTCTAGCATTATTCTGATTATCATCTGACATCTTCCAGTTGCATTCTTTCACCTCATCATCATCAAGATTTCTCCTTCTGTTCTTGTTTCTCCTCTTTTTCTTTTTTCTTTTTTCGATATTTTAATTTATTTTTTATCAGTAACTATTTCTTCCATGTTCTTCCTCTCCTATTTAGCTTCTTTTTTTTTTTTGTCGCGGGCTTCTTCCAACACCATTGTCAAAGGACAAGGATTAGCCTTATTTTTTATTTTTGTCTGGCATCTTCCAATCTCTCATCTCTTCCTCGTCAACATCTTGATTATGAATATTCCAGTAATTTGGGGGTTTTGGCTTTCTCAACCCTTTTCTTTTTCTTTTTCCTACTTCCTCTTCCATCTTCTTCTTTTTCCTCATCGTATTTTATCTCCGTTTCCATTATAGACTTTCTTTTGCCCTTATTTATTGAAATATTTATTGAATTATTTTTTATTCATATCAGCTGTTTGGATTGGAAAAAAATCTTTAAAAGTTCCTCTAGATCTCTTTATTTTCATCTTGCAAGTGTATAGTCTTACAAGGCGCGGGTATTAATAAGTTCTTGACACAGTTATTCACAGTTATCAACATTTAGTGTCAGCATAATATACGAATTTGTTCAACAAATAACCTAGCTAACGAGTTTGTGTAAAGCGTTGTAGAACAGGAATTAGGAGAGACAGCAAAAAAACCCTTACTAAGAGCTACATAGAATAGGAAATTGTAGAGAGCTATGAACGCACACGGTACACAAAAGAAGAGCTAGTATATATATATATATATATATATATATATATATATATATATACGGAGAGAGGGAGGGGTGATAATAAAAAGACGGAGACTTTAATTATCCATTTCGATTATAAATTTATTTCGTGAAATCGAGATGTTCAACTCTTCGGATCGAAATCTCCGTAAATAGAGAAAATACACTGCACAAAAGAGAATGGGTGGTTAAAGCGATTAGTGGTAGTAATAGTCGGTTCACCTAGCCGAGAATTTATTCTATATTTTTGAGCTTTTATATTGGGCATATAGAATAAATTCTCCGCTAGGTGAAGCGACTATTACTACCGCTAATCCTTATAATGCTCTGTCGTCTTTATTAGCCTCTCCCAGGATTTATATCCTCCTTGGAATTATCCCTTCCAATCACAAACTGGTAAGACGTATATATATATATATATATATATATATATATATATATATATATATATATATATATATATATATGCCAGTTCCCAGTCCCGGTGTCAGTTCCGACTTGAAGCGATCGGATATCTAGACACACTGATGAGCTGTGATATAGCGAAACAGTCTGTCTGTGAATGTCGATATATATATATATATATATATATATATATATATATATATATATATATATATATATACGTGAGTGTGTATGTCGTGCTTACAAATGTAATTAAAGTTTTGCACTTTTCTGCCATATGTTGTTTATTGATGTATTGATTGAACGAAACCATAATCATTTTTACCAAAACGTATCGAGTTAAATTTGTCTTTTTTAATTTTTATTGCTGTCAAGCCAAATGAGTTCTTGAAGAATTTCTCTGAAATGAAATTTGTTTGCTTCTTTGCGTGCAAGAGATAATTTTAATTTCGATTTCGTGAATATCTGACAAATCCAGATCTAATCACACACACACACATTACAGAAACACGCACACACGCATATATATATATATATATATATATATATATATATATATATATATATATATATTGCGGATCAGGTAATTGATAATTCTAATTCCAATTGAATTGGTAACATTCACTTCCGTGTCTCAGCTATAGATTAAATAGTAGGACTTGTAGTTGAAAAAGTTTAACTGATAATGCGATATTCCCTTGCAAAAAACAAGAATTAATATTAGGATCCAAAATGTTTTGGTCTTAAATAAACCACAAAAAGTTGATGAGTCATAAAAAAACAAAAAAAGAAACATCCATTTAGCAAATCATAAATGGAAGAAGACCTAATGTAATTTTGTGGATTCCGGCTTGAAATCCGCTACCAATAAAATAACAAACGCCAGGGATAAATATATGAAAATAATGTATTAACGTAATAATACAAACTGGTAAAGCAGGTTAGTAGTTCCAGGAATACGGGTTAGTAGCAAAATATCTATACAGTCTTTGGTATTGAAGTATCGCTGAGTCTACGTGCTCGCTCACTGTGACTCCTACAACGCTGTTACCTCACTCTCACTCTTCCGGTTACCTACAACCTTTTACTCTGTCACTCTGGACTCGACTCGACACCTCGGTCTTGCTCTCTCTGGTCTTCACGTAGCCGTAGTATATGTATATACTGGGTGAGTCCATTTGTGTAAAAGGGGGAGAACCCCTCAACAGTAATGTTACACAGTATGCGCCAAATGTCATCATTCTCATTTCTCTGTCAAAGAAAATGGTTGCGTTCGTGGCGCTAGTTACCAACTGCAGAGACTTGGAGCAGCAATGTATTGCAGGTCTCTGATGGAGATGTGCCAGGCTTAGTCAAGAGAAAAGTATAGTCTAATAGGTTGTTGTAAGGGTGAGTGAATTCGTTAAACTGGTCGCAGACTTCGGCAACTAAGTCGATAAGGACTACCACCGAAGAGATAATAGTGATGAATCTACTACCATGCGTGTGGTGAATTTATACATCAGATTCAGGACATAGAGGATAAAAGCCATTATTTAAGAAACTTCGGAGCACAATGTTTTTCAATCAAAATGATTGCTGAAAAATCCTCAAAGCAGTACAAGCAGCTCGGTATGTTTTACGTTTTCTCCAGTGAGAAAAACTTCGATGAAAACCAAATGGTGAACATGTGAACGAAAGATACTCACTATGACGCACACCAAGTTTAAGTCAACATAGAAAATTGGAAACAATACATACATACACACACATATATATATATATATATATATATATATATATATATATATATATATATATATATATATATATATATATATATGATAAAATATAGTTTTAAGCTATGCTATATTTATGGGTTAAAGTGCTCAATATCAAGGATAGTGTGTATGTAAATATAAAAGTGAACACTGAAGTGAACATCCAGCGGGGACAGTCTGTTTCATGCTAAACGCTATCGTCAGGCCATCTGATATATATATATATATATATATACGTGAGTGTGTGTTTGTGTGTGTATATGTTTGTACACATTCAGATATAAATAAAATATATCTGTAAAAAGACGTTATGAATAAAGACAAAATGAAAATTTTTCTTTGCCAACGCATTTCGTCCTCTGATGAAAATGTAAGGGAAATGTAAGGATTTTTATTTTGCAACATGTATTTATAAACAGAAGTTCAAACATCGTTAGGTTTTCAAAACATGTAAATTTAAGAACGCTCAAAAATATTCTTAAGCCTTTGAAAGTCAAGATAAACTATAAAGGAAATTTTCTGTTAGTTTATATATGCTTATTTCTTTACTCATTTATTTATTTCCTTTTTTATTAATTATTATTTTGATAATTTGATAATTTGTTTATTCATTTATTTTAAATAGAAGGTTTTCATTTAACCATTTTTTGATTTTACTTTGGCTTGGGAAAGTAGTCTTTTAAGAAAGAGGTATTTCTTTTAAGAAAGGAGATCCTGACTTGGCATCTCGACTTCAGTCACTTTCCCACAGACGTGATGTGGCTTCCATCTGTCTTTTCTACAAATATTTTACTGGCAACCGCTCTGACGAGCTTTTTCTTTGGTCTCCCAACTACATGAATTTAATCGTTGCTACTAGATTGGCATCTAGGTCTCACCCTTTTACTGTTGAAATAGTTAAATATAACCGCCATTTCTACTCTAACGGTTTCTTTTCTCGCACTTCCTTCCGTTTACTTGCTTCCCTGATAACTACAATCTTCAAAAATTTAAATGCAACTTCAACCACCATCTTCTGTTGACTTGAACCCCGTTCATTTTTTCTCTTTTCATCGTTCCCCTCTATACCCAGTCTTTTCTCTCACTTTCACTCTCTGTAACCCTCTGCGTACTAGTGGCACTCCCGCCTTGCTTGTATTGAAATGATTAAAGAAAAAAATGAACAAAAAGATAATTGAAAAATTCCGGGACGCAGATTAATATTTTGACATATTTCGATAGCAGTACGCTTAAGAACTTTCCGTGTAAATAAGTTATTTTCTCTTTTAATAATTCATTTTATGCTACATAGAACCTATAATTACATTCAATTAAAAGTTTACCGAAAATCGACGAAGAAGAATGACCTCATAAACTATTATTTTCACCACTCCAGCAGAATAAAATTTTATTTAAGAAAACTAAGACCCTAATATTTATCTGGAAAAATATACATAAAAACATTTAAATCACCAATATCCTCATTAATTTATTCACAATGCTAAAGAAAGGTATACAAAATCTACAATTATAATAACGATAATGATATTAATAAGAAGAACAACAAGAATTACAATAACCTAGATCAAAACAGGTATGTAATATTACTAAATCTTTAACAACTACTATTCAAGATTTGTCTAATGTTAATAATATCAAAATAACTATAACCAGTAATTATTATTATTAATAATAATAATAATAATATCTGACAGCAACGTCATTTTCTAAATTAGCAACTGATCTAAAAAAAATGACCTAGAACCTGTTTTTAGCTGAGGCAACAAATGGATCGTTAATTTTAACGCCTCTAAAACGAAACTGCTCTATTTTAATCATTCGAGATTGGCATTGGTTGATGCTCATCTCCAGGAAAGTGAGGCATTACGCTGAAAGCAAAGTTGGTTCACCCTGTCGTGCTAGACAATTTTCTTCCGTCAGAATCTTTTCCCGCAGTTTACCATTCGGCCATACATTACTATCACATGTGGTCTGGTGCTTGAGCTATGTATTTCGAGATTGTAGATAAAATACAAATAATATGAAATATTATTGGTCCTGACCTGGCATCTCGGGAAATAAATAATTAAGAATATATATATATATATATATATATATATATATATATATATATATATATATATAGGACGTTAATCGACGTATGAGAGTCAAGCAACTCAATTCCTAGGAAGCGACAGCCCAGACATCAGCACATAATATGATTTAATTATAATGGTGAAGGCATTGTGCAGAACCAGACACACTTTTTGAAGAGCCGAATACAGAGACCTGGTGCACTACGTGTCACGTGGACCACAAACGACCCTCCAAATTCAGAGTGATCCATCTCCTAGACCAGTTGCATTCACGGCTATAGAACCCAGTCTGTCCTTGTATGTGCCCATAGCCGGGGTGGGAGAAGCGGATTCATACCTTTTCCAAAGACATTAGCACGTAAGTGAATGTAATGGATTCGACTGGATCATCAATCCTAGCCGTTATCTATTATTACACCGTACCTCCATATATATATATATATATATATATATATATATATATATATATATATATATATATATATGTATGTATGTATATGTAAAAAAAAACATATTTCGATTTGCATTATATTTTTTCGTCTCGGATGCTACCTGAATTTTACCAAAAAGAAAATAGTTTCCATGCCTGATGATGACCGGAGAACCTGTAGAAAGTACTGCATATTTAAGGAAGACCTAAGACAGTTTATAATTTTAAAAAACAAGGATCATAACATTCATCGAGTGATTAGTGAGTTAATGCATTTTAACAATTTAGTTAACGAAGTGAATTCGCCATTTTATCTCATTAACTTTACTAATTTACTTTTTGCATGAATGATTCATTGTAATATAAATTAAACTGCACCACATAATATATATATATATATATATATATATATATATATATATATATATATATATATATATATATATAGAAAATATAAACTTCAACAACGACAATAACAACATATATTCACTATCTATTAAGCATTATATTACATCTTCATAGTTTATCTTGACCTTCAGAGTTTGCCCTAAAATACTTTTGAACGTTGTTAAATTTACAAATTTTGATAACCTAACGATATTTTAGCTCTGTTAATAAATAAATGTTGCAAAATAAAATCTATACATTTGGTTTGATAAAGTTTATCAGAGGACGAAACGCGTTGGTAAAGAAAAGTTTTCCTTTTGTCTTCTGCGAGAATTCTGTCTATTATTATTAATATTATTATTAGTAGTAGTAGTAGTGGTAGTAGTAGTAGTATTTGTGTTTCATGTGTTTACATGTTCATATATCAGATTATCGCCGGAGATATCTTAGGTGCCATCCTCACAGACTTCAGCACTCACGTGTCTTGAACGAGTTAAATACATGAATGTTCACTCATTCAATCTCTATTCTACGATTTTGACATAATTCCACGCGGACCATTATAAACTTCGTGTTCTACAGTGTTCTTAATTCTCGAGGAAGGTCCTGGTATTTTTCTAATTTTTCACTTTCTTTCAGAATTTAGAAGATGTGATTTTTTTAATGACTATAAGCCCCAATCTTCTTTCTTGGATGGGAAGTCAGTCTTGATGCCAAAGTCGCAGAATATCATATTCCTTTATTTTTTTTTTTTAAAGACACCCTCCTGTTTTCTTTTCTGATGCCATTTGGTCAAAGCTGTTTACAAATTTTTTTTTGGGGGGGGGGGGATTCAATGTATCTTTCATTCTTAAAAATAATATTATAATGATTTTCTCTTGTTAGCGTTTCATTGTTTTTTCATTATTCATATTTTGATTATTATTTCTTTGTTTTGTTTTCCATTATTTCAATTATTGTCAGCACAGATGTATTTCTATCATATTCGTTTGTTTCAATTACTTTTCTTATATCCAGTTGCATTCACTAGGAAAATGTGATGCAGGGAATGTTGGATTTCTTTTTTTAGGAACACACTACATTTTGCTTTTAAGCAACGAAATAAACTTTCCTTATTGCTTTCTCTTTTTATTCACTCATTGGGGAATCGTACCTTTTGGCGTTGAAGGTGACTTGGTTCAATGTGGCGTAACTCAAAGATGTTCGTATGTTACTGGAATCCCTTGAGACAGTAATTCGATTCAGTCGAGGAATTTCAAGCCAGCTAAATTTACTGTGGAATTTTTGTTATTAGGTTGGTGCAAAAATAATGTCGGTTTTTGACGTTAAAAAATACGTCAAAAACCGACATTATTTTTGCACCAACCTAATAGAATCCATATCATTATTCAACTTGTTTTTGAATTCATTTACTTCTGCCCGTATTCATACGTTACGCTTTCATTGTTTCTTCAAACGTTTAATCCTGTGATTTCGAACGTGGGGTGCGTGCCCCAAAGGAAGGTAGCAATTTCAATATTAGGGCAGGTAATATGGAATTTCGTTGAGAAGAACGAAAGACATCCCGTGGCTGATAACTGAGTTGAGTTATAGTTTAAATGATTAACACTAAAAAAAATCTTTTGATAGATTCAGATCGAAGTGGGTGTTACGGCTAATTACTTCAGTACAATGGTTTAAAAAGAAAAGATAAGAAAAACAAATCATCGTCTAAAAGACGCCAAGTTTTATCAATCTACAGTAGAAGGATTCAGTGTAGGGTCAAATACAGGATTTCGGAACGATAACCAATAGTGACCAACGACAAGCCCCTATCTACAAATTAACAAGATTTAATTACAACTAGTCAATACAGAAAAACATTTAGATATGAAAATGTGTGGAAAGAAGTGTGCTATATATTTTCTGCGCGGAAAGATGCAAAAAGTTAAAACAAAAATTTAGCTTCAGTTTTTCTTCTGAAATAAAATAAAGTTTTCTCTTTTCTCTCTGTTTTCTATATTATTCTCTTTGTTCCTTTTAATTTCAAATCAATTCTTTTCGCTCAAGTAGCGGTGTCATTGGATCTGTTCTTCTTACTTCAACATTGCTTTCATTATTCGGTCATTTAGTTTCGATACTGCAGAAATCGTGCATTTGGTTATGAAGATTCTTTGCTGTGCAGAATTCATGTTTCAGATCCTTCATCCAATTATGTATATTACATAGAAAGAAACTTACATGGCGGTCATGTTTCGCTATTCACCTATGCCCTTTAATGTGAGCTGCATAGTTTTAAGTTAAATTGGAGTTTGTCTCGTTGCACAATCTCTCTTGCTTGACTGTAACAAGTGAAAGAGGAATTGTCCGCACAAGAACGACTGATTTAATCTATTTGGTGACCGAATCCTATATGTTTCGCGAGTACTTTTTTGTTTAGGCAATGATAACCATATATAATAATGAACAATGTGGCATTTTGCATGTTTCTTTCTTTCCCTGACCATAAATTTTGTCATGGATATAGCCATTTACTAAGCGTAGCTAAGATGTGAGACAAAGCAGAAAGTATGGAGCACCCAATGAGGATCGAGCACACTACTCAGTCGTAATTAATCTAGTGAGACAAGCTTGCTAACCTATTACACCACGTTGAAGTGCCCAGTATTGCAAATGGATATAAAGAAAAAACGCTAAATTCTACAGGGATTTAAATGTTCGAGCTATAAAGTTAGCAACCAAATGACGTATCTATTTTGTTCAGCATTCCTCTGCACATTTAGCAAACGTCAAATTAACTTGCTATTACTAAGTTATGCAGAATATATTGATAGCAAACTGATCCAAGGTGAAAATCGTAGCAGAGATGTAGCACAAGGCCGAAAGTATGGAGTGCCAAGTGAGGATCGAACTCACGCATAATTGATATAGCGAGACAAGTTTGTTAACATTAAACCACATCGTTGTGCCCTTGATTACATCATAAGTTAAAAGTGACGAAATGAAATTCTACTTTAGATACATAGATGTATTTCAGCTAAAACCAATGAAGATAATTGAGTATGTACTTTTATATTTACCATTATTTAATCTTTTGCATGTTAGTGTTTAATTTAGAAGAATATAGAAGGTGCGTTGAAAACTGCATAGGTTGTCTATGAAGTACTAATGCTAGAGCTGTGAAATAATGCATGCATTAATTTCAACTTTTCTTATTAATAACTGCATTGTTTCTTTCCAGTTAAACTGACATCTGACTGTTGAAAGAAGACTTAATATGTAACAAGTAGCGACTTCTCTTGACAATGAACAAAATTAGGCATTGCGATGTGGTCAAGTACCTGAAGGAAAAGAGTTTAGCCCCCAAAGACATTGTTGCTACATTATTGAACAGCTGAATTTAGAAGTGGAAGAGAGAATGTTGAAATATGACCCAAGGTCAGGACGTCCTGCAACTGCCACCATCGAGGAAAACATTGATCATGTTCACTACATGGGAATTAATGACAGGTCACTGACTATAAATCAAATATTCAATGTTATTAGCATATGCCGTGAGAGAGTTAAGCATATACCTTGACATAACGAAGGTTTCTTTTCGCTGGGTTTCGTGTTTTCTGACACCTGATCAAAAACACATTAGGCCTGATTGCATCACGGATAATCTGGTATTCTTTGAGACAGAACCATTTAGTTTCGGATTCATCGCGTTGAGCCAGAAACACAGAAACAATCCATGCAGTGGAAACATACCTCCTCACATGCTCTAAAAAAGGCCAGGGTCATCTGCAGGGAACGTAATGGCTTCAGTTTTGGGGATGAAAACGGCATAATGTTTATTGAGTGTCTTCAAATGGGTAACACCATCAATGGAAATTACAATGACAACTTGCTGAGGCATTTACGAAACGTAAACCGATGGAAGGACAATGCTCTAGCACACAACTTTTTGGTTTCAATATCTGCTGTACATGACTGTGGCTTTGAACTGTCTTTGATCATCATTTCTTGATTTGGTCACATCTATCATCTGTTCCTCAACATGAAAAAACACTTGGCTGAGAACTATTATCAGAATGATGATGACGTCACATCTGTTGTTTATGAAAAGTTGACTTAATCTGACGACTATCTCTTCCTGATACTCTTGGAACGAAAATTCCTTCACTGAAAATTACAATTAAACTTTCGCAAATTGATTAATATCATATTTGTATTTTTATGCTTCAAAATGTAATTTGAAAATCTTTCTCTTTCATCACCCCCCGAATTGTACCGAATGTGCTTAGAATTCACGAGTCAGTATCAATGTACTTTTATGTATTTTAAATATAATTTCAGAAATCATCATTAAAATTGAATGCTTTCTCTTTTGATACTGTCTTACTTTGCGGCTCAGATCGAAGAATGGGAGAGTCGAGTTCGAGTTTCAGTCGAGTTCATTGCATTCACGTGATAATACCCTTGAGATATTCTATTCTAAAGCTATGGGTAAAATAGCAGAACAGACTGTCTTCTATAGTGTTTGGTGGCAACCGGTCTTGGAGAAGGAAAATTCGGAATTAAAAACTATGCAGCCCTGGCAAAGCCCCTACGGCTAAGGAAAGGATTGTTCGCATTGACTCGATGTTGATGACTACCCTCGACTCCTTTTTTTCATGTTTTAAATGAACAATGTAGGAAAGGATGGAATTAACTTATTTTGATTTTTGAATTTGCAATTCCTCTTTTTATGGGAGACCATTTGTCGTTGAATTATTTCTCTCTCTCTCTCTCTCTCTCTCTCTCTCTCTCTCACGCTTTTCATTTTCTCATTTTATGACATTCTCTTCCACTTCTTTCTTTCGTTCTTTTTCTCCTGACACATTTTCTTTCTCGTTTTCTTTATATTATCTTTATCGTGAACATACAATGATATTTATCGAAGAATTCTATTTAGTAGTACTACATACATATGTGTTTGTTTATGCGTTTGTGTATGCATCCACCTGCGTGTGAGTGTGGGTAGAGATTGGTAAGTGTGCATACATCCAATCTACCTCTGTTTTTGTATGTATGATTGCATATATATATATATATATGTGTGTGTGTGTGTGTGTGTCAAAAATATAACGGTTTTGTTTTCATACACAGGCACAAATAGAACAAAGAGGGATAGAAAATGTGGGAGAGAATCCTAATATGTAATATCGTTTTATTTTCATATACTCCAGAATTTTCTCTTTTTGTCTCTCTTTCTCTATCTATTTGAAAAAAGGTTAAGATCTATCTGCAGAGGCAGAAGAAAGTCGGCACTCTTAAGAAACGATCTTCTAATGCTTCCTTTTTTTGTAATATTGTAATTTTTATCGAACTTGCATCTGCCCTTTTCCACCCGATTCTCCTCGTCCTCTTCCTAGTAACGATTGTGCATCATCTCAATTACTTCAATTGCATATAGGAGGATACGTACATGCATTCCACACATACCGTAGTGACATCAGTTCGAACGCAGCGTACGTGCGACTTGGCGACTTCTTCGCTTTCTTCCTAATGGTATTCTGGTATCGTAGTTTTCACAATCGCAAAGCATTCTGGTCGTTCAAGGTCAGCCAAAAGGTAAACAGCCTTGTTCGATGCCATGAAAAGTTTTCAATTCAATATTTAGCCTATATATGATCATCTATCGACTGCATAAATAAAATCTTGATTTCAATAAACTCTCAGGCATTTGACGAGTCAGTTATTAATATTGATTAACTAACAAGAAGAAAGAGATTATATATCGAGGTGTTCACGTAATATTTTATTTCTACTATTCGCATAGTATCCGTCAACTATCTGTGCAAATTGTCAATCGTAGTCTCTTTCTCTTTTATCTCTCTCTCTCTCTCTCTCTCTCTCTCATTCATTTTCTCGCTGGTCGTTTCTATGTAGGCGCCTTCAGGACGTGGCCTGATCATAGCTCTCCACAACTCCGTCTTTTGCTGCTCTCAAGAGTACTTTTCGTTTTGCGACCAGTTCTTTCCATGTAGTACTTGTTCCTCCAACCATTTGCATAAAACCTATCAATGAGGTGATCAAGTGGTTCATCCCCTCTTCTCTTTCCTTCGCAATGGTATCTTTATCATCTTTCCCGCATTTTAAATTCTCTTTCTGATTGTTAGCAACTCCTTTCCTTTCTAGTTTGTCACATGACATTCGCAACATTCTCAGTAAAATCACATCTCGGTCATTTCAACTTATTTTTTCAATTTCAACAAAATTCTCCAGCATTCACAGCCATATTCAGAACTTTTCAAAGTCCTTCAGTAACAGTGAGCACAAACGTCAACTTTTCTGTAATTTTTTTCATTTTCCTGGTAAGATCCAGATATTTCCTTGACTTTTCACTTTGTTTCAAGAATAATTTTCCGCTCTAATGGAATAGTGATAGTTTTTTTTTCTCTTTTTGTTTACGTTAAGTAGATCTGGCCTCTTGGTCTGGATAGAGGCTATCAGTTTATAATTACGAACATTTTTACTTAAGGCAAGAGATGAAGGGTCAATTGTAGTGGTGATTGTAATGATATTACATCACAGGTATATTATTATTATTTAATAAACTTAGCCACAAGTGTAAGGTTCCCTATAAGAATTTCTCTGAACTCTATTAACATGTGATTAATATAAGAAGTTGTCTTATTCAATAAGAGTTAGTTAATCATTATCCAACAAAATCTTTCATCAATTATATAATTCTGTATTTTGATTTTGCTAAATCTCAAATACCCCACTTCAGTCAACGAATTTCCCCGATAATCTGATCCTGAAAATATTTCCTGTCGGGATAACCTTTTTTATTATTTTAATCCTTGCTTTTATTTTATTTATTTCGTTTCTTATTTTTAAAAGATGTTAGCCGCTTCATTCCAATAAAATCGACCTTCTACGCACGACCCTGGCAACGCGTCAAAATGACATTAAATACTGATCTGTCAACTTGGATATGACTGTTTATAATTATTATTATTATTTGCCAGACAATAATTAAAATAATAATACAAATTAGGGCAATGCTTTTAAAGGGATTATCTATTATTAGAAAAATAAATAAATGAATAAAGTTTTGTTTTATCAAATGCTTGTATTTCTATTATTAGCATCATTGCGATGGCTGGGAGTTGTCTCCCTCCCCCACCCACCCAATCTATTGTAGATTCCACAAAATAGAATAAATAAAAATAAGAAGAAAATGGAACAACTGTCAATATATGGAGTCTAATCTTGGAGAGAAAATCTATTTGCCTTGTTTCGTAGAACTTGCCTGGCGTTGTTATTGTCTGGCAAGGAATTAGAAAAGCAATATATAGAATGTAATCGTCATAAAACAGTAGGCCAATGACCTCGCTCTTGAAGCATGACTTTATTTCTCTTGGAGCGAAGGAATTAAAAAGAAAAAAAAACATGACGGAAAGAGGGCGATGAGGACAAAATGAAACAAAAGAATTTTTAAAGAAATAGCAAATAAATTATTAAAAATACATGAAGATTACAGAATAAAATAAAAGATGAATTTAACAAAAAAAAAAAAAAAAAATAACAGAAGATTATAAAATGACAGGAAATAAAATATGAAATGCGGGAATAAAAAAAAATTCAATAATTCGTTATAAAAGTGAATATATAGTGAAATTAAAAGAATAAAAAAAATGAAATTAAAGTCAAAGTATTGTGGAATAAAAAGGAATAAGTAGAAATGAATCAAGTCTGAAAAAGGATGAAACGGAATAATATAAATAAAAAGTAAAAGCAATAAGGTGTTTGATGATGATGATGATGATGATGATGATGATGATGATGATGATGATGATGATGGGGAAGCTGCAATATTAAGATTAATAGCAGTTTTAGTATTAATAAAAGAATGGTTCATCTTGGGAGAAAATAGCTTAAAAGCTAAAATTGAATGGCATTAAACCAGAATCATGATCATGTTAACTTCAATATATGTAAATAATAATAATAATAATAATAATAATAATAATAATAATAAATAGCAGAAGGAGGCCTGGTCCCCTGAACGTGATGGCCCACTATGGTATGGATATGCTCTGGCGCCCACGAACCAGCCCCCACATATGCTTAAATACAAACTAATTATAATGCTGACGCAACGAAAAATATTGAAAACGGTTTCAACAAAGACCGCGATCTCCAGTGAAGAACGAGACTGGGATTGAAATGTTTGCAACTGAAACAAAGTCTTCCCAAACGAGAACTAAAGGAAAACCACGCCGAGGAAAAGTCTTCACAGATGCCCTCTATATTCATTAAAAGAAAATCCCATAAAAAAGAATAATAATAAATGGTCTAGGGAAGAGTATATTGAAGTAATGATAGCATTTAACACCGCTACTATAAATCCCACAATGACAACAACGACCAAAGCTGCCTATAATATCTGTCTAGAAAAACACTCGTCAAACAGATGCTAACAAACTAGCCCATGTGAGGAAAAATATGATTACCTGAAACAGAACTCTAAAGCATCCGAGAAAACATCATAAATAGATTAAACGTTAACATCGTGGGGCTAAAAGCCAACAACCCAGAGGAGACACATGCAGAGGAACAGATAGAAACCAGTACAGAAACAAATAGAGGAAAATGTACAAAATCCTCACTACTATCATAACTGAGAAGACATACAACTTCCTTGAAAAAAACTATTTACACCCAGCAGAACAGAAGGATATAAAAGTGGAAGTTACAGGTGCAAGAAACAACTAATTATTAATATATTGGAAGAGGTGAAAACAAGGAAACAATAAGCTTATCAATAGCATGGATCAACTACAGAAAGGCGTTCGACATTGTTCCGTACTCATGGATAAAAAAGATCCTAAAAATATACAGGGTCAAATTCATAACGGAGAGCATGAAAGGCTGGAACACTACACTAAACCTAAACCATACAAACGGGTTATTAACATCGAGACCAATCAACATCAAAAGTGGGATCTTCCAAAGAGATTCATTATCATCATTACTCTTCTGTCTTGCATTAGCGCTACTCATCTGCAACAGTAGCTACGGATACAAGTTACAGAATGGCAAACCTATTCTATATTGATGATCTTGAAACGTTTGCCAAGGATGACAACCAGCAGAAAAACCTACTCAGCATTGTCAAAACCTTCAGCGAAGACATTAGGATGGAGTTCGGAATTGACAAATGTGCCAAAGCCACCTTCAAAGGCGGTAAACTAACGAAAACTACGGATTTAGACTTTGATATCAACAACAAGATTAAGGAACTCGACCAAGATGATACATATAAATATTTAGGAATTGATGAAGAAGACGGAATACAACATTCAATGATGAAAAGAAAGATCAAAAAGGAATATTATAAAAGATTGTGTTTAGTGAAAGCGAACTAAATGGGGCCAATAAAATGAAGGCTGTCAACACCTTAACTTTACCCGTAGTAACATACAGCTTCAACATTATTAAATGGAAGTGGAATGACATTAAAAAATTGTACGCCAAGACCAGAAAAAAGTTTACCCAAATGAGGATGCACAACTCGAAATCAGATGTTGATAGGCTGTAAGTACCAAGAGGTCTAATCCGACCTGAATTAACTCTAAAAACTACAAGAATCGGATTTGAAGCCTACCTCACAAAAATCAATGACCCTCTCCTACAAATAGCAAAACTCTAAATCCACTCCATCAACAAAGAAGCTGCACTCTTTAAGAAAGCTTAATATACCTGAAATCCTACCAACAAAAAACGAAGCGAATACCATTTACGCCAAACGAGTAAAGCAGAAAGTAAAACAACTTGGCCAAATGAAAGTACAACAAAACTGGGAGGACAAGGCGTTGTATGGCAAATACATAAAAAGAACGAAAGAAGCAGATGTGGACCAACAGAAAACACATCAGTAGTTGAGGAGCACCGAGCTGAAAGCTGGGACAGAAGGCCTAATTATTGCAACTCAGGACCAAAGCCTCGCAACCAGATTTTATCACTGACACATAATCAAGAATGGAACTGACCCGAAATGCAGAATCTGCGGAAAATATGATGAAACTGTCGACCATATTATCTCAGGATGACCGGAACTGGCAGAAAATGATTTTACCCAGAAACATAACAATGTAGCGACATTAAGTGCACTGGAAGTTCTACAAGATGCACAAAATCGAAACCACTGAGAGATTGTATGAGCACCAACTAGACACAGTTACCCAAAATAACGATGTAACTATCCTCTGGGACATGACATTTCAAACTGACAGTGAAATAAAAGCCAACAGACAAGAAATTCAGGAAGTGTATGCTTATTGATATAGCAGTACCATTTGAGAGAAACACCCCCATAAAAATTACCGAGAAATTGTCCAAATACAAGGACAGGATTAACAAGATGTGGGGAATGAAGACCGTAACCGTACCAATAGTAATCGGAGCACTGGGCCTCATGAGAAGAGGAATGGGCAATTTTACTAAGTGTCCCAGGTCAACATCAAATACAAGTTGCCCAGAAAATCGCCCTACCAGGAACACTTCATATACTAAGAAAAGTGCTATTAAATGACAATTCTCCTATAAGGCCTAAGGACCATAGTTTGGACCAGGGTCTACAGGATACAAAGCAGGAAACATAACACACAAATAATAATAATAATAATATAAAGACCTGGAAATCGAAATAGAAAAAATGTGGAAATTGAAAATAAGAATGGTACCCGTCACACAACGGCACATTGAAAAATCCCAGCTGAAGAGAAATACAAAAAATGTCTTGATAAGTACAACCCACACAATAAGAAGAACTTTGTCCATGTAAATCTAGTGATTTTATGAGAGTCTTCCCACAGACTTGGTAGGTAGTGTGACCATTGCAGAAATCGAAATATAATGATGATCATGATATTAGGTTGGCGCAAAAATAATGACGTAATAATGTCGTTTTTTGACGTATTTTTTAACGTCAAAAAACGACATTATTACGTCATTATTTTTGCGCCAACCTAATAATAATAATAATAATAATAATAATAATAATAATATATATATATATATATATATATATATATATATATATATATATATATATATATATATTACAAAAAAGACCAGTGGAAAATATCATGAAGCAATTTCTAACCTTAGGTCACTCGATGGAACCCGGAAGGAAATGTGTATACTACAGAGAACAAAGGAAATAATAATAATAATAATAATAATAATAATAATAATAATAATAATTTTACTTAAACACAGCATGGGAATGTGGAAAACTACATTATACTATACCTAATTCACATGAAAGGCAGTGCCACTTCCAATCGCCTGAATATCCGACGAGGAATCTTTCAAGGAGAATACCTGTCACCCTTCTGTTTTCGTCTGTCCTTAACCCCCGCCTTACGCGTGAACTAAACAATAATAGCAATGCATATAAAGTAAACAACAAAGTATTTAATCACCTACTCTATATGGATGATTTCAAACTCTTTGCCAAAGACGACGATGAATTGAAGGGTCTCCTCAATAATGTAATGTTTCAGTGACAACATAAGTATGGATTTCGGATTAGATAAATGCGAAAAAAATAGCATTCAAGAAAGGGAGAATTACAGAAACACACTCAATAGATTTAGATTTTATCACAAAGATTAGGGGACTGGAACAAACGATATTTCTGTCCTTAGGTCTCTGTTTGGTACACGGAAGATAATATGTATTTAAGGAAATAATAATAATAATAATAATAATAATAATAATAATAATAATAGCTATTAGGTTGGTGCAAAAATAATGTCGTTTTTTGACGATTTTTTTGATTATCGTTCACCCATTTATCCAACTTTTTTGACTTCCCTATTTGCTTTAAATGGCGAATGACTGTTGAGTGGTCGACCTCGAGTTCAACAGCAACTTCTCGTGTGGTTTTGCGAGGATCGGCTTCAATTAAGGCTTTCAAATATTCGTCTTCATCTTCGAGGCTCTCGTTACCATTGCGAAATTTCTTGAACCACTGTTGTGCCACACGTTTGTTAGTGGTTCCTGGGCCAAACGCATCGTTTATATCACAAGCTGTCTCGGCAGCTTTTCGGCCTAGTTTGAACTGGAACAAGAAAATCGTGCGTATTTGAATTTTGTCCATGCTGTCGAAAAGCCTGCAAAAAAATGAATGAAGAGATTGGGAACGGTAACGAATAACACGATTCGATAGAGCGAAAAACGCGCTTCAAAATGATATACAACATGGCTATATATATCAATGAATTAATTCAGAAATCATATATAAAAGTAACATATGTGAGAAAACGACATTATTTTTTGCACCAACCTAATAAAAGAAAAATTGTTACAGCGTGAAAATGTCTCGTAATCGATAAACGTTATAACAGAATAGTGAGGAGGGTGCTGCAATATTAAGAAATTTGACTTTAACAAATCACAAAGATAAATAGAAGGATAATTTAAAGATTGACAAAGCAAATGGCGTAAAAATGATAATACATGAAAAATAAATGAATGTACATAGTTTTGGAACATTAGGAACGGTTCTTCCGATCCATGCTAATTGTTTTCCAGAATAAGAGAAGCGAGGAAGATAGGAAAGGAACCACAATACTTTTAAAATAAATGAGACTATTGATTTTTGAGATCTCTTGTTACCTATTTCCCATCCATTAGGAGTAAAGATGTATAAATTAATAGAAAGACTAAATATACTCAGCAGTCTTAACATTCAAACCGGCCACACCATCCAAGTGATAAGAATAAAAAGGAAAAGAGGACCTGTCATATCGTAGATACGGTTGTCTTATGAACACACAAGGTGAAGACGAAAGAAATTGAAACAGTTGAAAAATACCAAGACTTTAGCTCGTTATAGAGAAAACTCTGATATATAAAAGTTAGGATAGTTCCCAAAATACTTGGCATAATTGAAACCGTATCAAAAACCTTTTCGTTCTCTTAGACTAATTGCCAGTCACGGCTAGATAATCAAGTCTAACTGAGATTTGATGAGACTGTTTAGGTTTCACCATTACTGCGGTCGGCGACGATACCGAGAAAATAACTGGAGATGTGAAGGGGACTTGCTGTCGCTCAAGTCTCTAGTGATAATTACCAGGCAGTTCGGGTGAACATGCAAACGCATGAAATAATAATAATATTAAGAAATTGCATTTCTGATTGTATCCTAACTCCTAATATATTACAAGTTCTACTTTATTAATATGCAGGTAGTGCAATGACTCGAAACAGGAAATCCGCGAGGCGAGTTCAAATCCCAATCGTTTTCGTTACCTTCATTTTCACACAAATACCCTTAAGAAATGAATGAATCCATCTTTTTCCCCTAATTATTTGTTAAACAGCAGGGTAGACTAGACCTTCTAGCCGTGGTTGGTAACTAGTCTAGGAAAATGATAACTGTATTAAAAACTTTATATAGCCCTAGCAAAGTACATAGTACACAGCCATGGAAAGAAATATGGAGTACACAATTAAATGTAATGCAGGGTGTGGATTCTATGATCTCGATTGCAGTTGATGAAAAGTTACAAATAATCGAAAGCAAGATTGTGCATTTTATTCTGGGTATCGGTGTTATTGCATCCTCTTCTTTTTGACTACAACCAGTAAAAAGGGCAGTTATTTTCCTTTAGTGTGTGGCATTTGCCTCGCTTTGTACCAAATAATTTTGTTTGCAAGTCAAAAGTCACGCTCTACAGTTAATGCTAAATACCTTGGAATCTATAAATGATGTCTACAAGGGGAACTATTGCAATAATCTTTCTAAAAAGGTTACGTTAACATTGGAATAAAGATTAGTGCGAAAATTCTATAGAAGTAACTCAATATCCTTCTTGAAAAAATGGTGTGATTAAAATAATAACTGGGAAATTCATAAATTCGTAAAGATAACGCAGGTGTTTCTTATTTCGAGTCTATCTCAATGCCGCACAAGGTGAGGAACTCTCTACTAGTGAAGCTCAATCAATAGGTACGTCAAAAATTGTTGCAACGTAATTAAATTAAAAAAATACTGATAGTAAGAATGTTCCCGCTGGATGTGACAGAAATTAGAAGAGTTTTCAACGATTACAGCCGAAAGCAGATGATATAAAATTAGTTGAAAACGTCAAAGAAGAGCTACAGCTTTGACGGGAAATTCAATTAAGAGAGCGAGGTCCGCCAAAAACGCCACTTTCCTCCTTCAATTATTCTGCAATATGAAGTCATCTAGCGACGAGTCAGAGTGCAAGAAGTAATTTCATGCCTTTCCTAACGGAATTCGAACACCGCTGTGGTATTTGTTGCGAATCATAATAAGAAATAAAATAGCTATAATGAATTAACTAATAAGACACATATAAAATCTTATAATGATTTAATGATTAGCAAATTTGTCTCACAAGTTCATTCTTAATTGGGCGCCACATATGTCTGGTTTTGTGTCAAAACAAAGCTACGCTTACAAAATATATATGCACGGTTAAGTGATTAGAAAGTTCGACTTTTGACCATGAGACCCGGGTTCGAATCTCATCGTGGCCAGGAAGCTGATTCAATGTTACCGGCCTGAAGACTTTGGAAAATGCTTGAAAACCATACCACGTTAAGATTGAAATTGGGTAGACGGGACTGTTCATCGATGGTTCTGCGAGCACTCAATCACAAGTCATTGTGACTGAATGTTTCAGCCTACAAACCATGTTCAAACTCTTGATCATGTCATATGAGGCGCACTCTCCCGGAAACTATAACTAAGGTCCGCTCATTATAATTGCAGTATAAACCACAGGTGGGCTCTGTGGTTATTAAATAAAAACACAAATGTACCTGAGCAAGCGTCTATAACAAGGATTGGCTAGCAGACAGGCATAATAGCAAATATACTTCGACTACTACCAATACTGCGAATAAATAGGAAAAGGGACAGATGTTACATCTTTAATCCGGCAAAGTTTTAATTTAATGCGAAAGATGTTTTTTTTGGTACCCATTCTGGATTAAAAGCCAGTCTGAACAATCTTCAAACCACGCATTTGTCTTTAACGGTTTTAACATTCTTAGCTATGAGAATTAGGACTGACATCCCATTCTCCAGTGTTATATCGACTTGTTTCCTGAAATGATAAAAGTTTGTTTGGTTTGGTGAACAATGATCATCAAATATGTCTTAGTAGATCCAATGAAAAATATCATGCTGATTGTCTATCTTCAGCTGTCGAACTTAGCTGAGAAGACATTTTGAGATGAGCTGCTTTATCAGCCAAACAGTTTTCACAGAAAATTGACTATGAAAAACCTTAAACATTGTAAAATAAATTATTCTGCGCCGTGAATTGTTGCCCCCTGAACAGAGATTATGTACTGTTCTAAATGCTGTCTTCCAGCAAGATAATTCTAATTGGTCTCTTATTTGCTCCATATGACTGACAGAAAACAGATTTGTATTAGGTTGGTGCAAAAATAATATGAGCTACTGAACTATTCGTTACTAAGTTTTGAATTTCGCTATTTAGGGGCTTTTTTAAAAAAAATAATGTGGATTAACTTGTATTACTAATGAGAACGAAAACAGTTCAAGCTTTAGTGGCGTTTAGCTTTCAACTGCAGCCCAATTTAGTATTTGTCGCCCAATCAATTATCCCTATTTTGAAATCACCTTCAGGTTTAGCCAGTTACCGGAAGTGAAAACATTGAAACATTTGGACTCTTGAGATAATTGTAAGTAAGAGATTTACTAGTAAGAAAGAATTCATAGAACGGCGTTCAAGGTCAGTGAGATTTTCTACCTGCTGATTATA
Organism: Acanthosepion lycidas; assembly: GCA_963932145.1. Classification (NCBI taxonomy): domain Eukaryota; kingdom Metazoa; phylum Mollusca; class Cephalopoda; order Sepiida; family Sepiidae; genus Acanthosepion; species Acanthosepion lycidas. The sequence goes on along the minus strand of OZ010600.1, from coordinate 45,877,728 downwards.
TTTTGACAAAAGTTGAATAATTCAATGATAACCAAATTTGAACAGTTGAATGGTGATCATATGTAATATAAATCTTCTAATATTCAGTGTGTATTACTGCAGAATTGAATTTCAAAATTATTGGTTAACAATCAACGATTTATTTCACAGATGTATCGTGAAATCATAAGATAAATAAAATTAATTGCATAAGATAGAAATCTTACGTACATAGTGAATAAGTAGAGATTTTAACCTTTTTTTTTTTTTACTGTTTTCTTAATATTAGGTTGGTGCAAAAATAATGTCGTATTTTTTAACGTCAAAAACCGACATTATTTTTGCACCAACCTAATATAAAGGATTTTACACTCATCATACTGTTTTGGCAGAAAAAATTTAAAATATTCAATAAAAAGCCTTTAAATTTTCAATTTGGAATGAAACTCCGTACATGGAATAAGCAGATGGGCTTAAGTGATTGATAACCATCGACTCTACGTCGACAGATTGACACACGTAGAGAGAAATAAATACGCATTATATAACAGTAAATATGATACTTGACTGATTCAACAACAGTAATTAAGGCAATGGAGAGCATTATTAAGCTAGGTAATTCAGTCATATTTTCACCGAATACTCCGTAATTGTAACCTTGTGCCAGATTAGGGTAGGTCACTTCAGTATCTACAAAATCTTTCTTCCACTATGAATTTCACTGTCATTTTGTACAATCGGGATCGTGTATAAGTTCATATACTAATTTTCTTTCTTATTTGGAGGGATCATGAACATGAAGACAGCATTTTTAAGCCAATCAAAATCAAAGTATAAATGCAGTTCAAGAATAAATGACTTTGTAAGTTTGTAAACGACGTCCAGCCGTACTCCTTGCAGATCGGGAATCTTACTCTCATTGTTGACTTTTTACATTGTTTAAAAATTTCTGAAGGAACTAATTCACTTTTTCAATTTAAAATTTCATCTCAAACGAATACTTTTATTATTAATAACAACTTTCATTAAACAATACAGTTTTTATTTTCAACATATATTCTACACTAACTTTTTATCTGTTTAATTTGTTTATAGACACACATTGGATGTGATTATTCAATTTGTTGTTCTGTACTTCACAGAACCGTGTAGAAATAATACACAAAAGCATTTTATTGTTTCATTTCTTTGATACGATACTACACTTGAATTTATGAGCAGCTTTGTCATATTCAGAAGCAACGCCACCTTTTATTGTCATTCATCCATTTCCAAAATCTATTTTCATAGTCGAGGAAAAAAAAAGATATTCCTCCTATTTCCCCCCCCCTCATCAAATATAACCTTTGTATACTTTACCGAAAATGCTTATATTATCGTCAGATACCGCTACAAGAGTTATTAAACAGCTGCTTACAAGTTAATTTATTCAACATTAACACGCCAGACGCAAATATAATTTATAGCCGCCGATTTTCCTTTCAAGTTGAGATATAAAAAGTCAATAGTTATAAACATAAAACAGTAAGATTATTATTATGAATAATAGGAGGAGTAGTAGTAGTAGTAGTGAAAGCACAGCATGCCAACAAAATGATGCTGAATTACAAATATACGATGCCCAAGATAACCAGCATGACAATCACTTCCGTAAGGGTATACCAGGCACATGCATCACAGCCAAATGAGCGTAATAATATTGACAGAATTTGATAAAAGCAGCGCATAATTTTTCAGGTGGTGTCCAGTTTGAAATATCTTCAGGTTGGATAACATAATCCACTCGGACGATCTCTGATTGAGAATGTTTCATAGTTCCTTGGTGTGATTACCAAGTCATCTTTACAAAATAAAATAAAACCGTTATCTAGACATTTGACCATTATGCTCCGCCACTACTCCCGCTCATGAACAAAGATGCACATTATGTCAGCTTCTATAGGCGGATGGGTGACGTTCCCAAGTGGCTACGGTCAGGCAATTAAGAAGCAAATCTACGGTATTGAATGAGAATATTCACTGAAACCTATTTTAATTAACCAAAACAAAATATGTACATATTAACACTTGCAATCAGTTAAGATCAGAAGACATTACAGCCAGCTTGGATTAGCATCAGAACATTTAGTAGTAGTAGTAGTAGTAGTAGTAGTAGTAGTAGTATTGTTGTTGTTGTTGTTGTTATAAAATATTAGGTTGGTGCAAAAATAATGACGTAATAATGTCGTTTTTTGACGTATTTTTAAACGTCAAAAAACGACATTATTACGTCATTATTTTTGCACCAACCTAATATCATACAACTAAAAACTGGATGATTTCCAATGATTGCCAATCCGATTACACTGCATAAAATTACTAAATATCTGTGATGATTTTTTGATAATAAATAAATCTTTTTGCTTTTATAAAATTCATATATGCATAATGAATTTTTTTTCCTCTTTTTGTATGTTACAAGATTCTAAAATGTAAATCAGTGAATTAACTCCTGCTATCATGGGCTTACGTTACAAAATGAACAATGCGTCCCAGTAAGAAAGAGTAATATTTCAGGAATGGAATGTAAAATAAATTAATTTATGTTGAAATTAATCTTTTAAAAACACTAGAAATTTCCAACGACAAAAAATATTTTGTTGCATAATCTGTAATAATTCAGCATCAATTTTCATAATAAAATATTAAATTCCGAAATTTAGTTTATTTTTTATTAAGTTTCTTCGTACTAGAATCACGAGTATAATGTATAATGCTAAAGTTTGGATAAATGTTTTGAGCAGACGATCCTGTGGCTTATATTTTTATGTCTAATTCTCATGCAGAAAGCAGGAGTTCTAACGGATAATTTTTAAAATCCTCTCTTCTAGAAAGACTGGTGCTATGCTGTCTTCCCACAGTAACGGTGGTGATGTCGGAAAGCAATAACAATGAATATATATTCGGTTTCCTCTACTATGAAGAGAAACAGACAACTGTATCGGCCTTTCAAATAGAAAAATTAGAAAGAAACATAACATAATTTTATGCAATTTTAATACAAGAAGGCCAATTGTGTTCCATTTACAGATTGCTGGAACCGAAAAGTTCAGCGGAAATCATTAAAAAATAAAATAAAATAAAATAAAATAAAACATCATCGACGATAATAATGATTATGATGATGATGATGATCTAATGTTGGCCAATAGAATCACTCAATCCCGGTTAGGAAATCAGAAGTAATTATAGTACACAAAGAAAAGAAAATCTGATAGATCAGTGAGTAAAAACGAATTAAAAACTAGATTGCTACGAGGATCTTGCCAGAGAAAAAAAAAAAATGTGAAAATAGCATTACTGCTCATAATTATTGGAGAACATGGAACAGTTCTGGTAAGCATTTTGAAAAAAAAAAGAAGCAGGAATAATTCGAAATCAGAGAAACGCGTGAAACTCGTTGGACAAGAGCGTTAGTAAAACATTGTGTAAAGTAATGTCGATATGAGACATGTTGTCACTTGATCTACAGTTTAAAACCTCAGCGTCCACTACATGAAAAATCCAGATAATAATAATAATAATAATAATAATAATAATAATAATAATAACGACAAGCAATAGAAATGTTTGGCCAATTAACAAAATGTTATGTTATAAATCAAAATAGATTTGGAAAATCTCTAATACAAAAAATTCAACGCAGATGAAAACAAAAGAAAATTTATTAACAAATAGCAACAAAAATAAATGAGAGACTAAAAATAATAAGCGAGAATATAAAAAAACAAAGGCAACATCAATTGAAACAAGATTTTAAAAGCATCTGTCCTTGTGTTTCTCTTTTCACTCCCTCTTTCTTTTTCTTACTCCCTTTCTCATTCTCTTTCACTCTTTAATACTCTTCCTCTTTTCTCTCTTTCTATCTATCCTTATCTTTCCGATACCCTGTTTTCCATTGCTCTTTCTTTCTTTTTCGCACTCACTAAACATCTCTCTTATTTTTCCATCCCTCTCACTCTGTCGGTAAACTTCTCACTTAGTCTCATTCTTCTGTTTTCTCATTTTCTGTTTCTTTCTGACTTTTCCCATTTGTCTCATTTTCCTCTCTTTGTCTCTCTAATCTCTCTCTCTCTCTCTCTCTCTTATTAACTCTTTTTGCATTCACTCTTTCTCTTTTCATATATCTATGTATTTTTTATCCTAATCAATGTGTTCATTTGCATCTCTCTTTCCCTTATTTTTCTCTCTTCTTTTCTCTTTTCTTCTCTCTATATTTCTCTTTACCATTTACTGTTTTCTATCCCTTCTATTCGTTCTTTATCTCTCTCTCTCTCTCTCTCTATATATATATATATATATATATATATATATATATATATATATATATATATCTGATCTTACTTTCTCTTCTTCCAACTCTATCTGTCTCTCTCTCTTGCTTTTCCTTTTTTCCATTTTATCTCTCTTCCTTTGTCTCTCTTCCTTTATCTACTTCTTTTCTATTCACGTTCTCCTGTCTAAACATCTATAATTTTCTCTTCCACTCGTTTACCTCCGACTCCTTCTCTCTTTCTCTCTTTTATATTTTTTTTAATTTCTGCGCTTTTCTTTGCACTTTTCATCACTTTTGCTTTTTATATATAAACCAATTTAATACTCTTCATGACCTCTTCTCTAATTCGTCTACATTATAATCATCATCGGCATCATCATCATCATCATCCTACTACTACGACTACTACTACTACTACTAATACTACTACTACTACTACTAATAATAATAATAATAATAATCAGATTTTTTTCATAATTTTCAAACTAAGGAAGGGAGGAATTCCTTTCTCTGCATTTAAAACAATAGAATTCTACCCAAAAATTAAAGATTAGGAAGAGGGAGGAAATTCCAATCTTGTTTGTCTGATTTGTACTTCCGTCCCTCTTCCTTTAATTGCATTCTGACTAATCAACAAAAGATACCCTAACAAAATTGAATAAGAAACTGCGAAAGTTGCTGTGAAATTCCTATGTCTGTAGAAGTTGTAGGAAGCAAATTGGTTCTCCGGAACCAAATATTTTCATCTAAAAGATATTTACTAAGCTTAGATTAGTCCAGCATAGAAACAAATAAAGAGAAACGGAAGATAGGCAGTATGCTTGCCCTGAAATCCTTGCCTTTAACAGGGCTCGAACACCGACCACTGACGCTATTTGTAAATACACTAATATCGCATTGATAAAATAGCCTTACAGTTTAAGATCAAAACAGCACCAGTCACAAAAGATCAAATTTAGCCATGAGAAAAGAAATGAACTTGAGAATCTCATCAAAATCTAAACTACTAAATTAAAGATTTTAGAATGACGATACAAAGCAACAGAAATAAACTGGAAAAATTGACAGTGCTTCATCTAAGAAATATAATAGTATTACGTATAGTACATGATTATTACTTCTTATAGCAACTTGATATAAATAATCAAGGGAAATAAGTTGAAAGAAATATTAGTAATATATATATATATATATAACTAATAATGCTTCATTTAATGATGCTCGATTACTTATCAGACGCCTGCTCAGGCACATTAGTACTTGTGGTTTACACTGAAACTATGCTAAACGGACTTTAGTTATCAACGGTTTGACAAGGTCAGTACGATCAAACCTTCAGTCAAGATGGCTTGTGACAGTTCTGTTTTCACCCGCAAGGCATGAGTCAAACTGTCGTACGGTTTTAGGGCACCTTCTACTGGTGCCGCTAGCAAGGATTACCACCCCGACAGATCGACCATAGTGAGATTTGAACCTGAGTCTTAAGGTGGAAAACGATTTAACTACTCGGCCACGCTTCCGTACTTCATTATATTCAATAATTAAGTCAAGAAAACATAAACGTTACAGTTGGGCAAATACTATCAGCTAAATTGTTTTACAAAAGAATCGGAGTAGAGGGAATGAACGCACTTTACAAACACTGGTTAACTAGACTTAGTTTACGCTTCGGATTTACGGCCATATCACATTGAAACAACGGTTCCCGTATGATCACAGACGTTTAGCACCGTCGAGCCTGGTTAACACTTAGATGGGTGACCGCTTGGGAATATCAGGTTCCGTAAGCTTGGATGTGCGGGTGGTGCAATGGTTAATGGATTGGAGATCCGAGTTTCAATTTCCGTTGGTTTCCTTTGGAACAAGTATGACTCCACCTCTTCTCCCCCAGCTATGGACTAATTAGCAAAACTTGTATCACTAAACCATTATCTCAAAAAACATTCTTACAATAAGTTTTGGTTTTAAATAACCAGCAAAGAGTTGATAAACCGTAAAAACGAATCAATCAATCAACATCGATCTTCGAACGATTGCATAATTTTGAAATGTGAATAAATTTAGCTGGTATTTTTTAAGACCAAAATTTTTTACGCACTACATTTTTTAGACACTGCATTTTTGTATATATTTAGTTAGCAGGTGTCTTCACGCAAGTCTTAAGAAGCTTGCGTCAGAAATGTACTAGGTTCAATCCACATAGAGTGCTCTATTTTTGCGGACTGTTCTAGAATTAAACTTAGTAATTATCATTTGTATTCTTTTTATTCGCCTGTAATAAAGTTAGCCGTGAAGTTTGCTGCAGTTTACAAATTACTCTATTTTGGAGCGACTATGTCTTTTTGAACAGCTGATGAGATATCTTAGGATAATTTTCTTTTTTTTTTCTTTTTTTTCTTTTTTTTGGTGACTCTGTCGCGAGAAATTTACTTTCTAGAACAGCTGATGAAATATCTCGTAAGAAATTTATTTGGCCTTATTTATTTCACAGGTCTTTTTTAATCTGCCAATAGTAAATCAGTAAATAGTGAGTGATGTGAAATCAATGATTGCTCTGAAGCAGCTTACGAGATATTTCAGTGATATGATGTCATACAAAATCAACCAGATTCTAAGGAATCAATTTTTAGGGGGGGGGGGAGTAACTATATTTTCGTTTCCATATCTCTTTCAGTTTTATTTTTATTTCATTTTTTTATAGAATTTGCGCAAATGTTTCCGGTATTCTGCAAAATAATTTTTAGTTGGTGCAAAGTCAATCAGACTCTGACGAAATTATAAACAAAATAAAACCAACAAATCAATCTGCACTATAGAAAATTTCATCTGAAGAACTTCAAAGAATTGACTATTCGAACATTCACGCTTCACAGGATTAAATCATATTAGAACTTATATTTACAGAAGCCCAAATCTAATCATAGACGGTTAATTATTTATTTTTCCCAAACGCGCGAAATACCAGTCGTGTTCGTGTTCTAATCGCTAAGCCTACTGCCCCAGTACCAGCAGAGTTGGTGAGGAAAAGGGACATATTCAAATTTCGTCAGGGGTTTAATCTTTTGTGATTTACTATGTTTAACTTAGCCTGTCACAAGGTCACAGTTATGAGGTACCTGATGTAAATCGGATCACATTTTCTATGACCATCGCGCGCCAGTACAAACTGATTGCAATATTAGATAAAATTACATTTTAGGCTGGTCGATTCTTTTTAATCTAGAAAATGAAAGAACTGGTTCTTTCAAAATCACTTACACATTCAATTCTGTAGCAAACTAGTCTTGCAGACTGTAATGAGTTCGATACTTACTACGTGTTCGAGATTCAATATTTCTTGCGAAGGGTTTCTTCTTTTTTAGGCATAGTGCCTCTAAATGGCTCTCCACAAATTCCTATCTATGTAGTAATGTTTGAGTATTGGGTGTGTGACTTGCGGTAATTTTCTCTAAACGTGAATTCTTCTTCCGTGGATGTGAGAGACTCTCTGCCTTTTCCCTGTCGCGTAGAACATTTATATATCTTCTTGTCACTCGGTTGTTCCATATCCTAAGAACAGTTGGTCAACCACTTGTGTACATGCTGGAGGCGACTACTGACATCTTGTCTGAGACACAAATCGACACCTGGTGGCTAGAAAATCAACTTCCAGGTTAACCCGCTGATGCATCTGGCTTCTCTGATGCTGTAGTGTGACTGCGTGCAAAGTCAATTTTAGTATTATCTGAAGTGAGACCGGTACATATAGGAGTCATCACTTTTCTTAGAACAAAAGCTTTTTATTGGCATCAAATTCGATTCAGAACATCTCGACATTTCCGGAGTGAATAACATATTGAAACCAAATCCAATTCTAGGATGGTGGGGCTTCTTACTCTTGTTGGAGGAGCCCAATGTCTTCAGGGGTGTAGCCATACTCACAATGTTTGGCTATTAGTGAGACTATTTAACCCATAGTTCATTGTTTCGTTTCATAATCCTTTTCGGTGGGCTTGTAGATAACTTGGCGGTGCCCATCTCCTCTCCAATACTTGGCCGCCAGCCGAAACCACTAATATGATGCTAAACGGCGTGCGACAGGGATGCATACTTTCATCCACGTTGTTCAACCTATTTCTAGAGAGAATCATGCATGAAAACTTGAACGACCATGATCCTTCAATCTCTATCGGTGGTAGACTTGTTTGTAACTTACTCATTTTGCAGACGACATTGGCCTCATAACGGGTAGTAACAGTAAGCTCCAGGACTTGACCAACAAACTTGTTGAAAGAGATCTTGAATGGGGTCAGACCCGAGAAATCCTAGGTAATGGGGAATAGCACAAACAGTAACCCCTGTGTCAACATTACTATAAATTCACTGGAAACAGTGTCCATTTTTACATACTTAGGCGCAATCTTCTCTAAAGATGGTACCTGTGACTCGAAAATCCGCACACGGATTTTCGCAGACATGGTAGCGATGGCCAAATTGACAAGAATATGGTGGAGCGAAATCTGCTTTCTAAGTACAGACTGTACAAATCGTTGGTAGTTTCCATTCTCCTATATGGATGTGAAACGTGAACAATTTTGGCAGATACAAAAAGAAGGATCCAAGCGTTTGATAACAAATGTATGAGAAAACTCCTTGGCATTTTCTATTGGGAACAAAAAACCAATGAGTGTGTGCGGAAAAGGGTTGAAAGTTTTGTGGGAAACCAGGAACATCTTCTCGCTACTACCAAACAGTTAAAAATAGCGTGGTTTTGACACATTACAAGGCACGACAGGGCACCGTTTAAGGTAGACGTAGGAGAGGACGCAAATGGAAAACTGGTTGAACAAGGTCAAATAATGGACAGGTATGACTGTACCAGAATTATTGATGGCTGCCGTTGATAGACCGTTGTGGAAAAGAGTGTAGTTTCTGCATTCGGATCCGCCCTACGATTACAAAAGTCAAGGGGACGATGATGAATGTTTTGAAGAGTTGTTCTTCTCCTAAACGGGTTGCAACCCAAGGCTTATAGGATCTAGTTTGCCCTGCTATTTACCCATAGCTGGGGATAAAGAGAGATGGAATGGATTCATAACTTTCTCAAGTGTATTTGCACGTAAGGGAATGTAACGAGCTCGACTGGAATTCGAACTTGGGTCTCCGATTTCTCAATCCGAGCCGCTATCCATTACTCCACTGTGCATCTAACCAGGCTTCTCTCTTTTTCTCTAATTTCCCTTTATCTTCTTTTCTTCTTTTTCCCTTCTTTTTCTATAATTGCTACTTAAAATTCTCTCTTTATCAATAACACAATTTGGCTTTTTTAACAGGGTTTATCTTTACACCTCTTTTTCTTCGTCACTTTCTCTCTCTCTCTCTCTTTCGCCTCGTGGGGATCGGAGTAACAAGACATATAACTCATTATATGTGAAACTTTTTCAAAGTGGTGAACACTGTTTCTTTACACTATTCCGAGTCACTCAGTTTTTTTCTAGTCAGTCTATTCTCTGTTGTAATGAAAATTATAAAATTGTTTCATAACTGTATTCAATTGAAGGATAAATTATGGTAAGAAGAGTGTGTTACGCCAAACTTCCGAATAGAGAAGATCTTACATACTACAGCCAGGCTAATGTGAATTTAATAAACAGCATTTTCTTGTGCCCTAAAACTGATCACTGACATCCATGACAAAAACGAAACTATCCCAACCAGGAAGTCAGGCAACAAAGAGAAGCGAACTCTCATTACTGTGAACAGATCTGCAAGAAAAACTTGATAATCATCGAACTCAGTCAACACTGAATATTAGAAAGTCGGCCTTTTATTCAGAAGTAAAAATTTATTTTAAATGTAAAATCCTTCGTACTTTCTGGAATAAAGAGCGATCATAATTTAAAATTAGACTAATGTCTTAACCATTGTTGTTATGATCACAACGTTTCAGTCGTTGTGATTCTAGCCTTGTGATATCATGTCTTGTTCAGTTATTTCTACTTCTGTTTCCACTTAGTCTGAGTATATATATATATATATATATATATATATATATATATATATATATATATATATATATATATATATATATATTATATATTTATTACCCAGCCCACAGATTGAACTTACAATTACTATGTCACGAAATACATTAACCAACGCTTTAATTCTCTAGGCCCTAATGACATAACAACATCGCGACCGTAAGGACTAGGAGTTCAATACTTGGGACGCGTAATACAGTTATATGCTCGAACTAGCAATAATTGAACAATTAACCAAGCCGACGTTACCGTAGATTTGGACAACAATGAGAACAATCTGTCCCTGTAGATTGAATAAAGAGTTCAGTCGAAATTCCACGAAGGTTACGCGTATTAAGACACCTGAAAAGGCCAAAAGGCACAACGGTCAAAACATTATAATCTTAACAACAAATGTGAGCATATTACTAAGAATATAAATATATTCTCGTGCAAAATACAACACAAATGGAAGTGAAAATTGTCTACACCGAACGAAAGTGCCCAAATTTACCGTTAAGACATCGGTGGTTAACTGTGCCTAACGTAATTTTTCAATTTGAATCACAACTCTGCTCAAAATAATTGATCCGCCTCTAAACTATACCTAAAGTATATCATTTGACGTACATCGACGAGGGTTACTGAAGTGTTCACGGTCCGATTCATTTTCGAAATTCTGACCAACTGACCAGAATTGTTCGGTTCTTTTTAAACACCTCTTCGTATATATATATATGTATGTGTGTGTGTGTGTGTGTGTGTGGACGTAATAGATTTGGCCTATATCGCTTGAAACCATGGTAACATGATTAGCTGATCATCTAATTTTTGAAACACACACACACACATAAATATATATATATATATATATATATATATATATATATATATATATATATATATATATATATATATATATATATATATATATATAGCGAAGTCAGGTATTTACTGGAATGTTACAGGAGCAGATTATTTTACTTGCATCTTTAGCGAAGGATCGTATAAAAGAGTTCCACTTGAAGTCGGTGTGAGTTTGACGTCAATATTCTCTCAAGGCATGGGCCTCCTCAAGGAATCATCCGTTCATCGTGACTGGGGGTAGTTCGGGGTCTGATATGTGTCATTAATGGACATTTTCAAATGGTTTAAGATTATTATAACAAAATATAGCAAAAGGTAGTTCATAAAACATAGATTCATTAATATTTTGTTTTCTAGTTTATCTATAAATAGCAGGACAGACCGAGTTCTATAGACTTATCTATAAATCATTGTTGATCGTTTTATTTAATCGCTTCCTTATGTTATATTTCTCCTTTATTTCACTATTTAACTCTGCTACGGTGGAGTAGTGGATAGCGGCTCGGCTTGAGGAATCGGAGAGCCGAGTTCGAATTTCAATAGAATTCATTACATTCACTTAAGAAAGGTATGGATCCTCTTCTTCTACCCCCCAGCTATGGATAAATAGCAGGACAGACCGGGTTCTATAGACTTAGATGGTAACTGATCTACTGCAGATAGAAATGGCCACCTACTGCGAGAAATAATCTGACTCGTCAGCCATGTATGGACAGATACATGATCGCTTAAGTGTGTATCCCGAATGGCACATAACTAACTGACAATATTTATTTGATTCATTTTTCTGCTGATGTTGCCAACTGACCTCCACCCCATGTTTTCAATGCTGGACTGACTTCCTTCTCATTAGTAATACAAAAATCGCAAAATTCAAAATTTATTTATCGTCTCTGATTTTTTTTTCTCTCTCTCTCTCTCTCTCTGTGTGTGTGTGTGTGTATGTATTTTTTCGATTGAATTTTTAATCTTTTGTACTTTATGTGCTTCTCTATCAAACCACTTTTACCTTTTTTATTATCGTCTGCTTCTTTCAGCTTCTTTTTTTTCCTTTCTCAAGCAATCTCTTCAGTTTCCCCCCCCCAAAAAAAAAACATTTGAATATTTTCATTTCTTACTTTCTCTTTTAAAATAGTTCTCTGTTCTAATCTATTTTTTTACTTTCCTTTTCTTCGAAAACTTCCATTTTTTTTCTTTCACATCCCCACTCTTTATAAATCACTTCTATCTTCCTCTTTTTCTATCCGTCTTTTAATCTTGTCAGTTCTCTCTCCTTCTTTTACTTTATCTATCTCTCTTTCTCTTTCAATCTCCTTTTCCCTCTTTCTTCGTCGATTGCTATCTCGCTCTTTTTCTTCTTGCATTCTCAAACACCCACTTATATCTTTCTAATCCTGCATTTTACTTTACCACTCTCTCTCTATCACTCTCTCTCACTCACTCACACACACACCTAGCCATTTTTCTTCATATCAGTTGACAATGTCTATTTCTAATCAGCTTACCATCGACATTTTCCCGCCACTTTATCAAACCATTTCTCTTTTGCCCCCAACGTTTCTAGCGTGACGTTCGCCAACCCAACCGATGACACTGACACCTTCGATTCTCACGTCCTGCTTGCCTCGCGGGCCCTCATGTCACTAGCCGATCCCCTAGTGACGCCTTCATCACTCAAGGTCTACGCCAAACCCCACAGAAGGTGTCCGAGTTCTGTGGAAAAAAATTATTTCAAATCGCCGCCGAGGGAAAAATTTTCGTGCGATTCCTCTCTGCCATGCTCACTTTTTATAAAACCCACACTAAGATGCGTTTCGTCTAATACATACATATATATATATATATATATATATATATATATATATAGAGAGAGAGAGAGAGAGAGAGAGAGAGAGAGAGAGAGACAGTGAGACAGGCAGACAGATAAAGAGGGAGTGAAATAGACACATGCGTAGTTAAATCAAAAAATAAGTTGCCAAATAATGAAAATATCCCGCCTTGTTAATTCACTTAATTCAGTGAATATTAATCACCTACGTTGAATATTATACCAAAAATTAATTTAATAACTATGTGTCATGCTATGAATTTGTCCTTCACGCACGCACACACACTCATATATATATATATATATATATATATATATATATATATATATATATATATATATATATGGTACAACAGAAATACTTCCCATATATACCTTCCAGAAATACCTGACACATAATAATAAAATATTAGCTAAGTGAAGACATCATTGCCACTTATGTTTTACCATTATGTGGGAGGTATTTCTGGAGGTGTATATGTGGGAGGTACTTCTGTCGCACCCTGTGTTATGGTGACATTCATCAAACACACACACACACACACACACACACACACACACATATATATATATATATATATATATATATATATATATATATATATGCGTGTATGTGTGTGTAAAGTTTCAGATATATTAGGTTGGTGCAAAAATAATGTCGTAATAATGTCGTTTTTTAACATATTTTTAACGTCAAAAACGACATTATTATGTCATTATTTTTGCACTAACCTAATAACTAAAATACATAACCGTAAAAAGACAATATGGATAAAGACAAAATGAAAACTTATCTTAGCCGTCGCGTTTCGTCCTCTGAAGGACATTTACCTTGAAAAAGTGCATCAGATGATGAATCACGTTGGTTAAGATAAGTTTTCCTTTTGTCCTTATTCATATATATATATATATATATATATATATATATATATATATACAAACACTGTAACGTGAAGAAAATTGCATCCTTCTAAAGGACGGTGCTGACTTTGATCTTGAACTGTGTTTGCATGTTATTGGTGAGAAGACATTCAACGTGTTCCGTTAACTTGTGGTGTAGTAAAATTCATACCTGTTTGTCGCCGTCTGTGCCTGAGCTATAAAATATGACGTTTGGTGCGATAATGTTCAGTGTGTTGAAAGCAGCCAAATGCAAACTGGTGTACTTTAACGGAAATGAACTCGTTCTAATTGAGCCCGATTAGGAAACTGTTTGACAGGTCTCGAACTGTCGCACAATTCTGTACGCTCCTTTCAAAGAATTGTTGTGTATGTTGCATGAGACGTTCCGCACTATCTTCAAACAAGAGGTTAATACGGAAACCTCCATCAAAACTGGAAATTAATAACACTTAATGAACTCGAGAAAAATATTTTTTCTGGAAGATTGTTTTAATAGAAAAATTTCATAAATTTCAACTGACAATATCACTGGCTCCTTGGTCAATGAATGTCGAAAGTTTCCTTATAAAGAAACGGGTAATATTGTCATTACCATACCTTAATCCAGGTTCTGGTTGGCCACCAATGCTCACGAATATGTATACATTCTATGGGCAGCAGTGGTAGATCAGAGTAAACGTAGTTCCAGTGGTGCCAACATGGATTCTAGGAAATCGTTTACTTGCAGTAAGACTACGTTGTAATACCCTCGCCCATGCAGCAAGCTCACCCGGGGGATAGCCAATTAGAGTATTCAATGATGACGGCAGGTTCTGACTCATGTAAATGATGGTCTTTTGCCTTTACAATAGAGACCTGCGGAGAGATAGTTTCAACAGCCTATTCGCACAACTTACATGTCTAACCCCGGGCATGATCGGGTGAGGTAATATCAATTTTAACTTTCGCTATCTTTTGGTGTTTGAGCAGGGGACAGCGCCATGTACATCCGGAATATTGGACATACCGTTTTACACCCATTCTTGCGACAGAAAGGGCCATGTGTTATTTCAAAAAGGATAGGACCACGCACATGATACTCATGTTACCCTGCGAGATGTTTGACATTTTTACTCACTGGCACAATCTCCAGACCTGTGCCCTATAGAACATGTGTGGGATATAATAAAACGACACATGATTCGTCCAGTTGGATCACTCACAACTTTTTTTCATGTATTGCTTTAAAAGGTGAAAGAACCGTGTAATACTGCATCGCAGGATGTTAATCGCTATTAGGCATGATTGTGTACATGTAAGAGTACAGAAATGGGTTAATATCCACAGCACCGACACGTCTTACCCCCGAAACTCCCGACCGGGAACCCGCGTTTTTTGGAGCCGCGTTGTGGTCTCTGCCATTTTTCAGTACTGTTTTATGGCCATCCGTTAATTTTAAAATTATTTTTAAACTGACGTTACATTATCAATCATCAACTTATATTATTAGTGTGTCTGTATAGCCGGCGCGATGCTTATAACGCAGGAACCCCCGACAAGGTTATTTTTTTTTTGCTTTTTGTACTTTTTACTTTTTTCTATCTAAGTTATATTATCAGTCATTAACTATAATAATCGACGGGACTGGTACTTACTGCCCTGAACCTCTCAACCGCGTTGACGCCCCATGCAACTGGAGAGTGGTGGGGAAAGTGCTAATTTTATTAGCGCTTATTTTTTTTAAATATCTGCGTAAAAATTCAGGTAGTGTATATCTGTAAAAGGAAAATATGAATAAAGTTTTCCTTTTATCTTATATATATATATATATATATATATATATATATATATATATATATTGGCAGCAGTCCTTCTTTTATGACTGTTTCATTGAATGTGATGGGCAAGAAAAGTGTTTCATTGTTTTTATCGTGTTCTTACGGTTTATCTTTCGTGATCATTGTCCCAAGCACATTCGGCTAATTCATTAACCATTTTCCAATAGCTAATTGTTAGTATATTTTTCTGTGTTTGTATTCTAAGTTGTGTTGTATAGCAGGTATTAGCAATTCAACGTTGAGCTGCCTTCAAACACTTATAACACGTTGCGGCTCATTTGAAAGCCAGTTATATTTAGTGCTTGATTAAACTTTGTCATAAAGTGTATTTCCATTATCTTTAAACGTTTTTTACAATAAAATTCTTTTAGAATGACATTTTTATCTGCAAGGATTGTTTATGGGTGTGAATAGTTGTGTGTGAGTGTTTAAGCGCTTCCATATTGTACTAGGATCACTGAAGTGGAATGTGAAGATTCAACTTCAGAATTAAATTTATATGATTATTTGTTTATTTCAAGAATTAAAATCTTGTATGAGACAACGAAGTTAAACTACATTTGCTGGTTTGAAGTTTGGATGCCATAGGCGTGTTGTTATTGACAATTAAGCAGCTGCTAGTTTTTTATTCTTTAGTATGTGTTTGCTAGATTTAACGGGTGAAATATATTGTTTTACAATACATTTACATGGCAAATTTATCGTGTTTATAAATTTAATGCAAATCTCTGCAGTAAAAGATAATCATGTTTTGCTGTGCTGTATTTTTGAGTTTTTGTGTCAATTAACACACACACACACACACACACACACATATATATATATATATATATATATATATATATATATATATATATATATATATATATATATGAATTTACAACTGCCCTAAATTAAGATATCTATGACATCTTAATTTAGGGCAGTTGTAAATTCATATATATATATATATATATATATATATATATATATATATATATGACTTCTTAATTTAGGGAAGTTGTAAATTTCATATATATATATATATATGACTTCTTAATTTAGGGCTCGTGATCTTCGTTTTGTGAAGTCAAGCCATGATATATATATATATATATATATATATATATATATATATATATGGGGGGTCTACATATATATATATATATATATATATATATATATATATATATATATATATATATATAATAAATGCGAATGTCAGTGTGTCACTTTGTAACACTTTTTCGACTTTACTCCTAGAAGCCGTAGCCCAACATATCATATCGTACAATTTTGGAATCAGATCGACTCCGTGAGCAAATTTAAAATATTGCGAGTCCGCACACTCAATCATGAAATTTTGCATTCCCAAGTTTTCATTATCGCGATTTTTTTCGTTGATTTTTTTACGAGATTTTTTACGATAATTTTTTTGAACGATAACAATTTTTATAACTTGGAAATAAATTTAGGAATAAGGGCAATTAATTGCGAAATTTTAAAAGGTAATCTTAAATATTAATGCAGTACTTAAATGCAATTTTGAGTTCTTCTGTAATTTTTTCTGTATTCTTGTCTATCGCATCTACTCCTCCCTATCTATTGTGCTGAAGGCCTAATCAAGAGACCTCCGCCGAAGCTTGCTTAAACGCCCCTCGTTTTTAAGCTAGTGTACATATATATATATATATATATATATATATATATATATATATATATATATATATATATGAATTAATAAACTTATCAAAACGAAAAGCAGCCAACAAGAAAACACAGCAACCGGGTTTACCGGGGCTAGAGCAGGAATATACTCCAGAAATATCTAAAATCAAATACTCTGTCGTGTCCAAGTTTTACACATTGCTTGAAACCTTTAGTCACAATGAAGTAGAGTCTTCAGATATTTATGGCGCATACATATATATATATATATATATATATATATATATATATATATATATATATATATATATATATATATACATGTAAATATAGATAACTAGACTCGTTTCGAAAAACCCCCGAATTTTTGATTTGCAAATAATCAAATCAATCTCCAGGGAAAAAAGGTTTTAAAAAAAGAAAGAGCTACAAACATGAACTACTGTCGAACAAATCGCACAGATGCAGGTCTGAAACCCAAAGAAAAAAAACCGATACGAGTAGACAACTAACTAACAAAAGAGCTCAATACAATCGTAGAGCAGACCTAGATACACCTAGGTAGGTTTGTCTCGCTCACTATGTGTATCTATATATATATATATCTATATATCTATATATATATATATATATATATATATATATATATATATATTACAATGAATCATTCATACAAAAATTAGTAAATTAGTAAAGTTAGTGATATAAAATGGCGAAATCCCTTCGCTAAGAAAATTTTAAGGATGTATTAACCTACCAATCACTCGATGAATGTTATGATCCTTGTTTTGTTTTTAAATTATAAGCTGTATTAGGTCTGTCTTATATATGCAAGTACTTTCGACTGTACATTCAGTCATCTTCAGGTATGGAAATTATTTTATTTTTAGTAAAATTCAGGTAGCATCCGAGACGAAAAATATAATGCGAATCAAAATATGCTTTTTGAAATGTGTTATTGATAACGGACGCAAACTTGTGGAGCATGCAGTCGCAACGCTAAGGTTGATTTTTTTTGAAAATTTAAGTGAGTGCGCTTTTTACTAATATGGCAATTTTAAAATTTTTTGTTGTAGGAGTTTATCAGTCAATGTGGCATGAATTAAATAGTTCAATAAGTAATGTCTCGGTTGTTATCCCGAAAATTTGCACGTCGGATGCTACCTGAATTTTACCAAAAACAAAATAAAACGCAGGGTAATTTTAAAAGATATTTTTAGTAAAAAAAAATGTGCCTTATACGCCGTCAAATGCGGTACATTGAAAATCGGAAAAATGCTAAAGTAAAAAGATGTGACTGAAAACTTTCATTGTTTTTACAAGGTACTTTTTGTTTTTCTTAAACAAATTCTGTTCTTTGTGCATTACTACAAACTTAGCTAATGTCGTATCGATTATCTTTTCATTTCCATTTATTATCTTTCGCAATCATTGACTGGCAGAAGGGGACAGATATAAAAATTTATCGTTTTTGAATTCAAAAGTTCAGCTTAAGGATATCAAAGTGGCGGCTATAATTTTACAAATAAAAATATAACTTACGGCTATCGGTGATTTTACAAGAGAATTACTTCCTCAGTCAGTTGTGTCACAATGAAGAAAAAGAGAATGAGATAACTTTCAGGCATAATCGTCTCAGCAATTACCCACAATTCTGTCAACCAGAAAGCGAATATCAAAGAACACAAACAAATGGCTTTGCCACTCAGTAAACATAAACATATTATTTAGTAGTCATTAATAAATTTTCATTTCAGAAAGAGACAGTATATAATCTGTAAATTAACACCTGTTTTAGCAAAAATATATGTAAACTTGTATTTAGAGATTGCATTGATATAATAAATTTTAAAAGTACATGAGTACAAAAAATATTCTTACACGTAATCTTTTCTTTTCTTTACTCACATTTTTTTTTTTTTCGTAATTACCCTTTTTCGTTTTTGCTTTTTTGTTTTTTTTTGTTTTTTTGTCGTATTTGCTCGTTTTTTCAATCGGTTTCCTTTGGGGATAATTTTTTTTTTTAGTAGTAACTTATTTTAACTAGATTTACACGCTATTTTTTCTTTTAACTATTATTTAATATGTAAATAAATATCTTGATTAATTTATTTTAGCCAATTTTGGTTATATGTTGTTTCTCTTAGTTTTTAAACGAATTTCTTCTGTTAAGGATAATTTTGGAGGAGTAACCTATTTTATCTAAATTTACACGTTATGGTTTCTTTTTTTTAACTAGTATTTAACATATAAATATCTTGATTAATTTATTTTTAAGCAATTTTAGTTAAATGTTATTTCTCTTAGTTTTTAAACGGAATTTATTAGAGTCTCAATCAATATCGCAAATGATTCATACCGCATTTTAGGAGTTTTCTTTTTATAAATAACCTAAGTCATTTTCATCACTCTATTGTAAACATTTTGATAAGTGTAGTTAAGAAAAAATAAAAATAAAAAGGAAACTTATAAAAAGAGAAAACCCAAAACAAATAAGATATAATAAAGAAGTTAAAAGGGTAGAAAGAGAAAGAAAAGTACCCCGTAAGACGAGCCAATATAACAAATCGTCTTTATTTCATATATATATATATATATATATATATATATATATATTTGTTTTTTTTCTCTACTTCCAAAAACACCGTCTTGGCCGGATGTAGAAAGATCAATACCATCAAGCATACCCGATCTATAACATCGAATAGCCCAAGTAAAGTCTTGATTAGTTGCTGTTTTCTGGGGGGAACTTATATAATGCACGTCCTGGAGCTAGTGGCAAATTTTATTCTGGGTGCGGGCCGAATACTGATCATATTCGGTCAGGTCGCCCATCGAAGTTGTTCTGTTGTTTATTTAGACTCGAAACTTCTAGTGACATGGGAGCAACAACACTGACGACGCACCTAGATTCGGCACTTAAAGGTGTATTTTTAATAGTACAATGCCACTTGAAAAGTCGAAAATTTAAGTAAAGCCAATTTTCCAAGCTAAGTACAGTGTAACCCGGATATAAGAGAGTTGTCGGGACCGGTGACGAAGTCTCTTATATCCGGGTTTATCTTATATCAGGGTCTCTTATATCCGGGTTCTACTACTCAATGCTGGTAAAATTTTCAGGATATACTTGTAAACACATGTTTAATATATTATGTAGGTTTTAACATATAATATCTGTTCTTATTTAAAAATACATTGTAATAAATTATTTGTAAGTGTCAGGTTAGGCTAAGTACAACGTAATCTTTTTTTAATTTATGAATAAATTCAAAAGATATATCTATTTTCTTAATATTTCATTCATACTTATATGTATTCGTTCTTGTATTGAATAATTCTTCCACGCCTGCTTTGATAAAATCAAAAAAAGAATCTTAATTCTTGTTCTTTTACTGTCTTCTCTCCTTAATAGTAGTTTTTCTCATGATTTCTAACGCTCAGTAACCCCCGCGTCTTAGCGGATTTATTGCCTTACTTGGAGTGAAATGATTAAAAATATAATATCTCATATACGGAAATAAATTAATTTTTTATTATTTTACATGTTAATAAGGACTCAGTAACATTATATAATTTTCAACATTCTCTCATTCATTGAATTTGTTAACTTTTCTATTGTTTCGAAACCCTTGCAAAACAATCTAATATGGCCAGATTTTGGTCAGTTGGTCAGATTTGGAAAAAAACATCGAGCCGATATCCACTGTGGCACGAATTCCAGATAGATTTAAGGAATTCGTCAAAACAGACTATAGATCCGTGCTAATCAATGTCTATCGCCAAAAGCGTAGCCAACTAAACCCGATAACAAAATGGATTTTGATTTTTCCTGAATAAAATAGATGGACAGATACCTGTTAAGTTGTTATTCTGGCGAAATACTGTGAGGTAAGCAACACGCCCAGAGTTAGTGTAATGGTTTGGGCAACATTCTGAGTAGAAACACTGATCCCTATCATTCATACGGAACGTACTTTGTCGCTTACCGAATTTCTCGATGTCTTTGAAGATCATGTGAACTTCTTCATTATGTAATAGTTAGCAAGCTTCTCTCGCTATATCAATTATGATTGAATTGTGGGTTCGATCCTCACTTGGTGCTCCATTCTTTCGGCCTTGTGCCACATCTAAACTACGCTTTGAAAATCACCATGTAAACTTAACGACATCACTCTTTTACGATGAAAGTGATTTCTCTCAGCAAGTTTATACGCGCTGCCTTACTGTACGAAATTTGTTTCAGGCACATGAAGAAAACTTCACAGTATTTACCTGACCACCAAAAGTCCGAATTCCAATCCTATTGAGCACTAATCGGATGTGTTGGACCAAAAATTTCACTCTAATGGACTTCAGTAAGTTAAAAGACTTGCTATTAACACCTTGTCACTTGATCGAAAATGAATCTTTTAAAGGTGTTTATTGGTCGTTGTAAGAAATTTTTTCTTTAACGGCTAACACTTCATCAGAATAGACAAGCAAAAATTAGTATTGATAAGATTTTGCTTCAATTCGAACACGGCCACGTGATGTACGGACACACACACACACATATATATATATATATATATATATATATATATATATATATATATATATATATATATCACTCCAAAAGTAATACTTAACACTTTCTTATGTTGCCCCACGACGTCCGGTGGATATCAGGATATCGGTGTTGAACTTTCACGCCAGTGCCTCATATTTTATTATACATTGATGTAGATACCAGCCGAGTGGCATGGTGACAAAATACCATCTGACATGAAAGGTCATACAAAGCACAACGTAAGTCACTGCATTCTTTAATGAGGAAATAAAATCATCCATTGATATTCATCAATGTTTACTAGTCATTTGTAGAGACGAAAGGCTGAATGTAAAAACCCAGTTAGGCGGTTGGTAATTCATCTCAGAAGAGGCAATATAGGAATGAATGCCCCAAGCAACGTTCCGGGCGCGCTAATGAACATGTTCTTTTTCAATGTTTGCAAACAATACATAGCCAATTATAATGACTGTGTAATAAATAAGGTTTTGTTGCTGAAAATCCTCGTATTTGTTATAGTTTTCGTGGAAATAAATAAGAAACATTACTTTCGAAGTTTCCCCTCATATCTATTTACGTTTTATAGACCAAGTCGACTTACACGAATTCCCTACTATCATGATCTTGCACCAGACTCAGCTCCTTTAAATAAATAACTGAGTGCCTTGTCATAAAGTTGTAGTTAGCGAGCTAGTTTACTAAGTCATTACTAATGTAATGATTACGATCTTCATTTCGTGCTTCTCATTAGTGTCCTTTTGTCAAACGAAGTTAAGCCCAGGAAACAACTATAATGACTACTAGCGTCGAATGATAGAAAAATGTCTATTGTTCAGTTGCTAGCATTGTGAGTTCGATCCTCAACATGCGTCTCGTGCCTTTTGCTAGTCTAAGCTAAGCTTGATAGATAGACATGAATGTGTTCAGACTAAGAGAAAGAGGGTAACGTTAATGAATTTATGTGTATATGTGGTGAGTACGAAATAATAATAACTCCCTTTATTCATTCTCTTCAAATTCGGCGAGCTGAGAAAAAAGACGGAAAGAAATTCGCGATTTTCTCTGGCCCAATAAAAACCTTGTCTTCACAGAGATTGGCCGGAGAACAGAGGAGAAAAGGGAATAAATTTGAGAAAATGCTTTAGCCCAATGAGAAACTTGTCTCCACAGAAATTAACCGTAGAGCCAAGAAAAAGAAAGTAGAAAAAGTCGCGGTCTTATGCGAAATTCCTTTTGGTACTAAATGAGGAGAAAAATTAAATTAATAAGAGAAGAGTGTCTGAAGTCGTTTCAGTTCACACGTCCAGCGTTGAAGTTTTCGCCAGATGACACTGGCCAATTATATTATCAGACTTTTAACCGAGCACGCGGCACTTCAAAAACTTTACCTTCAACAATTCAAGAAAGCTAAGTATTTATAACTTTCTACCAGATCTGTTGTATGAACATTTTCTCTTTATGATAATTCGTTAAAACCACGGACTTTAATTTTCCTGAAACAAGCTACTGACACAACTTCAAATTCGTAAATAAATTCCTTATCTTGCTTTGTTAAAATTACCCGTGTATTTCCTCGTCCTTACCATCCTTCATTAATCTATTTGGCGTGGGTAAATCAACTGTTCATCTTAACCCAGAAACCCCACTATATATGCATGCATTTAAAAAGTATAAATTTAATGTTCTAATTGGGATCGAAGTTAGAATTTTGTTATTACAAATTATTATAGTCAGTGTCAAAATAACCAAGATTCCTTTTCGCCTTTTGAAAACAGAAGGGTTGAATATCCATATTAGCCAGACTATTATGGTGTCACTTATTAACGTCTTTGTCTCCAGTGTTTGGAACAGTAACAACCAAAAACTACAATAAGCTATACGGAAAGAAAGAAACGAACAAAGAAAGAAAGAAAGAAAGAAAGAAAGAAAGAGAGAAAAAGTGCATAAAAAGTAATTAAATACCGCTTTCCTTTCTCATTCAATTACCTGTACCTTTCTCAAAGAAATTGGAACATCACAACTGTGCATTCAGTTGTCCATCAATGGTAATATATACTCTGTCCTTCTCGCGACCCATCTTTTCTTTCTTTTCTTCCGGTATCACATTTCCCAAAGCTACAATCAGATTTAGCTCATTATCATTATCATTATCGCCGTTATTAGTAGTAATAAGTGATTCTGCTTTTACTTGTAGTATCAACCATTGAGTTCTCTTGTTCCGGTCCAATCATGCGATACATCAAGTTCAGGCCCACACAGCCAATCAGAAAGCGTCAAATACGATATTACTTGGAGCGCATGCGCCTGAACATAGTAGACGTAAGCAGACTGGTCTGATTTCATCAATTTGCGCCTACGTCTCACTCGTCACATGGAAGCCATTAGTCATCTCCACTGACCACGTAGCATTATCTGTCCCATAATGAAATTTTTGTTGTCATTTTTCAATTGCTTAATTGACGACCCAAAAGCAGTGTTACAGCTGGTGATATATATATATATATATATATATATATATATATATATATATATATATATATATATATATATATATATATATATATAATATATATGTGTGTGTGTGTGTGTGTGTGTGTGTGTGTGTGTGTGTGTGTGCATAAGAATACACTCTGGATTTTGACTGTCATTTTCACGCCTCCAGCAATCTTCAGACTTTGTATCACTACTTATTTCGTGAGACACCGGTGGATTAAGGAAACGAGAAAAGGAGAAAACTCCCCTTCCCAGTTCCTTTGTTTAGAGCTAATGCTTTGACTTATTATTAATCATGATCTTCATCTTCATCTTTATTTTATATATTTATACATTTGATTTATTTATTTGTTTAATGTATTTTCTTCGGTTCTAAATTTTGGTATTTCAAATAAATATTATTAGTTTTAGGTTATGGGATTTTATTTAGTCTTTTGAATTGTGGTTATAGGTAGCATAGTATGAATTTCTTCTCATGTCTTAATTTAGACATGAACTTTGCTCTCTTGATTATATTTGTTCTAAAAGTGTGATAATCGTTATTTTCTCCCCAGGTAATGTTTGCATTGCTTTCAGGTGTTATTTAAAGTTGGCATTTTTTTTCTTGTTCCGTTCCTATTGGTGTATTTTGTTAATGCTTTTGAATTTTCATATATGTCTTGAGAGGCTTACACTGTATATATTTATATTCTGTACAAACATTTGGAAGGAAACTATTTCGATAACCAAAAATCAAATCAAAATTCTAACAAATATTTTAATATCCAAGAGAAACTTTAAAAAAAAAAGAATCAACAAAACGTGAAGCCCAGAATAAAAGGAAACGTCTTCAGGAAAGTATGATCAGAAATTATGAAATATTTACATTTTGGTTAATTATCAACAATTATATTAGTTATATTCTATATATATAGTATATTATATATTATACTCTAATTATACTAAATATATAATAATTTACAATCTTCAGACTTCATTTTGATGTATAGTTATTGTTTTGTTTCTTTTGTAAATTAAAATATCTTATAGGAAACATACAAGAGTTTCTATTTTACTCTTTTTATAAACATCTTTCCTCCTCTCTTTCTCTCTTTCTCTCTTTCTCTCTCTCTCTTTTTTCCTGGTTTCCGTAGCAATGTAGGTTTTAATGAAGCGGAGTTGCCAGCCTCACACGAAATTGGTTTTGAATTCAGAGATATCATTCTCCTAGACTGGTTGCCAAGCAACGTTAGAGAACCCAACGAATGCATGTTGCAAAATAAAATCTATACATTTGCCTTGATAAAGTCCATCATAGGGTGTAACGCGTTGGTAAAGAATAGTTTTTCATTTTGTCTTTATTCATATAAATATGTATGTATGTGTGTGTGAGAGAGAGAGAGTAAGTAAGTAATTAGCTAAAATGGAGACAAATTTCTTCTGTTTTATACCAACCATTTAGCTCAAAAAGAGCGAAAAGTGCAATTCAGGTTGTTGTATCTGATCTTGCGAAATTGGTGCTTCTGAGTGAAAGGTCAGGATAGACGCTCAAATATTTTTGGTTGATTCCGAAATCGAAAGTTGTGATGTTCCGAAAAGAATAAAGTACTTTTAAAATATGGCGCCTCTAATCGGGATATTCCATAAAGAATTAATAAAAGCAATATATATTTAGCTATAGCACCAGATACAACAGATTTGACACGAACTTAAACTAATCCCCTTTAGGTACTATTATATAGAAGAGCAAAATGGCTGCTCTAAATCTCTGGCCTTGTTAAATAAGAAATGCCTTCACGAAATAAACAACAGAACTTGATCCGAACAATGTCATCCGTCATTCAGTCTAGAGTATGAATTAAGTTGTTTATCAGTAATTATACCTTACCTACAGGTTATCTGAGAACTTGCCCTTAGTTCACAACACTCTCCCCACGTCACAGTGAATCTTCATTCGTTTGGTTTGAAATCAGAGTCGCGCTTGCCTCAAATCTAAAATTCAAATTCGCCTTGTATCGATCAATAAAAGAAAACGAAACAATAGAAAACACATCAGTCGAAGGAAAGAAAGGCCTCCTCCCCCAACAAAGCCGACAAGTGACAAAGTCCCAGTCTCTTACCAGACCCTTTCCATTTTTACTTGCTTTTTTTTTCAAGCATCTCTTCCAGACGCCAAATTCTAAGGGCCTTACTTTGAGACAATTTTCCTCAGATAATTAATCTTTGTCAGAAATATGATAGCTCTTCCACAATGCCTATTGTAAACTATCCTTCCTTTCTTTACGCTTGCCCCGCTTCCTCGTCTCCTTAGACATACTTGCCTGGCACAAAGAAGTCTATTTGCCATGTATGTAGTTGTGTAAAAATGACGACCTTCTTTCCGAGATGTTTCTGATTGCCTTGACCATCACAATGACTTGTACCTTCTCTTCGTAAGCGAATCAAACGGATAGGGAAATATTTTGTTTACAGGACTGTAACAGTAAACATTAACAGATTCATTTGTTTTTTTTTTATGGCTTATCAACCTTTAGTAGGTTACTTAAAATCGAAATATATCTTGAATTATAAAAATATTTCTTTTTTGGAGAAGCGAGTAGTGAATATTTATATTAACAATGTTTTGAGAATAACAATGATTTTTCCAGCTACAAGTTCCCACCATTTAACCCTAGCCCGAAGGAAGAGATGGATTCATACCTTTCCAAAGGTTTTTTTTTTTTGTGTGTGTGTGTGTGTGTGTGTGTGTGTGTGTGTGTGTGTGTGTGTGTGTGTGTAAATGAATATTTCGAACCCGATAAATTCGAACTCGCTACTCCGATTTTCATTTCGTAACTACAAGCAAAAAGAATCCTCTTTCTTTACTAAAAACTAAATGTGTAACATTCAGACCATTACAGTATTCTGTCCTATCGCCAGTCATCTTATTATTGTCAGTCATGAAAAATGGAAATCAGTATCTGTTAATGCCTTAGACTGAAATCTGTTTCATGCCGACTAATGAAACAATTCGGTAGAATGACCACGTTGGTAGAAAAATAAATTATTTCTTTTAATATCCTTTAAAGTAAATTAATTCTTTCTTTTTAATTTCATTTTCTTTCTTTCTTATTTCATTTTTTTTTCCTTTTTGTTTATTGTGTTTCTTTTTCAAACACTTCCTAGTATAAGAAATCTTTTTTCTCTTTTATAATCTTTTCCCTTTCTTTTCTAATTTTTCTATCTTCTTCCTTTTTCTTCCTTTTTCTTTCTTCCTTTTTCGTTCTTCCTTTTTCATCCCTCTTCATATATTTTCATTGTTTCTGCCATTTTTATCATGCATAACTCCTACTTCTTCATGATTTTGCATTTCTTTCGTCATTTTTTTTTTTCGATAATTTTTGTTCATCCCGTTTTCATCTATTATGCTTCATTCCTCACTACTTTTCTCTTTTAGTTATTTATTCTTTCCTTCCTTTTCTATATCACTTTTTGGTTATTCATGCTATTATTGTTTTTCATTTACACTCTTTTTTGTTTTGTTTTTTTTCATAAATTTCATTCATCAAATTTCTTCTAATTTTTCTACGATTTCTTTTTTCTATGATTCATCCTCCGCTTTTGTATTTTTCTTTTCTAATTCATTTTTCTTATCTTTCTTTTGTTCACCTTTTTATTACGTATACATGATTCATTTTTCAATATTTTAATCATCTCGCGATACAGCTTTCTTCTTTTTTTCTTTTTGGACTTTATTTTAAATATTGCAACCTTTTATTTTAACCTCTCTTCTCTCTCTTTCTATTTCCTGATTGATTTCTTAACATTTTTTCTTTATTCTTATTATTTCATTATTTTATTCCTCTGACTCTGGTTTTGTTGTCTGATCGATTTTATTCTTTTACTAGTATTTATTTTCACCTCAGTTATTCATTAATCTCTCTTTATCTTTTATTACGTCTGCAGTTTTTCTGCGTTCTTTCTACTTTTATTCTCTTTCTTTCTTATTCATTTATTTTTATTCCTCCATATTTCTCAATTTTCTTTTCCTTCTTTTATTTTTATTCTTTTTGTCGTCTTCCTTTCTTTCTGTCTTTCCTCATTCCTTTTATCCTTCTCCCTCCGCTCTCTTTCTATTTTTTCTCTACTTTCTTTCATTCCTTTTCTTTCTCTCCTCTTTCTTTTATTCTTTCTTTTTACTTTCTTTCACAGCTCCTGAACCCAAAGATATCAGCGGTCTTCATCAGGATGTAATTGCTTTAAAGGAAGCAACTGCAGTAAGCAAGACGATGTCCAGCCGCCGGAGGTGGGGGGGGGGTGATCGTAGGACTCCCAGCGGAAGGCAAACCGGACGTGGCTAGTACGGCCTTTGATGCTAAAAGTAATTAAAGAAATAACGACAAGTGTCGAATTGTGTGTTCGTCAGATTTGGATGGCTTTCATTTGGACAGACCCTGTCGATACTGGATCTACACGAATATTTCCAATATCTTGGCTACACTCGGCAGTTGTTCTCTGAACACACACACACACACACACACACACACACACACACACATATATATATATATATATATAGAGAGAGAGAGAGAGAGATAGATGTGTGTATGTGTGTATGCGTATATAAAGAAATCAAAAGAGAAATATAAATATGAAGATGCTTTCAAATGTCCAGATTTATTTTCTAATATACATAGATATATAAATTTTTAATAAAAAAATTATTTACCTAATATGTGTGTATATATATGTGTGTGTGTGTGTGTGTGCGCGCGCACGCGCGTGTCTATGTATGTATGTGTGTGTGTGGGGCGGGTTGAACAATAAAAATATTGAGAAATTAAAATTTTCAGACACACTGGGTTGTATATTAATATTTTTTGATTTATTATTTCAGTTAGATTCAATTAGATTTTTTTTGTGCGATTATTAAAAAACGAGAGGAAAACACCGTTTCGGCTCATATATGAGCCAACACGTTGTTTTGTACATAATAGGATACTAAAAACATCCCATCACATTTATACATGTGATTTTTTTTTTAAATAAATCTATCGAAGAACTGGAGAAAATGAAGAAATTATCATCTAAACACGCTAAAAATGCTGAACTAGAATTCTACAAAAAGATATATCAACATCGGAAATAATTTATTTACAACAGATGGTAAAATATATACGCAACAATCTAATCAGCAAATTACAACACAGGCTTCAGCACCCAATGTATCAATAGATAATGAAAATACATTGGACGAGCAGACCTAACAGAACTGGAATCCCTTAGCTATGGTCTAAAATTCTTAAAAGAGATCTAGTAGACACAATAATTCAAAATCTTAGACACAGAATTTCTGAACGGCTTGAACCAAGTATTTAAATTACTACCACTCTAGAAACAAATAACAGAAGATCTCTACCACAGAGTTTTCTTAATTCTAAAAAGCACTAAGAAAACTATCAAAAAATAAGGAAATCCATATAATTTCCTTGGAAAAAAAAGGCAGGGTGTAATTGTTGTTGTTACCAATGGGTTCGCCTCTAAGTGGTGTTACAGGGTGTATTTTCGTAGAATTTCTTGAATCTGGTGCTTTCCATAATATTTTATTTAACAATCAACGTATCTCTGATATCTTACGATATAATTTACTTACAAAACAGAAACAAACAACCCATTACATTTCCTAGATATTATATTATACCGTGTTGACAATGACCTAAAATTAAGTGTCCATCGCAAATCAATTAATAAATTTGACCTCATAAATTTTTAATTGGACCATAAGATCAAAATTAAATCCGGAATAATCATCGAATTCTGTTTATGA
>OZ010600.1:45650043-45842543 GCA_963932145.1 Acanthosepion lycidas | reverse complement strand
GCGTGTATCAGAAGATATATTCTTTCGTGATTTCTTTTTCTCAAAGAAGTAAGTCTTTTGTGAAACACAATTTCGTCCAACGGACATCGCCAGAGTTTTATTTTTCTGTCTTGTGTGAGTTTATTCGACACTGATAATGCTTTTCATACAAAACGGACTAGTATTCGTCTTAAGGCATAGCAAGACTGAAATATGGTGCATGTCGTTGTGGATAAGATTTCTCGTTTTATTCCGATATATAATGGCAAGAATGAGACATTATACAATGTATCAAATTTCTTCTCCAATCAAAGAACACTCGTTTCGTTTGAACAACAATCACACAGAAATGCACGAGTATTTTAACATTTCATCTCTGAATGTTTGTTTTCTCTATTGTGGCTTGTTGCTTGCTTTTTATACGTTTTCATTTCGTGATGGGGTTACGTGTTTTGCCTTCACTTGACCACATAGTACTTCATTGACCTGTTTTTTTGAACATATCACTATAACTTGTGATCAAGCTACATTAATGAATATATTACAACTTGGGCAATTTTTTCTTTTAAGTACATCCTCATTCTCTACATATGGTTGTAAAATAGATATTCTAATTAGAATCTGCTTTCACTGATCACTGTTTGTGTATATTAATATTTTCGATTATATATATATATATATATATATATATATATATATCGAAAATATATAAATATATATATATATATATATCGAATCTGCTGATTCGTTACCATTACCATGGTTCCTATGATCTATAAATAGAACCAACAAAAGGCTCATAAAATGTTTCAAAATAGAAATTGTTCTTTTCTTGACAAACCTGACGAATCAAAATATAAAAATTGTCACAACTACGTCTAAAACAATAAAAGACTCAGTTAATACAAAACCAAATAATGTTAAAACTTGAAGGTAGAATTTACTCTATAACCTGTAATATTCGCCACAAGAAATACGTAGGAGAAACCTCAAGGAATTTAAATGAAATATTATATGGACACAAAAGGGATATTTTACAAAACAACACATTAAATGCAATAGTTTCCCACCGTAAATAGACAGACCAAAATTTTGGTTTAAAAATGCTACTCTAGTTAAAAGAGAAAACAATTGACTAAGCCGAAAATATTCAGAAAGTGCTTTAATTACGAAATCATCCACAGTGAATTCGCATCCAGGTTCTTGTCAGATCTTCTATTATCACCGTATAGGATTTTTAATAATAAAAGCGATGAAAATATAAACAAAAAGAAAGTGTATCTTAATGAATACATATATAAAAAAATAATTTCAAATGCTCAGTGTCTCTGTGTTGTTCGTGCGCATGTTTACACATGCGCACGAACAACACAAAGACGCTGAGGATTTGAAATTATTTTTTTATGTGTTGATACGATTACTCGTATCAACGTAAATATAAACTTAGTCTGATGAAGTCCTAAAAGGGGAGAAAATGCATCATACCAAAACTTTTTCCACTTTGTCATACTTCTTTCCCCCAAAATTGTTCCTTATATATATAAAAATAGATGTATCTTTATCATATATATATATATATATATATATATATATATGAATAAAGACAAGAAAAGGAAAACTAATCTTCGCCGAAACGCGTCAGCTAAGATAAGTTTTCCTTTTTGTCTTTATTCATATTGTCCTTTTTACAGATATAATTTTTCTGAAATGTACACACGCACACACACACAAACACACGCATACACGCATATGTATATATATATGAGTGTTGGGGGAAAACAATACGCACACACACACAGATAGATAGATAGATAGATAGATAGATTAGATTTAAATTATTTGTTTAAACGTTATAATCGTACAGTCTAACAGAGATCGAATTGAAAATGTGATTGATTAAACTGATTATAATTTAGACACGGAAAAGATGAACTTGGCAATAGCTGAAGGATGATATATCAGGAAATGATTCATTTTGAAATATGCTCAATCCGAAACCCACAGAAATGAACGACAGAATTAAGGATGTTACCAAATGTAGTGACGTTATGTCGTGATGTTTAATATATCCGGGGAGTAATATGTAAATTTGTATAACTGCGGGAATAAAAAAAAAAATCTACAGTCACTCCAGTAGATACAAGTGATGTTCAGATTAAATATGAACTGTGGTTCGAATGTGTAACGCGGAAAACAACAGCTGAAGATAGCGCCATTGAAAGAGACCTGGAACTGCATATAAAAGATGCTACATATAAAGGTGGCAGAATGAGTAATGTTCTTGGCGTAAATGACGCTGTTCATAAAGATCAAAGGAGAGAGAAATATGTACCAATGGGCGAAAACACTTTGGACGGGCAAGTTCCCAAAACTAAGTCTTATACACAAATATTACATGTATGAAGGCAAAACCTGCTCTAATCAGTGAACACTATACAGTTTCATTCGATATAGACCTGGTACAAGTAAACTGTTCCCACTTGTTCGTGTAGACTTCATTTGCTTTGATCTGTCCTATGAACGCCATGCAATCTAGCATGACTGTCCTGAATATGAGTCGCACGTGGTGACCGTTTGTACTATTTGGCCATCCAGAATTTGTTTTGCGAGTATATGAATGTTCGTTTGACCAATGCTGCCAACAATGAGGCACCATTGAAGCGTCACATCCAACAAACTCATCCGTGTCCTGGGTAAGACGATAAACTACGTCCAACAGCAAGGCTTCTGATCAGAAGGTTTTGAGGAGCGTTGAATTGCTGGTGTTCCCAGGTCCACCCTCACCTGGGGTGGTAGCACCAGTTAGGGCCCCAGCTATAGGCAAATAGTTAACCCCCAACCTGACTCAAAACACTATGAAAGTGTAAAAATAGGTTTTAATACCAGAAATACTTTGTAAAATATTATTACCAGCAATAAATTTTTGGAAAAAAAAATATTACCAGCAATAAATTTTGAAAAAAAATATTACCAGCAATGAATTTTGAAAAAAATATTACCAGCAATAAAAATTTTGTAAGCATTAAATAACCCATTGTGGTCGATATGCCATAAAACAAAACAAACCAACCAACAAGCGCAACATTTTTTCGAAATCATTGTTAAATGAGTCCAAGGTGTACAATCTGACTTTACTGAATCGCCTGTAATTGAAGAAATAGGAGCACCTCTTCATCTCTGTAGCATGACATCTGGCAACACTTGACCTTTCATCACACTGAAATTGATCGCACTATATGTCATCATCTAAAGCTTACACACAGACGGAGCATTGCTATGATTCTTACCTCGTCAGACGATGACCAAAAACTTTAAAAATCTTACCTGAATATTACATACATACACACACATATATATATATATATATACATACTGCAGTTCAAAATTTTGAACTCACCCCCCAGAATTAGCATGGGATGAACTTGAGAGAAGAAAAAGAAAAGGAAAAAAAGCTCCTTTATTATTAAAGTTATTGAAAAAAGAATGGAATCGAACCTGCTTCCCTGTGTTATTAACTTCAGCCAACGCTGGAAGTTGCAAAAATGGCTGACATACCACTGAAGAGTGCGGAAGTTTGTTGGAAATCTTGGACGATTTCAATGTAGGTCTGGTCAGACCAAGTTGACAAGTTTATCTTGCAATGCCAAAATATGAATTTTTTATAGGATTGATGAAATGTCTAAAATGTTTAAAGCAGAAGATGCCAGGTCTTAAATCAGAAAAGTTATTTTACAAAAGTTGTTTTAAAAAGAATTGATCGAAATGATTAATAGAATACATAAAGAGCGATTTTCAAAAGTTTTTCGCGTGGACGAATGCCTTGTTAAACTTGATAGGCTAAACGGATGGCGTAAATGGCTGAAACAATTGTTTAGGGTGGGATGATTGGTGGTGAATTTGTGGGATCATAGCGAGTTGCGAATGGTGTCAGACACACACTGATTTTTTAAAGGCACACGGGGAGCCATTGTTCAAGGAAGTAAATACTTTCAGAAAGATTACTTTTACGCTAGAAAATGCAACATTTGGCAACGAAAAATAATGTAGATCTGAATAAAGTGTGTTTTAAAGACACGCGTTAGCTGAGTTGTTCGCCCGATTGAAAAAAGAAACTTCTGAAACTGCTTTTTAAAAACATTTCGCATTAATGTTCTCTATAAATTTTGTAATAACGACGATACCGTTTTCAAAGTTTTGTCCTAGACATTGTAAACTTGCACACGTTAATTATATTTTTAATGCTGTAATATACATAAAATGTCTGTTACTACAGCGTAAGCGTGACATGCTCTCAGTTATAATGAATGCATATTATACTAAATAGTGAATAGTGCAAACAATTTTTTGAAAATACAGGAAAATTAAAAGTAGCTAATCATGTGAGACTCAATGTAAAATGTAACAATTTTCTAAAAATATTTTGCTTTCTCTGGACATCTACCTTGAATGAATTCCAATTTTTTTTGAACGACAAACCGATATGTCAACAAATCAAATGAGAAAGACAACAACAATTAATATTTCGCTGATGATTTTGAGTAGATCAGATGAAAATGCTATCCTCTTATATCAAGTAAACTGAAATGCATTTGGAGATTGTTCTTTCCTAAAATCAAGGCAGATTTTTAAATATTTTATTGCTAAATACATAAGGAAATAAATAAAATGAAATCCTTAAATAACTTATTTTATTTCTGTCTGTCTGTCTGTCTTTCTTTTCTTTTCTTTCTACTTCCCACCTCTTCTCTTTTTTTCCCTCATTATTGGTTAAAGAGTCAATACCTTAGCCAAACGATCTTCTTATTTCACAAACCCTGTTTTTTTTGTGATTTACGGATAAGCGAGCAAAAAGCAATAAAAATATCTATTAAATGGTTCACTGGTAATTAGATTGCTTTTTAGGCCCGATTTTATCAGTTTTCAAATCAGTCAAGAGAAAAAAGAAAAAAAAATCGATAAAAAACAATAAAAATTCTCAAATTGCACGATTGATATTTTTTTCTTTGTTCTCCCTTGAGTCAATGAATTGTAAATGCGTGTAAGATGGAAAACAAAATAGGAGTATTGTAATAATAAGAAATATATATGTAGTCATATTGAATCTGATGGCAAATAGGAAACACGGGTAAAAAATGATGTTCCCTTATATCAAAATGATGTTCCCTTATAACAAAAAGCTAAATATTGGCTTGAGGATCTTAAACGCAAGTAGGAATTTATCTGTCACTTTCTTTAATATGTTGTGTCCTATATGATATCAAATTTGATAATGTTTTGCGTAATTGTGAGGAGGAGGTATGATTATTAACACTAAAAACTAGATTTAAAATAAGGAAGAAATATAACAGAGAGAGAAACAGAGAAATGCGAGATTATAAGGAGGGAAAATAAATTTATATTTTATAATAGGGAATCAAAGAAAAGGTCAAGAAAAATAATGACAAAATAATAAGAAAAAATTAATCAAATCAATGCATTTAGTAAGTGGCTTTTATTGTTTACTGACTAGAATGACATAAACTTAATCTTGGAGATCATTGTTCATAAAATTGATCCTCTGTGGATACCATAGTCTCACGGTATTTTAGACTATTCAAGGTTTATTAAATATCTGTTTGTTGACTATAGGGTAGCAATTAACAAAATAATCTAATAGAATATTTTAATGAGTTTCAGCCTCAAAAGTTTCTTACTAAACTGATCTTTTGCCAGGTTAAACTTAGCTTAGTACATAGTTGAGCGATTGCTATAGAGTGAATGTTATCAAGTTAGTTTCGTAAATCTTTTCAATTGGAATTAGTTTTGATCCTCACTAGCTAACACTTATTTATACCACCGTATCACAGTCAGCTAAATATCTTAAACAACTCTCACTATCATGCTATATATCAATATTCGAAATACTTGTCTGTCGGTTCATTGCTCATGTAGTGAATGCGATTCTCACTGAGCACTCTCTTGTTATCGCATTGTGCCAATCTATGCAAAACTTGCTAAATATCTATTTTATACTCAAGCCTTTTCTTTAAAATGTTAATATTGAGAGAAATAAAAAAAGAAAAATAAGCATTTTGTGAATGTCTTCATTTGAGAAAGCAATTTTAGAGTTCATTTTTCAAAATTAATTATGTAAGATATTACCACTGATCTATTCCGACAAGTGTCTTCATCTTGGTTGCGACAAGTGTCTTTATTTTGGTTGTTATAGTCACGATGATTTCATCTTTGTACTCTCCGGCCTTCTTCAGACATATATCGTATTCGATAACCTTTTAGAAATGTCAAACTGAACCCTTTATTCAAACCACAAGGTCAGAGTGTTCTCATTCCACTGTCCATTCTATGAATGAACAGAGATTAAGTTAGAGGCTCTAAAATTCCGCAGCCTGATTGTCCTGATGAATAAAAGATTTAAATGCATCTAGTTACATGCTGGTCATGAATTCTAATTCCTGAAATGGTAAAGATACACATACTCTGGTTTTATAGAAGAAAACATGGAATCACAAACACAAATTAACTCATAAGATTTGATACAAATATCCCCAAGCATGACATTGAAATTTAGAGCAATCTACACTCGTGGATTATATAAAGGCTTTGGTTCGAAATTCTTCTAAGGTTACCGAATACGGTTGACTCCTAAAGAAGGCACTTTTCTTAAGAATGATAAAAACTGCAGAATATAACAGTCGAAGCGTTGTGGTAACAATAATACGAAGGATTTCAATTGTCCGAACTAATCTTGACTCTTTTTAAAGTTTCAGACACCTTAGACTATTTTGTTTTATTTATGTACAGAGTCACATATCGATTGTAGAAACAGAAATTAAATGATCCATCCATGTTTTATTTAATGACTCTTATATAATGACAAGATCATTGTTTTAAAGTAGATTTTTCAATTAACCTTCATTTCCCACAATTTTCTGAGTTCCCAAGCTAGATCCTAATATTTTCAGTGTTTCGGTTTCTCTCTCTTCAATCTGGAATCTGCTGGGACCGCTATGATTACAATCTGGCAAATATTATTTTCTTCTTTTCCTTGATTGTGACCAATTCTGACTGGAATTCTGGCTTCAGTTGTGGTATTCATTCTGGAAATCAAATTGCAGAACTTTTTTGTTTATCAAGAACAACTTCTGATTTTGGCCGTTAAATTTTTAAAACTTAATTTAATTTTCTTTTATTATTATTATTATTATTATTATTATTATTATTATTATCTTCTCAAGCAGATTATATGCCGTAATCTAACGATCAGGAGTGGGTCATAACAAATGACTTCTCTATATGAAGAAATCCCTTGTCAAAATTCTAGCTGTCTTAAGTAGTGATGTTTTTTTGTTTTTTTACCGTATCTCAGTTTGTATCAAAGTCCCAGTTTTACTGAACCATTTTTGTATTTTGTCCGTCAGTGTTCGAATGGCGCCCACAACAGAAACAACCTCTTTTTGAAGCGCCCACATGTGTGCTATTTCATATTTCAAATCTTTATAACTTTCCCCTTCTCTTTTTCTTTCTTATGTACGTAATGGTATTTGATAAATTATTATTATTGTTGTTGCTATTACTATTTCATGCATTTAAAAGTTAAAACCAGATATTTGGTGATCATCACTGAAGAACGAGCAAGTTTCATCAATTCTACTGCACTCTTCTAAGTGTGACATTGCAGAGCTTAGCGACACCATGGTCAGGTCTCTTTTTGTGTGTTATTATAATTTGTCAATTAAAGAATGAAGTACTTCTTTTCTCAAACAAATACTGTGAATTCCTATTTTGTCCAATATTTCGAATAAAATAAAAATCTGAAAGATACATTGAAAATAACATTGAAAAAATAAAAATGCGTGTATATCTGTGGAATTCGTACTCGTAAAAATCGTATCTTCCAAACTTAACTTCTTGGCACAACGCAGTTGTACCTCTATCGAATAAAGGAAAGTCTAACAACAAATAAGAAAAAAGAAAATATGCTTTCAAAGCCATAAGAATGTCATCGGCTCCATACAAGAAATAAAGTTGGCAAAATAAAATATGGCATTGTAGAGAGAAAGAAGTTCTAGTACGTGTATGAGTTTCTGTTAGATGATCAAATTGATTTTGGAGTATAACTAACTGAAAGCCGAAAACCATCTTCCCAGCCTCTCATTTTGAAATAGACTACTCGACGTGACAGACTAGAACACAAAGGCTCCGATGACGTCTACCGCCACACACCAGATGTGTGGCCCGTGTCGCAGTCGCTGCTGGTGTTCGTGCCCATATAACAACGTCACGCTCCTCTGATCTCGTCTTTTCCGATATTTTTAGTGCTTGGCGGGAAACTGATCCGTTTGACCGCACTCTGCGCGCGGAAGCATCTTTCGCTTTTGGTCGGCTTAGGGTCAAGGCTGATCTGTATTTTGAGGGTCCCTAGTGTCATATTTAAACTATAAATGTTCATTATTTAAACCAAATCGACGTACGATTTTGAAATGAAGTTCCTTTCCTCGCCCTCTTCTCGATGAACAGGGATAACCAATGCGCAGAAGCAGCTAATTTTCTGTCAAGATTAAGCTCTATGCTTTTCTTTCTGTGACGTAAAAAAATTGAAAAAAAAAAAAAA
The DNA here is from genome assembly GCA_963932145.1 of Acanthosepion lycidas. Lineage (NCBI taxonomy): Eukaryota > Metazoa > Mollusca > Cephalopoda > Sepiida > Sepiidae > Acanthosepion > Acanthosepion lycidas. Next base: position 45,833,953 of record OZ010600.1, on the reverse strand, counting down.
AAAAATGGCGAGCGCTCTGGGACAGATGCATCATAGTTGCTATAATTTTGATTACCTTCATCCAGTTATGAAATTTATACGTGGGAAAATGAGACTGCTTTTTAAAAAGGCTAAGACTAACAGCAGGTGTAACCGGGCGTAAAAGATTTCGTTTAAATCATTTTATATGTCAAATTAGTCGAGACATACTTTCGTCGCAAGTATAATATCCTACAGTAAACAATTTTGACATTAAAAGTCCATTGATATCATATATTTTTTTAAATAATTAAAAAATTTGAATTCCAATATCTAATTTTATTATATTATAATATATCCTTCTTTTTACACTATTTATTAAGAAATAAATGTTAGGAGGGAGATAAATATAAAATCATTCCGTATAGGTTATCTGGTCTCTCCAATAAACATAAAATACATTCTATCAAGTATTTGAATTTTCTTAACTATAATTAATATAATGCAATAATAGAACTAAACATTATTACAAAATTATTATAATTTACATCTTTTGTTTAATATTGCTGCCGTAAATATTCTGTATCAATTTTAAAATCAGTTCTTTGAATTTTTTATGGATGTCTTTAATCCTTTAAACTATTTTCATTTATTAAATAATCCTCTGACTTCGAATTTTCTTTTAATTTATAATTTCGATTATATACATACTTTCTCGTTCAAATTTGTTACTAAATGTAATTGCTGTGAGTGACTAACAGTAAATTTCATCAAATATTGTCACGGATATTTGCGATATCAATATCGATGACCAAAAATCAATTTAAATTACGTATAAAAGTTTATTCGAATTTTATAAAAATTGAGCCCTTAGAAAGAAACAGAATATTCTTATACAAAATTTATTTCTGTTCAGTGCAAAGAAACAGGAATATTTTTATTTGAAAACATTTTTTATCACTTTGTTAGAAAAATCTTCATCAGAAATAAAATCTGTCTGTCTGATCCAACAGCATTTTAAAAATCTACAGAAATTTTACTAATAAAACTTTCTATCCTTATTCCATTAACGACTGAATTTATTTATGAAAAGCTTCTATGTTTAAAAAAAAATAGGGTAAATTTGTTTTTCGTTTATGTAACTACCAATCCGTTTTTATGGTGGATCAAAACATGGCGACGGATTCATCGCAGAATTTTCACCCTTTGACAAAAAAATATTTAATCATAGAGAAAATTATAATCAACATTCTTAAATTTTATTTAATTAAAAAGAAGAAAAATGTGAAGGAAAAATAATAAAAATTATCCTCTTACAGAAACTGGGATTATTTGTGTTTTTTTTGTTTTTGTTTTTGTTTTTTAATTTTGTTTTTGTTTCTTGTAACCAGAAAAAACGTAGAAAATCAATTAGAAAATTTTCATTGCCAAATATTCACTCGAATTTGTAAAACCCTACAAAAAATTAATGGATTTGAATAAAATATTCGGCATTTATTCATTGATTACTGAAATTATTTAGGATGATATTACGTAATAAAAAAATTATAGGTATTGTTTTTTAACATAGATACTCGCTTTATTTAATTTTACAATATCTTAATATATATGGATTTGAATGTAAAGGTGTTTATATCGTAAAGAGATAATTCCCTGTAGAATTTATATTAATTTAATTTTTTTCTAAAATTCGCAGCTGAAGTAAAATGTAAATCATATTGATGTCACATTTTTAATATTTAAAAAGAATTTAATCAATTCTAAAATCTCAATCTTTTTTTAATACCTATGTTCCTTGTCAGTATCCGAAATATTATATATATATATATATATATATATATATATATATGTGTGTGTGTGTGTGTGTGTGTGTGTGTGTGTGTGTGTGTGTGTGTCTGTGTGTGTGTGTGTGTGTGTCTGTGTCTGCGTGGATACTGATGTCAAAATAGAGTGGCGACAGGCTGTTCCATGATTGAATACAATTTCCAGGCCATGGTATTGTGTGTTGGCTCGAGTATTTATATATGGTTGTCAATCATGCATTACGTGTAGCAACGTCTGTTGTATTATCATATCGATTATTGGGTAGGCGGTAACCGTTATGTTTCAAATTGTTTTAGAAAGGCTATCGAGTAGAAATAATTGTGGGTCCTAATGCTGTTATTAGTAGATATTGTATAATATTGTTTGTTAACTTTTAAATCATTATTGTATTTTTGTATTTATTCATTATTTGTTGTTGACTATTATTATCAACATTATTATTATTACTATTACATTTACTTGCGTTTATGTGTGCATTCGAAGTTTGTTCGTATAACGCGCGTATATTTGCATTTTACATTGTGATATTTTACAAGGTATTCCTTTTCAGATTTCGATCTTTAAGTAATGTAGTAAAAATTTGTTTTCGTATCAGCATATTGAGATATGATTTGATCGTTTATTTAGTAACTTGTGAGGGTCTGGGAAGGTGACTATAGCTATTTTTCATCCAGACAGAATTTAGTTGTTTTAGACTCAGTGGCGTGATTGATGCTATTTTCCTTATTTTACATGATATTTTTGCTGTTTTTTACTTTTAATTTCCCAAATATATTTAGAAAGGGTTGCGTATTTACTATTTGTAATATACATGTATATATAAATATTCGGCATAATGGTCTGTTTTTCTTTTAAATATATATATATATATATATGCGCGTGTGTGCATGACCTAGTGGTTAGAATTTTCGTTTTCTGGCCCTTGGACCCAAGTTCGAATCTTATCTTTTTTTCTGTTCAGGTGTTATCTGACTTTCTGGTGTTATCGGCCCAGGGAGACGAAAACAGCCCGTGACACCTTATTCCTGAAAACCATACTATGGGTCGACCCAAACATTGTGGGTGAAATTGGGTAGACAGAACTGTTCAGAAGCCATCGATGATTGCCTTCGCATGTAAGTCACCAAGGGTTTGCGCCTATTGGCATTGTTTAAAATATCGATTGCTTCAAAATATGCGCTATCTCCCAGAAACTGTAACTAAGGCCTATTCAGCATAATTGCAATATAAACAACAGAGCAGACGTCCGTAATGGTTTTTGGATTTTGACTCGCTGCCCTAGAAGACGGCTGTGCCATTATATATATATATATATATATATATATATATATATATAAACTAATAATGGTGCTTTATTAATGTAAAAACGAAAGAATTATCTCCAAATTGTAAACCGATCTATTTTAGAAGATTAAAAAAGGTTAAGTGTATATTATGCAATCATCATATATAAAATATATTTCTTTTAAAATAAATAATCTAATAGAAAGTTGACAAAAAGTAAAGAATATTCCTCGCTGAAAAATGTTTTAGCGTAAAATAGATTATTTACTTGAGAGATGAAATAAATGAATTTCCAAAACTGTTAGGTTGGTGCAAAAATAATGTCGTTTTTCGACGTTAAAAAATACGTCAAAAACGATATTATTTTTGCACCAACCTAATATTTACGTGGTTGTTGCTTAAAAATGCTATAAACATATTTTTTCTGGGTAGTTGAGGGATTTTCAGCTGGGTTAGGGAATCTTCACAGATGATCTTCACAACACTATTTATTATCTAAATAATAAAATCGATAATTTCCAATCATTTTCAGAGCAGCGAAAAAATACCGTTATAATTATATTTCATTTTTTCGATTGGCTTATATATATATATATATATATATATATATATATATATATATATATATATATATATATATATATATATATATATGTGTGTGTGTGTGTGTGTATGTATGTGTATGTATATGTATGTATGGTGCCAGCTTGTTAATTATCTATTGTTACACCTCTACAAATAGGTAAGTAATATTTGACAAATAGGTAAGTAATATTTTATCAAGGTAATAAAGTATAAAGTATATTTCATAAAATAATCATTAAATTAGCTAATTTTTGCTATATTTATACCTAATTACTAATTTGGTGGGAGTGGGGTAGATTTGGCAAATTGTTTTCATGCTTATTTGGGAATTTAAAAAATATTGAAATAAAAAAAAATGTCTGAAATTTATTTCATCTACGGAAAAGTGTTTTTTTTTGTTTGTTTGTTTGTTTGTTTGTTTTACGGACAGCGTTATGCCAATTGTTGCAATTAAAGCCCAAATTAAAATTTAAAGCCCAAATTAAAATTACAAAGAATATATTTAAATTATCGAAAGAGATTTTAAAAATTTAATTATAAAATACATAATCATAGCTCTTTCCACGAATTCCACTGAGAGTTAAGATTCTTGTTTATTTTTATTTTGTTTATAAAACACTGAATTGTAATTATTCCTCAAATCGTAAAATTTTAAATGACAAAATAATACCAAATATTGTTTTGTTTATTAATTTGTTAGTTTTATTCGTTAAATTATATTGAACACTTTTGGTTATGTTAAAAAAAAAGACATTCATATTTTTTTTTATTTTTCAAATAATGAACAAGCAATAAGCAACCAACATACTTTCGAGGAAATTGATGGTAATACTACTATATATCTTGAGATTCTTGAAAAAAAATTTAGAGAATGGTATGTAATATAATCAATCCTGACCTGGCATCTCGACTTCAATCACATTCCACCGCCGTAACGTGACTGCATTCTGTTTTTTCTACAAATATTTTCATGACAACTGTTCTGGTGAGATTTTGCTCATCAGAACAGTTGCCATGAAAATTACCTTTATTAGTGCATTGACTGCATGAATTGACTGCATGAATTGATTGCATGAATTGACTGCATGAATTGACTGCATGAATTGATTGCATGAATTGACTGCATGAATTGACTGCATGTACGATTAGATTGGCAACTAGGTCTCACCATTTTACTGTTTTCGTGTATTGGGTTTTGGATTACGTTTTACTTAGTTTTGCACAAGACCACATGTAGATGGCTCTCAGTGAGGCTGGAAGTCACTCAAAATTAATAACCCACAAAACTATCTTGCTAAGCATTACACCACGTCATCTTTGTGAAATAAACAATATAAACGACTAGGTAATGAAAATGATTCATTTTTTTAAAATCAAAGATCAGCTTTGCGTGAATGCCCACTTCAGATGCCGTAAATCATAGACGAAATATACAGACTTTATTTAACACTTTCCAACAATTATTTAATGTCTAAATCTTTTTATTTGGTTCATTTGCTTAATCATTACAAAGAAATCGGTAGATTAATCTCCAGCCAGAAGGCGCCTTCATTGTAATTTTGGAAAACTAGATTAGACTAACTGGGCGCCTACGGTCGGACCTCAAATCTAATAGCCGTCAGTTTTCTGCTCTTCTGATACCGCAAACAGTGCATCACTCAGAAAAATTCGATAAAATGGCTATGATACAAGATGACAGCTAATCATCCTAGAATACCGACTTCCCGTTCGTAATTTAAGCAGGGCCTGTCAGATACGACATCCCAGGAGAGATATAATGAAATGGTGGTCAACTGTCCACCTATTTACCGGCTGTTGTGGACTTTTGCTTCATATCCCTTTTTTTTATACTCGTATCCATGCAGACACGCTCTACATAATGTTCTGTGGAAAATGGTCATCTTCTCCTGGGAAACAGGATAACGAAGGTTAATACTTGAAGACAGTCTCACTCCTGGAAGCAAGCAAAGTCCAGCTTAAGACTCTATCTCTAGAACACTCAATAAGAATCAACTTTACTATAAATGGACTGTGATACCTACCGTTATCGAACGCTTTTCTGACTGATTTAAAAATATCTCACAAAAGGACAGGAAAGATGTTGCAGCTCTATCAAAACAGAAATATAAACTAAAGTAATTTAAGTACAAAGCATCGACACACCAGACTAAATGCTACTTTTAGAACCTGTGCTGAAATTTATTGCCACAAGTTAAACTAAGAGAATTCAGAGGCATTTTTAGTACGCTTTCGTAGAAGAATATAAGTAAACCTATCGCTATTTATTTGGCAAGTGTTGAAATGATCCACTTTGTTTAGTTTTACTAGTTTAGACCTTTATTGCTAGTACACGTCATGCTACCTCCATAGAGCCGAATCATCCGCATATCCCCCCTATTCAGAAGGAGAAACTGCTACTCAAACAGCTTTTCCCCAAGAACTGCTACTTTGTGGAACAGGCTCCCGCGTGGATGTATTTTTTTTTTACTAATGCCCACCCAATACAAAGCCTAAGGGTCACTCAAGGTAGAGGGTTGCAGTGTGGTATTGTATGAGCGTAAGAAAAGGTAAGAAGTTAAGTTCTTGGGGCTATGCAGGAAAGAAAACAGCTAATTTGAGACTTGAAGAAGTTAAGCTTGAATTAATTAATAAAAATTCAGAGTTCATGCGAAGACATTAAAAGTATTGAAGAGTTGAAGCAGGACTTTAGAAGCAGACTGTAAACCCAGTCGTAAACAGGAAACAAGGGATAAACCTCTGCTCCTGTTCAAAAGGTCGGGTAGGGCGAGGACCGGACGATAAGCAAACCTATCTACTTCTTCTATTAGGGATGTAGAAAAAAATAAATAGTGAAAAGAGTTCAGGCATGGGTGTTAGAAGTATAGAATTGGAGTAGACTTTAGAAGGAAACGGAAACCCAATCCTAAACAGGGAACAAGAGATAAACCTGTTCATAAAACCAGGGAGGAGTATGAACCGGACGATAGGCAAACCTATGTACTTCCATTAAACATTCCCTGAACATTACAATATTAACGTCTGCAAGTCATGGATCAATCGTTATCTAACCTCCTTATCTTTCACGTCCAACCACCACACTACCTTGAGTGACACTTGGGTATTGTAACTGCAACTAATTTTCCTAATAGTGTAGTAATTATTTTTGTTATCGTTTACAAATGTAATTCCTTTCATGCATAATATACATTCTAAACAATAACGAAAACATCAAAATGAACATTTTTGAAAAACTTCTTTAATTAATTCTTTGGATGACTATTGTTGATAATGTTATAAATACAATTTGTTTTATTGTTTACTTTTTTACTTATGTTCACCCAATACAAAGCGCAAGAGTCGTTCAAGGTAGAGCCTTACTGAGTGAGATTGTTTGTAAAGGCGTATGTAAGGAAAAAGCGGAAGTAAGAAATACATATTATGTAGATATCGATAAACCCCAGACTTGAAGAGATCGAGGACTCATTCTCCCAGGAAAAGAGACTTTCACAAAGTAACAGTTCTGAAGAAGAAGCTGTCCGAGTGGAACTCACTCCTAACCAAAGGAATTAGAATAGAATGGGGATCATTCGACACCGTGAACATGGCGTGGTAGGTCCTGACAGTGAAGGTCTGATCTGGTTGAAACAAGGATTAGGACAGCCCGCCTGAACATTTACCACAGCTACAGCGATTTCTTTTCTTTCTATAAAGGTTATTAGAAAAGAAATGCTCTAATATATATGCCCATGATCTGCACACAACTTGTTTTCTGTAAATGTCTTTTATCTGAGTGATATTGTAATAAAAGTACCTGTTTACTTGAACCATAATACTTATCTGTTGTATAACACTCGGACCAACTTGACTTCTGCTTCGAATCGGACATTAATCAAACTATTGAGATAACGATTAATTTTACACATTGGACCTCAGCCGAACAGAAATGGTAGTAGTAAAAATTATATTTAGTTTTCCACCAATTAACATATTTACATTTACTGAACATTTGTTTAGAGGATTCCAGTTTTGGTTTGTCAGAATGACAATAGCTATCAAAAAGTACTATTGATTATAATGATAAAAATGTGACTACATTTTAAATGACTACGAAAAATAATGAGACGTCGTAAAATCCATTAGGATACATTAAAAAAGGGAAAAGATCTCTTCGAATAAAAATAGTCCAATGGCAACACGAATAATTCTAATATGACAAGAAAAATACTATTTTTTTTTTTTTTTTTTTTTTTTGTGGACACGAATTTCCAAGTTTGACGTTGCCTAATTCTATGTCTTGTGGTTATTTTTTGAGAGAGAGTGATAGGAATTCTCCTCAAATTTTCAACACCTTTCTCGCTATCACCTCAGATATCGGTGATACCATAGTTTGTTCTTCTAATTATCCATCCAATATTGACTATAGTATATTCGGCACTGTTCACAAAGTGATAACTATTAAAGACGAAACTCTAACCTTCTGTTCAACCATATTTCTCAGACCTCGAGATAAAACCTGGTATTTTTACAGTTTTTCACAGTCTTTTAGTTGCACCCTGTGGTCCGCTGGCACACGGTCAAATCGAGTAGGTACGACTTTCCGGAAAGTCCTAAAGTAACTTATTCTTGTTGCTTTCTGTCACATCCTCTAGTTTGTGCAGATGCCTTTACTTTGTATGGATGAATCCTAATCATTTCCATTGTTCATATTATATGACTGTCCCTACACTGTCATGATTGCTTTTATATTGACGCATTCATTTGTGATGGGCTTTATCGTAATCATTTTTTTTTTCACTACATAGCAGCCATTGCTGTTTTACAAGGTTTTGTCTATCTTGTTTATATGTCTTTTTCTAGTGCATTTATTCTAAGCTTCAAATGATAATGGGTTCCGTTTATTACTATTTTTTACGCCAGAATTTCTAGGTGAGTATTTATAGTGACACAAAATTCTTTCACGTATTCATTACCGTTTTTGTGGTAGCATAATTTTTATTGTATTATAGTTCTATGACGCATTATCTCTTGATGCTTTTTATTTGATTAACCTATTTACCTTATATATATATATATATGTGTGTGTGTGTGTGTTTGTGTGTGTGACAGACAGACAGAGTGGGAAACATCACCTGATGAAGTCCAGTGAATGTGTTAGAAACGTGACGTAGGCTTGCAAATAACATAATTAATTGACTAAAGTAAGTAAAATAGAAAAAAAAATCAACAACAATTTAGAACCTTTTTAACGAATTCTTGATGAAGCTTGAGAATCAGGGTTAGGGTTGGAGAAAATTACATAAGTAAAGCAACTAAATTGTCGCGAGAAAAAAAAAACTGGTGTAAAAATGGTTGATTGTCGGATATGAAAGAAGAGGAAAATGTTGAAGAGTTCGAAGAAAAAGTAAATTAAAAAATGGAAGAAATATGAGCAATTCCACCTCCAAGAAAAGCGAGATAACCTGATGAGATCGTAGGGAAAGATGTAATAATGAAAAAAAGAATTGTAAGAGAAAGAAGAAAAAGAGAAAGAAAAGCATCAAATGAAGGAGGGAATCAGAGGAAGAAAAAGAAAATAATTATTTTGACTGCTGCTAAAATGGACGCCAAAAGAAATAAAGACAAGAAAGATAAAGATAAATAGAAAGTTAATGACAATGGAAAACAAAAACAATTTTAAAAAAAATGAAGGAATGCGAATAATTAGAAGAAATTAATTAATTTAAGAGAAAAGGCAACGATTTTTTAAAAAGTGGTAATGAGTGTAAAAGAATAAATAAAAATAAGTATAGAAATAAAAACCAATGAAAATAATGATGTCAAATGAAAAACAGAATAAGTATAAAAGAAGTATGATATATAAAATAATAAATATAGTGAATGAAATGAGAATAAGTGTAGGATAAATACGAATAAGAGTAGAATAAATCATGTCGAAGAAAAAGAATAAGAATAATGATGGAAGATTGGCAACAGAAGAAGAAGAAGAAGAAGAAGAAGAAGAAGAAGAAGAAGAAATGAGAATGAGTATGAGTATGGAAAACTGGAAAGCAGAGGAGGAAGAAGAGGAAAATAATCAACCACTGATGAATGCACTTAAACCAACAGATGTGTTTGCATCTGGATATGAGAATACAAAATAAAATAAAAAATCCGAAATGCAAAGCTATAATTGTTACTGTAAGGTTTCAACATTGTGAACGTAGCCTACGTAGAGTTATATAAGTCCTAGCCCAGACATACACACACACGCGCATACACGCACAAAGAGAGAGGGAGGTGGGGGGGTATGCTTGTATACACATAGATGAAAGATAAGGAAAGGCAGAGAGAGAGAGAGAGAGTCATAGCAAGAGAGATTAGGCAATAGACGGCTTTAAAAAATGGTCTAGATGTTGATCTTCGATATTAAGAATCAGAATTTGTTGCGGGAGTCGGGAAGAAAAGAAGCCATAAATTGAATAAAAATATAAACAATGATGGCTGAAAAAAAGGCTTCAAAAATCGTACAAAAAGGGAGAAACTCTTCAAACCTACTTAGAAATATAAAAATAGAAATAATAACAATAAGAATGTCCCATATCAGGTGTCTCTCATCCTGGGATGCCCGTTAATAGCACGAATGAGTGCAGTGTCTTGTGAAAAGATATTTAAGCACGGGAGACTGGAAGGCAGGCGCACGACAGCAAAGAGAAGATTGCTGAAGGGAGACAGAAAAAAATTGGGGGTGGGCCGACTCTAACCAACACTTGTGTCTATACAAAGAGAATGTGTCATCAAATCAGGAGGGAGAACAAACTGGAAGCGTTAGCTGCCGGCAACGTTCAATTTACCGATTTTTTTTTTTTTTTTTACTTCTTTTGCCTGCTGGGCGACTGAAGGTGTTACACGCTTTCCTCGCTTGCCCCAGCCTTATGTCGCAATCTGTCACTACATTTCTTCGTTGGTTTTTGTTTTCTGAATTATTTTTTTCTTTAATAATTTCTCCCATAATGAAAGAGAATGGTCAGATGCAAGATAACTAACCGCCTATCACAAGCCAGTTGATGGCCAACCGCTTCGATTTGGAAACAAATGCCACTATAAAACAAACGCTTATAAATCCATATAGACACTTTACTAGATCTACCGAAATACTTAATATATAAATTAATAATACTAAATAAATCTAGTGTAGAGTATGTCTATTTTATATATTATCATGTTTGATCTTTGTTAAGGTAACAGAAATGTGGTTCTACAGAAGGATATTGCGAATAGCATAGACTGAAAGAAGAAGTTTTAGAGAAAATGTAAACAAAATGAACACATGCGTAGCATCGGAAAGAGATAGTTGAAATTTATAGGGTGTATAATGAGGAAAGAGGGCTTGGAAAATTTGACGCATTGAAGGCAAGAGGAGCAGAAGAAAGCCACGCATAACCCCTGTCTAACGAGCTTGCGTAAATGGTTGGTAGAACAAGGATTAAGAAATATAGCAAAAAAGAAAAAAATTACTAAGATTACAAAGGTCAAGATGTTATGGAGAGCCATGATCACCCAGATTCAAAAAAGACACAGCACATAGAAGAAGGCGTTTGACATAGTTTGGCATGCTGGCCAAGTTCATTGTCTGTAGCGGCCGAATATTTGACTTAATCTAGTCGTTCTTAATAAATCGTATAATGAAGGCCGCGTTGAACAGGCACGCTTCCAGATCATTTCTGATTAATGCCCCCCCCCGGGCTCTATCCTTGCACCTATGTTGTTTCTTATCTTAATTCACGACCTTCCCGATATCATCAATTCCCGACTAAGTATTTACACTGATGACACAACTCATGTCTTAATAGTTAAGTCAGATAATATCAGTTGCTTTCGAAAAAGACCTCCAATCAGTTGTTAAGTGGGGCAAGAAATGGCTTGTAAATTTTAACGCCCTCAAAACGAAACTACTATCCAATAATCATCACAGAAAAACATTTTTGCTATCTATCAGCATGGCTGATGCTAACCCACAGGAGATCAAATCATTGCACCTTCTTGGTCTCATGCTTTCCATTGACATTAAATAGAGTGGTTATATTGAATGAATTGCTAAGGCTAAAAGTTGATGAAAGTTGGTTCACTGTGTCGGGTTAGACAATTTTGTCTCGTCAGAATCCATCTTTCATCTTTATAAATCTACCATTCTTCTGTGCGTTGAATATTGTTTCCATGTGGTAATGTTAAAAAAAATAGCTATACTTTAAATATATGTTTCATTCAGTATGAATCGTTTCACATATAAACGACTCTTTGCGCAGAAATCAAAATATAACAATTGAATAATTGAGAGAACATTTTTAATTTTGGATAAAACTATATAAGTAGTGATGAAAATTTAATTTTATAATTTTTTTATACAACCCTTAATTAATTGTGTACTTGTGTGAGAAAAGAAGGCAGTATCAGAAATTTGCCTCCTCCGATGGATTTGTGAAAATCTGCTACCCAGCAACAAGCCGCCAGTAGAAACTGACTGAAAACAGACGGAACCGAAAGATACGAAAAGCAGGCCTAAATTGTCGATTAGAAATGCATGTTGCACAAATTCGGAAGTAAACTAACCGATTAGCATTTATTGAAATTGATTTTCATGATTTTTCCCAATTTGATAGATTAAATAATGGCTAAAGTTTATAAAGAATATTTTGTTAATTACAAGAATGAAAAATATTAATGCTATATTTTATGTACTTTTTTAATGTGACAGAAAATATCGATAACGGAACTGCGATTAGGAAGACTGTTTTGATTTCACTTTTATTAATGAAATCTTTAACTTTCGCTACAAATAATTCTATTGGTTAAAAAATCCGGCTGATATTGTCGAGTGTCACGGATTTTCTTCTGGGTTTACCTTAGACTAACAGAGGCCCTCAATTGTGAATATCAAACACGCTAAAGCACGATTCCACAACATCTCACGCACGTCGTTTACATGCAGTCTAACAGTCACACGTTGTACTAATGTTCACTTTTATTTTACGCCGATACAAAGAAATTGCCACTAGATACTGAAATGAATATTTGTTTAGAATTTTGTTTCTCCAAAATTTGTAAATTTATTTTAATCACAAGCTTGTTATTAGGTTGGTGCAAAAATAATTTCGTTTTCTAACATATGTTACTATGTGAGAAAACGAAATTATTTTTGCACCAACCTAATACATTTCTATGCAAACATATAAAAATCTTATGTTTCAATATATTATGTAAACTATATAACTTATTTTTCATTCTTACGAATCGGATTAAAAAGTTAAACAAATGTTGAATTTAGGTTACATTTAGTTGCTACAAAAGTGAAGAAGCAACATTAAATTTCTTCACAACTCCAGGCACTCATTATTCAAACTGGTTTTAAAAATGTCATATGAATGATTTCGATTTTTTTTTTTCTCGGAAATTACGGTTTCTGATCTTCTTGTAAAACTTTTCAGGATAGTTCCAAGTTCTGTTTTTTTAAAATAAATATTTACTGGATGGAGTCCACTTGAATAATTTATCGAATTGAAGCGGATAGTTCCTATTCTATGAGATATTCTCACTGAGAAAAGTATAAAAACAAATTTTGAACAGGCCTTAATGTCGCGCATGGTTTGTGCTCCTGGCCATCAGCTAAAACACCCAACAATAAACGAAATTCAACCAAATGGTGCCTGATTTTTAAAGTTTTTTTTTTTTCCTTTGTTAGGAAAAAATATCATTTTATTTTCCCATTACTGTAATCGACCTGTCATTTAGACAAGGTGACTCTAAATTAAACACCTTTTGCATTCAAATGGGAGCTTCGTATGATAAATTGTCGGGCCCAGAAAATAAATTCAAAGATTCTTTTTAAGGCAAAAATCCGTGAATGACTGGACGCAAAACAATATTTTTATTTATTTAATCGTATTTATTTACTTATTTATTACATTTTTGTGAGTCGTGCAATGAGAAACCCCAAACCTGCGTTCGTTCCGAAAAACAAAATAAAATGATTAACGCCAGTGCGAACACCGCACGTCAGTTTTTGGGTTTTTTTTTTTTATTTATTTTAGGGCCAGATACCCCCAAAAGTAATTATATTATCAAATTCTCATGATTTGTCCTATCCGACAAGTTTTATACAGATCTGTCAAATTAATTTTGCGAAACTACACACAAACAAAACTGTTTGCCAAATCCTGCCAGAGAAATAATTAAATTCTTTAGCAGATAATCTACTTTTCTCAAATATGGCATCTGATAACTTCAAAGTTTCTCGTATTTTATCACTTCTTCCAGGCAGTTCTCTGACAGCTTCGTAAAACGCGGTGTTCGGTAGAATCTTAGAACCTAATGTTTGATAACATCTTGAAACATTGTATCTTATTACTTCAGAGAAGACAGTTCTTGATTTATTTTTTATTTTTATTTTTTTTTTGGGGGGTGGGATCAAAATCTTTGATAATTTCTTGGAATGTAGTATTTCATGTTATAGGTACCTTCATGAGATCGCTAAAAATTAGCATAGCATGATGAAAAAGACGCCAAACTTGACGAAAACAAAATTTTGTCGTCTAAATGCTTATGTTATTATTAAGAGGAAAGACCAAAGTTTTTTTAATTATTTTAAAAAAAATTTCCTTCTTTTTAGAACATTCTAAATTTTGATTAAAAAAACTTGTTTCTCTTTGTATCACCGGAACTAGTAAAATAACATATAGAATTTTTAGCACGTATCACACACATTAATTTAAAAAATCTTGCAAAAATAAAAATAATTGTCGGATGTTAATGAAACTTCCAGAAACTATTCACAGATGATCGAAATTATTATAAATATGTTTTTTTTTTTTTTATTAAAGTCATGGCAGAAATATTTCTTTTATATTTATTACCCCCACCCCTAACTAATTTTAGGAAAACGCTAGAAATTCGATCGCATCGGGTTTAGTGATTACAATAGTTAAAAGCAAAAGGCTTTGAGGAATGCAAACCATGTTTTTTTTTTTTAATTGGATCTCACCTACTTGAAAACCAGCTCTGAATTGTAACATACAAAACTCAATAAAACAAAGATATTATTTAATTTCAAATGCTTTTATTTGCTTTTAGTTGTTTTTATGAATACGAACAGTATTTTCTGAAAGCAAAAATTTTTTCGATGAAAGATGAATTTCTAATACAATTATTTGTTATTTCTTTAATTATAATAGATTTTACATTTAAGTTGTTAAAATATTATAAAATTAGTTAAAAGCAGCATCGGATTTGCTAAGTGTCCTCATGAGATAGATATTTTTTAGCGCGTTGTAAATTGTATCATTTTGACTAATCAAAAGATCCGTAGTAATTAAGAAATCTAATTTTGTGTTTATAATCGGGCTGTAATTATAAAGTACGGAAGACCAACCAGAATACAATTAAGTTGCGTTATTTGTGTTAAGCATTGTTCTCCGCTGTTAAAGCCTTTACTTTTGCGAAACACATGTGGAGAAGTTAATTTGATTTTTCAATTTCAACTGTGAAGGGTACCTACAAGTATCAGTATCATCTTATGAAATTTAAATGATTTTATTTTTATATTAATCTCAGTTATGACATTTTTCCATAAATGAAATATCAAAATTAATAATAAAATGAATAGAAATACAAAGAACACAATAAAATGTAATAAATGTACATAAAATTATAGTATTTTATGAACACTTCTGATAAAATTTCATAAGAAAGATACCTATAAATTAATTAGATAACTTTCTTATGAAATATGAAATTTAATCTCACCCTTAACAATCTTATTTTAATTTCTTTATAATATATTTTCCGTAAAGCATCGTAAACGTAAAGGTGAAAGCTAAGTACAAAAATAAATAAATAAATAGAGCACTGAAAGTTTTCCTTAAAAATAACGAGGTAAATAATTTGTTCACTTAAATATAAATTATTTCACTTTTCGCCTTCCGTAGAACAAATTATGATTAAGTAATCCGTCAATACGACATTCAAGCACCTGTCAAGTGACGCGAAAGGTTATGACCTGCTTTGTTTTATTTTCTCTTTTCGGCACAGAAGCTAAGTCAACCTTGGTTCAAAATATTTTAAATAGACATTATAATTTCTGATTTTTTTAAAATAAATTTTGAAAAAAATGATAATTAATTTTTAAAGGAACTTCAAAGTGAGATTTTCATCTTTTTTATAAAATGGAAAAAAATGAAGTCCATGATCGATTATCTTTCAATTTTGCTGACTCAAAATAACAAGATTTTTAATGAAAATTTCGGACGTGCTCGGAACGATTAAAAAATGTAAAAAAAAATATCCCAAAATACTTTGATCTTTCCTCTTAATAATAACATGAACATTTAGAAGATAAAATTGTTTTCGTCAAGTTTGGCGTCTTTATCATCATGCTCTTTTTTAGCGATCTCATGGAGGGACCTATGTTAGAAACTAGTGCTTGATCATTTTTGTATAGATGGCATTAATGATATTTTGCATATATAAATTTAAGGATATTATGTATTGATGGATTTTATATTTTGTATAGATGATATTAACAATATTTTGTATATATGATTTGAATGATATTACTATATATTCTTTTAATTATATTTTGTATAGATATTTTTAATTATATTTCGCATAAATCGTCGTAATAATAGTTTACATCGATTGCTTTATTGATATTTTTTGTAGATGGTTTTAATATTTTGCGTGACTAGTTTTGTCTACATAGACGTAATGATGATTTTTATAGTTGGTTTTTAGGATATTTGCATAGATTGTCTTAAAATTTGCATGAATGTTTTAATAATATTTTGTATTGCTGATTTTAATATTTTATATGGATGACTGTAATGACATTTTCTACAGATTAATTTAACATTTTAATAAAAGTTGTAGATATAAGGAAAATACATAAATTCATAATATTTTGCATGGCTGGTTTCAATACTTTGTATTGATGATTTTAATGAGAGTTAACATCGATTGATTTTAAGATATTTAGATTATTTTAATAATATTTTGCATAGATAAATGGCATTTTGGGTAGATGGTTTTGATGCTATTCGCATAGATTCCTTTCATATTTTCTACGGAGAATTTATGACATTTATATAGATGTCTTTAATAATATTTTGTATAGATAGATTCAATATTTTTTACTGTTCTTCACATAGTTTTAATTATCTTTTGAATAGATAATTTGAATCACATTTTGTATATATTGTTTATCTTTATATTTTGCTTTAATGGTAAGTCAAATATTTTGCTTTAATTATATTTTATATACATGGTTTTAATGTTATTTCGTGTCGATAATTTTAGTGACATTTTGTACATCGTGTTTTGATGATATTTTGCATAAATTTCCTTTAATGATATTTTCTATATTTGTTTTTAATTATATTTTGTATAAATGTTTATCATGAAATTTTCCATGGATGGTTTTAATGATATTTAGATTCTTTTGCATGAATGGTATTAATGACATTTTGCATCGACAATATGTGATATTTTGTATCTATGCTTCTAACATATTTATAGATTTCATGTTATGCTGCATACATTTACATAGTGATATTTATTTATTAAAGACATTTTTATGTTTAACGTTCTTTTTATAGATACAAGTATTTAAGAAAATATTCTATAATAAACAGTAATTAAGTAATTATTCTATAATAAACAGTATTAAATAACATTTACCGGCCTGAATGTTCGAGAAATTTTCATAGAAAATATTCGCCCTTGGGCAGGATTCAAACCTGCTTCCTATACGGACCAGTCATTTACGCTGACGTGCCTTGACCGCTCGGCCACCAAGGATCGTTCGGTAGGCAAGGTAGTGATATTTGTTTAGGGACTTTAATTTCATTCTGTATACAATCTTTAATGTTATTATTCATAAATGTTTTAATGTAAATTTGCATAGATGGCTTTATTGGCATTTAGCATTGACTACTTTAACGATATTTTGTATAGACGAATTTAATATTTTTATAAATGGTATTAATTACATTCCTATAGACGGTTTTAATAAACGTTTACAAGGATTGTTTCATGATATTTTTCATCGATTCCTTTAATGCTATTTTGTATAGATAGTTTTAATGTTATTTATGGTATTTTAATATAGATTGTTTTAATAATATTCTATCTAAATGAATTTAATGATGACTTCTGTAAATAGTTTTAAGGGTGTTTTGATTGGATTGCCTTTAATGATATTTTGCATCGATGTTTTTAAGGATATTTTGCTTTTACATGATTAGTTTCAACGATCTTTTATATCGATGGTTGTAATGGTGTTTCTATAGATGAATTTATTGATATTTTTAGAGGTGCTTTTCAAGAAATTCAATATATTTGATTATTATGATATTTTACATGGATAGCCTTCATAATATTTTGCATTGATGAATTTTATATTTTGCATAGATTGTTTTAGGGGTATTTTTATGAAGGATTTATGATATTTTTATTGCTGTGGTTAATGATATTTTGTATGAATGGATTAATGATATCTTGTATGAATGGATTAATGATATCTTGTATGAATGGATTAATGATATCTTGTATGAATGGATTAATGATATCTTGTATGAAAGGATTAATGATATTTTGTATGAATGGATTAATGATATCTTGTATGAATGGATTAATGATATTTTGTATGAATGGATTAATGATATCTTGTATGAATGGATTAATGATATCTTGTATGAAAGGATTAATGATATTTTGTATGAATGGATTAATGATATCTTGTATGAATGGATTAATGATATTTTGTATGAATGGATTAATGATATCTTGTATGAATGGATTAATGATATCTTGTATGAAAGGATTAATGATATTTTGTATGAATGGATTAATGATATCTTGTATGAATGGATTAATGATATTTTGTATGAAAGGATTAATGATATTTTGTATGAATGGATTAATGATATCTTGTATGAAAGGATTAATGATATTTTGTATGAATGGATTAATGATATCTTGTATGAAAGGATTAATGATATTTTGTATGAATGGATTAATGATATCTTGTATGAATGGATTAATGATATTTTGTATGAATGGATTAATGATATCTTGTATGAAAGGATTAATGATATTTTGTATGAATGGATTAATGATATCTTGTATGAATGGATTAATGATATCTTGTATGAATGGATTAATGATATCTTGTATGAAAGGATTAATGATATTTTGTATGAATGGATTAATGATATCTTGTATGAATGGATTAATGATATTTTGTATGAATGGATTAATGATATCTTGTATGAAAGGATTAATGATATTTTGTATGAATGGATTAATGATATCTTGTATGAATGGATTAATGATATTTTGTATGAATGGATTAATGATATCTTGTATGAATGGATTAATGATATTTTGTATGAATGGATTAATGATATCTTGTATGAATGGATTAATGATATCTTGTATGAAAGGATTAATGATATCTTGTATGAATGGATTAATGATATCTTGTATGAATGGATTAATGATATTTTGTATGAATGGATTAATGATATCTTGTATGAATGGATTAATGATATTTTGTATGAATGGATTAATGATATCTTGTATGAATGGATTAATGATATCTTGTATGAATGGATTAATGATATCTTGTATGAATGGATTAATGATATCTTGTATGAAAGGATTAATGATATTTTGTATGAATGGATTAATGATATCTTGTATGAATGGATTAATGATATTTTGTATGAATGGATTAATGATATCTTGTATGAATGGATTAATGATATCTTGTATGAAAGGATTAATGATATTTTGTATGAATGGATTAATGATATCTTGTATGAATGGATTAATGATATTTTGTATGAATGGATTAATGATATCTTGTATGAATGGATTAATGATATCTTGTATGAAAGGATTAATGATATTTTGTATGAATGGATTAATGATATCTTGTATGAATGGATTAATGATATTTTACTGATAGATTTAATGATTTTTCGTATAGATAGTTCCATTTATACTTTGATCTGAGAGTTTTAATCATATTTTGAATAGACTGTTCTAAAGTTATTTTGCATATGTAGTGTTATGTTATTTTACATATATTGTTTCGAAAGTATTTTGAATATTTTATATAGATGTTTTTAATGGCATTTATCCCAGATGTTTTTAATGGCATTTATCCCAGATGTTTTTAATGGCATTTATCCCAGATGGTTTTAGTGGCAGATTGTATAGATTGTTTCATTGATTAACCTATTTTCTCATCTTACTAATAACTTATTAAACCATCGTCCATAATAACTTCAGAATGCAAAACGGTTAATAACTTTCTATAAGCAATGGACTTGACACTTTTTGCGATAGGGTATTTGATAATAACTGCTCAAAATATGGAATTCAATAAATTCTTTACATACGACAGTTGCACATTCTTTTTCACTGTGTAGCGACTGTTAAAATATTTTGATAAGCTAGAAATTTCCGATACATTTACAATAATCAATAAACGCAGGGCATTTCACGACTACACAGAATGAATGAGGCTTTCCGGTAAATCAATATAGACTTTAACTTAAATGCTCTTTTTGTTATTGCTTGAAACAATTTACAATCTTCCCTCTTTTAATCCAACCAAATTTTGCTCCAAATTTTTCACATTTATTATTTAAATTTATATCAATCCGTAATCTGAGCTCCAACCAACAACTTTTTAATCCGACCTCTAATCATCGACCTCTTAATCCGATCAAAATTTAATGTAGACATTTTATTCAATTACTCTGTGTGTTTCTATCAGCCCACATTACTTAAAACGGTATTATAGGTGTATAATAAATGACCATATGTTGTTGTTATATAATCTAACCATATGACCTATGACGTCTGACAATCCGACTAAACATCTAACACGACCTGTCTCTGAAAACATGGAGGGACGACTGGAGGATATGAACTTATATATTTGCTTATATATTTACTTATATATTTGCTTATATATTTACTTATATATTTGCTTATATATTTACTTATATATTCATTTCATGTATAGATTACGAAATAATCGGATCGTCACGAAACACATCTTCTCTGCTATTTTCCCCAGTTTTATATCATCTATGAATTAAGGTATATAATTATATTTGAAAAAGAAAAATATATATGAAAAAAAACAACAACAAAAAAACAGGGGGCGAAGTGGTAAAATTTCACGTGACTTGAAATCTCGTTCTACCATTCCTACTTTCGCAAAAACGTTTCACTCCAAGTGTACGTTTTGATTTTACTTAAAGACCGATTTATGCTCTAAGATATTTTAAAGAAGGGATTGAAAAAAAATGTTTGCTACAGCGAGCTTTTTTTTCTATTTTTATCGGATTGCAGAGAGCAAAAATAGAAGTCGCTCTCGGGTCGGGGGAGGAAAGAAAGAATGCTAATAATTTAAGTTTTTATATTCATTGTTTTGACGTGTGCCTTTATTTCTTTCATGCAGAACTTATTGGATGGTCTTTTTTCTTCCAATTTCCTTTTTAAAAATATTAGGTGCATATATATATATATATATATATATATATATATATATATATATATATATATATATATATATACACGCACTCACACACACACATATATATATATATTCTCATATCTTAATATGAGGTGCGCGTGTCGTTGTTTTTAGAAAGGTTTCCATTTTTCACAACGTTCTTTTGACATCTGCCCTCGACATGTTTTGTTCTTCATGTAAATATGCTAACATTTCTTTTCTCTCTTTTCCTTCATATTTTTTGGGCCTCTTACATTAATATCAATTTTATTTTTATTATTAATTACCTTTATTAAAACTAACCAGCTTCACTTCGACTATATATTTAAAAGTTTCTGCAATTAGATTGTAAAATTGTTTCAATTAGGAGAGTGTATCCATCACATCTGTTTTCATTATTTCATCAATTCTGCATTGGTAGCGAAAAACTAATAATTATTTTGAAATTGTAAATGAAGTATTTGTACCTTTATTATTTTGTTACACGTTTTTTTCTGAATGTTATAGTTTATTTCATTTTATCTTTTTTTATAAAAAAATAATAACGGTGAAAATTTCAATGTAATCGGTTATAAGAGAAAGTCACCATAGAAGAATGGCTACAGATTATGTTACGATTAAGCATCGATATTTCCGTGACCGAACTGGTTACAGCGACGTGAATAAAAACAGTTTCTCGATATGTGAATTCAAGTTTTTCCGATTTTACAGTCGAAAATAATATCGATAAAATCATATTCTTCTTTTATGTGATGTATCATTTCACAAAGTAAACAATCGTAACTTTCCACAATTTCCTATCCTTCCTACTTTTAGGAAATATCTGTTCGCCGCGCTGCTCCTCGAAGTCTCCTTTCATCCATCTCTTTACACAAGTTCGTTGGATAGGTTAGACGCTACTTTCCTCAGTTCCTCTCTCTTTCAATATGTCGTGCGAGTATCAAATTCTTCAAACACTCTTTCTTCATTATGTGTCCAGGTAATATCCTTTTCTGGTTCTAAAAGCAATTGTCTTTGCCATTATCCTTAAAACTTCCTCGCTGCTAACATTTTCTGTTCAGCATCCTTCTGCAGAATATCTCCGTTACCTCAAGTCTCCTCTTTTAGGAAATTGCCCAGCATTCAGTACCATGTATGTGTCATAAAAGACGATATCAACCCACGATTATACGATAAAAAATCAATAAGATTAAACAAATCGCGTAATAAAATAATAGTAATAATGAAAAGTGTATTGAACCAAAGTTTTAATATAAAAAGCGACAATAAACCTGTGGAATTAAATAATAAACTCTAATATTTATGCAAAAAAAAGTTTATGATTTCTGATATAAATGTAACTGATTGTGATGAATAAAGGTGATAGTTGTACCCATTATTATTGGAACACTTGGAAAAGATTCCAAGAATCTTGAAAAAAGTTTGCAAATGTTGAAAATCATTTAAAAAAAAAAATAAAACTCTCCAGAGAAAAAAAAATTACTAAAATCAGCTGGTTTACTCTGGAAAGTATTGAAGAATGGGAGAGACTTGTTGCCACGTGATCTCCCATGAAAGCAGCCAGCTGCTACTAGTGTGGAAACTCAACAAGGCTGTATCTTCTTATTATCGCCTCTATCCCTTCCAAACTTAGTTGCTTGTGCATATTATTATCGAAATGTTACAAAAATATGGATGAATTTTATATGTCAAGAAAGCAATAAAGGTTGCATAAGCATTTATACTTTGTCTTCTCTTCTATTTTTCTATCTCTATATAAAGAAATTTAATGTATTACATTTTTATACCTTCCCATCGCTATCAACCCCTTTTTCAATATTTCGTACATTGATTCTTGATATCCAACCAGCAAATACTCTCTCTCTCTCTCTCTCTCTGTGTCTTTCGTCTCCATCTATTCACTCTCTCTCTCACCTCTCTCTCTCTCCATCTATATATATATATATATATATATATATACATATTGTTTAAATTATTTAATGAGATGTGTCTTAATGAAAACGTGTTGCCAAATTATACGCAATATATATATATATATATATATATATATATATATATATATATATATATATATATATATATATATATACAATGAAGGGAAACAAATATTCGTACACATACAAATTTTTAATTTATTGTATTTCCAACTAATGAATAAAAATACTTTTCATATAATTAACTGTACACAGATGCATAATAACTAAATGAAATTTCTCGGACATTCAGGCCGGTAAATATTGTTAATACTGTTTATTATAAACAGAGCATTTACTTAAATAATTGCATGTATAAAAATAACATATAAACAGAAAAAATATTAAATTAATTGTCAAACTTAGTCCATTTCATTATATATATATATATATATATATATATATATATATATATATATATATATATATATATATATATATATATATATATATCGCACTAGTTTTCTTTTCGTTTTCTTATTTCCAACATTTCTTGTTTAGTCGTCCTCATCTACCACACTTTTCCCAATTTATCTTCTACATGCAAGATGGAAAAAATGTCTGGGGTAAAACGGGTCCTACACTTTAATCCTAAGCAGAAAACTGAAAAGTTCGTGCATACAAACTTAATAATAATATAGATCATTGGAATATTAATTCTATTCACACCATTTGACCAGATTTAAATTCTTTTCAAAGGCCTAAAAATCTATCGAATACTGAATGTAAATGTTCAAAGGGAACACGAGATGAAAGTTAAAGAGAACGAATACATAAATAAAAGGATAAATCCTATTTATTGAATGTTGTAGAAAATAAGGATAAACTACGTTTTCATAATCATTGGAATATAAAGATTGGCAAAATTAAAAATCTAGAGAAGAATTAAAACAGTGCAGTCGATGGCAATATTGATGTTTGTAAAACATACACTGTTGATATACTCTTCGATACAAGAGCAATTATCGCGAGATGAGACTAGGTGTCGACGAGATTTTAATCTGCATCCGACATCTCGATAAATTGTCTTTTGTTTACGTTGCCAGTTAAGCAGCAGAAAAATCGACGATTAAAAACAAATTATGGTCGTTCTTTCACAAATCCTCTTAAACTCTCGCTTTATCATTGATGAAATTGTGACGGAAACTTTCATAAAAGACGAGCTTCCTGGTTAAAGTCTCATTTAAAACTACTTCTTCAATTTTAAAAATTAACTTTTACACTGGCTACTCTAGTGTTCCGAGTACGTCGATAAAAAGCAATATGAAATAAAACCACTACTTATAATAAAATTGTTTTCTCAAAAGTTTTCAAAAAGATCTATTGAAAATCAAGTATTATTCATTTTTGGCTGACATTTCTTTTAAGTTCGGTAACCATCATCTCAATTTCTCACATGATCAGTCAAGGGCCATCAGTAAATATAAGAAGATAATATTGCGATGACGTAGGATGTTAGAGATTTTAGAATTTGCTTTTATCTGGTTCATAACGATGTGCAACACATACCACTTGTTTGAAGATACCAAAATCACAAAATTTTATTATTAATAATAATATCGTTTTGTTAATAATAAATATATTTTCTAATATATTTATTTATTACTGACCTGTGTCATGTTCACTTTCATCACTCAATACAAATGTGATAAAATGTCGCGTGTTGAAAATGAGGGTAGATCAGTAAGTATGAAGCCTGAGACGTAAGCGGAACTTTCAAATGATATTTCCACTGCATAAGGTTCGATCTGTGTGATTAATATTAAGTGCATCGACAAGGAAAGAGATTATGTTGAAAAATAAATATTTGTTGTATACTATAAATTCTTTATTTCATCATTATACTGTGTACTTATCTGTTATCATGTCTTGGATTTGCGAACAGGGAGTAGCTAACGCCCATTGCAAGAGCGTCCTGCGCTGATTTTAAGGATTTGACGTAAAGCGCGGCCGGCATGTGGCTGACCGCATCCCTTTAAATCAAGGATTTACATACCACGGCCTACTGAGGTGGGACGATAGATGTGAAGTCCCCAGACTGTACGCTTTCTGTAAAGTTATCTTCACTCAAGAAGACACCAATCTCCTGCGTTGTGTAAAAGTGTCAACTATCGGCAATTCTTCAAGCCCCAACGCTGCATCACTGACTAAATGAACGACGGAGAGTTTTTTTTTTTTTTTTTGCTTCTTTTCCTTGCTTTATTTCAATAATAGTAACTTCGTTTCTTGGAGGAAGCGTGAGGGAGAGATCAACAGTCAACATGTTGGCCAACTGCCTATCAGCACGTATTGGCCTATCTCTCTAAGGAATCTGGAAACGTAAAGCATTTTCACCCTTATATTCTTGCAACTGTACTGAGTCTCTTTTCGGTTTTTATTCATATATGAAAATTTAAACATGGATACTCTAACATTGTCAACATTCCAAGCCAATGGCATTCAATGTGAGTCGTCAAATCTCTGACCAGTACGGTAAGGTTTGCCTACACATTCTATAGAGATCTGTCGCCTCTTGAAAGTAAAGGTGACCTGCGTGGATTGAAGCTCAGGTTCAAGATTCGCAGGCCGTTTACTGTTATGATATTTTAAGTCTGAACTTAGTACAGGTTTCTACAAATAAGATTTTCTACTAACAAAACAAAATTATAAATATATAACATGAGACATGATTAAAAAATGAGATAAAATACTTTTCGAAATACGAAAACTTTACTTAGTTTACAGATTGGTAAATTCAGATAGTATCTTACACCACAAAACTCTCTCTCTCTCTTTCTCTCACACACACACACACACACAGACACACACACACATACATACACACATAAATATTGTTTTATATGTTGTAGACAAAGATGCATGTTTGTGTGTGCGTCTAAGAGAAAGCGAGAAAGCGAATATCTTTGGACATCTGTGTATAAAAACGGTCCATTCTTTTATGCATGCGTGTACAATCCTAAGTATATGTGTACGCGTATGTGAAGGCATGGAAGGGGCTTGTTAGATTAAATACCATCATCTGATATCACTCGAAATTTTTCTTCCCCTCAAATCCAGTTAAAAAAAATCTTTCTTAGTCTCCATGCAGGGCCTGAAAATAAAGACACGTGATCTCTTCTCCGTCAATGCTGTCTGGTTCCTAACCTCTGCTACCACTACCACTATTCCCCATCCACTTCAAAAAAAAAAAAAAAACTTTTTACTAAAGAACTTATCCTTCCCAGTTTAGAGGAATATTGGTTCTTTTTAGAGACACGCCGCTATCGACCCTTTTCTCTTGAAATTTTTTTCGATCACTTTTCTTCTCCCATATCAACATCATCATCACGACAACTGCGATGCACTTTAAAGTACCTTTTTTTTTACTCTTTCTTTATCTTTTGTTTTAAGCTCCTACCAAAAATTATCCGGCTAATATTGTCCTTGAGTTTGGTCACCAATTTTCAATATGCATATTTATTAATATATACTTAATAGCACTGTTATACTTATATTATTTTACTAGCACCAGCACTATATGAGCGATATATATATATATATATATATATATATATATATATATATATATATATATAGTAATGGAATTTTTATTTATTAATCCAACAAATTTTATAATTTTAAAAGTTATCATAATGGTATACCCATATTTGAGTAGACGTTCCATTTATTCATTAAACAGTATATCCGAAAATAGATAAATATACTATTTAAAAATCAAACTGCACATTTACTTAAATGTATTTAACCAGTAAAAATAATTTTAAGTGATAAAATATGTTAGATTAATAAATAAAAAGTCGATTACTTCTTTAGAAATTGCTTTGTTTACGTTCGGATACGAAACTGAACAAATATGAAATTCTTAAAATCTAGGAAACATTTACGTTTATAAGGCCCTATTTGGATTTGCTTGTTCGGCGACAATCTCCGTATCTAACGAAGTTTTCTCCTGCAAAGCGGACACAGGTTCGAATACTGCTGGGTAGTTCATAATTTTCTTTAATATGTCACGGATATTCAGGCAAGTATATTGCTTAATAAATACACGGAGCGTCTACTCAAATATGAATATACACTAAAAATAACATGTAAAGTGATAATATACATATATATATATATATATATATATACATATATATATATATATATATATAGTCTTAAGGTGTGCTATATTTATGGAATAAAGTGCTCAATATCAGAGATAGAGCGTGTGTAAATAAATATGTGGCCTGACGATTGCATATAGCATGAAACAGACTGTCGCCTCTAAGTGTTGATTTCTATATATATATATATATATATATATATATATATATATATAATGGCAGAATAAACACATTTTCCGAGGACACACGTATACTAATTTGGCTAGGCAATCCCTGTCTCAGACACATGCTCAGACACATTTTTGTTTGTTCAAAACCGAAAGAGCCTACCTGTTATACTTCAACTATGCTGAGCGGAACTTAGTTCCTTTTTCTGTAGAGAGCGTGTAATCTGCCATATACAGTGGATTTAACAACGCCATCACGCTCAAACCATATATATATATATATATATATATATATATATATATATATATATTAACGCCGCTATTCATTGGCTACTGTTATAACACACTCTAATTTATACAACGTACTTCGTATAAGGATTCTCTATACATAATATATCGGTTACTTGCCGTGACACCTGTATTAGTCTGAAGATTGACTGTAAAAGGCTAGGTCTTGTCAGTCGCAAGCCAGATAGTGAACTGACAGACTTGAAACTACTAGGCATTTACCCAGGATTCCCCCACTTAGACGAGATGCGGCACAAGGTCTGGTTTAACATTCCGGTAACTCGTACCAAAATTTACCCATTCCTCACAATTGCCGGGTACTGGTACTTTGCGCGTCTGTTTTTCTCAGCCGAGTCTCTGTCCTTAGAGGTCCTCAACTGAGTCGCCCTCTGCTTGAAGACAGGTCTTATCAGTCCCAAATGTACACATTCCCCACACCTGCGGTGAACGGGTACTTTATTTTTTTCTCAGCTGAGTCTCTATTTGAAACAGGTATTTACCCAATCACCCCACTGAGATGAAATGTGACACAATGTCGAGTTTTCTGTGGGAAACACGAGCGTTTCCACTCGGATCATTTGTCAAAATTTGCCCAGCCCCGTATTTGCGGGATCGGGTAATACTCTCGTCTGTTTTTCTCAGTCGAGTTTCCGTCCATAGACAGAGCCCCGAAGACATAGGTTTTGTCAGTGGCAAAGCTAAGTATTTACCAAACTTCCCCACAAGGCAAGATGTGGCACAAGTCCGACTTTTATGTGGAGCGAAACCGAATCCGTCGGCTTGGGCAGAAATTCCCCGTAGACCCCGCATACATGTCTACCTCACCAGACGAGATTCTGTCCCTAAGCATAGCCTCGCTGTGGCTCCTCTGCCTTCGGACAGAGAGTTGGACAAGTCAGTCGTGTGCCTGTTAGCGAAGTGCCTGACTCGAAACGGCTGGTATTTCCCAAACAAGTCACAAGGCCTGCTTTTACTAGGCGCGATTACGAGCCCATTAGCCCAGGTATAATTTCCCCTTAAACCCCGTATACACGGGGTCGCGTTTGTCTACCTCCCCAGACGAGTCTCTACCCTTCGGTATAGCCTCGTCTGTGTTCCTCTCTGCCCGAAAATAGAGAGTTCGACAAACCTGTCGCGAACCAAGCAGCGAGCTGCCTGGGTTGAAGCAGCTGACCTAATGTTCTTTATAGTAATGGACCAGTTCATATAGTCACCAGGGGTGTACTATTCACTTCACATCAATATATATATATATATATATATATATATATATATATATATATATATATATATATATATATATATATGTGTGTGTGTGTGTGTGTGTGTGTGTGTGTGCGCGCGCGCGCGTGTGTGTGTGTGTACATTAAATCCTGATTGAATGGATCACGAGTCAGTCCATTCGATTATTTAAGCCATGTCACATATACTGTATAACTGCGTCAACATACTTTTTGATTATTCTCTGCTGACCATCTGACTTTTTATCTACTGTGTATTTTAGAATATACGTATAATTATAAATGCCATTCAGTGGAGTCAAATTTCCCATTTTCTACAAATATGAATTCACTAATCATAAAATCAATGAAACAAGTTGATGAATTAAGTCATTAAATAATGAAAGCCGTTACTTCACTCGCCATCTGCATTGATTTGGGTCAGATAAGAAATTACGGTAGGCTACATTATATACTGACTGTTTTTTCACTTATTCTTTAAATATTGACTTTTTAATTTTGGTTTCCTAGTAAGCGCTTTATTTATACATTAAACATAAAAACAATATCATTTATTTTAAATTTCTAAATATTTTATACAAACCGAAAAGTTAAATTACTTATATATTGTTCCGTATAAACTTGGCATCCGCCTAATTATACTGAATTATTATATTTTCCTTGCATGTCACTTGCGGATTGTTTCAAACGCTAACATTGATTAAATCAATAGTCACCTTAATGTACTTCTTTTCGCTTTTTTCAGTTTTCTGATATTAGAATTATTTTAATTTTATTCTGTACTTTGCTATAATATATTTTTTTTAATTCTCCAAGAGAGATTTCGATTGTGTTTACACGGTCCCAGAATTTTACGTAATTCCAAAAGGATGTTTTTCACAATAAAATTTGATATCAGTTACGATGGAACGATGTTGAGAAATAAAAAATCTTACAGGCCGTTATAAGGAAGTCCGAACACACGATTAGATGCCCCGTTAATCTTGCCATGTTGTTAGAATTGCCGCCACACAAATATGTCTTAGTAGAATTATTATTAACATTATGCCTGCTTGGACGATTGTTGTTTTTAAAGTCTTATCTTAATGATTGGTTTGTCACAATCATAATCATCATTAATCTTATCCTTACTTTCTGACTTCTCTTCAACATGCTTATCGTTATTATCTCCCCTTTGATTTGTGGCCGCGCATTGTGTATATATTGTTAAGGCAGAAAGTAATGCGTGTAAGGAAACACTCATTGCTTTCTACGTACTCACGCCCTCTTCCAAGCGCGTCAATCATCAGTCATTGCGACAAGTTGTGCCCAACCCTGAACCCCCTTTACTACTGCCCCCACATACTACCATCTCCCGGCAGACTCATTCCTGGGGGTACCAAGTGTTTCAAGAAAAGCCGTTCCCTCAGATCAAAGGCATAACGACTATGGTCACTGTTGACCTTTCAAAATGACAGAAAAAACGTTGAAGGCATGTGGAATAAGGGCAGGAAATAATGGTGTGTCACACAGAAGAATAAAAAAGGGGTTTGGTTAAGCTTTACACTTTACATATATATATATATATATATATATATATATATATATATATATATATATATATATATATATATATATTAATCGTTGAAGTTAATGTCAGAGAAAGGTAAAAAGATTAAACTTTCCACAAACCAAGAAAATAAAAACTAAAAAAGAAATGATATTCCTACACCATAATGTTGTTTCCCTTGTAATTCTTCTACCCAACGGAACAGCCATTCTCAAATCGTTTATAACTGCCCGGGTGCATAAGGTCGCCAGGGTGCCTACACAAAGCAATGTTCTTATTGGTTAACTCCTCTAACGGCGTCTCTTTTTCACCCCGCCAGTCGGTCGGCATAATGACTTTATTAAAATATCGGCTGGCGGGTTTCGGTTGATTCATCAATATCTCACAAATAATTTGCAAGAGAGCAGTATTCATATTAAAATGATGTCCTTAGTATCGGTGAAGATGTATGCATGCGTGTGTCTGAAGTGTGTGTGTGTCTGAAGTGTGTGTGTGTGTGAACACGTGTGTGATGGGAGTTGGTAGAGAAAGAGAAAGAAAGAGAGAGGAGGGAGAGAGAGAAATAGGAAGTGACAAAAAAAGCAAATTACGAAATGAAAGTGTGTTTATTATTTATTTCGACAAATTTATTATTATTCATTTTTCACAAGTTTTTCCTTCACATTATTTCTTTTGTATTTTCTCACTACTCTCAGGTTGTTATTCTACGATCTATAAGTAAACAGCTTGGATCATAAATAAAGGATTAACCTCCGACTTTATACCAATTATCAATGATTTATTTGAGAAAATCTAATAATCTCTATTACTTAAAACAAGGGTGGATTCGTAAAGCATTACTTGATCGAATTTACAAGCCATATTTTACAAAGATTTCGTGCCAAACATTCGCTCTACGGCAAGTATCCAAAAGATTCATTGTGTAGATCAGTGAATATACTTTGTAGATTTCAGTATTAAACGAACTCAATAGCATTGAAACTTGTTCGCTAACGATGGACAGCGGTGTCGCTTGCTCTTTGGAGTCAAATACGCCTGCGATATAAAATGATAATTAAGAAAATATCTCTCCAGACATTTCAGTAAGCTAAAATTCTGACTTGATGCTACTATACACTAAACTTAAAACTTCACGAATATCTACAGATATATACATTAAATATTTTCTACAATCTGCAATATATCGAGTAAAATTTATTAAGTAAATACATGCAGTATTCGTTCACTCTAATGATTCCATATATAGTTGTAATGAAATCGTTGCATCGATAAAGATAATTTTATACAATATTACATTTTATTCAACTCCTAAGTTCATCAATTACTCTCGACCAGTGTGTCTATGCGGAGCCCTGATCCAGACGTGTTCCTTACATTTTTGTCGGAATGTGAACTACCACCAGTCACGATGAACGGATGCTCCCGCAGGAAGGCTCCGTGCCTTTAACGACTATTGTTCCTTAAACTCAATCCAGACCTCAAGTGGAATTCGTACATACGTTCCATCGTTAAAGATGCAGGATCCCTGTACTGCTCCAGTGAATTCCTGACTCCTCGTTCTATTCTCTGTCTTTACAAGAGCCAGATCAGGTATGAAATAGAGTAATGCTGTCATATTTGGCCAGAAGCTGTCCAGTCCTCACTTTCTAGTCTCGATAGAGTCCAAAAGCCTCTCCGGGTGGGTGAAAAATTATTTTCCACTTTGCAACCTCACTCTCTCAGACGAAATGTAGCAAGTA
Source organism: Acanthosepion lycidas (assembly GCA_963932145.1). Taxonomy (NCBI): domain Eukaryota; kingdom Metazoa; phylum Mollusca; class Cephalopoda; order Sepiida; family Sepiidae; genus Acanthosepion; species Acanthosepion lycidas. The sequence continues at coordinate 45,801,679 of OZ010600.1, read as the reverse complement.
TCTCGTTGCTTTATCGCAAACTTCTATAGAAACTGCTCAGAAGAACTACATTCCTTAGTTCCATCAGTTCTAACCTTCACGGCTAAGATCCGCCATGCAATGCACATTGTAACGAAACACCTTCATTCCCTCCGTATTCCAATGCTGAGGTGTAAGTTTCACACTAGCAGCTTCTTACCGCGAACCTCTGCTCTGTGGAACCGTCCCAAGAGGATGTTTTCCCGATCACTTACAATCTTAACCTGTTCGAGTCTAGGGTTCTTTCACCATCTATCTGCATACATTGTGCCCCTTACTCTGTAACTCTCTACCTCGAGTGTCTCCCGGTGCAAGGTGATCCTCACTGTAAAAAAAAATCACCAATCCACAGAAGGATGGTCGTCGCTGAAACCTGCATGCTTCACACGCTGGAAACCACTTTTAACCAACGATTGGTGAACTCGCTTTTATCCAGTTGACAGTTAAGACATTTCTGAACGGTTCTGATGCCATGCATGACAACTATATGAAAATCTCAATCTGACGTGACTAATTAAGAAGACAGACTTATCGAAAAGTCATATACTCTCACAAACTCAAAGACTCAAATTGCATTTGAGCCTAGCTAGTGACTGCGTTGAGAATTACTAATTTCCATGCTACGTGTTTTAAATTATGTACTGGGAAAAAAAGAAGTGTGTCGTGAGACAAGAGATTCCACAGTTTTCTAAGTTATTTCCCAAGTTCTGGCCGACACAAAATTCAAAGAATAAAAATAAATCCGATTATAAACGAATCAGTTTTCAAATTTGTCTCGTTTATTTACAGTTGGATTAATATCCTCATCTCTGTTGTTATAACCACAATGTTTCGGTCGTTGTGTTCTCTGACCTTCTTTTGGCGTGTCTGATCAGGGAATTGTGAACTGAACCCTTTATTTAATCTATGGGGAGAGGTTGTTCTCGATCTCTTTAAATTTCTTGGAAGAGGAGCTTTTATTTATATTACCCATGTAGATTAAGTAAAAGGTCCAGTTCGAAATTCCCTGTAGATTAACAGGATCGACAGACACCTGAAGAAGGCCGGAGAGTACAACGGCCGAAATGTTGTGACAATAGCCATAAATAAGAGAACATCAGTTCGACTGTAAATAATGTAAATAATAACAACTCCTAATTGTAGACATTTAGTTAGAAAATTATCTTGTTTATTTGTTCTTTTCTTTTTTTCTTTAAAAAAAATTAATATACTTTAAAACTGATGCTATTTTAACCTGGACAACATCAAATAACCTTTACTAACACAATTCCATAGCTGTTTTATCTGCCTGAAGGTTTAGATATTAAAAATACCGTTTAATAATTTTTTGTCAAAAATCTTTTAAGTTTGTGAATTAGGTATGGTGCTTGAAAAAGAAAAGAAAACGTGACGTTTTCGTTTTTATCTAAGAAAATAAAAATTCTTTCCCTTTTTTCCCTTCGAAAACGTTCATTTTATTGAATCAGAACTAAAAATCGGTTCCGCTGTGATTGAGAGAAAAAAATGAATTAACTTTCATTTAATTAAAAAAAAAAATGAATTGAATTTGAAGCTTTATTTATGGCTAATAAATCATTTTCCATCTCCACGGGATTTTTTTTTTTTAATTTTATGGGCGTTTCCAATTGGATCAAGTGAATTCGAAGATATTTAAATAAATTTCCTGACTGGAGTTCAAGGCTTTAGCATTTTATCAACAATGGCGTCAACTGGGAACATCACGCCATCTTTGACTCCCACTTATATTTCGTCCTGCAGAAATCAACATTCAATAGCCGAGAAGATTTTAGAGAAGAAAATAAAACAATATAATCATTTTTTTTTTCAATCTCTACGCGCCGATGCAGCGTGACAAAATCAGACGTGAGTATTTTCGCCAGAAAACTCGTGAATAATATAATCCCAGAGGTACTGGATTCCTATGGCGTCATTGATTGCGTCAGCTTCACAAATATAGGAGGTGTCGAAAAGTTCTAAATTTTACCAAATCCCCAAATCTGGCCAAATGACCAAACATCAGAATTTTAAGAATACTTTTTCATTACATATGGTAAGACCAATGGTGTTTCTCGGTGAAGCTCATCTGATTTATCATTTCTATTGATATTTATTATGATTAGTATACTCTGGCACAAGGATACAAGTAATAAACAATCAGTGAGCAGTGAGGAACAAAGGCACTTTTGACCTTGGACCAAACTTAGCAAATGTATTGATGAATAGGATGACTTGACTTTTAGCACCTTAATTTCGTAAACCGTTATTACTGCAATGAGTTCGATCCTCACTGTTTTCCCTACACTAATGCCTATTCACTCTATTATACCATTCTTTGAACACATCAATTAGTAAAGGACAATGATTAACAAACTGATCTCGGAGACTAGTGCTAGTGAGTTTGATCTTTTGTTGCTACTCGCTAGGCTAAATTAAACATAACACAGCAATGCTAACCACAAAGAATTACGTACTGCACTATGTTCGATCATTACTGTGTGCCTCAGTTTTGTGAATTTGTACCACATGCGATAAGAAACAATTTTTTTAGTAACACAATAATTAATGGAATTAATGCCGTGTCTGTATAGAACTCCGAGGAAAACGGGGTGAAACCATTACAATGCCGACATTAGATCTCTATCCGTTTAACGACGTAAGTCCTGATGTAAATTATTAAAACTTTCCCTTTCTAGAGTGTACAATCCGTTTAACGACATAAGTAAATTATTAAAATTCTTCCCTTTTTGGAGTGTACTAACAAAAATGTACAAGAAATCTCGAAGTTCCATTCGCGCATATTCAGTCACGTGATATAATCAAATACGTACACGTCACAGTTTACATGACTTCTGTCAAAAGTAAGAGGCAAGGCGTTTATAAAGATGAAATCGTAGAATTCGTCCTCTTTTAATGACTTTTTTAAAATTCGTTTTTAACGTCTTGTTTGGAAACAATCAGTCAAATAATTTCATGGCATCTACGTATCGAACGTTTGTACCAGCGATTTTAGAATTTGCGCCTCTCTAAACTACATTCCAAGACTGGACACGATTACAATTACGGATATTTATTTTGTTATTTCTTTCTTGCCTGCAATCATAAAGAAAGAAAGAAAGAAAGAAAGAAAGATTACCAACAACAAATAGAATAACAAAATAAGATGGAAAATATATTTTAAAATAATTAGAAAAAAATGTATATTTTACTAATTAAAAAATTTATGATAGAATTTTATTAAATTAAATATAGGCAGCATGAAAAAAATCCCTTAATAGTAACTGACTCATAGAGTAAACCTCAAAATGTCTAAAGTATTATGTAACCATAAAATGGATTTAGTAAAATGAAAAATGGCACAAGTGGAATAAGAGAAAAATGGTTTAGTTTTGCATGCTACTTATACGCTTAAATACCCGACCCTCACTAAAATTTGTCCCCCCTCCTGCACCCATTTCTATTTCAGTCAATATTTCAATGGGCGATATTTCTTGGTCTTCCATACTGTCTTTTTTAGCCTCATTCAAATTTCTGTGTAAACCTTTTAAAACCCTATTATTATTATTATTATTATTATTATTATTATTATTATTATTATTATTATTATTATTATTATTATTTATGTTGTCCTGCTTTGTATCCCATAAAGCCGAGTCCAAACCATGGTCCTTGGACTGTATAGGAGAATTTTAATTTAATTGATAGCACTTTTCTTAGTATATGGGATTTTTCTAGTAGGACGATCTTCTGGTCAACTTGTTATATTGATGTTACCTGGGACATTTCTAGTAAAATTTTCCATTCCTTTTCTCACAAGGTCCAGAGCTCCAATTACTATAGGTACTGTCTGAGACTTCATTCCCCACATTCTGTTAATCTCGTTCTCCAGGACCTTGTATTTGGACAATTTCTCGATAATATTCATGGAGGTGTTTCTCTCAGATGGTACTACTATGTCATTATTATTATTATTATTATTATTATTATTATTATTATTATTATTATTATTATTATTATTATTATTATTATTATTATTGCACCATTACTAACATAGTGAGTTCGAATTTCAGTGGGTGACACTGCCCGATAAGCGAATTCTTTAATGGAAGATTTATGCAGTGGTGTATTTCCCACCGGCGTTAGTTGGCAGTGGGCAGGCTGCTGATTTTTAGGGCAATTAGGCCTTTTCCGGTTGGGGGGACAAGCATAACACAATTTTTCTATGCCTAATGCTATTTAGGACTGGTGCTATACTATGTAAAACTTAATATCGACAACAACAATAACAAAGAATTCAAGGATTGTTATCTGTGCTTTTAATTTATGTTCTATTAAAATATCAGCAAAATAGTCTATCCCCTGCCCGCCCGTTAATAATCTCATGGGATTAGCATTTCCATCAGATTTTTTATTATTTTATAGCATTTTCGATTTCGACGAATAATGTTTGCAGCCTGTGGATGGAAAGATAAATTAGAAAACAATTCCAGTAATATTCGAAATAGAGACGCTCTGACCGCAGCTGTTAACATGAGAGTGAGTTCGATCCTTGCTAAATGCGCTAAAATACGTGTCATTGACAGTATAATCAATAAGATTTCTTTATGACTATTTTGGGAAATGAAGAAATATCTTTTTTTTTTTGGCATATCGCGGGAACGAACCTTATTTTAGACTATTTCGACTTTGATCAGAATGGATTTAAATTTTTCAGTTCAATAATACGATATTTTTCTGTTGTTTCTCAAAGCCTTGCTGTGATCGTTGCTGACCTGCTTAATTACAGTTCTAAGAATAAAAATTAATTAGTAATGAAGTAAGCTAAAGAAATTCTACTCTTTCCAGCATGGAAGTTAATGACAAGAACCAAGTTTCTCCGCTATTGATTGATTGATTTCTTTATTACAGCTTATCAACCTCTTGTATGTTATTTAAAGCCAGAAAATATTTTGAGATTGTAAGATTTGTTTAGCTAATGATGATAATGATGATGATTTTTTTAGCTTTACTGATAATAATAATAATAATAATGATTTTTTGAGCTTTACTGATAATAATAATAATGATAATAATAATAATGATTTTTTGAACTTTACTGATAATAATAATAATAATAATAATAATAATAATAATAATAATAATAATGATTTTTTGAGCTTTACTGATACAAGACCGAAATATTAAGTCAAAGCTAGGGGGAGAGAAGAGGTGGATTCATACCTTTCCCAAGGTTATTTGCGCGTAAGTGAATATAATGATTGGAACTGAAACTCGGCTCTCCGATTTCCAACTCCGAGCCATTATCCATTACACCACCCGCACATCCAAGCTTACAGCACCTGGTATTCGAAAGTCATTACTCATCTAAGTACTGATCAGGCTCATCGTTGCTTAACTTTGGTGATCGTACAAGGACCGGTGTATCAATATGATATGGCCATAAACCTCTCCGTTCCAGGGATGAATGATACCGACCGACTCTATTTAAAGGAAGGAGGAAGGGCTGAATATCAAAGGCTATTTTCAAATAGGCAAAATAAGAATTGCAAAATTATAAAAACTGCTTCAAAAAGTCAGAGGCCCCTAGTAAGTATGGACCTCATTACAGTAGTAATGAATTACAAAATAAGCTGATTTTAACATTTAAATATTAAGAAAAGTAGAGGAAACTTGCTGTCATTTTATCTGAAAGCCATCAGTTACTTTTGGCAGAAAAATTCAGTAATAACAACAACAACAACAGCAACAACAACAACAACAATAATAATAATAATAAAGTATAGGAAACGTTACATTTCTTTGGAAATTTTGCAAGTCAAACATTACCCAATCCAAGCTAGGAATCGAGGATTAGCCATGGTTAACAAAATAAAATCTATCCGATTGTGAATGACACTGTTGCAATAGGCTACAGAAAACTGATGGAAAATGGCAAACTGGAAAATATTTAGAAATTGAAGAATACTGAGAAGAGTATTGGAGAATTGCAGAGACTTCTTCTTGTCACTTAATTTCCGTCGAGATTATAACGATTTGGAAGTTTCAAAAATAATAATCTAATCGAAAAATAACTATTACTACTACTACTACCACTACTACTACTACTACTACTACTACTACTACTACAAAGAAGAAGAAGAAGAAGAAAAAGAAGTGGTATTACTTAGTGGCTGAGGTAGTTGCGCCAGTGTTTAACGATCGAATCGAGATAAAGTCCTAAATTTGAAATACAATACAAAAAAATATTTGCGTTTTCTGATCTTTTGCATTAATAATAATGGTAACATAGAAATAATAAGGCTAAGAATAAAAAAATTTCTTATTTCATTAAAAACAACAACAAAAAACAAAGCAATTAAATAAGTGGGCCATAGATATTTCAAATTCGCTTAGTATAGTACAAAGCGGAAATAGTGGCGGAAATATTGCATACGCCTGTCTTCTCGTTGTATTTTATCTTGGTAACAAACTACCTCAGCCACCTAGTAATTTAGTACAAGAGAGAATAACAGCTTATTTTTTTTATAATGATCGTATTGTTAAATAAGCAAAGCAAAAGATGTGAATATTATTCTAATATCTAAATTCATTGGTATAATCTGATAAAACGATAATGCAATAATGTTGATCATCATCTATGAAAGAAAGAAAGAAAGAAAGAAAAGGATAATATATTAATAACTGAATAAAAAGAAAAACATTCAAAAGAAAGAAAAAGAGATAAATTAAAACACAAAGAAAGAATGTACGCAAAAAGAAAGAAATTGGCAAAAAGAAGGAGGAAAAATGTATAAAGAAAGAAAGAAATTTTAAAACTAAAACTTAAGCACGCAATGAAACGAAAATAGAACAAAACTGAAAGCAAATATATTTAAAAAAACTAAAGACTAAAAGACAAAGCCTTAAGTGAGCGTGCAAACGACTGGACAAAGGTTAAAACAATATCATTCCGACGTCAGCGTTCGTTTTCACACACAAAACCAAAGCGAATGGAAGAAGATCCGGGCGAGCAACTCATGTCATCTTCGTCAGTTTGTCCAAAATGGCGGAAGATAATGGCGGGAAGTAAAAGGGAAAGAAAGAAAGAAGAATGTTGTAGCAAGTGGGGAGGTGGTTTAGAGGAGTGTTTGAAGGGATGGGGTAAAAAGAGCGGATTTCTAAAGAGTTATTTGAATTAGATTCATCGATGCATAAATAAAAGTACACGTCGGAAACGGCTGCCACAATATGAACGAGAAAAATACGCGTGCTTACGTACACATACACGTGAGTGTATAAGTCGAGATAAATAGTTTACACACGTGTATGTGTTTATATATGTGTGTGTCTGTGTGTGAAAAGAGAGAGAGTAAGAGAGAGAGCAGAAGAGAGAGTGTGCAAGTGTGTAAGTTCATGTGTTTATCATCCGGGTAGATACGAAAGAGAAAACGCATTTCAAATAATCTTGTATATTCTTGACGAAATTTTTATTTTTGCAACACAAGTATCAAGTAGCTTCCAATTAAGGTCAAGTGACAGCAAGTCTCCTCATTATTCTTGTCCTCTCCTCAGTATTCTTTTGTAAGGTCGTTTTCTTTATAATTCCAGTTTGTCTATATATTTACAATTCTTTCAATCTGTTTACAAGATTCTTCCAAATTGTTTCAAGTGTTCCTATAATCGTAGGCAAAACCATCACTTTCATTTTGCAGGTTTTTCAGTTCTCTTGCAAGGTTCAGATATTTTCCAAATTTTGTGCTTTCTTTAACTTTTACTCCAGTCTGGATTGGATAATTCACAATTTTACTCTTGGCCCGTTGACACAGCCACATGTCTTATTCTAAAGGTTATTTTCTTCTATTATATTTTAATTCTATTTTATTTATTAATTCTATTATAATTATTAAATCTATTATTATTAATATTATTTCTATCCGGTAGTTATCGCTGATGACCAAGTGTCAACCGATCCTTGTAAAATCACCAATACACTCTTTAGTATTATTGTCATTTGTCTCACTTCTTTGCCAAATATCCAACAGTTCCAAGTGCTTCGGTTATTATGGGCATTTCTCTCGGTTTCAGTTTCTTAAAATTCTATTTCTCTATTTTTCAAGCTTTTATTCATCATCCCGTTGCTTATTGATGGAATAGTTATACTCAACAATTTCCTCTTTGCAACTCTGAAATCTGATTTTATGGTTTAAATAAAATGGTTCGTTTGAATCTTACTCTCCTCGTAATATTTATTCTTCATCATCATCATCATCATTTCTTCTCGTTATCATTATCGTTTTCTTCTTCTTTATGAAGAAATTGACTAATTCTCATTAGTAATAGAATAAATCTAATATAGGTGAAGTTTAAATGTTTTAAATATAAAAAATATTTGCCCAAATCACTTGTTATATGAAACCGAGGTAATTTTGAAAATCTTCATGTACCAGTTGTACACGTAAGTTGAAGGCATTGATTTGTAGATTAATGACTTCTGTCTTCATCTTATAAGGAAAAATCGCTCTGTTGAAGTGAATTAGATTCAAAGGGAACAAACCATTATTTCTTCTATTATTTTGTTTAAGGTCATGTCTAAGATAGTGGGTGGTCAGGTTATGGTGTGGAGCAAAGAGACTTGAATTGAAGCTACTTTGAGGAAACGTGTTCAGAAAAAAAAAGAAGCTAAACGCTGAACGTGAGACAAAGGTGGAAGGATGACGAATGACGGAGACAACAAAAAAGAAGCAAAAGCCAAAAAAGACCCAAAAGCCGTAAAGGAAAAGTGAAGGATAGCTTCGCGTTTCGTGATGTGTTATTACAAGGCCGAGTCACGTGGTGTGACGTCAGCCGGACAGTGATGAGTTCCCACAATACAATCTCGACCATGATTGCTACTGCTCTTACCACTGCAGGCAAAGGCTAAGCTTTAATAAAAACTAACAAAAAGAAAGAAGAAGAAAAAAAAAACGAAAAAAAGAGAAATTGGCAAGTCTTTTTGTTGATTGTGCTCGATCTGCGAGGCGAATGAGTAAGAAGAAAAAGTAAGAAGTAACATGGCGGGAAATATAATGGCGGAAAATGAAACAGTCAGAAATGAAATGGTGGGAAAAATATCGAAAAAAGAAATTAGCCAAAAGTGGAGGGAAGTATTTCGAAACAACCAAAAAATAAAAATATAAATAAAAACACTGAACCTTTACAAAAATATCTGAGAGTAAAAAGTTAATTTCCATTCGGAAGAAAATAAACTCTGGGTGAAGTACTGATGTTTATGAGAAAGAAAGAAAAAAAAACTTCCGTTGATTATCTTCTAAGTGGTCTTTATTTAAGCGACCAATAAAAACCGAAAATGATTCATTCGTTCAATATAATCAGAAAGGCTTAATATTTATTAATCTCTTTCAATGTATATACGTGTGTTTCGTGTTTAGTAGACTTTCTGTTTTCATATTCGTGAGTGCGTATCTTCATGCCGATATATATTTTTAGTATGTCTACTCTTATACATGTGTATACGTACCTTCGTACATCTATACGTGATTATGTCTATATGTATGTGCGGGCTCTTGTATAAATATGCGTGTGCCTCCATCTGTATATACGTGAGTGTACGTTTATATTTCTATGTTTTTTAATGTATCTTATTATATATATTTATGTGTGTGTGTGTGTGTGTGTGTGTGTGTGTGTGCCTTCGTGCATCTATACCTGAGTGTTTTCCATTCATATATGTCTCCCATTCGTATATACGTGAATGTATGTCTTCATGTCTCTGCTTTTTAGTGTGTGTCCTGTGATGCATATGCATATTTTTGACTTTCTTCATCTATACGTGAAGATCTTTGTGCGTAGTTTTGTATGTACATTTGAGCTTTTGTGTGTATATACATGAAAAGAAATACACGTTTTTTGCTTGTGCGTATTTGTATGTATATATGTGAATGTTTTCGTTCTTGTGAGTGTATGCGGTTTCTGATATAGATGCAGTAGTGTATACTTCTTGTGTCAATGCAAGTATGCCTCCATATATATATATATATATATATATATATATATATATATATAATATTAGTGGTTAATACACACACACACGCACACACACACACACACACACACACACACATATATATATATATATATATATTTAAGTTATGAAAAACTTGATAATGCGTATGGGTAGTCCCAAGGAGGATGAAATCCTGAGAGCTCAATGTAAATCCAGAGCTAATAATTTAAAGAAAAACCGACCACTTTAAGGTTCCATTATAATAATTTATTTCACCAGAGCCCTTTTAAGGGACGCTGGATCATCAGATAAAACTTCCAAAAATGAAATGAAACATGAAATGAAAATTCATATTTTCAACGGGTAGTATCAAGTTTATGTAATTTAACAGAGAAGGTAGGGAGGAGTGGTGGGAGAGACATGGTTAAGTTTAGAGTGGGTTTATTTTAATATTTCTTTCAGTCATACTTAGTATTGGGAGAGGAGGGACCAGACCATGACTTATTTAAACGGCTAACTTAACGGAAGTGATATATTGAAATGTGAGGGAAGAAGAGAGAAAAAGAAAAAAAAGAAAGAAGGGGGAAGTAAAGAGAAAGAAACTGTAATTAGGTTTTATGTAGGAAGAAGAGGGGTGGTATATTTTTAGCAATTTAAGTAAAAAAAATAGATTTTAATGTTTGATAGTAATTTAAATGTTCCAAAAACCACGAAGAAATTAATTTGATACTTGCTAGCAATTTAAATATTTAACTCTTTTATATATATATGAATGTATGTGTATATATATGTGTATGTGCTTTTTCGTGTGCTGAAACTTGATCACTTTCGATAGCGTGTATTTGTGTGGCTATTCTATGTATGTGAGTTTTTATTTGTGTATCTTCGGGTCGAAGAAATATTTTTTTTTACTTTTAATTTGGAACTACACGATTTAATTTTTACTGATTATATAAGTAAAAGCTAACGTTCGAACCTATGTGAAACAATGTACAGTTTGAAGTTATTTTGCAAATCACATAATCCTTAATAACTCAACTTTGCTTTGAACAATTTTTATCAAATTTTAAACAATTAATTGGGTTAAATTTTTAGGTACCTACTTTTAGGTACCTATGAAATGTTTTATTAAAGTTATTTATTATAAAAACTGCAGTCTGAAGTTATGCAGATTAAACTAACATGAGCTTAAGGCCTCTGAAATCTGATAAATGCTATTTTTCCCTAATAGAGATTGAAACATGGGCAATCGAATACATTTAAGAAATGCTGATAAACTAAAGGTAACAGTTACTGATTAAAGGAATGTCCACATTGGAGATATAAAAAGAGCTTCGCAGAGATCATCGAACGAGAAACAGGTCTATTGGAAATATAAGGAAATATATAAATTGAGAATTAGAAGCGAAAGAACTTTTCTCTTCGAATTATAGCGAAACATCCATTTTTTACCGGTACACAGATTTTTGAATAGGCTGGAACTGAGGGAGTCAAGGAGGACAAAATATGTAGAATACTTCGCTCACTGGGATCTGTCAAGAAATCCCCTAGGCAATCTCCTCTCAGTCTCAATTAATCGTTTAAAATTTGACAAAAATTGTTCAGATCAAATTAGTTATTGACGTTTATGTAATTTGCATAACTTCAGACGGACTGTAGATTTTAACATTCTGTTATCTATCAGAAAATATGTCATGTTTCTTTCCTAGAAATAACTGGATTCATTTTAGGGAAACTCAATCACAAATGTGAGAAAAAAAAATCGACATCTCCCTGATTCTCCCTTTTCTCAAACAAAAATGAACACACAGTTCAATTGTAACAGTTTTTTTAATTTCTTACATGAAATATTGCAAATGATTATCTTATTTCAGTATCTTTATATATAATAAATAAGAAGCATGAATCATAAAGAAGAAACATTGGGCTACATTTGAAATCAGATTTCTTATGTCGGGATCTTACCGATTAGGCTACAAAGGCTTCACCAGTAATCGGCATTCAAATAAGTCAGCGTCATTCTGATCTTCTTTGCTCTCCACCACAGTTCCAAATTATTTTGATTATTACACAAGACGCTTTTGATTTTGAGTATAACTTCCGAACGAAACCGTTGTGTTTATTCTCACGAGCGCCATTGGAAAAGATATAAATCCATCTTTTCTCCCCTCTATGGATTAAATAGCAAGGCGGACTGGTCTGTTTATTTTTGGTTGGCAACTAGTCTAGGATTTAATTCAGAAACTCAACCGCATAAATCCCATTAAGCGCGTGAAAAGAAACTGTCAGCATAGAAGTTACGGCTACATTTAACTAGTTCAATTATAAATTGATGAGATCTCGCCGCCAGTCTAGTATTTTGCTTAAATTCATACCATAGCGAAGAGCTCACCTGAAGAATGTCTGAAGCCGAGCCGCCAGAGATTGTTGATTCTTCTTTTGATCTTATCAAAGAGCTCCAGGTAAATAGCAGGGGCACGGACCATATATGACAGCAATATTCCGAGCAAGGACGAATGGTAGACTTATTGATATGCAAGATAGAGGAGAATAGTCCCGCCAGACACAATGAACCGACTTTTTTAGCAGCTGACCTAGCACTGGAGTCAATATAGTCTTTCCACGTCATGTCAGTTGAGAACGTTAGCCCAAGAAAGCGCTTTCCTGGAGTGTAGCATCAGCCATGCTAGTAGAAGGCAGAATAAGGTCTCTCAGATGATTAGCAGAAAGTTTAGTTTTTGCGGCGTTAAAATTGACAAGCCATCTTTTGCCCCAGTTAACGACGATCGAGGTCATTTTGTACATCAGCTGCCATTTTGACTGATCAGTCTTACCATCGAGGTAGGATTAAATGGTAATGTCCTCAGCGTAGATACCAAATTGAGAGCTGATATCATCGGGAAGGTCGTTAATGAAGATTAAAAACAGCGTAGGACCAAGTATGGAGCCCTGGGGGTATACCCGCGTTAGTCCGAAAAGATATAGATGAATGGCCGTTCAGGACCAATTTCATTTCAAGATCTGATAGGAATGACTGGATCAGCTCAAGAACGTACCCAGTGATACCGTAACTTTTCAGCTTGTGGAGAAGAGCTGAATGTCAGATCCTGTCAAAGGCTTTCGAGATGTTCAGTGCGATAGCACTGACATAACCGTTTATATCTAGAGCACGACAGAATCTTTCTGCAATTAACGGTTGGCCTGGAGAAACGAAAATCGTATTGCTTGTCTGAGAAAAGGCCCTGCGATGAAAGATGATGAACTAATTCCACATTAGGGCCTCTAAGAGTTTCCCCAAAAGAGATAGAAATTTAATAGGCCGATAGTTGGATGAGCCGGACGGTTCACCCAAGGTTTTAAAAACTGGAATAACAGACGATGGCTTCCAGCAGGCAAACAAACAGAAGGCAGCGAGGAATTTATTATAGAGTTTAGAGAAAAGAGATGTCAGTTCGGGAGTACAATGACTATTACAGGGATACCATCGGGTCCACATGCTTTGTTAGAATGAAGGTTAGATATGATAGCCGAGACCATGAAAGGGGTTATATGCATATCACTCAGCAGAGAATCAGTTCTAAGTGCTAAGTTAAACAGGGATTCTCCAGATGAGTCAAGATTTTGGGGAGAATTTACAGGCAAAGCATTCAGCTTTAGTTTTAAGGTGTGCTATATTTATGGGTTAAAGTACTCAATGTCAGTAATAAAGCGTATCTAAAGATAAAAGTGGACATTGAAGACAACACCTTCTATCCACCTATATATATATATATATATATATATATATATGTGTGTGTGTGTGTGTCTGTGTGTGCGCGCACGAAGGCTCGTATTTGCAAAAATGACTGGATTATCTAAATAGTGATTGTTACTTCTACCTTAGATAAAAATATCTGTACGCTCTACCTAGAATCAAAGTAGTATAAATACGAACAGGGAATAGTATTGCACCAAATATTGCGTTTTAACCCATATTTTGGTGGAGGCCATGGAGTGTTTGATTACGATAGTTTTCTTAAAAGCAGACTAAAAACTTAGGGCTCCGGTTTCAGTGTATGTAAGAATCTTTCGGTCATATTCCCGACAAGGTTAAAAATCTTAAAATTTAACGACATGAGTCTATGGATGTTAAGATTTTTTCCTTTGTTTTCTAACTTTTTAAATATGAATTCTACATTGCATCGTTAGTGCGTTTTAATGGTGCAAACGACAAAGCGGGACTTTTTACTGGGTGGACTGTCTTCAGGGAGTAAGAATCACGTCTCATACTTGCTGTCTTTTCTCCAGTGCAAGTCTATAATATAGAAAATACAATCATTTTCACCATTGTCTCATGGTGAGTGAGATTTTGATCAGCAGCTAAACATATATTACATAAGATGAACAGATATATAAAAAAAAGGCGGCTAAATCAATAGCAAAGAAGCAAGAGACTCGATAAGCAAAGAAGGAAGTGTACTACGAAGATCAAATAAAGATATATTTTCTATTGTTTAATTCATATGAGATAAGAATATTTCCTTGTTTTTTCTGCTCTTTTATCTCGTTTCTCTTTTTGTCTTTTTTGTCATTACCTTGACGTTGGCAGATGATCGGACGGAAGATATGTGACTCGAAATTTTACAATAAGAGGATAACATTTACTCCAGACGAATCTCTTAACTACTGCGCACCCACCCAACTCCCCACTGCCACCTAAACCAGGTCGTCTAAAACATTGTCGATCCAAATCAGATTTTGAATGAGTGAACCTTGAAGATCCGACAGAAGGAGAGGGATTTAAGTTGGGCAGGGGTATGATGGTAAAGTCGGTCCCGCGACTCGTCTGAGGAGGGGAGGGCGTGGATGAATTTAGGGGCAGTCGGAATGAAAAACCTTTTATCCTTGACTTGCATTGGTTTTGAAACTAACTGTATCAACTAACCACCATTATCCCTTATCAACTCAACAAAAATGAACAACATCATCATTGCCCACATCGTCATCTTCATTGTCGTGATCCTCTACTTCAACAACCCGTAGAAGCACAGGGTATCAGGGTTGTCTTTGCACGCGAAATCTCGGCGCCACGAGATCTTGACTGACAGAACGGTACTCTCGCGAGACTTTGATCATTTCAGTGATCTCTTCCCCTATACAAACGATGTTTTTAGTTTTCTTTTCTTTTTTTTTTTTTTTTCTTTTTTCCTTTTTTATGTTCTGATCATGGAGATTACTGATGAAAATCAGAAGGAAAGAGAAAGAAACATATAGTACTTTCTTTGTAACTCTCTATCTAACTCTTACTCATTCTATCTTCCCTCTCTCTTTCCCGCCTTTCGCTCTCAAATACACGTACGCACGCACACACACAATCTCATGAACACAGTTTATTTTCATCATTTGATGTTTTATTCGGACATATAATGACATTTCGTGCAAACGTTTCAACTCCTATTGAAACATTGGCGTTACATAATCTTACTACATTCTGAGAAATACGTACAATTGTGCAAAAATCATACAGCTGTCAATATTGATTTGTTTATTTCATATGTTGAAGTAATATACTTTATACTTGCGAGTTAATATTAATTGCGCAATCTGTACATGAATTAAAAACAGTAACTATTTCTTGTATATATATATATATATATATATATATATATATATATAGACTCAATTAAAAAATATAAACATTTACACAGCTTTGATTAGACAGAGTTCACTAACTTGATAGATAAATATATGCGACTGGATGCTGAAATGTTATATCACACCAAAATCTGATCAAATTACCAAAGAGAATTTGTTTTAGATAGATAAATCTGATTAATAGTTAACGAGATAATTTCACAGACCACCCATTCGTGAGTTTCATCCTTATTAAATGTCACAAAACTAAATGTGTTCAGACACATACACACGCGCGCGCACACACACACAAACACAAACATGCACACACATATGTCTATATTAAAAGCAAGTGTAACATGTCCATAAAGAGTATACAACCTGTTTTCATTTGACTCAATTTGTCTGACATTGTCTTTGATTGCATTCAAAACTCTTGTTTTTATTTCAGTTGTGCAAAATTCCATGAGAATTTTATTCCTTTTAATGAGTAAAATGAATATTTTAGAAATTACATAATTTTCTAAGGAGGACATGTATAAAGCACATGAAAGAAAGTCTAGATTAAATCATAGGTAGACCCCTAACTCACCCATTAGAAAATCTATAGTCATGTACATAAACAGTTATTCCCAACTGCGGTTCAGCGAGGTAGCTATTCAAGTTTCATTAAAATTCCATTTTAGGTATGCATTTAAGAAATGAAGCCATGCATGCAAACAGGGTCACACGAATATCTACTAATGTCTGTTCTATTTATGGAAATACAAAGCCAGTAATTCTTTAACTTGTTTAGGTAAGAACGTCAATCGAAATTTTGTCATTGACATTTGTTTTGTTGACTGTTTTTAATACCTGTTTCTGAAATGTTGACTAAACAAAACGAGGTTTTCATCCAAGAGTAAACTGCATCATATTTCGCTGTTTAATACTCAGTTGTATCTCGGCCTCTTCATTTTCTGTTATTTTTTGTGTTCCATTTGAAATTCCAAAGGAAAAGGATTAGCACTGCAAGTAACTGCTTTTTTATGGGAGAAAAGGAACCCACTCTGTTCTTAGTTAATCATCGTGATATGTGACGAGATATTCTAGCGATGATACAGATCACAGGGAGAAATTGATTCACGCCTTTCTAAAGTGAATATAAACAAGCACTGTTGGAATTTAAATTGAGTTCATTGATTCCATTTTCTGTTTCGATATCCACTATGCACTTAATTTTCTCTTTCTGTCTTTTGTCAGACTAATTTCGAAACCCATAATTTCTTGATTCTTGGTAGGGATATGAATGCTCAGGTTGGTGCCAACGAAGTACACAAATTTGCATATCACGCATTCTATAAGAGAAACAGAATCTTTCTGGAAGACTTTATACAGGAAAATAATCTTGTATGTCTAACCAACAAATTTCAAAAAATGTGCTCTAAACAATGAACATTCACACTTGTCAATGGCACAAAGATCCAATTGGATCACATCCTGATAAACAAGAATTAGAAGAACAGTGCAAGGAATTGCCAAGCCTTCAACACATTTGTAGGGGTATCTACTGACCATCTCTTCCGCCATCCGTCTTAGCCTTAGATCCAATAAGTAAAATCAGTTTACCTTTCCACTAACTGGTCTCTTCTAAGAACAAACAGTCACCTCAAAGACCAATAAACCATTGCAGTCAGGAATAAGTTTGAAACATTAAAAAAGATGCCGAGAAACCATCTTCCAATGCTACCTACAATCATTTTATCATTTCTCATGAAAAGGCCGCAGCAGATGTCATACTCTTAAAACTTAAACATCGGCCCACACATTCCTTGGGAATCAAATAGAATTAAATCACAAGGGGCTAAAGTAAAAGAAAAAAACGCCCTAAGAAATTCGAATCCATCTCTTAAATGTATCCAAGTCTTCAATGAAACGCTTACTAAATTCAAGAACTTTTATGAAGATCAACAAGCTAAATGCATCCAGGAAACAATTCAACTCATCAACTCTGCTGCTACCAACAAACATTCTGCTCTTGCTTGGAAAACTGTCAATGAGATCAGTTTCAGGAAATTAACAAACAAATTCAAGTTAACGGTCAATAGTCAAGCTGAAAGACTGAATAAATATTAAGACCACTTTAAAAATCTCTTGGAAAATATAGCTGACATTTTAGATGAATTTTATCATCATCAATTATGTTATCAAAATTTAACTGCCTCTTATCTAATAAAATAGATAAAATAACCTGAACTTTGCATTATTTACATTATTCGTACTATTATTCTCATCTTCATTGCAAGGCGTCAATGAAAAGCCTATTATTCTATGAAGAGATCGACAAGCCAAAACAACAGCAGTTGATGCTTTCCTTGAATCTATTGTAATCTTAAGTTAACGAAACACTAATTCGTTTATTATTAATTTATTATTTAATTATTAGTTTAACAAAGCACCAATAGAATATTTATGAAAAAATATTGATTCATAAACAATTTTTTCTCTTCATAATTTCTATTTTTACTCCTTCAGATACGAATTTAATAACTTCATCTTAATATTTTTTTTTTCGTTGACTGAACCACGGATTCAAACATCTTTATTTTTAGTTGTTAAATTCTCGCTTTATTTAGAATTTTGACTAAAACGTGAATAAGAGGTTAACAAGCAAAGACGATTCCTTCAGTCACAATCTGAATATTACATATTTTATATTAATGTCTGGCTCGTTGGTCTTTACATTTACTTTTCTTTTCTCTTTTGCTATTTGTAGAGGCGTTCATGTCGTTTTGCGACTATGTTTATTAAGACAGAAGGAAACTCCTATAAGCTGGTCACCCGAAGTTGGCTTTTTCAAGGTGCAGAAAGCGACGTTGCATTAATCACAGTTTGTGTGTGTGTGTGTGTGTGTGTGTGTGTGTGAGAGAGAGAGAGAGGGAGGTGGGTGGATAAATTGAATAAACTTTCTTTCCCTATGACCACACTTTCTCACCGGCTACATATGTGGCCTGGCATCACTAAAAGTCACTTGCACGCTTTTATCTTGTCTCGTTTATTCTTTCATTCGCATGTCTCAGTGGTAATAAAAGGTTAAAAGCTACAATTAAACCGTTTTGTTGTGTGATCAGAATTTTCTGCATTAGTGCTAAATGATTCTTACAGTGAATGAACGAGTTAAAAATCGGATCGTCTATTTTCTAAGAAATATTAATCGTCTTAACCGTTAGCCACGGTACTAATCATAAATATATCGAAATATTCAAACATAAATTCGACTCTACATAATAGTCTGCCGTTTTTATTTTTGTTTCTTTCTCTGTGACTCTAAAAATCACAATAAAAAGATATAATTGCCTCTAGCTCTCCGAATTTCAAGATGAAACTTATTTTATTAAATTTTGAAACTTTTCAAAAAGAGGAATGATATTCATGTCACTAGGAAAATACTATAAAACACAAGATTCTGTATGTCTGATACGAATTGCCTACTGAAATTTACTTGAATTAAAATACGGTGGTTTTTTTTTAAATGAAACGTTCTTGCCAATAGTAACTATTGGCAAGAACGTTTCATTTAACTAAATCCTTAATGTAACTTTCTATCGGCAAAAAATGAAGCATTAACAAAGAGGTATGCGAAGTTTGTTAACATGTATGAAAACCTGACTCCACAAATAAAAACTCAGATTTTTGTTGGGAAGCTCAGAAGCTGCTGATATAACTAAAATAGTGGCAGGCCCTTTCTCTTCATTACAAAAGTGCAATACATCATTCGTATTATTATTATTATTATTCATTCACATTTTTCTTTTATTTTTTAATAATTTCGTCTTTTATGCTGCTTTATTCAAAGTCTCATGCACTTTAATATGAAAAAAAAAAGACAATAATTGAACATTTCTTTCCACGTCCTCCAGTCCCTTAATCACTAAAAAATATTTGACATGATGCCGAATCAGAAGATAGGTCAAAATTGAAACTGTTTGCTGACTTGTACATTTGACGTTGCAACTGACGGCCATCATTTTCATAAGAGGATAAAAAAAAACCCTGCCAAAACTAAGCCTCTTCCATCCCCAATGTTCATGTCTTTGTATTATTCATTTCTTTTGTACTTCCACGGCGTCACTCTTCTTTCCATTTCTTGGCATAATGGCGTCCTCTGTCGGAAAATATATGTACTAACATTTGAAGTACTTTCATCCCATGCATAGCGTTAGGCTCGATTTACATCTTTTTATTTTGCCGCTGAAAAGTCTCTCTCGCTCTCTCTCTCTCGCTTTCTTTCTCTCCCTCTCCCTCTCTCTCACCAGTTGCCTCTCTCTCTTCCCTCTCACACTTTTGCATCTCTACCATTATCACTCACATTTTATTCTCTCTCACACTTTCTTTATTTTGTTCTCTCTATCACTCACTCTATCTCCCTTTTCAGTATTTTCTTTCTCCTTTACATCGATTTCTATTCCTTTTTTCTCACCTTCTGTCTCTTTCTTTCTATCTGTATATTTATATGTGTATGTGTGTGAGAGAGAGCGTGTCTGTGTGTGTCTGTTTTTGTGTCTGTGTGAAAGAAAGAAAGAACCCGTACTTTTTTCTCCTTGAATATTTCTTATGTAGGTTCCTTTTGGTTCTTTCCTATTCTTTCTGGCTATTTATCTCTCACATTTTATCTATCTATCTATCTATCTATCTATCTATCTATCTATCTATCTATCTATTAGTTTGGTGCAAAAATAATGACGTAATAATGTCGTTTTTTGACGTTAAAAAATACGTCAAAAAGCGACATTATTACGTCATTATTTTTGCACGAACCTAATATCTATCTATCTATGTGTCTGTTTGTCCGTCCGTCTGTGTGTGTGTGTGTGTGTGCATACTATAATAATTCTAAATTTTAAAATGTGTGCAACGTGCGAAAAATCTGAATTACACAAATCCAACTAAAATCAAAGACATTGTCTTGCCCGCTCGCTGTCCATTAACCATCGGTGCATGCTAGCGATGAGACATCTTAAAGCATCTGACAATATAGTCATGTCTTTCTCTGGTGCACTGATGCGAAAAATTCAGCCATATATCGAATTTACTTCTATTACGTTTTCATTACCGATAACCGTTACGTCACAAAGCACTTTCACATCCAGAAATAAATATAACTGCGGAACATTTTCGAAAATAATTTTAGTTGTCTTGCTTTTCACAATTGTTTCTACTTAATTTGATGATTGCTGACTTCAGAAATCCTCTCGAAAATTTCTATTTCTTTTTTTCATTTTGTTAAAAAATTTTTGCGAAAAAATGTCAAATTTGCCATTAAATGCAATACTGAAATAAGAAATAGACACAAATCAAAGACCGTCCTAGGTAAAACGATAAACTACATCCGTGTCCTGAGTAAGACGATAAACTAGGTCTGACAACAAGGCCTCTGATCAGGCGGGTTTGATGAGCGTAGAACCACCTCTTAATTGCTGGTGTTCCCAGGTCCACCCTGACAGGTGGTAGCATCTGTTACAGTCTCATCTATGGGTTAACCCCCAAATTAGGGTCAAAACAATATGACAGTGTAAAAATAGATTTTAATACCAGCAATACTTTGTATGAAAATTATTACCAGCAATACATTTTTAAAAAATAAATGTTACCAGCAATTGTTGGTATTAAATAACCCATTAAGGTTGATGTGCCGTGGGGTAGAACAAACCAAACTATACATTTTTGAAGAAAAAAAAGAAAGAAATTACCATCTATACATTTTTTGAAGAAAAAATATTAACAGAAATAGATTTTTGAAGGAAAAAATATTACAAACAATACATTTTTGAGGGGGAAAATTACCGTCAATACAGTTATGAAGAAAAATATTACCAGCAATAAGAATTGTCGGCATTAATTAACCCATTGTGGCTGATATACCATAAAATAAAACAAACCATAGAAACAAGTCAAAGACATTTTTTATTGTTTAACAAGTATATTACAGAAATTGTTTAATTGCATATCTTAGGAAAAATATTTCTGTCAAACTGGAGATAAACTTCAAGAGATAAACTTTCTATTTTCTGCTTTGCGTAAATAAATAGCCTCTTTGGATACACCAGCAGTTGTCAGCCATTTTTACACTCATGTTGCAGCCCAATGCGCAAAAAACTGGTTAACAAGGTCTGTACAAGTTCATAATTTGACTACTTCCTATTCTCTATAAAATCAGGACACAACCGCGGCAAAGCCATTCTACACTTCTTTTTCAACGCCGGTTTCTAAAAACTGCTCGTCCAGCAATGGCTACCTAATCTGTGGCCCGTCAAACACACCAGACATAATTTTCTCACAAGATAAAACTAAAAAAAAAAAAAATCTGCTTAAGTATTTGAAATAGTCATGATCCTGTTCCAAGGCTATCACAAACTGCTTCATCAGCCGAATCTTGATATGCAATGGGGAAATCAAAAGATTCCTGGGATTAAATTCTCTCCAATTTTGAACTCACTCCTGTCTGGCAATGCCTTTGGTCATTTTTTTGCTCGACTATCCCAAAGACACAAAAAGCAAGAATACTTGGTTTAACCACTTTGCAGACCGAGAAACAAACTAACGACGTTAAAGTTCCTACATATAGTCCAGTTGTGCTCCTCATACCGCATCTTTTCAAGTGTTATTTTCATACAGTCGTAGTTTTCCTTTAGCGTTACAGAATGTCCAATCGGTATAGAAGCAAACACATTGCCATTATACAGCAGGACACACTAGTTTTTGAGGTCTTTATGAAAAGATTCATCTTCTGGATTGTAGTCACACTTTATGGCAACTATGAGGCCTTTAACATTATTTCAATAAACGAAATCACTATCCATGCTGAAGAATGGAGGCAAGTCATTCTCTCGATACCTATAAAACGCGAACTTAGTTCCCGATGCAAGCAGGTTCTTTTGGTTAAAACGTGACCCAAGCAGATGGGCGACTTTCTTTGGGAAATATCGATCATAGGTTAAATTATTAAACTCTGTCTGAGAAATTAGCAGAGATTCCTGTCCCTTATAATCCTCGTCTTCCAGGTTACCCTACATCATTTCATTCTCATCATCACTATCATCAACAGACGATATGTTGGTGACAAATTGGCGACTCTGATTGTGGCAAATCATCCGTGTATGGTACAAATGAAATAGCGGATTCCATATTTCGATAAAGGATGTGACACGGAAGCCAGATATCTTGGCCTCACTTTTTCAGCTGACTTGAAGTGGAATGAATTCATCGAATCAATAGCGACATCTGCTGCAAGGAAAGTTGGGTCACTGTGTCGTGTCAGAAAGTTTTTTCTCGTCAGAATCCATCTTGTACATTTACAAGTCTACCATTTGTCCGTGAATTGTAGAACTGTGAACTGTTGTCATATCTGGTCTGATGCTCCTGCTATTCATCTCGAAGGATCTGCAATGTAATCGATCCTGACTTGGCATCTCGACTTCAGTCACTTTCTCACAGATGTGATGTGACTTCCCTCTGCCTTCTCTACAAATATTTTCATGGCAGCTGCTCTGACGAGCTTTCTCCCTGGGGCTCCGACTACATGAATTTAAGCGTGATACTAGACTGACATATAGGTTCCACTCTTTTACTGTTGAAATAGTTAAATGCAACCGCCACTTCTACTCCAACAGTTTCTTTTCTCGCCCTTTCCGCCTGTGGAATTCCCTTCCGTTTATTTGCTTCCCTAATAATTACAATCTTCAAAAATTTAAATGCAACGTCAATCGCTATCTTCTATCTTCTTGAATCCCGTTCATCTTTTATCCTTTCCTCAATCCCCCTCCTAGTGAAAATCTTTTCTCTCACTTTCACTCTCTGTAACCTTCTGCGTACCGGTGGCATTTCTGGGTTGTTTTTACATTTTCCTCTCTCACAACGACAATACAAAATATATATTAAAGTCAGTTGTTACCTAGGAAAAGAATCCCCAGCATTGTCAACGGTTATAAAATGAGTAAATACAGATTTGTCATGACAAAGTTCCATAAACAGCATACATACCATGAAGTGCTTTCTACAGTTTTTTGAAAATGATTGCCAAATGGTGACCTTGACCCATGTGACCTCACAATTACAACATAATTTTCATAAGAAATTGTTAAAGGTTCAACAAAACATGTCACACCTGATAGTCACGCTAAATCAATCACAGCGTGGGCATATTTGCAGATAAATACAACAAAATTCACAAATACGAGTCATCTCTGATATCAGGGACCACAAAAATGTCTTGTTTATTTACATCTAATGATGACAAAACAAAATAATGACATTTAAAACTGGTTAGATTTAAAATAGTTGCTCTCGTTTGATGTTTATATTTACTGAAGATATTCAACTCATGACTTTTGTTTTCACTTTTGGAGGTGCATTTATTTTAAATGACATTGAAAAATTATGTTTTCAGAGTTATGACAAGTCCTATACATGGGTTTGCATTTGAAGAAGCCAAATCTATCCTTAGAAATGGTGACAATACCGAAAATGTTGAAAAATGGACATTTGGATTCATGGAAAATCTTGACGTGATAGAACAAAATGGATTTCTCAAAATTACTAGAAAGATGTCTGATAGCAAAAACTCGGTTCACCAATATAAACTATAAAATAGCGTAAGTATGATTTTGCCCGACACAAGGTCATAATATATGGACGTCCACTAAATTTTGTATTCATTCAAATAGCGAAGACAATCTTGATAAACATTATAATGCAACAGGCAACATTTTCTTAAATTTGTATAACAAAAATATTTTGACATATTTTGATATTCTCATTTTAATAATTTCATTTAATTTTTCTTCCAAAGACATTCCTTCTTGTCATCAATTAAAAATTAAAAACACCATTTCCATGTCAATTTGCCTGTGTATTAAGTTCAATAGTGAATGTGTGCCCAACTTTTTTAGCCTTATGCCAAACTAAGCTACATTGTTAACTATCCACAGAGCACTACTTGTAGAATGGTTAACACGCAAATCTCACAGGAACCGTACTAGTGTATTTGCTCTTCAATGGTTACTCAGTCTTTGTGATGCTCTGTCCCAATTAAATCTTACGAAATCTCGACGGAGGGTCATATGCAAAGTGATGATTTGATAATTTCGAAAGTTTTAGTGTGTAAACCGCTCTCTTGAGTGATTTGTAACACATTATTTATCATCTCCCAGTTGCGTCTCTATCCTTGGACAGAGTGCACTCAGGGGCGGCTCCATTAAAGTACAAAGTCGAAACTGAGGAAAATTATAGCGAGAGGTGCCCAGCCCTGGGGAACAGCTGCCCAAGACCGCACCCTCTCATTACACCAAAGAGAGGGATCGGTGCTCGCACCGAGGCCATCGCAACGGACGGTTGCGTTGTTTCGAAAACTCTTATCAGTGGTTTTGATCCTCATTGGGAACCCAGATAATTTAGTTTTGTGGAAATTTGCCCAATAAATAATGGCCGGTCACCTATTGTAGAGCAGTTTCACATATAAGTCGAGTACGCAGTTGCTAGACAGTTCCGTCCTCGGTGGATGAATTACTACGTTGGCCATGCGCTAAATTTTTCAACAAATAATTTCTGCTGTGGCTAACAAGGTAATCATGTCAGATAGTTACTAGCGAACCTCACTAATGAGTCCTTGTGTCAGACTAAGTTGAGACCTACTCAAATCAATAACAATCTTTTCAGAAAAAAACGATCATTTTCGGACACAATCGTATAACTAAAAAGGTCTAATCACAAACCAAGAATCTGTAGATCTGACTGATTGTCTGTGAGAACGATAACAGGATTCAAACATATCCAGAAACAACACCAACGATTGGCTGATTAGATTCAAAGTGTAATATATATATATATATATAGTAATGAGGAGGATTTGATAATTATATTAATTGATTCATCGAGTCTGATAGAAACCTCAGGAAGCACTGGACGGCCGTTTCGTCCTATATTTTGGACTCATCAGCAGTGCGCATCCACTACCGAGGGAATCGAAACCCCGACAGTTAGCTTGGCAAGCGAACACCATAACAACTGCTC
This sequence comes from Acanthosepion lycidas, assembly GCA_963932145.1. Classification (NCBI taxonomy): domain Eukaryota; kingdom Metazoa; phylum Mollusca; class Cephalopoda; order Sepiida; family Sepiidae; genus Acanthosepion; species Acanthosepion lycidas. Next base: position 45,776,022 of record OZ010600.1, on the reverse strand, counting down.
CGCCGAACATGTGCGTTCACTAAAATAACGTTTATAGTAATAAGAAATACGTTTTGATTTTTTTAATCTATTAATTGCATAAATTACTTAATTTAATTCCAATAAGAAACTAAAAGTTCACTGATATAAACACCGAAAAATCCTGACGGAAGATGTACTTTTCATTATAACAAATATCAGCTGATTTTCACTATTGCGTCACCTTTCATGTTTGTACCCAACGCCATTTCTTCTTGGGGTTTCGTTTGGGTAGAGTATTACCCATCATCATATTCTGAGCCGGTGACAAAACTGTGTAGATATGAATGATGGTGAGAAAGATAATAAGATCAAGGGCATTATCAAAAAACGACAACAACAATCTGATTCAAAATGTAATACAGATAATAGAAAATGCTACCACCCACCAAAAAATAAAATTATATGCTAATTCGTATATGAAATGGTGCCCAGTACATGTGTGCGTAGTGCTTGCGTATGTGTACGCGTGTTCGTGTGTGTATGTGAATATCTATGTGCGCGTGTGTGTTTGTGTGTGAGTATGTGAATGTGTATGCGCACACGCACATACGTGCATCGAGTGGTCTTAAATTCATTTTTGATTTATATTGATTTAATTTTTTTAATGATTCGAATTTCAAATTGAATGCATTACTTCAAAAGGATTTTTATATAATTAAGTATGAAAATTAAGTTTTGAAATAATTAAATTATAAAATAAGGAACCCACACATAGATAGATAGATAGATAGATAGATAGATAGATAGATAGATAGATAGATAGATAGATAGATAGGTAGGTAGATAAAAAAGAGGGAGTGAATTATAAAAAAAGAGCTTATAATTACGCAATTTTCTCCCTATACAGATACACACACACACACACACACACACGCACACGCACACGCACCCGCCAGTTTTTGTTCTGACACACACTTAAGCCTGCCCATTTATAACCATTATGAATCATTTCTCATGTGACTCAGTATTTTATTCTTTTAAATAGCCAAGGGAGACAATCAGGCCAAGCAGCTTAACACAGATATGACTTCATTATTATTGTAACTTGCGCCATTGTTCAGCACGTTCTTTTTGGTATAATTCATATTGGGTTGGTTAATTTGTTCGTTTTTCCTTGTTTATGGGATGTTTACTAAGCTTATCCTAAACCGGTACAACTCTACAAATTCACTTAAAAAGGAAAAGATCTATTTGCCTCCAATAACTACAATCGTTAGATAATACCTATTCCTGCTTCTCTTGGTGTGAAGAGGAATGAGTACTCAATGCTGAGGTTTATTACTAACACTGTAACTATTTAACGTTTACGTCATTGGTAATATTAATAAATTTTCATGTGAAGACTTGGGCTCTTCCGCTGCTAATATTTTGCCGTTTAGAAATATTATTATTGAATGCTTTACAATTGTTTTATCCTTTTTGTCATTAATCCAAGAAACGATCCAAGAAACGATAATGTATTAATTCAATATTGATATCATCTTCAGAATAATTTTGCTTAATATTAATAATATACATCAAACAGTTGAAACCTAACCTAAACAAAATCAACTATGGAATATCTACAAATATCCTTAAATGTCTATAATTGGTAACAGAAGCCATTGTTTATACCAACGGCATCCCATACTTGATAATTCTCGAATTCACTCTCGCGTGGTCATGTGTGACGTCATGAACAGTGGTGCAATTTTCGCTTCTAGCGTCTTATATGCACGTGTTATTTTTGCTTGGAAATCATCCATGTAAACAATAACAGACTATTATCACTGTCTTGTCCGTATATTGCTTAATATATTGTACAGTAATTGACATCTTTGATAATGGCTTATGTAAGCCGAAAGCTTAGATTGGATTAAAAAATATGGATCAATATTGTGATTTTCTTTCTTCGTTTAATGATAATGTTATTAAACTTATCAGAAGTTATGAAAAGAATTTACATAAAATAAATAGACAACGCTTGTCTATATTATTTAATGAAACATATATATATATATATATATATATATATATATATATATATATATATATATACATATTCGGTTGTATCACTATATCAATTAGAATGATTCAAAGGTATTTTCGATTTTATAGATCATTAATCCAAAGCTCATTTTATGTACAATTCTAAAGATTATATATGCCAATACTATTTACATTATTAATACTTTTCATATACTCCACCTTGTGATATAGTTGAACAGACATTCAACCATATTTCTGGGAGTCATTAGAGGTTTTGGGTCAAGCTATGGTTGATAAAGTCTCGGCGTTTATCTAGGTCACTCATCCCTTCCACAGTTTTCCGCTTATGATCTATACTCACCTTAAAGTAACTTCTGCTGCTTTGCTGGCTAATTTGCTGGCCCTTCGTCTATTTTCCCCAGTGATATCCAGCATGTTGTTGGCACAACAAAGGGGACCGCTCCCCGAAGCCCCAGCATCCCACATCCAGGCTGCACACATTTTCCCACGAGCTCAGCATAATCTGCTCTCTTCATCTTATTGGTCTCTTTTGAGCTCAAAGAAATGATCTGCTTGGAGACTTACGAGATCAGCAACATGTCTCGCCACTGAGTTATTATTATGCTAACGATTTCTGGAAACTTCATTTCCTTTCTGAAATCAATATTCAACTACTCGTCCTGCTCCATTGCTAGCAAGAACGAGGAAATGGCTTTGCTGCTGATATTAGCTTTTCGTCAGCCCCACGTGAAAGCGATAGTTTTCTTCTCTCAGTAAAGCGTTTGCTTTCGCTCATCCTTCTACATAGCATGCCCGCTATGATTTTCATAACTTGTTCGTAGCGACACACACACACACACACACACACACATATATACATGTGTGTGTGTGTGTGTGTGGTTATCAGTATTACTCAGTTATAACTTTGTTTCGGATAATATAACAGCCGATCTGATCGGATTTCCTAAAACTTCTTTAAACATTTCAAGTGTAGTCCTTGAAAAAAATACCACAACCATAAAATATCTATTATGAAGATTTAAAAACACAAGATAGAAGATAACCTGACCACCAGGACTTGAAAACCTTCAGAAGAGCTGGGATAATCGAGATATCATATACAGTGCATTACATAGGCTTCAAAAATTTATAGCAACTCTCGAAAAGCTCCCTATAAACTTTCCGAAATTAAAAAAAAAATGATACACCTAGTATTATATATATATATATATATATATATATATATATTGCTGGCCAAAATTTTAAGGCTAATGAAAATAAAGAAAAAAGTGCACCTTTTGCTTTGTTAGACACAACCACAACCACTTATTTGAGTAGAGCTTGAAAAAGTTAAAATAAAAAAAAGGAAAAATTAAAACATTTTTTTCGCATTTAATATGGGAAATTTGAATACTAGAATATTAGGCTAAATATTAGCTGGTTAAAATGTTAAATCCATATGTAAATGAAGCTTTAATTGATAAATACGTCCTGTCCACTGTTCAGTCTGTTTGTGTAAAAATTGTAAATCTCTCAAAGTAGATATCAATTATTTACACGGTGCTTCCCACAAATTTTCATAATCATTTATGGCATCATCTATTTGTTTGTTTGTTTTTTTGTTTTGTTTTTATAACCAGGTTCGAAACGCGATAATAAATACGTTCGTGTGTGCCGATATTATTGAACCTTTTTTTATTTAATAATTTTTTGTTCTTTAAACAATATTATTGCTAATTTTGCTTCGTGGCATCAATGGCAAATACTCGATCCAGCTTTATAACTGTATTTTTTCCAAAACGTTCCATTTAATTTCAGGGGATATGTCTTCGTTGTTTTCTTTTTTAACTTTATTCTTTGTGTCCCATACTTACTTCGACAGAGTGATACTGTTTTTATATTCATACGTTTCTATTAACATCTTGTGATTATAACTTTGCTCGACTGAGCCAATATAATATTGGTCCCAGAACCCTTCAAATCTCAAAGTTTCTTTATATATCAGATTGTCAGTCAAATACTTTGAGGGGGGGGGGTATAAATCGAGCCTGCTACAATTGCACATGTTTCTTTCTGTTTTGATTCTCCATATAGAGTCTTCTTGTTATTTTTTAACAGGCTGCAGAAATTAGACATGCTGCTGTAGTTAAACTTAATATTATTTCTATTGAAAATTCTGTGCAGAATAAATTCCTTCCTTCGAGAAATGTTTATCGGAAAGCTTGAAAAACTTCTCGCTTATTCTTGTTTTTACTGCCAAATGAAATGGTGGTTTTAACCAAATTTCTTTTTCCTTTATTTTTTTAATTTTTTCATATTGTTCTTCTTCCCTTATAATTTAACTCAAACTTATGCCACACCAATGTCAACGCTATTTCGTAATCATCTTTTATTTTATTGAACATTAACTCGTTGGAAGAATTATCAGACAGTCTATGTTCAATACCTTTCCATATTTGCTTCATTACATTTTTCGGGTTTTACATAATATAATTATGTATTTGGTTCTTTACATGTTCTGATTACATTTTGATATAAATCTTGCTTCGCGTCTAGATACTCCAACAACTTAAGATTCGTCTCTGCCTTAAAAATATAAATAACCTTTTTTCCAAAACTTCCTTTTTTCTACCTGTACAGTTTTCTGCAAAATTAATGATAAAAATAATAACGGCCCATCGTGTCTCCAAACAGCCCCTTATTATTTTTATCATAAATTTTGCCTATATTTTGAAAAATATAAAGTCCGATCAGTTCGCTAACTTACGTTCCGTCGAACGATCCTATGGTGCCATCAAAATTCTTATACACCTTTTCCTTCTTTCATTATTGTGGCAAAGTAATGATATCCCATAATACTTGATATCTTCATCGGATAAATCAATGAAATCTTTAGCATAGTACTTTCGTTCTAACATGTTTGAATTAGGCGCAATACTTTTGGTTCACTATTAATATTATAAGTTATTTATAATATTAGAATTGAGATAGTTGCGATAAAAAAAAACCTCAGTTTTTCACAAGAAAGTAACTTGAAGATTGTGCTTATGGGTACCAGATTCTGAAACTGGATGTTTGAAATTTATTGCTTACAAAACCATAAGAATCTACAACCCAACTGGTGATTATTTGAATAGGCTCAGATCAAAACACAACGAGAAAAAATGACACGTATAATAAGTTTGCTCACTGATATTCGATGATCAATAGGAAAACGAGTGCTGTGTATATGAGAAATAATGTGAGTCAAAAATATGGTTTGAAAATAGGTTTGACGACAATAAAGAATCCTCTCAAGCAATTTGGGTTCATAGGATGCGTAAAATGTTAAAAGCTGATCATTTTCTTGAAGAATAGGCAATGGATCATTGAATTCACTAAAAGTATAAAGATTGGAGTTTGGAGAAATAATTTCAAATAATATGGAGTGACAAATATAAATTTCATATCTTCATGTCTGAAGGTCAAAAGTATATTAGAAGAGATTTCGGCAAAAAGTTCCACCAGCATTTCATTAAAGAAATTGATAAAGATAGAGAAGTGGAAACGGTTATGATCCGTTGTATGAATTTAAGGAATTACAGATAGTAAAAATCTATCAATACAAGATTGGCTGACTATGAAGAAATGATACTAGAGCTTGCATGTATTAATTTCAACTCTGCTTATTAAAAACAGCATCGTTTATTTTCAAGAAAACTGACAACTGACTTTCCAAAGAATTCAGAAGTAACTATTAGGTTGGTGCAAAAATAATGACGTAATAATGTTCTTTTTATGACGTATTTTTTAACGTCAAAAAAAGACATTATTACGTCATTATTTTTGCACCAACCTAATTAATAGTAGCGACTTCTCTTGAAAATGTATAAAATTTGGCATCATGGTGTTATCAAGGTACCTAAAGAAAAAAGAGTTTAGCCCCCAACATGCTGACATGGTTGCTACATTAGGGGTGACGTTCCAGCTTTATCAATAGTGCAAAAGTGGGCAAGTGAATTGAGGAGGGAAAGAGAGAAAGAGACTTGAATATGATCCATGATCTGCCACCACCGAGAAAAACATTGATCATATTCACCAGTGATGGATGACAGGTGATTGACTATAAATCAAATAGCCAATGCTATTAGCAGATCCTTTGATTAAGCTGAGAATATTCTGCACAATGAACCTGGCATGACAAAGGTTTCTGCTTGGTGGATGCCACATAGTATGGCAATGAAGACAATAGCATTTAGGTACTGCAAGTCACCTCATCTTATAGCAAAGGGTCAAAATTAGTATAACCCAAAAATGATTTCTTCAATAATATGGCCGAATGTTACGAAAATAGCAACAGTAAAGAATATAATTCGATGTTGGATTAACACATTTCGGTTACATTACGATGTTTGTTATTTAAAGTAATTCTTCCATGTGTCTGTGAGCAATTATCAAGTTAAAACATCAATCAATTAAAAGCAAAAGAATGGATGAAATCTGAGTATTGTGTAGAGGATGCATAAAATATAGAAGAGATTTATCTGGATTTTTAGTTTCACTGTTGTATATGACGTCATCTTTGAGCGAATTCAAATTGGTTCCAGCAAACTAGGAGACGCGGGAATTGGCCAAAGACTTTGTCTTAAACAAATTAACGTGTAATTATCATTAATGATTGTAGTGTCAATCAAAAGTAGTCGGATTAAAAAGAAAATCAAATTAATTCTGACATAAAACTACTTATTTAAAGTTGAAAAACTTTAAAAGTTATACAGACTTTGTCGGTATTGTTTAACAAAACTTTCTACCAAAATACACATTATATATATATATATATATATATATATATATATATATATATATATGTGTGTGTGTGTGTGTGTGTGTGTGTGCATGTGTGTGTGTGTGTCTGTGTATGTGTGGAACCTCGTTAAAGAATTAAAAAAAAACAAAAAAAACAATGGATTTAGTGATATCAGAAAAAAAAGCAATTCTATACTAACACTAGCTCACACAGAAAATTTTACTCATTTCTGTGTTTTTGTAAGCTCCAGATTTGAATTTCTATATTCGTATATATTAACAAATCAGTGAGGTCATGTGAAATATGCTGTAGTCTTTGAAATTTCAAACAACAATGTTTATCGTCTGCTACAAAAATTTGAACGTTCACCCCCAAAAATGATTAAGACTATTTCCTCTCCTTAAAATAGAAATTATTAATCATAAAACTTACAAGTTTAATAAAATCTAACTATTAGTCTCTTCGGTTATAGAGGCGATCGTTTTAGTTCGCAGAAATTATTTTTTCAACGAACTTTTGGCCAAGGTCATTTGTTGTTTTACAAGCTTAAATTTCTCAAACCTTAATTAATTACTCACAATTTCGCATATTTATTCAAGTATACTACATCGCCAAAAATATTTAGAGATTTTCAGTTTAGAAACACAAAAATCTTAGGAAACGAATTATTTGTGAACCCTGATTATAATAATATTGGTTGCATAAAGTAAGTGCATTTTTCAACATTAATTTTCGGGTTTCCATATACTATAAATATATTAATATCTCTATATATTTTGATATTATATATTATAGTAAATTAATTGTTTACAGAAGCCAGAATTTATTATGCAAACCAATGGTTTCACGAAACTAGTATTAACCATCAGATATCCATATAAATTTTCTAAATATATCCATATTTATATGAGTAATATATTACATGAGTTTCAGCAGTATCTATTGGATTAATATCTGGAGAATATGTGTGCCATTGTATTAACTTAGGGAATTTGAAACTTTTTTTCATGCAAAAGTTATTCCCAGCGTATAGATATATATATATATACATATATATGTATGTGTGTGTGTGTGTGTGTGTGTGTGTGTGTGTGTGTGTGTGTGTGTGTGTGTGTGTGTGTATTACTAAGGATTTTACTATAAAAATGTATTGAAAATCAGAAAAAAGTGGTTGTTCGTGGTCAGGTGTTAAGTTTTATTCACAAAATTATATATAGAGGAAAGATAAACCGAAGAAATAAACGATCTTCAACACGATTCTACAAATTTAAATAAATTTTTATTATTGAGGATTAGTTTTCTTTCAAATTAAAAAAAAATAATTCCAAAGATTATTTGCGAAACAACTTCATACCAAAAATATTTTTGTTTGTCTTCTTTACAATACAACCAAATCAACTGCGTTAGTATAGAAGAAACTGAATGAGTCTAAATATGAGAATGAGCATGTCAGGTATTTACGTAGTTTTATGTATACGTGTAATTTTATAGTAACAGCAGCTAGCGGATAGCAGGCGAAAGCTGCATTAATACTAGTGCTTAAATCTGGGTTGATTTTTTCTAAACTCCCATGTGCCCTAGAAATTTCAACTGTCAAATGCCCTTTTTATTTCAATTTTCGCTGTTCACATGTTCGCATTTGTTTCTCTTTCAGTCAGAACCGAATATTGATGCCAACGTGACAGTGGTCGCAGAGACTCTGGGCAATTTTTGTCCTTGTCCCATCTATTTTTAATTTTTGAAGTCATGTGTATCTAGATGTATAACCTAGCCGATCTTGTTCAGCTTTCTATCGCTTTTGTTCTCAGTTTTATTATTACAGTTATTGTTTTTAAATATCCTTTCCTTGATATCATGTTTAATCTGGCTGAAAATGATTTAAACCTGAATGTCTATCCAAAATCCACAAACAAAAGTGACCCCAATAACAAAATAAAATCCAATATATTTGCATGATGAAAAAAATTCACTAATATACTTTTAAACTCTTCCAATATCCGAATTATTTCATACATAACGTAAAGGAAGCTTATAAAATCTACCGAAATAAAAAAGAAAATAACATAATCTCAGTAAAACCAGGTACATAATATTAACTATCAATAAAGACTGCAATTGAAAAGAAATTATCCAAAATTAATATAAAAATTGTTACAACTACTTAAAAAGAATAAGTGATTTAATTAACAAAAAACGAAATTATAGCAACATTAAAAGAATTTACAAAACGGAATGCAAAAATATCCTGAGAAATGCGCATGTAAAACGTCTATGAAATTAGACAAAACATTACATGAACACAAAGGAGATCTTTTACAAAACAATTCAGACGGTGAATTAATTTTCCACTGTAATAAGTCTCAACATAATTTCGTCTGAAAAATTCGGTTCTGATTGAAAGAGAAATAAATACGAATATGTGAACAACGACAAAGTTTTAGAGAAAATGGAAACAAAAAGGACATTTATACTTAACAGCAGAAAAAGACAATTGAAATTTCGAGGGTACATAATGAGGAAAGAGGGCTTGGAAAATCTGATACTCACAGGACAGATTTAAAGAAAGAGGGACAGGTAAAAACAACGCATAACATAGCTAGAAAACTTGAATAAATGGATGGCAGAACATGATTTAGGAGAGATAACAAAAAGACAAACTTTATTAACAGCTATAAAGGTCAGGAAATTGTACAGAGCTATAATCGCCAACGTCATGAAGGGATACAACACATAAAGACAAGTGATAGAAAGCTGAATGAGGTCGGCTAAATTATGCATCTGAATAAAAAACCGAAAGCCGAAATTGTTAAGATTTAAATTTAAAACTAAGCGTCCTTGTATTTTTAGTATTTTTTTTATGTAAAATTGCTGATTCACCGTGAATTGTTTTCTACGTCTTATCAACCCTTTGTAGGTTATTTAAAGCCAGGAAATATTTTTATATTGTAAAAATTTGAAGGAGGTAATAATTATTTAGTGATACAAGTCTTACTAATTAAGCAATAACGAGAGGTGGGGAAAAGGTGGATTCATGCCTTTCCCAATTTGCACGAAAGTGAAGATAACGGGCCGAACGAGAACTGGAACTCGACTCTTTGATTTCCAATTTGGAGCTGTTAACCTTTACACCAATCGCACCGTCTTGCTTGCAGCACCTGATATTCCCAAGCAGTCACTAATCTAGGCACTGACCAAGCTCGACGTTGCTGAACTTCAGTGATCCTACAGGAATAGGTGTTGCATCGTGATGTGGCCGAAAGCTGTAAAATTGTAAACGGTGTTTCTTATATTTCTTCCTCACTCCATGTATATATATTCATCAATAAAATCATTGTTATGCACAAGTCGTTCCTTCTAAAGAATAAACGCGTTATGTAGGAGGTTTTTTTTAAATTTATTCTATCATTCTATGATCCACGATATATATATATATATATATATATATATATATATATATATATATATATATAGAGAGAGAGAGAGAGAGAGAGAGTTCATTGAAGTTATGTTAAAATTGTACCGCTAGCTTTACATTCTGGACTTGTACATGCCTGTGCGTGTATCTGTCTGTCATTCTGCACGTAAAAGTGAAAGAAGGTTTTTTGTTCTTTTTAATTTATCTTTTAAAATTTCTTTTCTTTTGCATTCGTTTGATGAGTGATCGTGGCAATCATTGCTCAACGCCTCAGGGAATCTATAATATAGTCTCTTGGAAGATTTTCCCCGACACATTTTTTTCTTTTTACTTTTAATTTAATTTGTCGCCTTAATCTAATTAATTTAATTAACATATATTCTCAGAATTACGAAAAATTATCGAATCTTTTCAAATTAAATTTCACGGAATGATTATTTTTGTTGTTGCTGTAAAAAGAAAAAAAGACAAGGAATTAATCTTTAGTTGTCCGAATTTCTTAGATGAAACATTGTCACTAATTTTTTCTAGCCTTTTTCCTTCATCTTGTTCATCTTTAATATCAGACAGGCTCCAAATGTTACGAGATACGAGTTCAAATCTCATTGTAGGCTACTTCTTTACTCTTCTGTTCCATGCCGTTTACTTAATAAAGTAATAAAATAGTAGAATATAAAAAGGACCTCGGCATTTCGACAAAAATAATAATTTTGTTATCTTTTACTATCTTGCTATCAAGAAAAACTTGTAAAAATAAATAATAACATCTAAGGAATTCAAATAACGTATGTCTATTAAATCGTAATATATTAAATGTAAACAAGAAATAAAAATAAAATAGAAAAACACTATTAATAAAACTGAGAATGTTTTATCCAAATAATCGGAAGAACTTTATGACATCCATTATTACTAATAGGCAAGAATGTTTCACTTTACTTGAATAAAATTAAAAGTCTTATTTTTAATTAAAAACATATGAGAGAAAATTCAACTGATTAAAATTTTAAACTTTAATAATTTGTTCACATTTTTATATATAAAGTTAAAGAAGTAGTTGGTTCACCTCCAGTGACTTTTTAAAGTTTCTGTATACCAAGACATGGCGTAGAAATCAAAGAAAATATTATTACATATTATAGTTTATCTATTTCTTTTATTCTTCTATTCTTATTAAAAGGATTTTGGTTTTGATTTTTTAAATTATAGAATACGATCATTTAGGTTGATATAATTCATTAAAATATTTAATTGCGCGATCAGGCAAGTGGTTTCGTCGACAACGAATCAGCATTCGTTTTCTCTTATTGAATCAATCAATACATTTGAATGACGCATTGGAATAGAGAAAGTAACGTTTTCTGGGCAAGAAAGTTGATCAAAAATGTTATTGAATGACAACGTTTGTCTTCATATTGCAAATATGACACAGCAAACGATTATGGAGATAGCATGGGAGGTTCTTCTGCAGTTTATTCCCGATGACTATCAAATTTAATTCATCACGTTTTGCTTTATTGGTTGGTGAGCAGTTTCAAAGTTTATCCGAATCGAATCCAGAATCGTTCTTTTACGATGACATACACAATTTAGCTGGAAGTTAGAGCACTGATCGTAGAAAAGCGCGGAAAATAAAATTTCTTAACTTACGAAAGACGTTACGAATAAAATATTTTGGAAACTCTTACGGGAATCTAATAGTGTTTAAAGATTTTATAAATTAAAATTACGTTGTTTTCAGAATTATAAATGAATCTAAAGTCATTAAATCATCCAAACTAAAAATAGAAAAAAAAAATAATGAATTTATTTCTTGTCATAATGAGATGCAGGAAATGAATTGCAGGAGGCGTAACTTTGACTTTTCAATTTAAATTGTCAGTGAACGATCTTTGCGAAATTTTCTAAACGTTCGGCGATTTTAACACTTATCCTGATTTCATGATAAGACTGAAGAGACAACACTTACAAGAATATACCAATAGAATTCTGCTTACTTTTTGTCCCAGTCTTTGTGTATTTTCATTTCTAACATTTTTCTTTTTAAAAAATCGGATTCTGATGAATCGAGCGCAAGGAAATTCTTTCTTTATCAATTTCGAAATGGAACAATGATACATCTTCTCTTTTAAAACTACTTATGAATAGAAATGACATCAATTTCATCAAGACTATTTTTTAAAAATTAAATGCGATCAAAATAATCAAAAACAAATTCCACCTAAGAAGTACACTTAATAAATAAAATTCAATAAAGATACAAAATTTGAATTAATTATGTGAATTAAAAGTAATTAATCACATCAACAGAGACGATAAAAATAAAAGGGAATTAAGCCTTATTGAGAACACATATTTGGCCCAGTTGCACATAGTAATAGGTTTGAGTAAAATTGAATAGCGCCAATCTTCAACTAGTTACTATGTATCACCTATACAATTTGAAATTTAGCAATAATCAAAGATTAGCCAACTTCTGTAAAGATAACAAATAATAAAGAAAGATCTACAGTATAAAAGCCAAAACTGTTGGATAAAACTATGATGAGGATATTAGTAAAAAGAAATCGTCGAATAACAATATTTGTTTAAAAAATTATAAATATTGATTTTATAATGAACTATATATTTGTCACTTCCTACAAAATATATTAAAGGTTTATTTCGTGGCTGAATTACTTTGAGAGCTAATTTTCAAAGTCAGCAGAATATTGGATCGTCAAAACCTTTGTTTGTTTATTGCTCATAGCCTTGTACCTTACTAAACCTAAGTATCATGCTTACTTTCTTAAATAAATTCTATTGAAAGTCTTAGCGAAGCAATAAACTTTAAAGTAAATGAATTCAAAATAATGAGTCTTATTTTTAGAAGCAACAAACAATGATTCCATAGCAAACAAAACGTCTCTTTTGTCGTTTCTAATGTAGCTGAGAACAAAACAGAGGCATGTCTTTCTTTGGCAGTCTCTCGAAGGAAAATAAGCAAATAAATAAAATAATCCAAGACAAACAGATACAATCGAAAAAATAAAGATAAAAATTCATGTGTGAGACAAGGAAAGGAAGCGTGTTGCCTCATTTGAATTTCGTCCTTAATTGGTGTTTGCAAAGCTAACAGAAATTAATCTTGTTATTCGGAGGAAAACCCCAAACCACGTTTTCTTGGCAGGCTTAATAAAAGTGTCTTGGGTGGCCTGTCGAGCCGGAAGTATCTGGCATAACTTCCGTCGGTGCGAAGACTCAAAACGAGACGTAAAGTTGGTTGAACATGACACCGACAAACACAGAATGCAAATGTGCATCCATCATTTCTTTCTTACTTGTTTGTTTCCTTTCTTTATTTTAATTCTTAGTCTCTATTTTGGTTTATTTTCCGTTTTTGGCATTTGATTTCTTTCTTTTTTCCTTTTCCTCTATCTGTTATTATTCTTCTTTCTTTGTTTTTCCAATATTACGCTTATACAGGATTTCTTTTTTCGTCTTCGTTTTCCATCTTTCTTCTATCTTTATATCTTGCTTTCTTCTATCATTTTATATTTTAATGGTTTTCTTTTTACCTTTTTGTAGCGTTTTCCTTTATTCTTTCCTTCTTTCTTTCTTTGTTTTGTAATGTTTCTTTTTCTTTCTTTCTTCTTCATTATATTTTGTAGTTTTATTCTTATTTATTTGATTTTTCTTTTCATTTCTTTCTTTTCCTCCTTTATCCTTTGTGTTCTTTCTTCTCTTTTATATTTTATAATATTTTTTTCACTTTTCTTATCGTTTTTGCTTTCCTTTTTTATTTTTGTGGTCTTTTTTTATTATTTCAATTTTTTTGTAATCTTTTCTTTCTTTTTCATTTTCTATCTTTCGTTGTCTTTCTTTCTCTTTTATATTTTATAGTCTTTCTCTTTTACTTCATTCATACTTAATAGGCATTCTTTCTTTTTCTCAATTGTACTTACATTCTTTACTATTCCTTATCCTTGTGCATTGTTTTCTTTTTGCTTTCTTTTTTTATTTTCGTACCAGTCAAATATTTTTAATCTTTCAACACTCTTTTTTCGTTTGCATAATTAGTTCCCTTCCTTTTTTTACCTTTACTTCTCCAAACTTTCTTTAATTTTTCTTCTTGACTTAACTCCTTTCTCATTTTTGTTTTCTTACATTACTTCTTTTCCCCACTTTCTTTTTTATTTTCTTTCTTTCTATTTTATTTCAATTCATTCCCATTCTCGTCATGAATTTATAATTTTTTCGTCTTCAAATCTCCTCTTCTTTTTCGCGGTTTCTTTTTTTACATTTTGTCATCTTTCCATTTCCTTTTCATCTTTGCCCCACATCAAGTTTCCTCGCTCTCAACAGATTTATGGATAAAGGTAAAACGCGTGGCTGAAAATGAAAAAGGATTTCATATAAACAGATGTTAAGGACGGTGCACGGGATTACACAAATAAATAAACCAGTCTTCTGTCCAACAGAGATTAGTGCTTTGGGCTCTTCGACTCGAATGTCGCTCTTGTTATTGCCTCTCTCTCTCTCTCTCTCTCTCTCTCTCTCTCTCTCTCTCTCTGTGTGTGTGTGTGTGTGTGTGTGTGTGTGTAGCCGTCAAGTGGGGAGAGGGAAAGTTAAGACAAGATTAGCTACGGAGCAGTTGATCCGGAGTGGAGTTCGACATAAGGGTCATCCACATATTCGAGATTTGGGGGCTTGACGCTCTTAGCAGGATCCGTGATCGTTGGGGGTAAAATTATATGCTTTCCAAAGATCAAGTCATTGGGGTCGCGTGACATATCAAAACGCTGGTACTTTTTCAAACAGCGATTAAAGGGTTATGGTGATGGATTCCATATGGAGAATTTAACTTTTTTTTCTCTTAAAAGGATTTCGATGAAATTAAGTCTACACCCAAATAAAAGCTTTTTTTTTAATTACTTTATTGAATTATGATTATGAAGAGGGAGGGGAAGAATAGAAAAAGTTGGTAAAAATGAAGGTTACTTGAAAGACAGAAACAAGAAGAAGAAAAAGAAAACGAGAAATGGAAAGACGGAACGGGAAACTAAAATAAACAATCATATCAGCGCTGGCCATTTCTCACTAAACGATGCTCCAAAGTCGGGTTAAACAGTTTTGCTATCAAGAGAGATGGACATTAAAGAAATTGATAACAATCAAATCAACTCATTCCTTTTTCTCTTTCTCTTTCTCTCTCTCTATTCTCTTCTCTCTTCACACACACACACACACACACACACACACACATATATATATATATATATATATATGTGTGTGTGTGTGTGTGTGCTTGTGCGCGTGTGTGTGCTATATATATCCCTTCAGACTCGCCAAAACCTGTAGTTTTTGTTGTTTACGATCTCTCTTTGTCTTTATAGGGTTTGTTCCAGTATTCATTTACTTGACAGTTTACTCGCTATTTTCGCTTACTTCTCGTGCCTTCACTTTGGTCTGTGAGTGTTAACATTTCCAATCCTATTTTTCTCAATATATCATTTTGTTATTATATATATTATTGTTCCACTAATTTCTGCTTTTTTTTTATATCATCATCATCATCATTATTATTATTATTATTATTATTATTATTATTATTATTATTATTATTATTATTGTTGTTGTTGTTGTTGTTGTTGTTCTTCTTCTTCTTCTTCTTCTTCTTCTTCTTCTTCTTCTTCTTCTTCTTCTTCTTTCTAATCCCATTTTCCTAAAATGTTCCTAGTTCATTTCATAATCTGTCCAGTGTATTTTCAACACTCGTCGGTAGAACTACATCTATGTTTCTACATCTGTTAGGAAACTATCCAGCAATTACTACTATATAGAAGATTAGACATGACGTAACAGCCAATCAAAGTTTAGTCCAATAGTACATCCTGGTAGGCCTTCTAGTCCGCTTAGAATACTAGGTTAAATAAATCCGGTGAGAAAAAAAATTATTGTACTCCTCTTTCTATTTTTGCGTCTTCATCTAACTCATTCTCTATTTGAATGCAAGCTGTTTATTCCCAGTACAAATTACGGACTACTCGAATATCTTTCAAGTGTAAACGAAGATTTTCTCATATTTCAAGTATATCTTTGTTTCGCACTCAATCAAATGTCTTGGTGTAATCCATGAATATAACTTATACACTTATTTTAGTCCCTCTGATAGCATTCTGATAATAAAAACTGCATTTCATGTCACACTATTTTGCACATACCCACATAGTTTTTTCTCTATACCCAGTCTAATTCTGCTACGAGCTACATTCAATAGAATTCTCATTATTGGTTTTATACGGCTCATCAAACTGATTGTCCTATGGAATTTGTCTTTATTCAGATCTGTTTTCTGTGATAGCATTATGAAAATTGATCTACTGATGTTCTCCGGTATGTCACCGCTGTCATATATTTCGATCGTATCATTTCGTCAGTTTCTATTGCTTTGTTTCTCTTAGACAGTGCTTAGCTACTTTACATCTCTGTTTCTTTCATCTTTCTTATGTATTGTTGATTTTCTTCCGCTGTTGACATGGAAGATGGTTAGTATTGGTGCCAATAAATATCTTATTCAGGAAAGTTCATTTTGATAATATAAAATATTTTATTTTATTTCATGATTTCATGTGTGAAAGCGATCTTTCATGATAGAAACTATTTACCAACCTCTACATGAAGGCAGACTATAACGCAGGTTCAATTTAATGTGGATTGCCACACGCTTAGATGCAGGTAGCACCAGGAATTGTCCATTTCCCCTTTGAGTGATGCCTCAGGCATTAGGGGTTTATCCTGAGCCTAACCCTTTAAGTGCAATAGGGAAGATGCATCCTGGGGTAGACGGTCCCTTGAAATTGGATTGCGGTTAATTTCTACTTCAGGACCAAAAGGTCAAGAAGAGAAAGAGATAGCGTAAAATGATGAAATATTTGATCAAAATTAAGTCTTGAAGTTTAAAAATATTGCATTGACGTTAAAACATTAAAGAATATCACTATGCAATATAAATAACACTATTATGACGTTACATGCAGTTAGTAGAAATTCGTAAGTCACGAGGCAGGAATTGATATTAACATATTTTAACTATAAAAATATACATTTTTTTACAATGATGATCACTCTATACAAGGCACGAGAGCCACTCAAGATAGAGGGTTTATGCGGATAGGTAGGGAAAATAACAGTTAGCATGACTT
The DNA here is from genome assembly GCA_963932145.1 of Acanthosepion lycidas. NCBI lineage: Eukaryota > Metazoa > Mollusca > Cephalopoda > Sepiida > Sepiidae > Acanthosepion > Acanthosepion lycidas. The sequence goes on along the minus strand of OZ010600.1, from coordinate 45,758,648 downwards.
GAACAGGTTACAATTGTAGTGATCGGAGAAACTCATGCAATTAAAAACGAGGGAAAGTTCTTTATTTGATATTTTGTAATACTAAATATAAATATAAATTGACCAATATCATCTATTCATAAGTAGCCTTATATATATATATATATATATATATATATATATATATATATATATATATATATATATGTAGAGAACGTTAGGAGTTAGGGTTAGGGTCTACGTCATGTGTTTTTAGTTTCCCTATGAATTTGTAGTATTGTAGTATATGTATTATTGAATGGTGAGGCATGAGTTTTTGTGGCGAATGAGCAAATTGCAATGAATGAATGGGTCGTGAATCAGATTAGCTAGGTTTACACATTTCCCCTGCAACCTTGCACCACAGTTGCTTTAATTAAAAGATTATATATATATATATATATATATATATATATATATATATATATATATATAGATAGATAGATAGATAGATACTGAAGGCAACACCCATCGGCGGCATTTTGCTTCATGCTTATATGTAATCAAAGCGTATAAGCATGAAACAGACTGTCGCCGCTGAGTGTAGACTACAATGTCCACATTTATATTTACATACGTTCTATCCCTGATATATATATATATATATATATATATATATATATATATATATATATATATATATATAGATGTGTACATCTCTCTGTCTCTGTCTCTCTCTCTCTCTCTCTCTCTATATATATATATATATATATATATATATATATATATATAATGAAATGGACCGACAATTTTTTTAATATATTTTCTGTTTATACTTTATTTTTTATAGATACAATTATTTCTAATAAACAGTTTTGATTGCATTTACCGGCCTGCAATTTCGTAAAAATATGTGTTGAAGGATACATATTTCTACGAAATTTCTCGGATAGTCAACCGGTAAATGTAATTAATTCTATTTATGATATATATATAGAGATAGATGTGTTGTGTGTGTGTGTTTTGTGTGTGTGTGTGTGTGTGTGTGTGTGTGTGTGTGTGTGTGTGTGTGTGTATCTTATATAATTATATATATATATATATATATTGTAGTGGTTTAGTTGTGTTTAAATAAAGGAAATAATCAATTTTCAGCACGGCTATTTATTATTAAGTATTTGTTATTGTTTTTCAGATTGAAATGAATAGATTACAGAGATTCCTTGCAAAACAACTTCACAAAAATATTTTTGCTTGTGTTCTTTACAATACAACCGAATCAATTGTGTTAGTATTGAAGAAACAAAATGTGTCTACATCACAATGAGAGTGTAGAGTACTTATGTTCTTTCATGAATGCGTGTAATTTTCTAGTAGCAGCATGTCAGCAGATATTGAAAGCCAGCAGATATAGAAAGCCGTATCATACTACAGCTAAAATTTGTGTTGACAATAACTGGGTCGTATGATTTCTTTTAAATACATTTAATTCAACATCGCTATGGTTTTATTAAAAAAATTATTTGAATAAAATATAGGAAAGGTTACGTATTATATATATATATATATATATATATATATATATATATATATATATAGTTATGTATGTATATATAAACGAAGCAACAACCCAATATACATTAGCAAAAATTAAACAAATACGCATGTCTATAAATAAAAGAATTTCAATAAATTCTAGAAGCCTAAAAATGAAAAAAAATATAAAAACAAAATAAGTGAATTAGCCCGAAGAAACAGCGGATATTCAAACAAACTAGAATTTAAAAACGAAAACAATTCAAACAGAAACAACTGAAAAAGAAATATAATTTGGTTCGACACCACCCCCTACAAGGATACAATAAAAACAAAAATAGGGAAAAATATTCTTAAAATAATTGACAAACACTTCCCTTAAAACAGAAAATTATCACCAAAAATACAATCCAAATTAGTTACAGCTGAAATGTATAACATGCAGAAAGTAATAACTAAGCACAATGAAAAAAAAAATACTCAACGAAACCAACAACAATTACAACGACAATAACAGTAATATTTAATGGTTTTATTTTAACATCATTAAATTTAACTGGGGAAAATTTCCCACTCAACAACAAATGTTTAATCGATAACATAATATACAAAGAGAGAGAGGAGATAAGTAACGAAGGCTTGCTGGCAGAAGCATGCTCGAAGGAAAGAAAATATAACTCTGGGTATAAAAACCAAATTTTTTTATACCCGGAGTTATATTTTCCGATTTCTTTTTGAATTTGTACGTCTGATGAATTGGATCGTGATAACGATTCCAATGTAATAAATTATAAACATGGAATATTCGGGTTTGAGCTTTTTATATTATGTCCTTACTCTATCCTGTTCATTGAGTTCTACCTGGATTCTATACTGTTGGAAATATATATATATATATATATATTGACCACTAATAATATCAATATCAATATATATATATATATATATATATATATATATATATATATATATATATATATATATATATATATATTACTCTAAATGTTATTTTTAGTGGATACCTGTATTTGAGTAGACTTTCTGTTTATTTTAAACAGTATTCTTTTTCGTGTACTGGCCTGGGTATTCGAGAAAACTTAATAAACAAAATGTGCTCTCCGGCAGAACACACACACACACACACACATACATATATATATATATATATATATATATATATATATATATATATATTCATTTATGCACGGTTCATTAAATAATATAGACAAGTGTCGTCTATTTTATGCAAATTTTTTTCATAACGTCTGATAAGTTTAATAACATTATCGTTGAACGAAGAAAGAAATTCACAATATTGATCCATATTTTTTAATACAATCTAAGCTTTCGGCTTACATAAGCCATTATCATAGGATGTCAATTACAACATATTAAGCAATATACGGACAAGACAGTGATGATAGTCTGTCATTGTTTACATAGATGATTTCTAAGCAACGATAAACACGTGCATATAAGACGCTAGAAGCGAAAATTGCACCGTATCTCATGAAGTCACATATGACCACACGAGAGGGAATTGGAGAAGTATGAAGTATGGGAAGCCCTTGGTATAAACCAATTGCTTCTGTTACCAATTTTAGACATTTAAGAATATTTGTAGAGATGCCATAATTGATTTTGTTTAGGTTGGGTTTCAATTGTTTGATGTATAATGCTTCAAGGATTTTTAGTCTATTGTTTTCATGTCGAAGTACAATTGTGTTTTCGACAAGTATTTTATGGAATTGTGTGTGCGGGTAGGCATGTTGTTTTAAATGCATAAAAATGTTAGAGTTTTCATTCAAATGTAGTGTCAAGCGTCGTGAAAGTGAGTTTGTGGTGTGACCAACATAAATATTATTTAATTCGTTATATATATATATATATATATATATATATATATATATATATATATATATATATGATTTTATACGATGCAAGTGTTTTGCTAATTCTTCCACCAAACTAAAGAAATCAATAAATATTTTTTAATATATATACATGTTTGTTTTATTTTAGCGACGAAAATATCGCTTGAAATAATCTCGAATAAAAATACGAAGAAAATGTGTGAGATGTGGACACCGGTGAAGTTAATGTTAGTTGTTCCTTTTGATAAAATATCACAAAAACTCTAAAGAATTGATAGAGTTCTCTGATGGCAGAGTGTAAATTCCATATGTGCTTTTTCTAGCAGTTTCGTTTGCAGTTGTTTACAAATTATTCTTTCAGCAAAACTTTAAAATAAATGAAAATATTCTAAATATTATATACTAATAATTATGAAAAATATTTCATGGTGAAAATTTGGGAAGCACTTGCTTTGTGTTCTGTATCTCATCATCGTAATAACAAAATAAAAATAAAACATAAAATGAACTCTCACCATAGATGAAAAAGAAAGAAAATAATTTTTTAAAATAACATAATTCTGGAATATTAAGAATTGTTAACACCTACATAGACATGCCAGGTGATAAGAATATCAAATAGCGTGTAGATCATCGTAAAGAAAAACTCTCAATTACTCTTGCTTTTTTTTCGATACTTTATTCATCTCTACATTTATATTTCTTCAATTCTTAAAGGGGATGCTTCCCGAAAATTAAAATAACACTTTTGTTTGCATTCTTCATTTTTCCTGTTTCATTAATAACCTTACCTTTCGATCAGTCTCCTTTCTTTCTAGAATGGCTGCCATATTGTTCGATACAGAAGCCAAGTCATAATTGCTTCACTCTCATTTCCTTTTTATAACTATTACCCTACAACACCATTGCAAAACGGTTTGAAATAATAATTTCCACCCCCTTTTAACATATATGGTGTCTGTAAATGTAACGTTAAACTCGCTTTTCATATCCTCTTTGTCTCTTCCGATTTATTTTCTTGGAAATTCTTTATTGCTTGTTAATCTTTCATCTTGTTCCACATCGCGTCATATAAATAATTATTTCACACCCAGCGAATCCCTTTTCACACTTTCCCCACTTAGAAAGTATTTATAAACATTTTTAACAATTTAGCTTTTAGAGAATTTTATCTTACACACACACACACACACACACACATATATATATATATATATATATATATATATATATATATATATATATATATATATATATACAAACACATATACGACCCATTTCCTAAAATCAGTATTCTGATGTTTAGCTGTTAAAATATGGTGAGTTAATTTGGAATTTTAAAAAATAATGAATTAAAAATATTATAAAAATTATTTTACGTATGCGAAATTTTTAACGACTGAATGTACACTATTTTATGGCAATTAAAACTAAAATTGATAATTCAAAGAATATATTTAAATTATTGCAAATGGTTTTTAAATTTTAATTAACATATCCGTAGTCACACCTAAGGATAGATAGATAGATAGATAGATAGATAGATAGATAGATAGATAGATAGATAGATAGATAGATAGATAGATCGATAGATCAAATTTTAGTTTCAGAATACATCCATTAAAAGAAAAATCGAAAAACTTAGACCCCCATTTTTATTTTGATACAATGTGCTAAATTCTTCAAAAATTCTTTGAGAATACCAAGACGGAATTTTATTAAATTAATATATTTCTTTATAATTTTATTAATTATTTTAGACGCTTTGTGATATTTATTTGAAGAATAGCGAAAGAAATTAACAAATTGCTTTTCCGAACGCCATAGGGCAATGCAGAAAGTAATGTCCCATAGAAATTTTATTATTACTTGCGTCGGTAGTTACACAAAAGATGTTAATGGCTAAGCGTGAGAAGCAAAGTCTTATTTAGAATCTTGGCCTTTGTCATCCACGACGATAACGTACTGTGTATCATCGAAGCATTCTGGACAGAAACTAAGTCTTCTCAGTGTCTTGTTAAATTAATTACGTAAACCTACGATTCATTTTGCTTTTTCATTTCATTTAAACAAGTTTGCCATTAAGCCATGTTTTAACGGTAATTTTCGAAATTGACAATATAAATAGAAAGAAAGAAAGAAAGAATTTTCATAATTATCTAAGATTTGAATTTATTGCAAAATTAGACATTAGAATCTGCCTTTTGTTAATATTGGTACAGAAGGCAAGAAAGTAGCCGATTTGCCCTCGAAAGTTCGTTCTAACATTCAGATGAGTGGCTTTTTTATCCGATCTGATTATATGTGTAGATATCAATTTATGCATGCTACATGTGTGTGACGTCTCGCGCGTATTTTTGTCTATTTATGAAAAAGTGTGAGAGAAAAAGGCGGGAATGGGTTACCTCTGGGCCAGTGAGTGGATTAACTCCAAAGAATTAATGATACAAGTAAGTAGCATGTGAAACCGTAAATATTTTAGTACATCAAGAGACGCGTTTTTCAAGGACAGAGAGACAAACACAAAGGACGCACATCGATTTAAGATTTGCTGGCTTAGCCAACCTAGTCATTATCCCAGAAATAGACTCACACCGATGCACAAACAAGAACACAAGGCACACTTTCATACAGAAGCATACACAAGCTCAAATTCGTAAGTACCCAGGGATATGTGTACATACACACATATATAACATACTACCACACATAAAGTTGCGATACACACAAGCACACACACACACACACGCTGGTACAATAAAAGGACGCACAGAAGCTTCCTTATACACACACTAACACACACACACACTCATCAACGCATATGGACATATACACAGAATTTTAGAATATTACTTCTTTTGATAATTAATTTATTTTATCTTAGTACAACATAAGGCCAAATGGAAAGTAGATATAGAAAGATATTGTTGCGCCAATCTTCTTCGTGGGTAAATCTTGAAAATAATCCTTCGAAATTCTGATTTTTCCTTGGCCTTTTACACCGATCACTAGTGCTAACGATAAAAGCACAACTGTCTCAGCCACCATACAGAATTCTTTTAAAGATATTTTTCTCTTTTCTATTTTCTTCTCTTTATTTTGATTCATATACTCTATCCATGATTTGCATTATTTCATTTTCCCCTTACTCTTTGTCAACATCTTCTCTCTCTTCCTCCTCCGTCCACGTCATCATTCCTCCTCTACCTCCTTTTTTTCTCTTACTTTCAACTTCACCATCTTTTGTCCATAATTTGCAATTCAGCAATGGGCAAAAAACATTCAACAGTTTCATGACAGAAGTTATTTTGACAAACTGACATTTTGTTGCTATCAATAACAAAGCAAAAATAAAATGGTGGGAAAGTTCAAATTCATAGCTAGAAAAGCTATGAATTTCCGTCTCCGTGTGTCATCAAAATCATTATCAGTTTTATCATTACAACTTAAACGATTTTTTAAAAAATTATATTGGGGCAAACAGAACTAAATATTCCTAAGTACATACCTGCTTATAATTAAAAGATACTTACATTCTTTCAAAATATATTGCTTCTAATATAAAAATCTCTCTTAATTTGCGGTTCTACAGTTCGTACTTAGCTGAAGGTTTCATCAAAAAGTCAAAAAACAATTATTCTTCACTATTTTTACTAAGTATGCCTTGGTTTGGTTTGGTTTATTTTATGGTATATAAACCACAATGGGTTATTTAATACCGTCAAAATAGAATATGTATTATTTATAAGAAATCAGTTTGTAGTTTCATTGATGTGTTTTTGTAAAGAGTGTTTTTGTCGAGAGTCAAATGTATTGCTAATATATATTTTTTTTTCAGAAATTTGTTGCCGTTTCACGGTGTTTTAACCACAGTTTGGGAATAAACTATTTGCCCATACCTAGGACCCTAACAGATGCTACCACCCCGGGTTATGGTGGACCTGAGAACAACAACATGAACAGATGAATAAGACCCTCTCTCCAAAGTGACCACTTGCGGGTAGCGACTTGGGACTCAAGAGCATGAGAGGTCATACGATCTCCACTTTTAATCTACTTGGGTTTAAGCTGGTGGTCGGAGAAATCCGCTCAATCGGCTGGTCACCTAAACCCTAATTTAAATGTTTCATTAAAAAACCTTTCCCCTCACCACTATATTCTCTTACAGTCATAGTCGAAGATAAAACATAACTGTATTTTCCAAAATCTGAATTAGACGGCAATGATTATTGGGTCAAACATACAGTGAACTAAATGACTAGTGACTTAAGTTTACAACTTATGGATTACTGATGTCCAGATTCCTCTTTTGTATATCAACTGTGTAACAATCCTGTTATATCAAGATGAATAGATTTCCTCCATTGATATCTCTCCTTGTTGGGCCTGTGTTTGGTTTGGGGAACACAGTTGATGAAGAGAAGGAAAAAATGTGATGGTACATGGGAAAACCTCTCAAGATACTACAAATAGATATTGTATTGGATAGTGAAAAAGGAAAAGCAAACAATTCCTTCCTTAGGTTTACTGGCCTCAACTTACTTAAATAAACCCTACTAAACACACAGTCACCTTTTGTGATTGAGAAAGTGTTATCGTCGTAGGTCCCCCCCCCGCACAAAATACTTTGAAAAATGAAAAATAAAACTCTCTTAGTGAAAGCAGCAACGATTTGTAGTGCAAATCCTTTAAAAACGAACCATTTATTTAATAAAGAAATAAAAATAGAAATATCTAAATACTTTCAAGAATTTGTTACCTATTGCTAGTGATTAAGTTCACGTTTTACTGCATTCTCTTCAAATATGCACAGACCTCAAAAATATCAATTATTTGTCGAATCTTTGATTTTTGCAGTTATTTTGTGGGAATCTTTACAAGTGTTATAGCTATCTTCATGTTCCTCTTTTTTTCTTTTTTTTTTCTTTTTCTTAGACTTTTATAAATTATTTCACAAGTTTAACTCTGTTAGAATGGCTACATCCACTATTTGATGATATTTTCATTTTTTTCACTTCTAGCCTTGATATACCAATAATCCCAAAATGACAAAGAATCTAGCATTTCCTGGTCCCAGGGACTGATTAGGTCATTTCGTTTTTCTAATCACGTGTTTGGTGAAATATAAAATATTTGTTTAATTCCTAATGGATCACTCTTCCCGCTGACTCATTTCTGCTTTTTTACTGTTTTAGGATTAATTTGATGTTTTCACCAATGTCACCATTTTGTATCTGGCTCAACACAGAGACGACATTTAATACTGATATCATTTGTCATAATAGTCTTGTTTTAGGATGTCATTATCAGAGATTCAGTTTCGCTTATTTTTCTATATTTGATGGCTTTTTGCCTCTGATTTTTCAAAATTACAAGGATGTAGCTACCATATTAAGCGAATAATTTCTTCAGGACGAGGTCATTAAGTGTTCTAAGGGATTCCAGGTTTCTTAATTTAATTTTTCTGGAGATATTATTATTCATATCTTATGTTGATAGCGTCAAGTGCTTTTGTGGCAACTCATTTTCTTCTCATGAGGGCGTTCTATATTCACTGAATTTCACTCTCCGGGTACTGATAGTTCAATATATTTATTGCATCTCTTTTGAGAAAAGGTTCGTATTTTGAGAATGCAGTTTCAATGAGAAAGCATATCTTTGTAATCTTATGATGAACTCTTATGTCTGGTTAGTTGACTGCAAATATCCCGTTTATATTGATAGTCATATCTCACATAATTGGCCACACCTAACACATATTCAAAACATTGCTTAGCTTCTTGATGACCTATTACTCTTTAAATTGGCTAGTGCTATCGTAGATATTCTGTCGGCACTAATATTGGACGATCAGTCACTATATGAGTTATATCCTCATCAGATGTTTGACGCCTCGTTTTTCTGAATTTCTCTTCGGTTTACTCATCACTTAGGATTATCCTGCAATCGGTAAATCTTCTGTTTTCTTCTTTATCAATTTTAGTCTGTTTTTTATACTTTTCCCCTTATCATTTAGCATAGTCTCGTTCCAACTAGTTTATTTTCAGTTAAATGAAGAGATTATTATTATTATTATTATTATTATTATTATTATTATTATTATTATTATTATTATTATTATTATTATTATTTCTTTTGATTTCTGTTGCATAAACATTTCCTTCCATGTTCCAGCCAAAGAGCTAAGGTCAGAAATGGGTTCATGACATTTTCCACAGATCATTTTTGTAAAAAAAAAAAAAAAAAACCCCAAGATCACACACATTTTACATAGATAAAGCAGTTTGTAATACGTGTGCTGTACTTGTGAGAACAATTTTGTTTAATTCTTTAAAGAATGGGCAACCCGGAATCCATTCAGTGTGTTTATCGAAACCTTTTCCAATCAATCCGATGGTTTCAACTACAACTGGATTTATTATTATTATTATTATTATTATTATTATTATTATTATTATTATTATTATTATTATTATTATTTACTTTGATTTTTGATCTATACTCATTTCTTTCTGGGTTCTATCCAGAGTCCTACGGTCAGAAATATCATCATTACATCTGAGCATTTTTGAAGAAAAAAAAAAACATAAAACTATGGTCACACGCATTTTACATAGATAAAGCCCTTCATAAAGTGTGAGCCGTACTTGTGAGTACATTTTTTGTATTTCGTTAAAGCTTGGGCTACCAGGAATCACTTCAATTATTATTATTATTATTATTATTATTATTATTATTATTATTACTTCGATATTCTGCCTACTTAATTGCTTCAGACCAGTATATCTGAGTACGTCAATATATTTGCAGAATCCCAAAAAGGAGGCGCTTTAATCAACAGAGGTACTGAAGTCAATTAATTGAAACCATAGAGAAAAAAATAGAGAAGAAAACAAAAGTTAAATTTCAAATAGAGTGGGTTAAGAAAAGGGAATATAACAAGATAAGATGAACAAGAAGGCGGAGAGGTCTAGGACGAAAAACCATGATGAAAACAAGATCAAACCCTAATGATGAGATTTCCTTGTTTTCAACACATCTGTTCACGATTCGTTGTTTTTATCCTTTATTCTCATGACATTTTATTACTGTGATCTTTCCATTGAGATGAGAACGATAACTAAACACGTCAGAAGAACAGATGTCCGTCAGCGTTGTTTCTCTTGTTTGTTTCTATTGTTTTTATTTATTTATTCGCTCAAAAACTATACAACATTGATACGATAATGATGTAGATAGCGCACTGATATGAAAAATGACAAAAGGTGATGCACTATCGAGCGGATTCCTTTCTGTTCTTATACCATTTATATTCAACCAAAAACTGTGGCCATAGGCCATTCAAGCATTAACGCTGATAATAACACATGCACTAATGAGTGGGACCGACATTCTATCTTCTTCGTGTTTTGTTGGTCATCTTGATCGTGGTTCATTCTCAGTGATCTTCCAATGGTAGAAACGAAAAAGACGAGGTATTCAAAAAGAATTCTCAAAAAAACTTAAGTTTGAGAATATAACATTTTTTAAAATACAAAATTATTACGAAATTTCTGTCATGGAAATCTGTGCAATGAATTATGAACAGACAGCAGATCTTGATCAATCTCTTGCTAACTGAACAAAACGATCGTGTTCGAGTCCAGTTTACGGACAAATTCCAAATGTTAAGAACAATCTTTCTATTCTCAAAAACATCAGTATATATATATATATATGTTTATATATATATATATATATATATATATATATATATATATATATATATATATATATATATATGTATGTATGAAAGGCTCTAAAAAACCCTCCCTCAAAATATTTGATGATTACAAATTTGTTCTGTTTTTAGGACGTAGGCCGGACCGAGAACTTTTCCGTATCATCTGGGTACATACACACACATACATATACATACATATATCCATATATATATATATATATATATATCCGTGTGTGTGCCTGTGTGTATTATCAAACTTAGAAATGTTACTTAAAGCCAAAAATTACCTTTAGATTGTAAGAATAGTTTGGATATAATAATTACTGATACAAATCCTACTAATTAACCCATAGCTAGCAAGGAAGAAGTGGATCCATATTTTTTCCCGGGTTATTTGCGCGTAAGGTGAATATAACGAACCCGACTGGAATTGGAAATCGGCTCTCTTCGATTTCCAATTCCGAGAGTTTATCCATTACTCACTCTCTGTGTGTGTGTGTGTGTGTGTGTGTGTGTGTAAATAAATATCTATTAAGCTTGGCTTAGTTTCACGTATATCATCGAAAAAAGATTATGTTGTGCCAATCATCAAGAGTAAAAAGCCTGCCTGCCTTGAAAATCTAGATTTGAACATTGACTTTTAGGGAACCTGTAAAAATATCCAAGATATTAACAGATCTCTCTCTCTCTCTTTCTTTCTTTCTCTCGCTCTCTATCTATCTATCTCTTGTCTCTTGGCATGCGAACACATATGTATATGCATATTGGTGACAAGAAAATAAAAATGTGAATGTTTGGTTTATATTACTTTAGTTAAGTGGGCGAAATCTGCGAGAAGCTATGTCCAAAATCAGTTTTTATCCTTTATCCAATAGTTTCTTCATATGATTTCATCCAAAACTGGCATTCGAACAACCTTTGTTGCAAAGGTTGTTTGAGAAGGGTTATTGAAGCGTTAAAAGGGAAAATTTCACGAAGGACCTATTATTAACCGCAGCTTCACAGTAAACGTGTGAAGGAGAGGGGCGTTCATGCGGTTGAATCGAGCTCTGACGCTTCATCCCTGTTTATGTTTCATTAGATTTGTGAACAATGACATTGTATTTAAAAGTTATTATGGCCATAGGAAATTTACTGAATATCTAAAACATTGAAACAATTTAATGCCGAGCAACAACTACACCGGAAGGTATTATCGATGGAATTCCTTTATTAACCCTTTGAGGCCTGACCACCGCTATACCGGTGATAGAGAAAATGACGTAATGCCCAGCCACCGGTTGAAAAGGGGTAGAGAAAAATGATTTAATCCCCAGCCACCGGTTGAACGGTGGGTAAACACTTGTAACTATTTTTATATCTACTGTGAAATGTTACATACCAATTATTTTAGAATTGTGACTCAGGAGCTCAGGTAGAAATGTTAAAATTGTTTAGGAACGCAGGTCTCAAAGGGTTAAGACAATCAAACACTTGCGAAGTACATACTGTGAAAAAGATAAGGGGGAGTAGCTTAGTATACTAAAGGATGACGCATGCAAGCGGGGACGCAGGCAGACATTTCTAGACAGAGGGTGCGGCTATACGTGGGGAGGAGCTTATACAATTGCAGCCATGTTCACTCGAGCAACTTGACTAGTATAAGTTAAAATGTAGTTTTACTGTTTGCTATATTTATGGATAAAAACGCTCAATATCAGGGATAGAGCGAGTGTGTAAATATAAAATTGGACACTAATGCCAACACCGAGTGGCGATAGTTTGATACTTTCATACTTGAACGCAATCTTCAGTCCATATATGTTATGTTATTCAGCCTATATATATTTTGTCATCCTAAACAAATTGGATTACAACAAAAACCTTGACCACATACTCCATGATCACATAAAGTTTAAAAAACTTAACAACAACCCGACTAACCAACTAAAATCAAAGCTTAATAAACTCATTAATGCTAATAATGCTGACCAGAACTCTTTAAAACTCCCTAAAATTGTTGGTGATTATAGACCTGGTTACATATACGGCACTAAAAAAACACATAAACCTAACTATCCTCTCCGTCCTATCATATCGCAAATTCCAACAAATATCATCTAACAAAATACATTAACCAACTTATTACTCCCTACCTCCCTAGTAAATATAGTGTTAAGTCAACATTAGAAATAATCCAAATCCTAAAAAGTGAAAAACCTGACAATGAAATTATGGCTTCACTTGACGTTGAAAACTTATTTACCAATGTCCCTGTTAGTGAAACTATTGACATAATTATAAGAAATATATACAGTAACTCATCTTTACCCCCACTTAAAATTAATCCTAATATATTAAAAAAAATACTATTAGCTTGTACTACTGAAGTCCCTTTCTTCGATCATGATAACAATATATATATATATATATATACAATGTGATGATGTCTCCATGGGTTCAGTACTGGGTCCGACATTTAGCAATTTCTACATGTCGAACCTCGAAAATAAGATATTTACAGATTTTAAAAAACCATCAATCTACCTAAGATACGTTGATGATATTCTTATGTTAGTTTAAAATACAGATGAAATAATTCAACTTCAAAAACGTTTCCAAAATAATTCTGTCCTTAAATTCACATATGAACTCAATACTACTAATAAAATCCCCTTCCTTGACATATTGATAAACACCAATAATAACAAATTTAATATTTCGCCATACAAAAAACCTACAAGCATAAATTCATGTACACTTAACTACAAGAGCAAATGGCCATATTACTACAAAATAGCAATTATAAAGAATCTAATACATCGTGCAGAAACTAATTCATCCACAAAACAGATTTTTTACAGTGAACTAAAGAATATAAAACAGACACTTATTAATAATAGCTTTCCAAACTATATAGTTGATGAACAAATAAGATGCTTCCTTAGAAATCTCAATACTAAGCAAATTGTACATAATATTGCTTCTACTGATCTCAAACATATTAATCTTCTATATCGTAATCAAATGCATACTAATTATAAACAAGATGAAAGTATACTAAAAAATTTAGTAAATTCTAATATATCAACTACAGATCCTAGCAAAAAAATTAAATTAATCATATACTACACTAAATCTAGTATATCCAACTTAATTCTTCGCAATGATTCTTCTCCCCCGGTCAGCGATTTGCAAAAAACCAACATAGTTTATAAATTCAAGTGCCCTTTGGGAGAGTGTATCTCCAACGAATTAAATAATATTTATGTTGGTCACACCACAAACTCGCTTTCACGACGATTGACATTACATTTGAATGAAAACTCTAACATTTTTAGGCATTTAAAACAACATGCCTGCCCCCCATACACAATTCCGTAAAATACTTGTCGAAAACACAATTATACTTCGACATGAAAACAATAGACAAAAACTAAAAATCTTTGAAGCATTATACATCAAACAATTGAAACCCAACCTAAACAAAATCAATTATGGCATCTCTACAAATATTCTTAAATGTCTATAATTGGTAACAGAAGCCATTGGTTTATACCAACGGCTTCCCATACTTCTACAATTCGCTCTCGTGTGGTCATGTGTGACGTCATGAGCTGCGGTACGATTTTCGCTTCTAGCGTCTTATATGCACGTGTTTATCGTTGCTTAGAAATCATCTATGTAAACAATGACAGACTATCATCACTGTCTTGTCCGTATATTGCTTAATATGTTGTAATTGACATCTTTGGTAATGGCTTATGTAAGCCGAAAGCTTAGATTGGATTAAAAAAATATGGATCAATATTGTGAATTTCTTTCTTCGTTCAACGATAATGTTATTAAACTTATCAGACGTTACGAAAACAATTTACATAAAATAAATAGACAACACTTGTCTATGTTATTTAATGAACCGTGCATAAATGAATATATATATATATATATATATATATATATATATATATATATATATATATATATATATATATATATAATTAGGAGAATTTGAAATAATCATAATTAAGTAATTCATCGAGTCTAGAAGAAACCTCAACCGAATGCAGAAAGCACTAGACGGCCGTTTCGTCCTATATTTGGAACTTATCAGCAGTGCGCATTCACTACCGAAAATTGAAACCCGAACAGTTACGATTGGTACCAAGTGTGCCAACAGGCCTCTGTGACGAAGTGGTAATGAATTAGACTCGATATAGCGCTGCTCGATCACATATTCTGTGGTGGAACTCATCCGAGTTTCTCTTTACCCATAGGACTGTGCATCCACGAGCTATGACTACTATCCTCAAGCCACTCGGTTCAGAGCATTAGAAGCCGGTTCAAGCAAGGATATACAGATAGAAATAATTAGGAGGATTTGAAATAATCATAATTAATTCATCGAGTCTAGAATATATATATATATATATATATATATATATATATATATATATATATATATATATATATATATGTATGTATATATATATATATATATATAGGGTGAGAGAGAGAGAGAGGTAGAGAGAGAGAAAGTGAGAGAAAGATGCTATGTACCTACTGAGATTATATTTAGTATTTGTATGTACAAGATTACTTATATTATAAATATATTGATAAATTATATTATTCCCACTGTCATTGGAACATGTGTGTGCCTACTTTTCATATTATTACGAAAATCTGTTACTAATATATATATAGATTTTAATCATGTAAGTACTTATATAGAATAAATTATAAATACCTATGGTGATTATCTAAGCGAAAGTATGAAGGTAGCTATTGAGGATCGAACTCACTACTCAGTCGTAATTGTTTCCTAACAATTACACCACGTCGAGGTGCCCAACGTTATAAGTACTTATGCATCATGTACTTATAAATATCTACATTGTTATGTATGAATTGGTATTATATATGGTATAACCATTTGATTGACATATACCCCATTTTATTACTAGTCCTTTTGTACCAATTTAACCCCACCTTTCAACCTACCAATTTACTTACAAATTTACCTTCCTACCTAGCTACCTGTAAATCGATCTGACAGAATTTTCATCATGTCAGCTCCCTTCAAACACTCAGTCACTTTAATGTGAATATTTTTCAATTTTTTTCTCCTTCCAGTCGCTGCCTCACCAGTAACCACATCAAAACGAATCCTTTCCGACATGCCACCCTCGTAAAAACCCCGTCATCCGGTGCCACTTCCATAAATCAGTAAGGTGAGTCTCATTCACTTGGCTTCCGAGTTCCTCTTGTGTTACCAATTTTGCAAATAAGGTTTCACAACGGGAAACCATGATACCCTGTTCTCGTTTATCTATTACTTTTGCATCTTGTCGGTCGTCTATCAGGACAATCGCCTTTCTCATTATTTTACTCCTCCTCCTCCTCCTCCTCCTCCTCCTCCTGTGTTTCCATTTTTTCTTATTCTCGTTATTTTATTATCCCCTTTCTTTAGTTCTTCCTAAAGTTCTTATTCTTCTTTTCTATATTTCTTCTCTCACCATGGTTTTCTCATAATCTTCTTCTTCCTCTTCTTTCTCTTCTATCATGATGCTCTTTTTTATCCTCTTTTTTCTACCTCTTCTATTTTGTTCGTTTTATTTTTCTTCTCTTGTTCTTTTTATATAATTTTTCTATTTTTTTATTTTCTCTGTCTTCATTATGATTACTGCTAAACATTCTCTTCTTAATTTTCCTTCGTTCATCCCTTTCTTTTTTTCCTTTCGTATTTTTCATTTTCTTTTTCTTTGTATAATTTTCTCCTTTTACTCTGATTGCTTTTCGATTTTTTCTCATCTTTTTCTTTTCTTTTTTTTTTTTACTTACCACTTCTTCTTTCTCCTTCCCATCCTCCACGTCATTCTTTTTTCACTTTCTCATTTGTCATCAAATTATCTATTATCCTGTTGAGTCTTTATTTTTTTGCCTCTATTAATAGTTTTTTATCAGGATCTGATTACTTCTTTTCTTTTTTAATTTCACTTTTTATACTAAAATTCGTTTTTGTTTTATGGTAGATAAAAATAACTTCTCTTTTCCCTTTTTCTCAAATATTTTCACCTCCTCTAACCCTCTCTCTCTCTCTCGCTCTCTGATCGCCTTACTTTCTCATTTTCCTATCTTCTATTATTATTATTATTATTATTATTATTATTATTATTATTATTATTATTATTATTATTATTATTATATTTTTTTCTACATTAATTGCAGATTTCTTTCAGTTTTTGTCCTTTTTTCAACAGAATATTATTTTTCATCTTATTTCATTCGTTCGTTCTTTTTTCTTTATCTACATTTCTTCTTCTTCTTCTTCTTCTTCTTCTTCTTCTTTTAGTCCACGTCGATTTATGTCTTCTAATGGCGTTCACTAATCAACGGATCTCCTTCGATATTAAAGATCCGACAAGGTCGGAAGATTAGACGAAACCTTTCCAATGATCTTTCCCTATATCACATTTTATTTCTGTTTCCTGCGTCTTTGCTCGTCTGCTTCTTTCTTGATTTTATTCTCAATAATTGTTGGCTTGGTAGCTTTCTTGTTGCAAATCTGTTGTTACTATTGTTATAGCCACGTCTTCCTTCCTTCCTTCCTTCCTTCCTTTCATCCTTTCTTTCTTTTTTCTTTTCTTTCTTTCTTTCTTTCTTTCTTTCTTTCTTTCTTCCTTCCTTCCTTCCTTTTTTATAATTGATATTAAAACGACACTTCAGTAGGCAAGGACATTTTTATTTGGCTTTTAAGGTTAATAGAAATATATGTATCAGGGTAAGTTAATGGAACATCAAAATTATGAAAAATAAAATAAAAACGAGAAAAAGATTTATTTATCTTTTTAAGTTATAAAAGCAAACATATGACCTTTTATTAGCCTCGGTATTAATAGTTATCTTCGCCATATTCTGTGTTAAATCTTAGTTGATTAATATTTTAAGATTAAGATTTCAGTAGTAATTAGCAATTACTTTGTACGAAGAATTGTTTTCTTTCTTAATCTCTGCATCTATTTCTTACTAGTTAGACTCAAATTCTGGCACTGGTAGATGCGCGTCAGTTTCTGTGAATTTAATTTTTTTTAGTTATGTGCGTTTTTACTGGTGGTCTGGGAAGCGACTTACTAACAGCAAACTGAAGTAAAGGAATTGGATTTATAGTGTAAATATTAACAAGAAATAGCTTCTGATCATCTTAACCCACACTGATCTATCAATCTGTCGAACTAAATCTATACATGTATCTCTATCTCAGTAAGTTTATATCTGCTTATTGATAACTCTTTATACATACATGCATATATATATATATATATATATCGCTTTCAAAAAGTGTAGCTGGTCCTGCACGAAACCTTCACCACTATAATCAAATCTCATGTGCCGTTGTCGGGCTGTCGGTTTCCTGGGAACTGATCTGCTTGACCCTCATACGTCGAACTCGACAGGAGAGTCGACTATATATGGCTTTGAGTGTGCGTGTGTGAGATTTATCTGTGTGTTTCAGTGATTTCGCAAAAACTATAAGAATTAATGTGTATGTATATATATTAAGAATCTAGCTCTTATAATTTTTGTGAAATCCATTTAATACACACACATGCACTCACACACACAAACATACATACATACACACACACATATATATATATATATATATATATATATATATATATATATATATATATATATATATATAAAGGGTCTATTTAAATTCAGTGACAGTCGGTTATCTTCTTTAATTCCTGTTCTTTTATTGTTCTCTCTCCTTTAACAATGTTTTCTTTTCCTCATATTCTCTCGCACTCAGTCAACCCTTGGGTCTTAATGACTTTATTACCTTGCTTTGGAGTTAAATGATTAAATAACTTTCATAGGTTTTGCGAAAAAGATACGGAGAGTTAGATACTTAATATATATATATATATATATATATATATATTAAATGGATTTTTACTCCAACATTATTTCTTGTTGCAATAAAAGTTATTTTTTTTATTTATAGTGAGTAACAGCGTCTGAGTTGCCGTCCATATTTTGAGATTTTCTTAAACAGTGAAATCCCAATGTTCGTCTTTAATAATATCAATATCCCAAATATTAGCGAAATTATTTAACTGCTGCTTGAAGGAGAAATCCTTCCCAAGTTTGTTGAAGTTGTCAAGTGTATGCCCGATTTTCAAGAACCTGGGTGAGCGCTTACTCCCACCCACTCAGTATAGGGCCATCGGTCTCCTGAGTGTTATTAGCAAACTTTTTGAGGTTACAGTAAACATGAATGTCGTTGTTGACCTAAATAGGAACAACCTTTTGAGCGACAAGCAGTACGGTTTTCGATCGGCCTGATCTACTGCTGATGTCCCAACTGCCGTTACTCACAGAATCAGTGAGACAACAAATACAAGGCTAATCGCATTTTGACAAGGTGTGGTATAGTAATAATACACATACACACACACACACACACATATATATATATATATATATATATATATATATATATATACATACATACATACATGGTTGTTTGATTTTAGGCTAAATCGAAACAGACTGCGGCCATCTTTATAATGAAAACCTATATCAAAGCGTATCACGCCTCAAAATTCTTAATTTGATCGTAAGTAAAAATCGAAGTGCAATCAGGTCCTAAGTTATACGCAATAAAAACGGTAGGTAAATTTTAATCAAATCAGAAATGCAATTCAAATTTGAAATCAATGAATATTAATAAAAATCAACGACGTCATGAACATTATAAATAGTAATTGTTTTGAAATGTTAATTCATTCAGAAATTAAATTTGAATGTTAATTCAACGTTGAATTCGTATAAATATTTTTTCCAATATGCATTTTCTTTGTGTAACGAAGAATGAATATCGAAATTGAAGGTAATTTGGTGTCGGTCCAAGAAAAATGTGTCCTGCCTTTAAAATGAGGACCTGAGGTTTAATCTATGCAAAATAATTATATACCTAAACGAAGAAGAGAGGAAACTCAGCGAACTAAAACTTTTAAAATATCATAAAAATTATTCATGATCAATCTCATGCATGAGAAAGAAAAATAAACTGAGAAATTTAGCTGACTCTGTTTTTAGAAAGACTCAGGTTTCTTTGAATTATGTACTCCATTTTTCTTTAGAATAGAAAAATATTCTGTCAGGAAAAATCACAAGACAGACAAAATTTAAAATAATTTTCCTCTAAAACAAATGACCTCTAAATTGAGTGCTTCTTATCTCGAGCAACGATGGGTATGCAGCTACTATATCGGGTACAGACCAAATGTAGATATAAACTGTGTGTACATGGAAATCAACACGTCATATTGACATGGTATACGTCCAACGTCCGACGTTGGCATATTAAAATTAAAACAGAATAATTGCATATAAGGATTTTTGTTTGTTTTTTCCGTATATTTTCTTCATATATATATATATATATACATTGGCAGCAATCTTTCTTTTAAACATCTTTCGTTAAATATGACGGGCAAAAAACATTTTATTATTTTTTTATTTAGTTTTTCCAGCGTTCTTACATTTTTCCCCGTTTGTTAGAAGTGAGGAAACATTACCAAAAGAACAATTTTATGATCATAATGGCGACACCTATATCCAAACTAATGGTGTCAGCCAGCGTGGGAAGCTCATTGATCTCCTGCTTTCTCTAATGTTTACATTGTCTTATATTGAAAAGCAAAGTATTTAAAACAACTGATAAACCACAAATCTACACAACGTACGTTGACGACATTTTTTCGTGCTAAAAAAAAATAAAGTCGAAATTATAAATCTTAAATCAACTTTTCAAAAAAAAATCAATATTAAAATTTATATACGAACTCATGAGTAATAACTAAATCCCATTTCTCGACGTCGAGAAAAGTATTTACCACTTACCTGTAAAAAAAACAAAACAAAAAGAAACTTCCTAAACAGAGCATACCTAAATTCCACTTCCTGAAAAATATTTCTAAGTGAACTAAAACACAAAACAAACATTAGTCAACAATAATTTTCCCAACTACATCATTGATAAACAAATAAAATTATTCTTACAATAAGTACATGACACCAGTAATAATAATACCACACAACAAAATATCAACTTATTTTACGGTAACCAGATGCACAATAATTATAAGCAGAATAAATTCGTTATACGAAAAATCATTAAACCCCATATTTCTGCTGTAATTTCCGGAAAACATGTAAAATTTATATTACAAAAAATGGAAAACCGCAAACCTTGTTGTCACTAATTAAAATAATCCCATCAAATCTAAACTAGCGATGACCAATATAGGGTATCAATTTCACTGCCCAATACAAGATTCATAAATCAATTACCTATATCGAGCATATAACCACCTCTTTGAGTAGAGCCCCCACATGCCACTTACCAGAGCACGGCGCCATTAAAAAAAAACAAAAAAACCCATCAACCCACCTACTACAAAAAACCCTTAAGAGGGGCCCTGTACATCAAACATCTCTACCTCACCTTGTTTAACAATGGGAGCGGCGTGCTGAAAGTCTTTTAAAAATAGAGCGTCGGCCAATCGAATTCCAGTCATGTTCAACATGTCGAAACGCAGTCTCTGACTGTGTGCGACTTCTGTCGAACTCTCTGCTTTGTCAGAGAGGAACCCGGACGAAACTTTGCCCTTCGGTAGACAGATCCCGAACCGGTTTATGCAGTGTTCTAAGGGAATATTTTTGGCCGAGGCTACAGGCTCAGAGAAACCCACGTGCCACATACATTCCTCATGGGGGGGGGACTGTTAAATGTAGAGCCATGTCCAACACGAGGTGGCTGGGAATAAACGTTCCTACTAGAATTCAAAAACCACACAAATAATACATCTGACACAGTCAAAACATTAAAAACTACTAACACCAAAACAAAACCCTCTTCCAAAATGGCTAAAGAAGTGGTCGAAAGCACTTGGGATAATGAACAATATGGACAGTTTTTGTA
This sequence comes from Acanthosepion lycidas, assembly GCA_963932145.1. Taxonomy (NCBI): domain Eukaryota; kingdom Metazoa; phylum Mollusca; class Cephalopoda; order Sepiida; family Sepiidae; genus Acanthosepion; species Acanthosepion lycidas. Next base: position 45,736,579 of record OZ010600.1, on the reverse strand, counting down.
CTCCCTCACTCTCACCAAACAGAAAATGTAAAAAAGCTGGAAAAACTATTAGGTTGGTGCAAAAATAATGACGTAATAATGTCGTTTTTTGACGTTAAAAAATAAGTCAAAAAACGACATTATTACGTCATTATTTTTGCACCAACCTAATATATATATATATATATATATATATATATATATATATATATTGCTAAAAATGACTGACAAGGTACAGCGGTTAGGTTTTTTATTTAATTTTTCTTGTCTTGTAGGTTTTTTATTTAATTTTTCTTGTCGAATCTTGTATAAAAGAGGGATTGCTGGCCGAATACACAATTATATATATATATATATATATATATATATATATATATATATATATATATATATGGGGGGGTGCATATATACTGAGTCGGAAAATAAATTTGTAGAGTTTTTAAGTGTATTTCAAAAGCAATATTAAAATTTATTCAATGACATATAATGCCATTTCCTTCCATTATCTTGAAATCTTTGGAGCAGCTTCATGAGTCCATACTTCTGGGTGATGAACTGGTCTAAGTGTTTTTACAGGTTTCCACAGAATTATCATTTTTCCCTATCAGCGAATTTTGTAAAGATCGAAATAAGTGATAATCCGAGGTGCAAGGTCAGGGGGTGTACGGCGAGTGTAGTAGGACATCCCAGTCGTCTTATTTTACAGAAAGAGCTCGCAATACACCATATACTTCCAATCCCACCAGATATACAGCATCACTTTCTTCGGGTTGGTTAACGATGGTTCATTTCATTTTCTCCTCGATCTCTTAATCCATTTTTCATAGTTTTTTTCTTTTCAAAAATGCTTTTTTTTTTTTGCATTTGAGTAGACACTTGCAGATTTAAATGCAATCCAAGGATTTTTTTTTTAAATCATAAGGCAGCCAATCATCTTAAGCGATTCACTTATTTGTGTTCAAATGCCTTACAACAATCACACGATATATGAGGAGTTTACTATGTATGGTTTGACCTAGATTATTTTTAATCAGTGTTTCAATTTGTTTATCACCAGTGACTGCAGGCCTGGCGGAATGTTTTTGATCTTTCAGAACAAAATTACTACTTCTAACCCCAGCGAACCACTTCTCAGCAAAATATAAATATATATTTTCTTAGAATCCAAAATATGTTTCTGCTTAAAAAAATTTTTTACAAAGGTTTGTGGTAAGCCGTAAGCAAAATTGACATTGTTATAAACTTTTTTTATCGACTGAATGATTTTAATTATTATTTGTAAATTATAGAATACATGTGTGTACCTATATATGTGTGTGTGTGCGCGCGCGCGTGCGTGTTTGTGTGTGAGAGTGTTTGTGTAAAATTTTATATATAGCTAAAAAAAATATATATCTGAATATGAATAATGACAAAAGGAAAACTTATCTTACCGACGCGTTTCGTCCTTTGATGGACCTTATCATTTGCCTTAATAATGTCCATCAGAGGACGAAACAAATTTTTCTTGTGTGTGTGAAATCGTTTTTCGTTTTAACCCATGTAGCGTTTAACAATTATTTTCGTTCCTAATCAGCTGTCTACTTGCATAAATGTTTTGTTTATAATAATAATTTTCTTTAAAAAATCAATTACATCTGCATAAGTCTAGAATTAATATTCATAATCATTTTTCGATCTTTTTTATATCTTAATTTAAAAAGGAAATGATATCCAACGATAATTTATCCATACGAGAAAAAAGTACATTCAGAAATTGTTATAAATCTAAAGGAATGGTTTAAAACAATAGTGTATAGCTGCAACGCGGAGGTGGGAGGAGGTTGTGTTGGTGGTGGTGGTGGTGGTGGTGGTGGTAGTAGATGTATTGTAGTAGTAGCAGAAGTATATAAAGGGAAAATACACTGAGCTTGCCGAAAGGAAAGAAGTTTTCAGTGCGATGATGAAGCTTTTTTTTTCTACTCCTCCCTTGGGTTGGCCTTAGGAAGTGTTCCCATTTTCAGTCACCAGAGCCTGTCACAGTCGTAAAACCCCATCCTATTACCCTGCTATCACAATCCAACCCGTCTTCAACTTCATATGCTTCTTCTTCTTCTCCTCCTCCCCCTCCTCTTCGATGTTTTGACGCCCTTGTTTCTCTATCAACCTCGTTTTCATCTTGTTAATTTTCGCACTTTTTGCATTCGACAACTTTTCCGAGTTTCTACTTCTTTGTCGACCTAATTACTTTTTTATTTCTTCAAAAACTTTCCACTTTCATCTTTTCATTTTTATTTAATTTATCATCGTTTCCCTCTTAGTCTTCGTTTACTTATTTTTCATCAGTTTTCTAATTCTGCCTTTGCTTTCTTCATTTCCCGTCACTTTTCGACGCGATACCTTTGATATGTTGTTGCTATTGTTGTTGTTGCTGCTGGTGGGGGGTTTGAATGTTATTATTCTTCACACCATTTTTAACTTATTTTCTTTCTTATTATTTTCAAGAGTTTTCTTAATTTCTCGTAGCCACGTCGCCCTTTTTCCTTTTTGTCTTTACGGCTTCCTTCTTTTTCTTCCTTCCATTTTTGCGATTTTTACTTTTTCACTTTCAAAGTTACTTTTTCTATGTATTCTTCTCTTTTTTTTTTTTTTTAACTTTCCTTAGTTTTTTTATTCTTCTTATTTCATTCATTTTTTTATTTCTGGATATATACATTTCTTTCTTTTTCTTTCATCTGTTTTCTTTCACCGATTTATTCACTTTTTACATTTGTTGTTGCCCTTACTTCTTTATACTTTTCATTTCTCGCTCTCTCTCTCCCTCTTCTTCTTCTTCTTCTTCTTCTTCTTCTACTTCTTCTACTTCTTCTTCTACTTCTTCTTCTTCTTCTACTTCTTGCCATTGTTTTCTTTCTACCGACTCCACAAGAAAACATCTGCTTGACTCGATATTTACAGTTTCTTTGAATCGTGGGTCCGCTTCAACACGACACACGTGCACATCTCTCTCTCTCTCTCTTTCTCTCTCTCTCGCTCTCTCTCTCTCTCTCTTTCTCTCTTCCTCATTCACTCGCACATCGACACATATGTTCATAGAAAGTGTAAAAGAAGTGAGAGAGAAGGACGTGAGCCATTTTTAATTCACTTTCTCCAGTGAATACTATTATTACCATCTTCCTCTTGTTAGCTTCAAAACAGAAAATGATTAGCTTTTCATAGAATGTTAATAATAAATGTATTTGGGGAAACGCTGGTAGTATGGGCTGTGGGGTAGAGGAAGCCTTGCTTTTGATTTGTTTCTACTTTTTCGAATTCACATTTTCTTTCTATTAAAAATATTTGATGACACTTTCCTGACTACGAAAAAGAAGATCTAATCTAATGCAATGGGGTTCGAAATAGGGAAAAGGGCGTGGCTCATTTGTTTAAACAAGTTCACTTCTTTAAACCAGCTGCTTCGTGTTCCAAGCTTGAGGCGGTTGTTTTTGAACTAAGAAAATATCCCCTCCAATTAACTCTCTCTCTCTCCGTCCACGCCTCTGTGTGTGTGTGTGTGTGTGTGTGTGTGTGTACTCTTTTGTATTCTTGCAAAATCTGTGATGCAAACTTATGGACATCTGTAAATGAACCGTATATTCACTTTGTACTGGTTAAGACTTACAGGTTTTAAATTTGACAACGGACACATGTTAACTCTAAAATACACAACATATGCCCTTGACACTTTTTACACATAGTCTCACACACACACACAAAACATACACACATGTGGGGGGGGGGCGCGTGTGTGTGTGTGTATGCGTGCGCGCGCGCGCGTGTGTGTGTGTGTGTGTCAGGACACTCCCACCTGATTACGGCTTATACGAGCCTAACCATTCAGTTTCTGGAACTGAACCAAACCAACATACTACGTTGATTTGATTTGATTCTACTGCTGAAGACGTGCATCTACAATTTTTGGAAATACTTATAACGGGTGCGGAAGTCTACACACAGCGCCTCTCGATTTTGGATTCTGTTCTTTTTCTAGACTGGTTGCCAACCAAAGTTAAAAATCCTAGTCTACTCTGCTATTTAATCCATAGCTGATTTCTTGTTCTCAACCGTTATTTTTAGAAGTTATAAATACATACATACATACATTTCAAATCAAACATTTGAGGAATAAAAAATATGGGATCATATTAAACATAAGATACAATAATATCCACGTTTAAAATGTAAGGTACCTTTCGACCGACACATTTTCAAACACAATCGTCGGTAATCTAAAACGGAGTACTAACAAGAAAATTTTTTATTAATACCGTAATAAAACAGGATGGTAAGGGGGGGAGAAAAAAAACAATTGTTTTACCTCAAATCATGTAACCGTTTCCCCGAATAAGGCCAACTTAAACTTCATCTCCCATTGTACGCAAAGGGCCGGCCTACATATGTTGATGATAACAGACTCCAAGATGTCGAGGTGGAGTCTGTTCCTAGCCCTGTGCAATACCGAAAAGAAATGGGGAGAATACTCAGTTCTACAAACACCAGAATTTAATAGATGTTCACCGATAGCAGAGGCGTGATGTCTGCGAACACCCGGATAAAAATTTTTCTTCTTAGTACTCCGTTTTAGATTTCCGACGATTGTGTTTTTAAAATGTGTCGGTCGAAAGGTACCTTACATTTTAAACGTGGATATATATATATATATATATATATATATATATATATATATATATATATATATATATATATATATTTTAAAATCACAGATTTCCTGTTCTCGTCCGTATTTCTTGTTATCGTCCGCTATCAATCTTTATGTATCCTCAGGCGATATAAGCCAGGATCGCCTGAGGATACCTAAAGGTGGAAACCATGGTAGCGTGATTGCTTGATCGCCTAATTTTTTTTAAATTTAAAAGCTCTGCACGTTAAATTTTTATTTTCTTTATATATGCATTGAGCACGTTTTAATACAACTGTTTCCTGGTTTAATCTAAGTCTGACCAATAACTGTTTTATAATCACACACACACGCACGCACACACACACACACACACACATATATATATATATATATATATATATATATATATATATATATATATAAGTTAATGGTCAGAGTTGAATTAAACTAGGAAACAGTAGTGTTAAAAAGTGCTCAATACACATATAAAATGTTAAAAAAAATTAACATTTAAGTATAGATATCCTAATTTCTATAACACCCCCCCACATATATATATATATATATATATATATATATATATATATATATATATATATATATATATATATATATATATGTCATATAATGTTGACGACCACCTCCTCTCACCTCCGGAAGCCTGACGGTACACGCGCCATTGTTTATAACCATTCGCAGTTTGCGCAACACTATGTGGAATGTAAGCATCAGACAACCTTGATCCAATGAAAAGATCTACTCAAAATAATTACTGGCTGCCAGTGCCGCATACGATTCAAGTAGGCTGATGCTAAAACATTTGCTGGTGGGGTTCGTTAATGCTCGAATCTTATCAGGATGATATGACATTACTTACAGTTCCAGGTGTTCCGAATGTTGACACTGCTTCACTCACACAGACACACACACACACACGTACGTTATATTTAGTAGGTACATGTGGTTAAGTTGACACCCCTATTATTTAGACAGTGAAATTAATGCCAACCGGCCGAGAGATCGTAGTCTTTATTTACAACTTTCGGTAAACATCGATTGAAAAAGAAAGATGTCTAATCAAATACGTCGTTTAATCAAATACTACACTAAATATGTTGTTTATATTATGAAGAAATTATACTTTCCTATTTTTATGATATTGATATTCACTTAAAGTTTCGTTCTAATTTTACTTTTTTTTAATTTTATTTTTATTTTTATTTTTTGCTTCTATGTATTGGTGTAGATATACGTTTATGATAAGTTGAAATCATGTCTTTCCAAATCAGAATTACTTATTCTGCTGATTCACATTCTCTTCTTTCCACAAGAATAACGAATTTCACTATCATGAAGCTTTTTGTGAAATTATACACTTTACTTTAATAGTTATACCCTTGAATATAAGCCGTTGAACATATTTGCAATCGACCATGAATACGCAGTTTTTTTGTTGTTTTTTTTAAGAATACGAAAAAGTTTATAATAACGTTATAGACTGTCATTTAATCTCTATTTGAAATTATTTTTTTAAAATATATATTTAATCAGTGAAATATGTGCACTAGTAATATGCAGGATAAACCATATAATTCTTATAAATTTAAATGGACTACATGTCACTCTTACGCTGTGCCAGATTTACCATTGTGCTTAGGTGCGCTTAAGCACAGGGCCGCGTTGACTAGGGGGTCCACATCTTCCTTCCATGCCTATGTAAGCATTCTGGGCCCTACCTACTTCAGGGCCTCATAATTTTGCTAGTACAGGCCCTCATTTGTCGTAAATCCGGCGCTGCTCTCATGGATATGGCTATAGTTTTTAGAAATTTTATTTAATTTTTCAAATTTCATATTCATAACCAGGTAACTGAAACTGCAAGAAACTTTATGTTAAAATAAAATATATATATATAATTACAGAACGTACGTAGAATTTACAGTCAAATATTTTAAACAAAAATTGAGAGTAATTTCATTGTAATGAAGAAAACTCTATAAAGACAGCCTGTAAAATATCTGCACCATGGTCTGAAATGGTCGAAGTTTGGTCTACTTAAATTCCTTCCACTAGTTATCAGTGTTTTATAAAATAATTTTGAAGACTTTCCATTAAAATAATTATTAACCACTCTCAGTGTTTCAAGTTTGATGACTCCATCTTAACGTTATACAAAAAATTAAGTACTTCACTCTTACTTCTTTCACTTGTCACAAGTTCACCACTCTGGATACAATATATATATATATATATATATATCTATATATATATATATATATCTATATCTATATCTATATATATATATATATATATATATATATATATATATATATATATATATATATATGTAGATCAAATATGGATCCGACAGAATGATAAGAATCTATTTTCTTTTCGTATTTCTTCTTTAATGCGAACACAAAAGCGATTTATGTTTTGTCAGCCATTCAAAATCTCTCGTAATACACAGGAACAAAGCTCGAGATAATTTTGATTTTACTAATGCCACCTTAATTAAAAAAGAACATAATTCTTTACAGAGAAAGTACTTTGAGAGTTTGCTAACAGCAATATTATCAAATATAAATACACGTCAAAAACATTATATTACATAGCCAACCTTTATAGAATCCATTCTTAAAGAATCTGACATATTTTTTATCTAAAAGAAAATATATGTACGTAAAAACGTTCACAAATCAACATACAAAAAACCAATAAATATAATGCATACTAGACATACACACACTTACAAATATACAGTATCAGCTGATTCCCACATAGACAAACTAAAATTTTTATAAACGTACATATATATAGCAAGCACTATTTACGGTTTTTCAGGTAGGCTTGGAATGTGTTAACTTTTTGACATTTTGGATGGACGCGTCGTCTCACCTTGAATTAAGAACGCCACACATTATACTAACGTTGGTTTAAACATGATTGACCAATGAAAATCAAACAACAAAAAAGTAAAAATACTAGAATTTCTTTCTTTTTCCCCAATGTTTCATACTCTGATGAACCGTTCATAAAAGTGAAATATGTTAGATTGACAAACGTCTCCTATGTGTTCTTTATCTTGTCATATTTACGTATTTATCATATATAATAACTGCAAGAAAATTTGTTAAAATAATATATATATATAATTACAGAACGTACGTAGAATTTACAGTCAAATATTTTAAACAAAAATTGAGAGTAATTTCATTGTAATGAAGAAAACTATAAAATATATAATATTATATATATCTATAAATAATGACAAATTATTTGGTTACCTGACGGACATGACCGTTGCTGTGTAAAACGGTCCAGCAGGGAAAGGGAAAGTTTTTCAATTGCCCTATTATTTCATTTTGTGTGGTCGCCCAGGTGTTTTTGGTGACTGGAAGGAACTAATATTACCATAAAGCTTTAATATTCTAGAAGTTACACTCTTAGAGCTATTAACTTCTTTGCAATAACAGAAAATCTTCATTCCTTGAGTTTTTAGTGTTACCACTCGGAGCCCAAGTGATTCAACGGGTTGGGCAACGGCCTGCCATCGCTGTAATTTTGAAAACAATGTTACAGACGAATAAAGAAGATTTGTTTACATTGCAATGTAGCCATCTTTCTTTATTTCTTTTTCATTGCCCCTCAATATAAATCAAGCTGTTTGTTATTATGTTCTTTGCTATTTGGATCAGCATATGTTCATCTTGATTCTTATATTCAGCAAATGTTGCCTGTTTTATTTTCTCGTCTTTTTCAGTTATTTGTCTTTGTACTTGATAAACTTGAAATTCCAAATGGAACTTTTTATTCAATCCACATGATGGAGTATTCCGATTCCACTTTCCATGCTAAATTGATATTTCCTATAAGTTAGTATTTCAGCACTACCAGACCTCGGGATCGAACTCACAACTGTCAGTGAACCAGATGTTTTAACCAATTCTCTCTTGAGAGCGTTGGTTAAAACATATCAGGTTTTCTGAAAATGCATCATTATCTCAAAAATTCCGACAAAAATTGATGTTGTTTGTTCTTTGATTTGGCTCGCAACATTTGTCATAAACAGTTCTGTTCTATAGTTTTCTTTATCCTCGGCCATTTTAATGCAAATTTACCATCGTGTAAAATTATCAGTTAAGAATATTTACTAACATTTTTTATCACAATTGAATCTGTAGAGTTTATTTTTTAAAAAACTTGTTTTCTTATTTAGGACGCTACTGTATATATGTGAAAAGAAATATTTATTCCTGGACGAAGCAAAAATATGAACAAAAAAAAAAAAAATGAAAATATATAAAAACCTTTAAAATTCATGAATGGATCCAGGTTTAATAGAGCCGGGAGAGATCTGCTGTCTGTGCGTCGTTGTGGGGTTCCACAGAAAAGGAAAATATCATGTCGGAAACCGTATCAAGAAACCGTGTCAAGCAAACAGTAGTTATTCTAAAATTTGCACAATCCTGAAGAATTTGAAACAACAGGTAATATTGGCCAAAAGAAAGGCACTGTAAAGCCTAAAGCCTCAACATGTAACGATGACAACCTGTCGAAATGCGATATTTCTCAAAGACAGGAGAAATTCCTCCTAAACTTTCAGAATTCAGGAGCCCAGAACACAGTCATCAGAAGGTCATACAAAGCAGATGTTGAGTTTCGAAGATTTGTAAAAATAAAAAGTCGCTGCTCTCTCAGACAAACGTCAAAGGCAGAATGAAGTTCTTGGAAGAATATGGAAATTTTGATGATTCAGAAGATGGGCGGATAAATCAATATCGCAGTTATGTGTTGATGGTCTGGAGAGTTGTCTTACAAGAATGAAAGCATCTCTATCATAGTTAAACGTGGAGAATAATTAAAGAAGCATTTCTGTAGGCTCGGATTGGTGATCCGCATTAAATGTGTACAGTAGAATATTACAGAAAATATCCTTTCTCTTAAATGACAAATTGTTTTCTTACGAGACAGGATCGGATGTTATTTTTCAGAAAGACAATGTCCCTGCTCTCGCTGCAAGACTACCAAAATGTTTCTTGAAAACATGTTCGCCACGATGGCTTGGTCAAAATCTATCAAAGATAACGGTCACGGAATAGCAAACTCAGGTCGTAAATACTTAATGCGATTCTGTGATGTCGTACATGACCACGTGAGAGAATGAAATGTTATGAACAGAACCACGGGTTTAAATGCAGTGTAATATGTTGTAACTAGTTCGAAATAGAAGTTTGTTATACGACGATAACCTAAATTAATTATGCGGTTCGCTGATGTTGTACATGACCACGTGAGAGAAAGAAATGTTGTCAACAGAACCACGTGTTTAAATGCAGTGTAATATGTTGTAACTAGTTCGAAATAGAAGTTTGTTATACGACGATAACCTAAATTCATAATGCGGTTCTATGATGTCGTACATGACCACGTGAGAGAAAGAAATGTTGTCAACAGAAACACGTGTTTAAATGCAGTGTAATATGTTGTAACTAGTTCGAAATAGAAGTTTGTTATACGACGATAACCTAAATTCATAATGCGGTTCTATGATGTCGTACATGACCACGTGAGAGAAAGAAATGTTGTCAACAGAAACACGTGTTGAAATGCAGTGTAATATGTTGTAAATAGTTCGAAATAGAAGTTTGTTATACGACAATAACCTAAATTCATAATGAAGTTCTATGATGTCATACATGACCAAGTGAGAGAAAGAAATGTTGTCAACGTGTTTAAATGCAGTGTAATATGTTGTAACTAGTTCGAAATAGAAGTTTGTTATACGACGATAACCTAAATTCATAATGCGGTTCTATGATGTCGTACATGACCACGTGAGAGAAAGAAATGTTGTCAACAGAAACACGTGTTTAAATGCAGTGTAATATGTTGTAACTAGTTCGAAATAGAAATTTGTTATACGACGATAACCTAAATTCATAATGCGGTTCTATGATGTCGTACATGACCACGTGAGAGAAAGAAATGTTGTCAACAGAACCACGTGTTTAAATGCAGTGTAATATGTTGTAACTAGTTCGAAATAGAAGTTTGTTATACGACGATAACCTAAATTAATAATGCGGTTATATGATGTCGTACATGACCACGTGAGAGAAAGAAATGTTGTCAACAGAACCACGTGTTTAAATGCAGTGTAATATGTTGTAACTAGTTCGAAATAGAAGTTTGTTATACGACTATAACCTAAATTCATAATACGGTACTATGATGTCTTACATGACCACGTGAGAGAAAGAAATGTCAAAAGAACCACGTGTTTAAATACAGTGTAATATGTTGTAACTAGTTCGAAATAGAAGTTTGTTATACGACGATAACCTAAATTCATAATGCGGTTCTATGATGTCGTACATGACCACTTGAGAGAAAGAAATGTTGTCAACAGTACCACGTGTTTAAATGCTATGTAATATGTTGTAACTAGTTCGAAATAGAAGTTTGTTGTACGACGATAACCTAAATTCATAATGCGGTTCAATGATGTCGTACATGACCACGTGAGAGAAAGAAATGTTGTCAACAGAACCACGTGTTTAAATGCAGTGTAATATGTTGTAACTAGTTCGAAATAGAAGTTTGTTATACGATGATAACCTAAATTCATAATGCGGTTCTATGATGTCGTACATGACCACGTGAGAGAAAGAAATGTTGTCAACAGAACCACGTGTTTAAATGCAGTGTAATATGTTGTAACTAGTTCGAAATAGAAGTTTGTTATACGACGATAACCTAAATTAATAATGTGGTTCTATGATGTCGTACATGACCACGTGAGAGAAAGAAATGTTGTCAACAGAACCACGTGTTTAAATGCAGTGTAATATGTTGTAACTAGTTCGAAATAGAAGTTTGTTATACGACGATAAGCTAAATTCATAATACGATTCTATGATGTCGTACATGACCACGTGAGAGAAAGAAATGTTGTCAACAGAACCACGTGTTTAAATGCAGTGTAATATGTTGTAACTAGTTCCAAATAGTAGTTTGTTATACGACGATAACCTAAATTCATAATGCGTTTCTATGATGTCGTACATGACCACGTGAGAGAAAGAAATGTTGTCAACAGAACCACGTGTTTAAATGCAGTGTAATATGTTGTAACTAGTTCGAAATAGAAGTTTTTATACGACGATAACCTAAATAAATAATGCGGTTCTATGCTGTTGTACATGACCACGTGAGAGAAAGAAATGTTGTCAACAGAACCACGTGTTTAAATGGAGTGTAATATGTTGTAACTAGTTCGAAATAGAAGTTTTTTATACGACGATAACCTAAATTCATAATACGGTTCTATGATGTCTTACATGACCACGTGACAGAAGAAATGTCAACAGAACCACGTGTTTAAATACAGTGTAATATGTTGTAACTAGTTCGAAATAGAAGTTTGTTATACGACGATAACCTAAATTCATAATGCGGTTTTATGATGTCGTACATGACCACTTGAGAGAAAGAAATGTTGTCAACAGAACCACGTGTTTAAATGCTATGTAATATGTTGTAACTAGTTCGAAATAGAAGTTTGTTATACGACGATAACCTAAATTCATAATGCGGTTCAATGATGTCGTACATGACCACGTGAGAGAAAGAAATGTTGTCAACAGAACCACGTGTTTAAATGCAGTGTAATATGTTGTAACTAGTTCGAAATAGAAGTTTGTTATACGATGATAACCTAAATTCATAATGCGGTTCTATGATGTCGTACATGACCACGTGAGAGAAAGAAATGGTGTCAACAGAACCACGTGTTTAAATGCAGTGTAATATGTTGTAACTAGTTCGAAATAGAAGTTTGTTATACGACGATAACCTAAATTAATAATGTGGTTCTATGATGTCGTACATGACCACGTGAGAGAAAGAAATGTTGTCAACAGAACCACGTGTTTAAATGCAGTGTAATATGTTGTAACTAGTTCGAAATAGAAGTTTGTTATACGACGATAACCTAAATTCATAATACGATTCTATGATGTCGTACATGACCACGTGAGAGAAAGAAATGTTGTCAACAGAACCACGTGTTTAAATGCAGTGTAATATGTTGTAACTAGTTCGAAATAGTAGTTTGTTATACGACGATAACCTAAATTCATAATGCGTTTCTATGATGTCGTACATGACCACGTGAGAGAAAGAAATGTTGTCAACAGAACCACGTGTTTAAATGCAGTGTAATATGTGCTAACTAGTTCGAAATAGAAGTTTTTTATACGACGATAACCTAAATAAATAATGCGGTTCTATGCTGTTGTACATGACCACGTGAGAGAAAGAAATGTTGTCAACAGAACCACGTGTTTAAATGGAGTGTAATATGTTGTAACTAGTTCGAAATAGAAGTTTTTTATACGACGATAACCTAAATTCATAATACGGTTCTATGATGTCTTACATGACCACGTGAGAGAAAGAAATGTCAACAGAACCACGTGTTTAAATACAGTGTAATATGTTGTAACTAGTTCGAAATAGAAGTTTGTTATACGACGATAACCTAAATTCATAATGCGGTTCTATGATGTCGTACATGACAACTTGAGAGAAAGAAATGTTGTCAACAGAACCACGTGTTTAAATGCTATGTAATATGTTGTAACTAGTTCGAAATAGAAGTTTGTTGTACGACGATAACCTAAATTCATAATGCGGTTCAATGATGTCGTACATGACCACGTGAGAGAAAGAAATGTTGTCAACAGAACCACGTGTTTAAATGCAGTGTAATATGTTGTAACTAGTTCGAAATAGAAGTTTGTTATACGACGATAACCTAAATTCATAATGCGGTTCTATGATGTCGTACATGACCACGTGAGAGAAAGAAATGTTGTCAACAGAACCACGTGTTTAAATGCAGTGTAATATGTTGTAACTAGTTCGAAATAGAAGTTTGTTATACGACGATAACCTAAATTAATAATGTGGTTCTATGATGTCGTACATGACCACGTGAGAGAAAGAAATGTTGTCAACAGAACCACGTGTTTAAATGCAGTGTAATATGTTGTAACTAGTTCGAAATAGAAGTTTGTTATACGACGATAACCTAAATTCATAATGCGTTTCTATGATGTCGTACATGACCACGTGAGAGAAAGAAATGTTGTCAACAGAACCACGTGTTTAAATGCTATGTAATATGTTGTAACTAGTTCGAAATAGAAGTTTGTTGTACGACGATAACCTAAATAAATAATGCGGTTCTATGATGTTGTACATGACCACGTGAGAGAAAGAAATGTTGTCAACAGAACCACGTGTTTAAATGCAGTGTAATATGTTGTAACTAGTTCGAAATAGAAGTTTGTTATACGACGATAACCTAAATTCATAATACGGTTCTATGATGTCTTACATGACCACGTGAGAGAAAGAAATGTCAACAGAACCACGTGTTTAAATGCAGTGTAATATGTTGTAACTAGTTCGAAATAGAAGTTTGTTATACGACGATAACCTAAATTAATAATGTGGTTCTATGCTGTCTTACATGACCACGTGAGAGAAAGAAATGTTGTCAACAGAACCACGTGTTTAAATGCAGTGTAATATGTTGCAACTAGTTCGAAATAGAAGTTTGTTATACGACGATAACCTAAATTCATAATACGATTCTATGATGTCGTAGATGACCACGTGAGAGAAAGGAATGTTGTCAACAGAACCACGTGTTTAAATGCAGTGTAATATGTTGTAACTAGTTCGAAATAGTAGTTTGTTATACGACGATAACCTAAATTCATAATGCGTTTCTATGCTGTCGTACATGACCACGTGAGAGAAAGAAATGTTGTCAACAGAACCACGTGTTTAAATGCAGTGTAATATGTTCGTAACTAGTTCGAAATAGAAGTTTTTTATACGACGATAACCTAAATAAATAATGCGGTTCTATGATGTTGTACATGACCACGTGAGAGAAAGAAATGTTGTCAACAGAACCACGTGTTTAAATGCAGTGTAATATGTTGTAACTAGTTCGAAATAGTAGTTTGTTATACGACGATAACCTAAATTCATAATGCGTTTCTATGATGTCGTACATGACCACGTGAGAGAAAGAAATGTTGTCAACAGAACCACGTGTTTAAATGCAGTGTAATATGTTGTAACTAGTTCGAAATAGAAGTTTTTTATACGACGATAACCTAAATTCATAATACGGTTCTATGATGTCTTTCATGACCACGTGAGAGAAAGAAATGTCAACAGAACCACGTGTTTAAATGCAGTGTAATATGTTGTAACTAGTTCGAAATAGAAGTTTGTTATAAGACGATAACCTAAATTCATAATGCGGTTCTATGATGTCGTACATGACAACTTGAGAGAAAGAAATGTTGTCAACAGAACCACGTGTTTAAATGCTATGTAATATGCTGTAACTAGTTCGAAATAGAAGTTTGTTGTACGACGATAACCTAAATTCATAATGCGGTTCAATGATGTCGTACATGACCACGTGAGAGAAAGAAATGTTGTCAACAGAACCACGTGTTTAAATGCAGTGTAATATGTTGTAACTAGTTCGAAATAGAAGTTTGTTATACGACGATAACCTAAATTCATAATGCGGTTCTATGATGTCGTACATGACCACGTGAGAGAAAGAAATGTTGTCAACAGAACCACGTGTTTAAATGCAGTGTAATATGTTGTAACTAGTTCGAAATAGAAGTTTGTTATACGACGATACCCTAAATTCATAATACGGTTCTATGATGTCTTACATGACCACGTGAGAGAAAGAAATGTCAACAGAACCACGTGTTTAAATGCAGTGTAATATGTTGTAACTAGTTCGAAATAGAAGTTTGTTATACGACGATAACCTAAATTCATAATGCGGTTCTATGATGTCGTACATGACCACGTGAGAGAAAGAAATGTTGTCAAGAGCACCACGTCTTTAAATGCAATGTAATATGTTGTAACTGGTTCGAAATAGAAGTTTGTTGTACGACGATAACCTAAATTCATAATGCGGTTCAATGATGTCGTACATGACCACGCGAGTGAAAGAAATGTTGTCAACAGAACCACGTGTTTAAATGCAGTGTAATATGTTGTAACTAGTTCGAAATAGAAGTTTGTTATACGACGATAACCTAAATTCATAATACGGTTCTATGATGTCGTACATGACCACGTGAGAGAAAGAAATGTTGTCAACAGAACCACGTGTTTAAATGCAGTGTAATATGTTGTAACTAGTTCGAAATAGAAGTTTGTTATAGGACGACAACCTAAATTCATAATACGGTTCTATGATGTCTTTCATGACCACGTGAGAGAAAGAAATGTCAACAGAACCACGTGTTTAAATGCAGTGTAATATGTTGTAACTAGTTCGAAATAGAAGTTTGTTATACGACGATAACCTAAATTCATAATGCGGTTCTATGATGTCGTACATGACCACGTGAGAGAAAGAAATGTTGTCAACAGCACCACGTCTTTAAATGCAATGTAATATGTTGTAACTAGTTCGAAATAGAAGTTTGTTGTACGACGATAACCTAAATTCATAATGCGGTTCAATGATGTCGTACATGACCACGTGAGAGAAAGAAATGTTGTCAACAAAACCAAGTGTTTAAATGCAGTGTAATATGTTGTAACTAGTTCGAAATAGAAGTTTGTTATACGACGATAACATAAATTCATAATGCGGTTCTATGATGTCTTACATGACCACGTGAGAGAAAGAAATGTTGTCAACAGAACCACGTGTTTAAATGCAGTGTAATATGTTGTAAATATTTCGAAATAGAAGTTTGTTATACGACGATAACCTAAATTCATAATACGGTTCTATGATGTCTTAGATGACCATGTGAGAGAAAGAAATGTCAACAGAACCACGTGTTTAACTGCAGTGTAATATGTTGTAACTAGTTCGAAATAGAAGTTTGTTATACGACGATAACCTAAATTCATAATGCGGTTCTATGATGTCGTACATGACCACGTGAGAGAAAGAAATGTTGTCAAGAGCACCACGTCTTTAAATGCAATGTAATATGTTGTAACTAGTTCGAAATAGGAGTTTGTTGTACGACGATAACCTAAATTCATAATGCGGTTCAATGATGTCGTACATGACCACGTGAGAGAAAGAAATGTTGTCAACAGAACCACGTGTTTAAATGCAGTGTAATATGTTGTAACTAGTTCGAAATAGAAGTTTGTTATACGGCGATAACATAAATTTATAATGCGGTTCTATGATGTCGTACATGACCACGTGAGAGAAAGAAATGTTGTCAACAGCACCACGTCTTTAAATGCAATGTAATATGTTGTAACTAGTTCGAAATAGAAGTTTGTTATACGACGATAACCTAAATTCATAATGCGGTTCAATGATGTCGTACATGACCACGTGAGAGAAAGAAATGTTGTCAACAGCACCACGTCTTTAAATGCAATGTAATATGTTGTGACTAGTTCGAAATAGAAGTTTGTTATACGACGATAACCTAAATTCATAATGCGGTTCTATGATGTCGTACATGACCACGTGAGAGAAAGAAATGTTGTCAACAGAACCACGTGTTTAAATGCAGTGTAATATGTTGTAACTAGTTCGAAATAGAAGTTTGTTATACGACGATAACCTAAATTCATAATGCGGTTCTATGATGTCGTACATGACCACGTGAGAGAAAGAAATGTTGTCAACAGCACCACGTCTTTAAATGCAATGTAATATGTTGTAACTAGTTCGAAATAGAAGTTTGTTATACGACGATAACCTAAATTCATAATGCGGTTCTATGATGTCGTACATGACCACGTGAGAGAAAGAAATGTTGTCAATAGAACCACGTGTTTAAATGCAGTGTAATATGTTGTAACTAGTTCGAAATAGAAGTTTGTTATAAGACGATAACCTAAATTCATAATGCGGTTCTATGATGTCGTACATGACCACGTGAGAGAAAGAAATGTTGTCAACAGCACCACGTCTTTAAATGCAATGTAATATGTTGTAACTAGTTCGAAATAGAAGTTTGTTGTACGACGATAACCTAAATTCATAATGCGGTTTAATGATGTCGTACATGACCACGTGAGAGAAAGAAATGTTGTCAACAGAACCACGTGTTTAAATGCAGTGTAATATGTTGTAACTAGTTCGAAATAGAAGTTTGTTATACGACGATAACATAAATTCATAATGCGGTTCTATGATGTCGTACATGACCACGTGAGAGAAAGAAATGTTGTCAACAGCACCACGTCTTTAAATGCAATGTAATATGTTGTAACTAGTTCGAAATAGAAGTTTGTTGTACGACGATAATCTAAATTCATAATGCGGTTCAATGATGTCGTACATGACCACGTGAGAGAAAGAAATGTTGTCAACAGAACCACGTGTTTAAATGGAGTGTAATATGTTGTAACTAGTTCGAAATAGAAGTTTGTTATACGACGATAACCTAAAATCATAATGCGGTTCTATGATGTCTTACATGACCACGTGAGAGAAAGAAATGTTGTCAACAGAACCACGTGTTTAAATGCAGTGTAATATGTTGTAACTAGTTCGAAATAGAAGTTTGTTATACGACGATAACCTAAATTCATAATGCGGTTCTATGATGTCGTACATGACCACATGAGAGAAAGAAATGTTGTCAACAGAACCACGTGTTTAAATGCAGTGTAATATATTGTAACTAGTTCGAAATAGAAGTTTGTTATACGACGATAACATAAATTCATAATGCGGTTCTATGATGTCTTACATGACCACGTGAGAGAAAGAAATGTTGTCAACAGAACCACTTGTTTAAATGCAGTGTAATATGTTGTAACTAGTTCGAAATAGAAGTTTGTTATACGACGATAACCTAAATTCATAATGCAGTTCTATGATGTTGTACATGACCACGTGAGAGAAAGAAATGTTGTCAACAGAACCACGTGTTTAAATGCAGTGTAATATGTTGTAACTATTTCGAAATAGAAGTTTGTTATACGACGATAACCTAAATTCATAATACGGTTCTATGATGTCTTACATGACCATGTGAGAGAAAGAAATGTCAACAGAACCACGTGTTTAAATGCAGTATAATATGTTGTAACTAGTTCGAAATAGAAGTTTGTTATACGACGATAACCTAAATTCATAATGCGGTTCTATGATGTCGTACATGACCACATGAGAGAAAGAAATGTTGTCAACAGAACCACGTGTTTAAATGCAGTGTAATATATTGTAACTAGTTCGAAATAGAAGTTTGTTATACGACGATAACATAAATTCATAATGCGGTTCTATGATGTCTTACATGACCACGTGAGAGAAAGAAATGTTGTCAACAGAACCACTTGTTTAAATGCAGTGTAATATGTTGTAACTAGTTCGAAATAGAAGTTTGTTATACGACGATAACCTAAATTCATAATGCAGTTCTATGATGTTGTACATGACCACGTGAGAGAAAGAAATGTTGTCAACAGAACCACGTGTTTAAATGCAGTGTAATATGTTGTAACTATTTCGAAATAGAAGTTTGTTATACGACGATAACCTAAATTCATAATACGGTTCTATGATGTCTTACATGACCATGTGAGAGAAAGAAATGTCAACAGAACCACGTGTTTAAATGCAGTATAATATGTTGTAACTAGTTCGAAATAGAAGTTTGTAATACGACGATAACCTAAATTCATAATGCGGTTCTATGATGTCGTACATGACCACATGAGAGAAAGAAATGTCAACAGAACCACGTGTTTAAATGCAGTCTAATATGTTGTAACTAGTTCGAAATAGAAGTTTGTTGTACGACGATAACCTAAATTCATAATGCGGTTCAATGATGTCGTACATGACCACGTGAGAGAAAGAAATGTTGTCAACAGAACCACGTGTTTAAATGCAGTGTAATATGTTGTAACTAGTTCGAAATAGAAGTTTGTTATACGACGATAACCTAAATTCATAATGCGGTTCTATGATGTCGTACATGACCACGTGAGAGAAAGAAATGTTGTCAACAGCACCACGTCTTTAAATGCAATGTAATATGTTGTAACTAGTTCGAACTAGAAGTTTGTTGTACGACGATAACCTAAATTCATAATCCGGTTCAATGATGTCGTACATGACCACGTGAGAGAAAGAAATGTTGTCAACAGAACCACGTGTTTAAATGCAGTGTAATATGTTGTAACTAGTTCGAAATAGAAGTTTGTTATACGACGATAACCTAAATTCATAATGCGGTTCTATGATGTCGTACATGACCACGTGAGAGAAAGAAATGTTGTCAACAGCACCACGTCTTTAAATGCAATGTAATATGTTGTAACTAGTTCGAAATAGAAGTTTGTTGTACGACGATAACCTAAATTCATAATGCGGTTCAATGATGTCGTACATGACCACGTGAGAGAAAGAAATGTTGTCAACAGAACCACGTGTTTAAATGCTGTCTAATATGTTGTAACTAGTTCGAAATAGAAGTTTGTTATACGACGATAACATAAATTCATAATGCGGTTCTATGATGTCTTACATGACCACGTGAGAGAAAGAAATGTTGTCAACAGAACCACTTGTTTAAATGTAGTCTAATATGTTGTAACTAGTTCGAAATAGAAGTTTGTTATACGACGATAACCTAAATTCATAATGCGGTTCTATGATGTCGTACATGACCACGTGAGAGAAAGAAATGTTGTCAACAGCACCACGTCTTTAAATGCAATGTAATATGTTGTAACTAGTTCGAAATAGAAGTTTGTAATACGACGATAACCTAAATTCATAATGCGGTTCTATGATGTCGTACATGACCACGTGAGAGAAAGAAATGTTGTCAACAGCACCACGTCTTTAAATGCAATGTAATATGTTGTAACTAGTTCGAAATAGAAGTTTGTTGTACGACGATAACCTAAATTCATAATGCGGTTCAATGATGTCGTACATGACCACGTGAGAGAAAGAAATGTTGTCAACAGAACCACGTGTTTAAATGCTGTCTAATATGTTGTAACTAGTTCGAAATAGAAGTTTGTTATACGACGATAACCTAAATTCATAATGCGGTTCTATGATGTCGTACATGACCACATGAGAGAAAGAAATGTTGTCAACAGAACCACGTGTTTCAATGCAGTGTAATATGTTGTAACTAGTTCGAAATAGAAGTTTGTTATACGACGATAACATAAATTCATAATGCGGTTCTATGATGTCTTACATGACCACGTGAGAGAAAGAAATGTTGTCAACAGAACCACTTGTTTAAATGTAGTCTAATATGTTGTAACTAGTTCGAAATAGAAGTTTGTTATACGACGATAACCTAAATTCATAATGCGGTTCTATGATGTCGTACATGACCACGTGAGAGAAAGAAATGTTGTCAACAGCACCACGTCTTTAAATGCAATGTAATATGTTGTAACTAGTTCGAAATAGAAGTTTGTAATACGACGATAACCTAAATTCATAATGCGGTTCTATGATGTCGTACATGACCACATGAGAGAAAGAAATGTCAACAGAACCACGTGTTTAAATGCAGTCTAATATGTTGTAACTAGTTCGAAATAGAAGTTTGTTGTACGACGATAACCTAAATTCATAATGCGGTTCAATGATGTCGTACATGACCACGTGAGAGAAAGAAATGTTGTCAACAGAACCACGTGTTTAAATGCAGTGTAATATGTTGTAACTAGTTCGAAATAGAAGTTTGTTATACGACGATAACCTAAATTCATAATGCGGTTCTATGATGTCGTACATGACCACGTGAGAGAAAGAAATGTTGTCAACAGCACCACGTCTTTAAATGCAATGTAATATGTTGTAACTAGTTCGAACTAGAAGTTTGTTGTACGACGATAACCTAAATTCATAATCCGGTTCAATGATGTCGTACATGACCACGTGAGAGAAAGAAATGTTGTCAACAGAACCACGTGTTTAAATGCAGTGTAATATGTTGTAACTAGTTCGAAATAGAAGTTTGTTATACGACGATAACCTAAATTCATAATGCGGTTCTATGATGTCGTACATGACCACGTGAGAGAAAGAAATGTTGTCAACAGCACCACGTCTTTAAATGCAATGTAATATGTTGTAACTAGTTCGAAATAGAAGTTTGTTGTACGACGATAACCTAAATTCATAATGCGGTTCAATGATGTCGTACATGACCACGTGAGAGAAAGAAATGTTGTCAACAGAACCACGTGTTTAAATGCTGTCTAATATGTTGTAACTAGTTCGAAATAGAAGTTTGTTATACGACGATAACCTAAATTCATAATGCGGTTCTATGATGTCGTACATGACCACATGAGAGAAAGAAATGTTGTCAACAGAACCACGTGTTTCAATGCAGTGTAATATGTTGTAACTAGTTCGAAATAGAAGTTTGTTATACGACGATAACATAAATTCATAATGCGGTTCTATGATGTCTTACATGACCACGTGAGAGAAAGAAATGTTGTCAAGAGAACCACTTGTTTAAATGTAGTCTAATATGTTGTAACTAGTTCGAAATAGAAGTTTGTTATACGACGATAACCTAAATTCATAATGCGGTTCTATGATGTCGTACATGACCACGTGAGAGAAAGAAATGTTGTCAACAGCACCACGTCTTTAAATGCAATGTAATATGTTGTAACTAGTTCGAAATAGAAGTTTGTTGTACGACGATAACCTAAATTCATAATGCGGTTCAATGATGTCGTACATGACCACGTGAGAGAAAGAAATGTTGTCAACAGAACCACGTGTTTAAATGCTGTCTAATATGTTGTAACTAGTTCGAAATAGAAGTTTGTTATACGACGATAACCTAAATTCATAATGCGGTTCTATGATGTCGTACATGACCACATGAGAGAAAGAAATGTTGTCAACAGAACCACGTGTTTCAATGCAGTGTAATATGTTGTAACTAGTTCGAAATAGAAGTTTGTTATACGACGATAACATAAATTCATAATGCGGTTCTATGATGTCTTACATGACCACGTGAGAGAAAGAAATGTTGTCAACAGAACCACTTGTTTAAATGTAGTCTAATATGTTGTAACTAGTTCGAAATAGAAGTTTGTTATACGACGATAACCTAAATTCATAATGCGGTTCTATGATGTCGTACATGACCACATGAGAGAAAGAAATGTTGTCAACAGAACCACGTGTTTAAATGCAGTGTAATATGTTGTAACTAGTTCGAAATAGAAGTTTGTTATACGACGATAACCTAAATTCATAATGCGGTTCTATGATGTCGTACATGACCACGTGAGAGAAAGAAATGTTGTCAACAGTACCACTTGTTTAAATGCAGTGTAATATGTTGTAACTAGTTCGAAATAGAAGTTTGTTATACGACGATATCCTAAATTCATAATGCAGTTCCATGATGTTGGACATGACCACGTGAGAGAAAGAAATGTTGTCAACAGAACCACGTGTTTAAATGCAGTGTAATATGTTGTAACTAGTTCGAAATAGAAGTTTGTTTTACGACGATAACCTAAATTCATAATGCGGTTCTATGATGTCTTACATGACCACGTGAGAGAAAGAAATGTTGTCAACAGAACCACTTGTTTAAATGCAGTGTAATATGTTGTAACTAGTTCGAAATAGAAGTTTGTTATACGACGATAACCTAAATTCATAATGCAGTTCTATGATGTTGTACATGACCACGTGAGAGAAAGAAATGTTGTCAAAAGAACCACGTGTTTAAATGCAGTGTAATATGTTGTAACTATTTCGAAATAGAAGTTTGTTATACGACGATAACCTAAATTCATAATACGGTTCTATGATGTCTTACATGACCATGTGAGAGAAAGAAATGTCAACAGAACCACGTGTTTAAATGCAGTGTAATATGTTGTAACTAGTTCGAAATAGAAGTTTGTTATACGACGATAACCTAAATTCATAATGCGGTTCTATGATGTCGTAAATGACCACGTGAGAGAAAGAAATGTTGTCAACAGCACCACGTCTTTAAATGCAATGTAATATGTTGTAACTAGTTCGAAATAGAAGTTTGTTGTACGACGATAACCTAAATTCATAATGCGGTTCAATGATGTCGTACATGACCACGTGAGAGAAAGAAATGTTGTCAACAGAACCACGTGTTTCAATGCAGTGTAATATGTTGTAACTAGTTCGAAATAGAAGTTTGTTATACGACGATAACATAAATTCATAATGCGGTTCTATGATGTCTTACATGACCACGTGAGAGAAAGAAATGTTGTCAACAGAACCACTTGTTTAAATGCAGTGTAATATGTTGTAACTAGTTCGAAATAGAAGTTTGTTATACGACGATAACCTAAATTCATAATGCGGTTCTATGATGTCGTACATGACCACATGAGAGAAAGAAATGTTGTCAACAGAACCACGTGTTTAAATGCAGTGTAATATGTTGTAACTAGTTCGAAATAGAAGTTTGTTATACGACGATAACCTAAATTCATAATGCGGTTATATGATGTCGTACATGACCACGTGAGAGAAAGAAATGTTGTCAACAGTACCACTTGTTTAAATGCAGTGTAATATGTTGTAACTAGTTCGAAATAGAAGTTTGTTATACGACGATATCCTAAATTCATAATGCAGTTCTATGATGTTGTACATGACCACGTGAGAGAAAGAAATGTTGTCAACAGAACCACGTGTTTAAATGCAGTGTAATATGTTGTAACTAGTTCGAAATAGAAGTTTGTTATACGACGATAACCTAAATTCATAATACGGTTCTATGATGTCTTACATGACCATGTGAGAGAAAGAAATGTTGTCAACAGAACCACGTGTTTAAATGCAGTGTAATATGTTGTAACTAGTTCGAAATAGAAGTTTGTTATAAGACGATAACCTAAATTCATAATGCGGTTCTATGATGTCGTACATGACCACATGAGAGAAAGAAATGTCAACAGAACCACGTGTTTAAATGCAGTGTAATATGTTGTAACTAGTTCGAAATAGAAGTTTGTTGTACGACGATAACCTAAATTCATAATGCGGTTCAATGATGTCGTACATGACCACGTGAGAGAAAGAAATGTTGTCAACAGAACCACGTGTTTAAATGCAGTGTAATATGTTGTAACTAGTTCGAAATAGAAGTTTGTTATACGACGATAACCTAAATTCATAATGCGGTTCTATGATGTCGTACATGACCACGTGAGAGAAAGAAATGTTGTCAACAGCACCACGTCTTTAAATGCAATGTAATATGTTGTAACTAGTTCGAAATAGAAGTTTGTTGTACGACGATAACCTAAATTCATAATGCGGTTCAATGATGTCGTACATGACCACGTGAGAGAAAGAAATGTTGTCAACAGAACCACGTGTTTAAATGCAGTGTAATATGTTGTAACTAGTTCGAAATAGACGTTTGTTATACGACGATAACATAAATTCATAATGCGGTTCTATGATGTCGTACATGACCACGTGAGAGAAAGAAATGTTGTCAACAGCACCACGTCTTTAAATGCAATGTAATATGTTGTAACTAGTTCGAAATAGAAGTTTGTTGTACGACGATAACCTAAATTCATAATGCGGTTCAATGATGTCGTACATGACCACGTGAGAGAAAGAAATGTTGTCAACAGAACCACGTGTTTAAATGCAGTGTAATATGTTGTAACTAGTTCGAAATAGAAGTTTGTTATACGACGATAACCTAAATTCATAATGCGGTTCTATGATGTCGTACATGACCACATGAGAGAAAGAAATGTTGTCAACAGAACCACGTGTTTAAATGCAGTGTAATATGTTGTAACTAGTTCGAAATAGAAGTTTGTTATACGACGATAACATAAATTCATAATGCGGTTCTATGATGTCTTACATGACCACGTGAGAGAAAGAAATGTTGTCAACAGAACCACTTGTTTAAATGCAGTGTAATATGTTGTAACTAGTTCGAAATAGAAGTTTCTTATACGACGATAACCTAAATTCATAATGCGGTTCTAGGATGTCGTACATGACCACATGAGAGAAAGAAATTTTGTCAACAGAACCACGTGTTAAATGCAGTGTAATATGTTGTAACTAGTTCGAAATAGAAGTTTGTTATACGACGATAACATAAATTCATAATGCGGTTCGATGATATCTTACATGACCACGTGAGAGAAAGAAATGTTGTCAACAGAACCACTTGTTTAAATGCAGTGTAATATGTTGTAACTAGTTCGAAATAGAAGTTTGTTATACGACGATAACCTAAATTCATAATGCAGTTCTATGATGTTGTACATGACCACGTGAGAGAAAGAAATGTTGTCAACAGAACCACGTGTTTAAATGCAGTGTAATATGTTGAAACTATTTCGAAATAGAAGTTAGTTATACGACGATAACCTAAATTCATAATACGGTTCTATGATGTCTTACCTGACCATGTGAGAGAAAGAAATGTCAACAGAACCACGTGTTAAAATGCAGTGTAATATGTTGTAACTAGTTCGAAATAGAAGTTTGTTATACGACGATAACATAAATTCATAATGCGGTTCTATGATGTCTTACATGACCACGTGAGAGAAAGAAATGTTGTCAACAGAACCACTTGTTTAAATGCAGTGTAATATGTTGTAACTAGTTCGAAATAGAAGTTTGTTATACGACGATAACCTAAATTCATAATGCGGTTCTATGATGTCGTACATGACCACATGAGAGAAAGAAATGTTGTCAACCGAACCACGTGTTTAAATGCAGTGTAATATGTTGTAACTAGTTCGAAATAGAAGTTTGTTATACGACGATAACCTAAATTCATAATGCGGTTCTATGATGTCGTACATGACCACGTGAGAGAAAGAAATGTTGTCAACAGTACCACTTGTTTAAATGCAGTGTAATATGTTGTAACTAGTTCGAAATAGAAGTTTGTTATACGACGATATCCTAAATTCATAATGCAGTTCTATGATGTTGTACATGACCACGTGAGAGAAAGAAATGTTGTCAACAGCACCACGTCTTTAAATGCAACGTAATATGTTGTAACTAGTTCGAAATAGAAGTTTGTTGTACGACGATAACCTGAATTCATAATGCGGTTCAATGATGTCGTACATGACCACGTGAGAGAAAGAAATGTTGTCAACAGAACCACGTGTTTAAATGCAGTGTAATATGTTGTAACTAGTTCGAAATAGAAGTTTGTTATACGACGATAACCTAAATTCATAATGCGGTTCTATGATGTCGTACATGACCACGTGAGAGAAAGTAATGTTGTCAACAGAACCACGTGTTTAAATGCAGTGTAATATGTTGTAACTAGTTCGAAATAGAAGTTTGTTATACGACGATAACATAAATTCATAATGCGGTTCTATGATGTCGTACATGACCACGTGAGAGAAAGAAATGTTGTCAACAGCAACACGTCTTTAAATGCAATGTAATATGTTGTAACTAGTTCGAAATAGAAGTTTGTTGTACGACGATAACCTAAATTCATAATGCGGTTCAATGATGTCGTACATGACCACGTGAGAGAAAGAAATGTTGTCAACAGAACCACGTGTTTAAATGCAGTGTAATATGTTGTAACTAGTTCGAAATAGAAGTTTGTTATACGACGATAACCTAAATTCATAATGCGGTTCTATGATGTCGTACATGACCACATGAGAGAAAGAAATGTTGTCAACAGAACCACGTGTTTAAATGCAGTGTAATATGTTGTAACTAGTTCGAAATAGAAGTTTGTTATACGACGATAACATAAATTCATAATGCGGTTCTATGATGTCTTACATGACCACGTGAGAGAAAGAAATGTTGTCAACAGAACCACTTGTTTAAATGCAGTGTAATATGTTGTAACTAGTTCGAAATAGAAGTTTGTTATACGACGATAACCTAAATTCATAATGCGGTTCTATGATGTCGTACATGACCACATGAGAGAAAGAAATGTTGTCAACCGAACCACGTGTTTAAATGCAGTGTAATATGTTGTAACTAGTTCGAAATAGAAGTTTGTTATAAGACGATAACCTAAATTCATAATGCGGTTCTATGATGTCGTACATGACCACGTGAGAGAAAGAAATGTTGTCAACAGTACCACTTGTTTAAATGCAGTGTAATATGTTGTAACTAGTTCGAAATAGAAGTTTGTTATACGACGATATCCTAAATTCATAATGCAGTTCTATGATGTTGTACATGACCACGTGAGAGAAAGAAATGTTGTCAACAGCACCACGTCTTTAAATGCAATGTAATATGTTGTAACTAGTTCGAAATAGAAGTTTGTTGTACGACGATAACCTGAATTCATAATGCGGTTCAATGATGTCGTACATGACCACGTGAGAGAAAGAAATGTTGTCAACAGAACCACGTGTTTAAATGCAGTGTAATATGTTGTAACTAGTTCGAAATAGAAGTTTGTTATACGACGATAACCTAAATTCATAATGCGGTTCTATGATGTCGTACATGACCACGTGAGAGAAAGTAATGTTGTCAACAGAACCACGTGTTTAAATGCAGTGTAATATGTTGTAACTAGTTCGAAATAGAAGTTTGTTATACGACGATAACATAAATTCATAATGCGGTTCTATGATGTCGTACATGACCACGTGAGAGAAAGAAATGTTGTCAACAGCACCACGTCTTTAAATGCAATGTAATATGTTGTAACTAGTTCGAAATAGAAGTTTGTTGTACGACGATAACCTAAATTCATAATGCGGTTCAATGATGTCGTACATGACCACGTGAGAGAAAGAAATGTTGTCAACAGAACCACGTGTTTAAATGCAGTGTAATATGTTGTAACTAGTTCGAAATAGAAGTTTGTTATACGACGATAACCTAAATTCATAATGCGGTTCTATGATGTCGTACATGACCACATGAGAGAAAGAAATGTTGTCAACAGAACCACGTGTTTAAATGCAGTGTAATATGTTGTAACTAGTTCGAAATAGAAGTTTGTTATACGACGATAACATAAATTCATAATGCGGTTCTATGATGTCTTACATGACCACGTGAGAGAAAGAAATGTTGTCAACAGAACCACTTGTTTAAATGCAGTGTAATATGTTGTAACTCGTTCGAAATAGAAGTTTGTTATACGACGATAACATAAATTCATAATGCGGTTCTATGATGTCGTACATGACCACGTGAGAGAAAGAAATGTTGTCAACAGAACCACGTGTTTAAATGCAGTGTAATATGTTGTAACTATTTCGAAATAGAAGTTTGTTATACGACGATAACCTTAATTCATAATACGGTTCTATGATGTATTACATGACCACGTGAGAGAAAGAAATGTCAACAGAACCACGTGTTTAAATGCAGTGTAATATGTTGTAACTAGTTCGAAATAGAAGTTTGTTATACGACGATAACCTAAATTCATAATGCGGTTCAATGATGTCGTACATGACCACGTGAGAGAAAGAAATGTTGTCAACAGAACCACGTGTTTAAATGCAGTGTAATATGTTGTAACTAGTTCGAAATAGAAGTTTGTTGTACGACGATAACCTAAATTCATAATGCGGTTCAATGATGTCGTACATGTCCATGTAAGAGAAAGAAATGTTGTCAACAGAACCACGTGTTTAAATGCAGTGTAATATGTTGTAACTAGTTCGAAATAGAAGTTTGTTATACGACGATAACCTAAATTCATAATGCGGTTCTATGAGGTCGTACATGACCACGTGAGAGAAAGAAATGTTGTCAACAGTACCACTTGTTTAAATGCAGTGTAATATGTTGTAACTAGTTCGAAATAGAAGTTTGTTATACGACGATATCCTAAATTCATAATGCAGTTCTATGATGTTGTACATGACCCCGTGAGAGAAAGAAATGTTGTCAACAGAACCACGTGTTTAAATGCAGTGTAATATGTTGTAACTAGTTCGAAATAGAAGTTTGTTATACGACGATAACCTAAATTCATAATACGGTTCTATGATGTCTTACATGACCATGTGAGAGAAAGAAATGTTGTCAACAGAACCACGTGTTTAAATGCAGTGTAATATGTTGTAACTAGTTCGAAATAGAAGTTTGTTATAAGACGATAACCTAAATTCATAATGCGGTTCTATGATGTCGTACATGACCACATGAGAGAAAGAAATGTCAACAGAACCACGTGTTTAAATGCAGTGTAATATGTTGTAACTAGTTCGAAATAGAAGTTTGTTGTACGACGATAACCTAAATTCATAATGCGGTTCAATGATGTCGTACATGACCACGTGAGAGAAAGAAATGTTGTCAACAGAACCACGTGTTTAAATGCAGTGTAATATGTTGTAACTAGTTCGAAATAGAAGTTTGTTATACGACGACAACCTAAATTCATAATGCGGTTCTATGATGTCGTACATGACCACATGAGAGAAAGAAATGTTGTCAACAGAACCACGTGTTTAAATGCAGTGTAATATGTTGTAACTAGTTCGAAATAGAAGTTTGTTATACGACGATAACATAAATTCATAATGCGGTTCGATGATATCTTACATGACCACGTGAGAGAAAGAAATGTTGTCAACAGAACCACTTGTTTAAATGCAGTGTAATATGTTGTAACTAGTTCGAAATAGAAGTTTGTTATACGACGATAACCTAAATTCATAATGCAGTTCTATGATGTTGTACATGACCACGTGAGAGAAAGAAATGTTGTCAACAGAACCACGTGTTTAAATGCAGTGTAATATGTTGAAACTATTTCGAAATAGAAGTTTGTTATACGACGATAACCTAAATTCATAATACGGTTCTATGATGTCTTACCTGACCATGTGAGAGAAAGAAATGTCAACAGAACCACGTGTTAAAATGCAGTGTAATATGTTGTAACTAGTTCGAAATAGAAGTTTGTTATACGACGATAACATAAATTCATAATGCGGTTCTATGATGTCTTACATGACCACGTGAGAGAAAGAAATGTTGTCAACAGAACCACTTGTTTAAATGCAGTGTAATATGTTGTAACTAGTTCGAAATAGAAGTTTGTTATACGACGATAACCTAAATTCATAATGCGGTTCTATGATGTCGTACATGACCACATGAGAGAAAGAAATGTTGTCAACCGAACCACGTGTTTAAATGCAGTGTAATATGTTGTAACTAGTTCGAAATAGAAGTTTGTTATACGACGATAACCTAAATTCATAATGCGGTTCTATGATGTCGTACATGACCACGTGAGAGAAAGAAATGTTGTCAACAGTACCACTTGTTTAAATGCAGTGTAATATGTTGTAACTAGTTCGAAATAGAAGTTTGTTATACGACGATATCCTAAATTCATAATGCTGTTCTATGATGTTGTACATGACCACGTGAGAGAAAGAAATGTTGTCAACAGCACCACGTCTTTAAATGCAATGTAATATGTTGTAACTAGTTCGAAATAGAAGTTTGTTGTACGACGATAACCTGAATTCATAATGCGGTTCAATGATGTCGTACATGACCACGTGAGAGAAAGAAATGTTGTCAACAGAACCACGTGTTTAAATGCAGTGTAATATGTTGTAACTAGTTCGAAATAGAAGTTTGTTATACGACGATAACCTAAATTCATAATGCGGTTCTATGATGTCGTACATGACCACGTGAGAGAAAGAAATGTTGTCAACAGAACCACGTGTTTAAATGCAGTGTAATATGTTGTAACTAGTTCGAAATAGAAGTTTGTTATACGACGATAACATAAATTCATAATGCGGTTCTATGATGTCGTACATGACCACGTGAGAGAAAGAAATGTTGTCAACAGCACCACGTCTTTAAATGCAATGTAATATGTTGTAACTAGTTCGAAATAGAAGTTTGTTGTACGACGATAACCTAAATTCATAATGCGGTTCAATGATGTCGTACATGACCACGTGAGAGAAAGAAATGTTGTCAACAGAACCACGTGTTTAAATGCAGTGTAATATGTTGTAACTAGTTCGAAATAGAAGTTTGTTATACGACGATAACCTAAATTCATAATGCGGTTCTATGATGTCGTACATGACCACATGAGAGAAAGAAATGTTGTCAACAGAACCACGTGTTTAAATGCAGTGTAATATGTTGTAACTAGTTCGAAATAGAAGTTTGTTATACGACGATAACATAAATTCATAATGCGGTTCTATGATGTCTTACATGACCACGTGAGAGAAAGAAATGTTGTCAACAGAACCACTTGTTTAAATGCAGTGTAATATGTTGTAACTCGTTCGAAATAGAAGTTTGTTATACGACGATAACATAAATTCATAATGCGGTTCTATGATGTCGTACATGACCACGTGAGAGAAAGAAATGTTGTCAACAGAACCACGTGTTTAAATGCAGTGTAATATGTTGTAACTATTTCGAAATAGAAGTTTGTTATACGACGATAACCTTAATTCATAATACGGTTCTATGATGTATTACATGACCACGTGAGAGAAAGAAATGTCAACAGAACCACGTGTTTAAATGCAGTGTAATATGTTGTAACTAGTTCGAAATAGAAGTTTGTTGTACGACGATAACCTAAATTCATAATGCGGTTCAATGATGTCGTACATGACCACGTGAGAGAAAGAAATGTTGTCAACAGAACCACGTGTTTAAATGCAGTGTAATATGTTGTAACTAGTTCGAAATAGAAGTTTGTTATACGACGATAACCTAAATTCATAATGCGGTTCAATGATGTCGTACATGACCACGTGAGAGAAAGAAATGTTGTCAACAGAACCACGTGTTTAAATGCAGTGTAATATGTTGTAACTAGTTCGAAATAGAAGTTTGTTGTACGACGATAACCTAAATTCATAATGCGGTTCAATGATGTCGTACATGTCCATGTAAGAGAAAGAAATGTTGTCAACAGAACCACGTGTTTAAATGCAGTGTAATATGTTGTAACTAGTTCGAAATAGAAGTTTGTTATACGACGATAACCTAAATTCATAATGCGGTTCTATGAGGTCGTACATGACCACGTGAGAGAAAGAAATGTTGTCAACAGTACCACTTGTTTAAATGCAGTGTAATATGTTGTAACTAGTTCGAAATAGAAGTTTGTTATACGACGATATCCTAAATTCATAATGCAGTTCTATGATGTTGTACATGACCCCGTGAGAGAAAGAAATGTTGTCAACAGAACCACGTGTTTAAATGCAGTGTAATATGTTGTAACTAGTTCGAAATAGAAGTTTGTTATACGACGATAACCTAAATTCATAATACGGTTCTATGATGTCTTACATGACCATGTGAGAGAAAGAAATGTTGTCAACAGAACCACGTGTTTAAATGCAGTGTAATATGTTGTAACTAGTTCGAAATAGAAGTTTGTTATAAGACGATAACCTAAATTCATAATGCGGTTCTATGATGTCGTACATGACCACATGAGAGAAAGAAATGTCAACAGAACCACGTGTTTAAATGCAGTGTAATATGTTGTAACTAGTTCGAAATAGAAGTTTGTTGTACGACGATAACCTAAATTCATAATGCGGTTCAATGATGTCGTACATGACCACGTGAGAGAAAGAAATGTTGTCAACAGAACCACGTGTTTAAATGCAGTGTAATATGTTGTAACTAGTTCGAAATAGACGTTTGTTATACGACGATAACATAAATTCATAATGCGGTTCTATGATGTCGTACATGACCACGTGAGAGAAAGAAAAGTTGTCAACAGCACCACGTCTTTAAATGCAATGTAATATGTTGTAACTAGTTCGAAATAGAAGTTTGTTGTATGACGATAACCTAAATTCATAATGCGGTTCAATGATGTCGTACATGACCACGTGAGAGAAAGAAATGTTGTCAACAGAACCACGTGTTTAAATGCAGTGTAATATGTTGTAACTAGTTCGAAATAGAAGTTTGTTATACGACGATAACCTAAATTCATAATGCGGTTCTATGATGTCGTACATGACCACATGAGAGAAAGAAATGTTGTCAACAGAACCACGTGTTTAAATGCAGTGTAATATGTTGTAACTAGTTCGAAATAGAAGTTTGTTATACGACGATAATATAAATTCATAATGCGGTTCTATGATGTCTTACATGACCACGTGAGATAAAGAAATGTTGTCAACTGAACCACTTGTTTAAATGCAGTGTAATATGTTGTAACTAGTTCGAAATAGAAGTTTGTTATACGACGATAACCTAAATTCATAATGCGGTTCTATGATGTCGTACATGACCACATGAGAGAAAGAAATGTTGTCAACAGAACCACGTGTTTAAATGCAGTGTAATATGTTGTAACTAGTTCGAAATAGAAGTTTGTTATACGACGATAACCTAAATTCATAATGCGGTTCTATGATGTCGTACATGACCACGTGAGAGAAAGAAATGTTGTCAACAGCACCACGTCTTTAAATGCAATGTAATATGTTGTAACTAGTTCGAAATAGAAGTTTGTTGTACGACGATAACCTAAATTCATAATGCAGTTCTATGATGTTGTACATGACCCCGTGAGAGAAAGAAATGTTGTCAACAGAACCACGTGTTTAAATGCAGTGTAATATGTTGTAACTAGTTCGAAATAGAAGTTTGTTATACGACGATAACCTAAATTCATAATACGGTTCTATGATGTCTTACATGACCATGTGAGAGAAAGAAATGTTGTCAACAGAACCACGTGTTTAAATGCAGTGTAATATGTTGTAACTAGTTCGAAATAGAAGTTTGTTATAAGACGATAACCTAAATTCATAATGCGGTTCTATGATGTCGTACATGACCACATGAGAGAAAGAAATGTCAACAGAACCACGTGTTTAAATGCAGTGTAATATGTTGTAACTAGTTCGAAATAGAAGTTTGTTGTACGACGATAACCTAAATTCATAATGCGGTTCAATGATGTCGTACATGACCACGTGAGAGAAAGAAATGTTGTCAACAGAACCACGTGTTTAAATGCAGTGTAATATGTTGTAACTAGTTCGAAATAGACGTTTGTTATACGACGATAACATAAATTCATAATGCGGTTCTATGATGTCGTACATGACCACGTGAGAGAAAGAAAAGTTGTCAACAGCACCACGTCTTTAAATGCAATGTAATATGTTGTAACTAGTTCGAAATAGAAGTTTGTTGTATGACGATAACCTAAATTCATAATGCGGTTCAATGATGTCGTACATGACCACGTGAGAGAAAGAAATGTTGTCAACAGAACCACGTGTTTAAATGCAGTGTAATATGTTGTAACTAGTTCGAAATAGAAGTTTGTTATACGACGATAACCTAAATTCATAATGCGGTTCTATGATGTCGTACATGACCACATGAGAGAAAGAAATGTTGTCAACAGAACCACGTGTTTAAATGCAGTGTAATATGTTGTAACTAGTTCGAAATAGAAGTTTGTTATACGACGATAACATAAATTCATAATGCGGTTCTATGATGTCTTACATGACCACGTGAGATAAAGAAATGTTGTCAACTGAACCACTTGTTTAAATGCAGTGTAATATGTTGTAACTAGTTCGAAATAGAAGTTTGTTATACGACGATAACCTAAATTCATAATGCGGTTCTATGATGTCGTACATGACCACATGAGAGAAAGAAATGTTGTCAACAGAACCACGTGTTTAAATGCAGTGTAATATGTTGTAACTAGTTCGAAATAGAAGTTTGTTATACGACGATAACCTAAATTCATAATGCGGTTCTATGATGTCGTACATGACCACGTGAGAGAAAGAAATGTTGTCAACAGCACCACGTCTTTAAATGCAATGTAATATGTTGTAACTAGTTCGAAATAGAAGTTTGTTGTACGACGATAACCTAAATTCATAATGCGGTTCAATGATGTCGTACATGACCACGTGAGAGAAAGAAATGTTGTCAAAAGAACCACGTGTTTAAATGCAGTGTAATATGTTGTAACTATTTCGAAATAGAAGTTTGTTATACGACGATAACCTTAATTCATAATACGGTTCTATGATGTCTTACATGACCACGTGAGAGAAAGAAATGTCAACAGAACCACGTGTTTAAATGCAGTGTAATATGTTGTAACTAGTTCGAAATAGAAGTTTGTTATACGACGATAACCTAAATTCATAATGCGGTTCAATGATGTCGTACATGACCACGTGAGAGAAAGAAATGTTGTCAACAGAACCACGTGTTTAAATGCAGTGTAATATGTTGTAACTAGTTCGAAATAGAAGTTTGTTGTACGACGATAACCTAAATTCATAATGCGGTTCAATGATGTCGTACATGTCCATGTGAGAGAAAGAAATGTTGTCAACAGAACCACGTGTTTAAATGCAGTGTAATATGTTGTAACTAGTTCGAAATAGAAGTTTGTTATAAGACGATAACCTAAATTCATAATACGGTTCTATGATGTCGTACATGACCACATGAGAGAAAGAAATATCAACAGAACCACGTGTTTAAATGCAGTGTAATATGTTGTAACTAGTTCGAAATAGAAGTTTGTTGTACGACGATAACCTAAATTCATAATGCGGTTCAATGATGTCGTACATGACCACGTGAGAGAAAGAAATGTTGTCAACAGAACCACGTGTTTAAATGCAGTGTAATATGTTGTAACTAGTTCGAAATAGAAGTTTGTTATACGACGATAACCTAAATTCATAATGCGGTTCTATGATGTCGTACATGACCACGTGAGAGAAAGAAATGTTGTCAATAGCACCACGTCTTTAAATGCAATGTAATATGTTGTAACTAGTTCGAAATAGAAGTTTGTTGTACGACGATAACCTAAATTCATAATGCGGTTCAATGATGTCGTACATGACCACGTGAGAGAAAGAAATGTTGTCAACAGAACCACGTGTTTAAATGCAGTGTAATATGTTGTAACTAGTTCGAAATAGACGTTTGTTATACGACGATAACATAAATTCATAATGCGGTTCTATGATGTTGTACATGACCACGTGAGAGAAAAAAAAGTTGTCAACAGCACCACGTCTTTAAATGCAATGTAATATGTTGTAACTAGTTCGAAATAGAAGTTTGTTGTACGACGATAACCTAAATTCATAATGCGGTTCAATGATGTCGTACATGACCACGTGAGAGAAAGAAATGTTGTCAACAGAACCACGTGTTTAAATGCAGTGTAATATGTTGTAACTATTTCGAAATAGAAGTTTGTTATACGACGATAACCTTAATTCATAATACGGTTCTATGATGTATTACATGACCACGTGAGAGAAAGAAATGTCAACAGAACCACGTGTTTAAATGCAGTGTAATATGTTGTAACTAGTTCGAAATAGAAGTTTGTTATACGACGATAACCTAAATTCATAATGCGGTTCAATGATGTCGTACATGACCACGTGAGAGAAAGAAATGTTGTCAACAGAACCACGTGTTTAAATGCAGTGTAATATGTTGTAACTAGTTCGAAATAGAAGTTTGTTGTACGACGATAACCTAAATTCATAATGCGGTTCAATGATGTCGTACATGTCCATGTAAGAGAAAGAAATGTTGTCAACAGAACCACGTGTTTAAATGCAGTGTAATATGTTGTAACTAGTTCGAAATAGAAGTTTGTTATACGACGATATCCTAAATTCATAATGCAGTTCTATGATGTTGTACATGACCCCGTGAGAGAAAGAAATGTTGTCAACAGAACCACGTGTTTAAATGCAGTGTAATATGTTGTAACTAGTTCGAAATAGAAGTTTGTTATACGACGATAACCTAAATTCATAATACGGTTCTATGATGTCTTACATGACCATGTGAGAGAAAGAAATGTTGTCAACAGAACCACGTGTTTAAATGCAGTGTAATATGTTGTAACTAGTTCGAAATAGAAGTTTGTTATAAGACGATAACCTAAATTCATAATGCGGTTCTATGATGTCGTACATGACCACATGAGAGAAAGAAATGTCAACAGAACCACGTGTTTAAATGCAGTGTAATATGTTGTAACTAGTTCGAAATAGAAGTTTGTTGTACGACGATAACCTAAATTCATAATGCGGTTCAATGATGTCGTACATGACCACGTGAGAGAAAGAAATGTTGTCAACAGAACCACGTGTTTAAATGCAGTGTAATATGTTGTAACTAGTTCGAAATAGACGTTTGTTATACGACGATAACATAAATTCATAATGCGGTTCTATGATGTCGTACATGACCACGTGAGAGAAAGAAAAGTTGTCAACAGCACCACGTCTTTAAATGCAATGTAATATGTTGTAACTAGTTCGAAATAGAAGTTTGTTGTATGACGATAACCTAAATTCATAATGCGGTTCAATGATGTCGTACATGACCACGTGAGAGAAAGAAATGTTGTCAACAGAACCACGTGTTTAAATGCAGTGTAATATGTTGTAACTAGTTCGAAATAGAAGTTTGTTATACGACGATAACCTAAATTCATAATGCGGTTCTATGATGTCGTACATGACCACATGAGAGAAAGAAATGTTGTCAACAGAACCACGTGTTTAAATGCAGTGTAATATGTTGTAACTAGTTCGAAATAGAAGTTTGTTATACGACGATAACATAAATTCATAATGCGGTTCTATGATGTCTTACATGACCACGTGAGATAAAGAAATGTTGTCAACTGAACCACTTGTTTAAATGCAGTGTAATATGTTGTAACTAGTTCGAAATAGAAGTTTGTTATACGACGATAACCTAAATTCATAATGCGGTTCTATGATGTCGTACATGACCACATGAGAGAAAGAAATGTTGTCAACAGAACCACGTGTTTAAATGCAGTGTAATATGTTGTAACTAGTTCGAAATAGAAGTTTGTTATACGACGATAACCTAAATTCATAATGCGGTTCTATGATGTCGTACATGACCACGTGAGAGAAAGAAATGTTGTCAACAGCACCACGTCTTTAAATGCAATGTAATATGTTGTAACTAGTTCGAAATAGAAGTTTGTTGTACGACGATAACCTAAATTCATAATGCGGTTCAATGATGTCGTACATGACCACGTGAGAGAAAGAAATGTTGTCAAAAGAACCACGTGTTTAAATGCAGTGTAATATGTTGTAACTATTTCGAAATAGAAGTTTGTTATACGACGATAACCTTAATTCATAATACGGTTCTATGATGTCTTACATGACCACGTGAGAGAAAGAAATGTCAACAGAACCACGTGTTTAAATGCAGTGTAATATGTTGTAACTAGTTCGAAATAGAAGTTTGTTATACGACGATAACCTAAATTCATAATGCGGTTCAATGATGTCGTACATGACCACGTGAGAGAAAGAAATGTTGTCAACAGAACCACGTGTTTAAATGCAGTGTAATATGTTGTAACTAGTTCGAAATAGAAGTTTGTTGTACGACGATAACCTAAATTCATAATGCGGTTCAATGATGTCGTACATGTCCATGTGAGAGAAAGAAATGTTGTCAACAGAACCACGTGTTTAAATGCAGTGTAATATGTTGTAACTAGTTCGAAATACAAGTTTGTTATAAGACGATAACCTAAATTCATAATACGGTTCTATGATGTCGTACATGACCACATGAGAGAAAGAAATATCAACAGAACCACGTGTTTAAATGCAGTGTAATATGTTGTAACTAGTTCGAAATAGAAGTTTGTTGTACGACGATAACCTAAATTCATAATGCGGTTCAATGATGTCGTACATGACTACGTGAGAGAAAGAAATGTTGTCAACAGAACCACGTGTTTAAATGCAGTGTAATATGTTGTAACTAGTTCGAAATAGAAGTTTGTTATACGACGATAACCTAAATTCATAATGCGGTTCTATGATGTCGTACATGACCACGTGAGAGAAAGAAATGTTGTCAATAGCACCACGTCTTTAAATGCAATGTAATATGTTGTAACTAGTTCGAAATAGAAGTTTGTTGTACGACGATAACCTAAATTCATAATGCGGTTCAATGATGTCGTACATGACCACGTGAGAGAAAGAAATGTTGTCAACAGAACCACGTGTTTAAATGCAGTGTAATATGTTGTAACTAGTTCGAAATAGACGTTTGTTATACGACGATAACATAAATTCATAATGCGGTTCTATGATGTTGTACATGACCACGTGAGAGAAAAAAAAGTTGTCAACAGCACCACGTCTTTAAATGCAATGTAATATGTTGTAACTAGTTCGAAATAGAAGTTTGTTGTACGACGATAACCTAAATTCATAATGCGGTTCAATGATGTCGTACATGACCACGTGAGAGAAAGAAATGTTGTCAACAGAACCACGTGTTTAAATGCAGTGTAATATGTTGTAACTAGTTCGAAATAGAAGTTTGTTATACGACGATAACCTAAATTCATAATGCGGTTCTATGATGTCGTACATGACCACATGAGAGAAAGAAATGTTGTCAACAGAACCACGTGTTTAAATGCAGTGTAATATGTTGTAACTAGTTCGAAATAGAAGTTTGTTATACGACGATAACATAAATTCATAATGCGGTTCTATGATGTCTTACATGACCACGTGAGAGAAAGAAATGTTGTCAACAGAACCACTTGTTTAAATGCAGTGTAATATGTTGTAACTAGTTCGAAATAGAAGTTTGTTATACGACGATAACCTAAATTCATAATGCGGTTCTATGATGTCGTACATGACCACATGAGAGAAAGAAATGTTGTCAACAGAACCACGTGTTTAAATGCAGTGTAATATGTTGTAACTAGTTCGAAATAGAAGTTTGTTATACGACGATAACCTAAATTCATAATGCGGTTCTATGATGTCGTACATGACCACGTGAGAGAAAGAAATGTTGTCAACAGCACCACGTCTTTAAATGCAATGTAATATGTTGTAACTAGTTCGAAATAAAAGTTTGTTGTACGACGATAACCTAAATTCATAATGCGGTTCAATGATGTCGTACATGACCACGTGAGAGAAAGAAATGTTGTCAACAGAACCACGTGTTTAAATGTAGTGTAATATGTTGTAACTAGTTCGAAATAGAAGTTTGTTATACGACGATAACCTAAATTCATAATGCGGTTCTATGATGTCGTACATGACCACATGAGAGAAAGAAATGTCAACAGAACCACGTGTTTAAATGCAGTGTAATATGTTGTAACTAGTTCGAAATAGAAGTTTGTTGTACGACGATAACCTAAATTCATAATGCGGTTCAATGATGTCGTACATGACCACGTGAGAGAAAGAAATGTTGTCAACAGAACCACGTGTTTAAATGCAGTGTAATATGTTGTAACTAGTTCGAAATAGAAGTTTGTTATACGACGATAACATAAATTCATAACGCGGTTCTATGATGTCGTACATGACCACGTGAGAGAAAGAAATGTTGTCAACAGCACCACGTCTTTAAATGCAATGTAATATGTTGTAACTAGTTCGAAATAGAAGTTTGTTGTACGACGATAACCTAAATTTATAATGCGGTTCAATGATGTCGTACATGACCACGTGAGAGAAAGAAATGTTGTCAACAGAACCACGTGTTTAAATGCAGTGTAATATGTTGTAACTAGTTCGAAATAGAAGTTTGTTATACGACGATAACCTAAATTCATAATGCGGTTCTATGATGTCGTACATGACCACATGAGAGAAAGAAATGTTGTCAACAGAACCACGTGTTTCAATGCAGTGTAATATGTTGTAACTAGTTCGAAATAGAAGTTTGTTATACGACGATAACATAAATTCATAATGCGGTTCTATGATGTCTTACATGACCACGTAGAGAAAGAAATGTTGTCAACAGAACCACTTGTTTAAATGCAGTGTAATATGTTGTAACTAGTTCGAAATAGAAGTTTGTTATACGACGATAACCTAAATTCATAATGCGGTTCTATGATGTCGTACATGACCACATGAGAGAAAGAAATGTTGTC
Organism: Acanthosepion lycidas; assembly: GCA_963932145.1. NCBI lineage: Eukaryota > Metazoa > Mollusca > Cephalopoda > Sepiida > Sepiidae > Acanthosepion > Acanthosepion lycidas. The sequence goes on along the minus strand of OZ010600.1, from coordinate 45,694,843 downwards.
AACAGAACCACGTGTTTAAATGCAGTGTAATATGTTGTAACTAGTTCGAAATAGAAGTTTGTTATACGACGATAACCTAAATTCATAATGCGGTTCTATGATGTCGTACATGACCACGTGAGAGAAAGAAATGTTGTCAACAGTACCACTTGTTTAAATGCAGTGTAATATGTTGTAACTAGTTCGAAATAGAAGTTTGTTATACGACGATAACCTAAATTCATAATACGGTTCTATGATGTCTTACATGACCATGTGAGAGAAAGAAATGTTGTCAACAGAACCACGTGTTTAAATGCAATGTAATATGTTGTAACTAGTTCGAAATAGAAGTTTGTTATACGACGATAACATAAATTCATAATGCGGTTCTATGATGTCTTACATGACCACGTGAGAGAAAGAAATTTTGTCAACAGTACCACTTGTTTAAATGCAGTGTAATATGTTGTAACTAGTTCGAAATAGAAGTTTGTTATACGACGATATCCTAAATTCATAATGCAGTTCTATGATGTTGTACATGACCACGTGAGAGAAAGAAATGTTGTCAACAGAACCACGTGTTTAAATGCAGTGTAATATGTTGTAACTAGTTCGAAATACAAGTTTGTTATACGACGATAACCTAAATTCATAATACGGTTCTATGATGTCTTACATGACCATGTGAGAGAAAGAAATGTCAACAGAACCACGTGTTTAAATGCAGTGTAATATGTTGTAACTTGTTCGAAATAGAAGTTTGTTATACGACGATAACCTAAATTCATAATGCGGTTCTATGATGTCGTACATGACCACGTGAGAGAAAGAAATGTTGTCAACAGCACCACGTCTTTAAATGCAATGTAATATGTTGTAACTAGTTCGAAATAGAAGTTTGTTGTACGACGATAACCTAAATTCATAATGCGGTTCAATGATGTCGTACATGACCACGTGAGAGAAAGAAATGTTGTCAACAGAACCACGTGTTTAAATGCAGTGTAATATGTTGTAACTATTTCGAAATAGAAGTTTGTTATACGACGATAACCTAAATTCATAATGCGGTTCTATGATGTCGTACATGACCACGTGAGAGAAAGAAATGTTGTCAACAGAACAACGTGTTTAAATGCAGTGTAATATGTTGTAACTAGTTCGAAATAGAAGTTTGTTATACGACGATAACCTAAATTCATAATGCGGTTCTATGATGTCGTACATGACCACACGAGAGAAAGAAATGTCAACAGAACCACGTGTTTAAATGCAGTGTAATATGTTGTAACTAGTTCGAAATAGAAGTTTGTTATACGACGATAACCTAAATTCATAATTCGGTTCTATGATGCCGTACATGACCACGTGAGAGAAAGAAATGTTGTCAACAGCACCACGTCTTTAAATGCAATGTAATATTTTGTAACTAGTTCGAAATAGAAGTTTGTTGTACGACGATAACCTAAATTCATAATGCGGTTCAATGATGTCGTACATGACCACGTGAGAGAAAGAAATGTTGTCAACAGAACCACGTGTTTAAATGCAGTGTAATATGTTGTAACTAGTTCGAAATAGAAGTTTGTTATACGACGATAACATAAATTCATAATGCGGTTCTATGATGTCGTACATGACCACGTGAGAGAAAGAAATGTTGTCAACAGCACCACGTCTTTAAATGCAATGTAATATGTTGTAACTAGTTCGAAATAGAAGTTTGTTGTACGACGATAACCTAAATTCATAATGCGGTTCAATGATGTCGTACATGACCACGTGAGAGAAAGAAATGTTGTCAACAGAACCACGTGTTTAAATGCAGTGTAATATGTTGTAACTAGTTCGAAATAGAAGTTTGTTATACGACGATAACCTAAATTCATAATGCGGTTCTATGATGTCGTACATGACCACATGAGAGAAAGAAATGTTGTCAACAGAACCACGTGTTTAAATGCAGTGTAATATGTTGTAACTAGTTCGAAATAGAAGTTTGTTATACGACGATAACCTTAATTCATAATACGGTTCTATGATGTCTTACATGACCACGTGAGAGAAAGAAATGTCAACAGAACCACGTGTTTAAATGCAGTGTAATATGTTGTAACTAGTTCGAAATAGAAGTTTGTTATACGACGATAACCTAAATTCATAATGCGGTTCAATGATGTCGTACATGACCACGTGAGAGAAAGAAATGTTGTCAACAGAACCACGTGTTTAAATGCAGTGTAATATGTTGTAACTAGTTGGAAATAGAAGTTTGTTGTACGACGATAACCTAAATTCATAATGCGGTTCAATGATGTCTTACATGACCACGTGAGAGAAAGAAATGTCAACAGAACCACGTGTTTAAATGCAATGTAATATGTTGTAACTAGTTCGAAATAGAAGTTTGTTATACGACGATAACATAAATTCATAATGCGGTTCTATGATGTCTTACATGACCACGTGAGAGAAAGAAATGTTGTCAACAGTACCACTTGTTTAAATGCAGTGTAATATGTTGTAACTAGTTCGAAATAGAAGTTTGTTATACGACGATATCCTAAATTCATAATGCAGTTCTATGATGTTGTACATGACCACGTGAGAGAAAGAAATGTTGTCAACAGAACCACGTGTTTAAATGCAGTGTAATATGTTGTAACTAGTTCGAAATACAAGTTTGTTATACGACGATAACCTAAATTCATAATACGGTTCTATGATGTCTTACATGACCATGTGAGAGAAAGAAATGTCAACAGAACCACGTGTTTAAATGCAGTGTAATATGTTGTAACTTGTTCGAAATAGAAGTTTGTTATACGACGATAACCTAAATTCATAATGCGGTTCTATGATGTCGTACATGACCACGTGAGAGAAAGAAATGTTGTCAACAGCACCACGTCTTTAAATGCAATGTAATATGTTGTAACTAGTTCGAAATAGAAGTTTGTTGTACGACGATAACCTAAATTCATAATGCGGTTCAATGATGTCGTACATGACCACGTGAGAGAAAGAAATGTTGTCAACAGAACCACGTGTTTAAATGCAGTGTAATATGTTGTAACTATTTCGAAATAGAAGTTTGTTATACGACGATAACCTAAATTCATAATGCGGTTCTATGATGTCGTACATGACCACGTGAGAGAAAGAAATGTTGTCAACAGAACAACGTGTTTAAATGCAGTGTAATATGTTGTAACTAGTTCGAAATAGAAGTTTGTTATACGACGATAACCTAAATTCATAATGCGGTTCTATGATGTCGTACATGACCACACGAGAGAAAGAAATGTCAACAGAACCACGTGTTTAAATGCAGTGTAATATGTTGTAACTAGTTCGAAATAGAAGTTTGTTATACGACGATAACCTAAATTCATAATTCGGTTCTATGATGCCGTACATGACCACGTGAGAGAAAGAAATGTTGTCAACAGCACCACGTCTTTAAATGCAATGTAATATTTTGTAACTAGTTCGAAATAGAAGTTTGTTGTACGACGATAACCTAAATTCATAATGCGGTTCAATGATGTCGTACATGACCACGTGAGAGAAAGAAATGTTGTCAACAGAACCACGTGTTTAAATGCAGTGTAATATGTTGTAACTAGTTCGAAATAGAAGTTTGTTATACGACGATAACATAAATTCATAATGCGGTTCTATGATGTCGTACATGACCACGTGAGAGAAAGAAATGTTGTCAACAGCACCACGTCTTTAAATGCAATGTAATATGTTGTAACTAGTTCGAAATAGAAGTTTGTTGTACGACGATAACCTAAATTCATAATGCGGTTCAATGATGTCGTACATGACCACGTGAGAGAAAGAAATGTTGTCAACAGAACCACGTGTTTAAATGCAGTGTAATATGTTGTAACTAGTTCGAAATAGAAGTTTGTTATACGACGATAACCTAAATTCATAATGCGGTTCTATGATGTCGTACATGACCACATGAGAGAAAGAAATGTTGTCAACAGAACCACGTGTTTAAATGCAGTGTAATATGTTGTAACTAGTTCGAAATAGAAGTTTGTTATACGACGATAACCTTAATTCATAATACGGTTCTATGATGTCTTACATGACCACGTGAGAGAAAGAAATGTCAACAGAACCACGTGTTTAAATGCAGTGTAATATGTTGTAACTAGTTCGAAATAGAAGTTTGTTATACGACGATAACCTAAATTCATAATGCGGTTCAATGATGTCGTACATGACCACGTGAGAGAAAGAAATGTTGTCAACAGAACCACGTGTTTAAATGCAGTGTAATATGTTGTAACTAGTTGGAAATAGAAGTTTGTTGTACGACGATAACCTAAATTCATAATGCGGTTCAATGATGTCGTACATGTCCATGTGAGAGAAAGAAATGTTGTCAACAGAACCACGTGTTTAAATGCAGTGTAATATGTTGTAACTAGTTCGAAATAGAAGTTTGTTATACGACGATAACATAAATTCCTAATGCGGTTCTATGATGTCTTACATGACCACGTGAGAGAAAGTAATGTTGTCAACAGAACCGCATGTTTAAATGCAGTGTAATATGTTGTAACTAGTTCGAAATAGAAGTTTGTTATACGACGATAACCTAAATTCATAATGCGGTTCTATGATGTCATACATGACCACGTGAGAGAAAGAAATGTTGTCAACAGAACCACGTGTTTAAATGCAATGTAATATGTTGTATCTAGTTCGAAATAGAAGTTTGTTATACGACGATAACCTAAATTCATAATGCTGTTCTATGATGTCGTACATGACCACGTGAGAGAAAGAAATGTTGTCAACAGAACCAATATGTTTAAATGCTACACTGCATTTAAACATATGCTGTAACTGGTTGGAAATGTAATTTTGGTGAGTGTGGGTTGCTTTGTTTTAATGTAGATGGCTTCCAATAACTTAAGGTTCTTTTCACTGTGTGTATGTGTGATCATTGTTGAGTTACCAACTAATATCTGTCTAATATCATGAACATAGCTGTTTTTTTCTAACAAATGTTGTTTAATAGTACTAAAATCAGAAATGTGAAAAGTATTACGAAGTTACGTCCTGCGTCTGCTATTCCACGACCGTTATCGTCGCATAGCAAACTTCTGTGTGAATAAAATAGTATGTCTCTGTTCTAATGTCCATATAACCACTCTGATGATGGCTCATGTGAGTCGAAAGCTTATATTGACGACCAATATAATATAGAAATATCCAAATGTTGAGCAGCTTTTGTCTTTATTTTCTCTTGAATCTAAAGGCATTATACCACGCTTATAAAGGCTCATGATAAAACACAATAATCATTCTTTGTTTATCATATTTAACAATATTTGTTCGAATACACATACACACACGCACACATACATATATATATATATTCTCTTCCGTTATAAATATACCACATTTTACACACACGCAAGCGCGCACACACACACACACACTCATATGTAAATTCCGGGGTTAAGTAATCCGAGTGAATCCTATTAATATAAAATATTAAAACTGGTCCACAAAAGAGAGCTCAATTTATTTATTATAGAGCATAGAAATGAATTACATAAAAATGAAACTCAGTTGTACTCCATTTTTATAGCCATTTCGCTCCTCGGGATAAATTCCCTGGAGCTTGTCAATACTGAAACGTTTGATAAAAAATGTATTATTAACGTTTTCTTTTTAAAAAATTTAAGATTAAAAAAGGATAGAAAAAAGAAGAGAGAGGAAAACAGGAACAAACAACAAATAGGGGAAAAGGCATTTAAGAGGGAGACAGAAAAAAGAAAAAAGAAACATCCAATTAGAGAGGTGGGGACAAGAAGACAGAACATATACAAGTCTGTATAGAAGTTAAAAACGGTTGAAGATTAACAATGACCTAAAATTAAAATGTTAACTCTTGTTTAAATGAGAAAAAAATGAAAAATTACATAAGAAAATACAATCATTAAAGTTAAGAAAAGGAAGAATTTAAAAGATTGTAGATAAAAAAATTAGAATTTAATATTAAAACGATTATTTAATTTTAATATTAAACAAAGAAATTTAATATTATAATAAAAAATAATTAGACATTATTAATATATAAAAAAGAAAACCTGAATATTAAAAATAATAAGATAAAGGAAGAAATTAAAATAGATAAGTAATGGCCTGAAAGAAAATTTTGCAATAGAAACGAAAATTTAAATAAATTATCAAAAGGTAAAAACTAAATTAGACTCAATTTAAATTTAAAGAGTATCTAGATTAATTATAGGTTAAAATATAAAGGATTTGATACCATCATATATGTTAAAAATAATTATAGATTAAATCATAATAGATAAAACAGATTAAAATTAAATATAGATTAACTTATAAATTAAAATATATAAAAGCATAAAGAGTCCTTTTACTGAGGAAAACATCAATAAGAAATAACTAAGGACAATCCCCCCCTCCCAAAAAAACAAAAATAAAGCTAGCCATTAAATAGGTAAATAAAAATAAAATGAACTCATCAATATACTTGAAGCACATAACATATCAGATTTTAAAAAGAGAAAGGAAATAAATAAAAATATATATAGAGAGAAAAATATAAAAATGAAATTTTAAAAATTCTTATAAGATATGGAATATAGGAATTGAAATATCTTATAGGATATAAAAATTTTAAAAAATTCTTATAGGATATGGAATATAGGAATGGAAATATCTTATAGGATATAAAATTTTTAAAACTTTCTTATAGGATATGGAATATAGGAATGGAAATATCTTATAGGATATAAAAAATTTTAAAAGTTCTTATAGGATATGGAATATAGGAATTAAAATATCTTATAGGATATAAAAAATTTTAAAAATTCTTTTAGAATAAGAAATATAGAAAAATAACTATAAAAAGAGTATGAGATATAGAAAGAACTCTCTTAAAAAATTTTAATTAAATAAAAAGGGGAAATATAGAAAAATAACTTTTTAAATAAACCTTATCAAGTGGGGGAAATAATATAAAATCTATATTATTAAATAAATTAACAAGTACCATATCAGTTATACATAAGTAAATCATATATCATAAAACTAGAATAAATAGAAAAGGAGAAGTCTCAATTAAGAAAACTACAGATTATGAAAGAAATTTGACGAGATATAGCCAGTAATAAAACAAAGGAAAAATAGTGGAAAATAAGAGAATTACATGTACTTAACATAAACCACAGTATCATATATAAAGACACCAATAGGAAGTGAGTTAAATAAAAGGAGTAATCAGGAAAACACACATATAGAAAAAAATCCATATAGAAAAAATTCACATATAGGGAAAATTTCACATATCGAAAAAAATCCACATATAGAAAATAGGTAAATGAGCATAGTGCGAGGTTGAGAAAATATTATATCAGTTGGAAATTACTTTTACGACGACACTTGGAAACCAATTCATTTCTTTTGTTTAGTAAAATGTTTTGATTATTAAATTTAATAATTCTAATTTTCTCCTCCAAACATAAATTACATTTACCTTTAAAGCTTCTTGGATTTTGAGCAAAACCTATAAATTCCCAGTCAATTTAAAGGATCAGGTCTCTCGCCCTCAATTCCCAGGTTTGGTGCTTAAGTCTTGGATTGGAAAAAGAGTGTCTATGGTTATATAGTCTTTGTTTCCATTCCCTCGAAGAAATCCCAATATAAACATGGTGGTTTGATCTATCTTCTTTGGGGTAATTGATGAATAACATTAGATGCTCTACAATTTCCATCGACAGGGCAAATGTTGCTATTTCTACAATTACAAGAAGTTTTGTTGATACCATTGAATTTGTTAAGAACATATTTGTTGTGGCAGTCAATTATTTTAAACATGTTGTTTGTACATGAATAACTTATTTTAATAGTTTTTCTATTAAAGATTTTAGTTAAAGAGTTGTTATTCTGAAAATTTTTGTTTATAAGTTTCATGAAAACCTGTCCAATATTAATTCTGAATAACCTACGGTGGGTTGAAACATATAATATTTTTCTGTGTTTGTACCTACTACTACTCTTACCCTCACCATTGTTATTTATGGGGTTTAAGTAAGATAGTTTATTAACAATTCCAATTTTCTGGAGAGCATTTTCGTACAATACCATGTTCTTATTAAATATAACCTTATTAGACAGTTTATTAATTCTAGAACAAACAGTAATGGGTAATTGCTTCAAGGTAGTCAATGTTAATATATTAAGAAGTTTCATGTTCCTTATGGTAATGCTTAAATGTATTAGTATTCAGGTTAAGTCTGGTGTTGAGATAATCAACAATTTTTATATTGGAAGTGATCTCTGTCTTAAACCCCAGTAGCTTAAATGCTCTAATGATTTTTTGTGCAATTTAACAGTAAGGGGACCATTAATATATATATATATATATATATATATATATATATATATATATATATATATATATATAATTAGAAAATCAGCCGATTTCACTACCTTTGTTTCAAGCTTGCTTCAAGCGATTTCTGTCTGTTGATTTCTTAACGCTTTATTTTTTAAAAAAAATTTAACGCTATATTTAAAAAAAAATGAATAAAGTGATTCAACTCTGACCATTAACATTTTTATTATATATATATATATATATATATATATATATATATATATATATATATATTGCTATTCTCAATATGAATTATGCTAAGCGGCCAGTACAATCAGGAGACTTCATAAAGAGAAGATGCTCCCCGACAGGAAATTAACCTGTGTCTCCTTTTGTAGAAGAAGACACCGTCTGACCCAGAATGTACCACAGAGAGCGTCACAACAGAGCAAGTTTTAATTACCCTGTCGAAGAATACACATCTTCCGGATTCAGATCTTCTGGAAAACTCAGATCTGCGATTTTTCTAAATCCGAAATGTAAAAAAATGTTATTTATAAAGAATCAATGGACTTTTTATACAACATACTACAAGTAAAAGTCATTTTGTGAATTCAAAAGTTTGAATAGACATCGTGCTATTTCTTTGTTTGCTTTTTCTTTCTTTTTATCAGGGTGAATTACGTCTACAGACCTGCGTCTTCAAGAGACTTAAAGAAAATTTCTTATGGAGCAGGGTTTAAAACGGCGTCCACCTTCTTACCCGGTGTACTTTAGACCCTTCTGCCACAGACAGCGTATTAGTCCAGCAAGGTCGAATTACCCATTTGAAGAATGAACATTTCTCGTTCAGATCTTAACAAAAGCTCAGGGTTGCTCATTTTTTCGTATCCGAAACTTAAACAAACTAATTTCTAAGGAAGCCTTGCATTTTTATCCGACATTATTTCCTGCCAATTTAAACGCTATTTTGTGGATACTGATGCTTGAGTAGAATCCTGATTTTTGTTTTTTAAACAGTGCGGATTATGTCTAAGATATATATATATATATAAACTTGGGCACAGAAGAAAATATATATGGACATGTACACAACATACATTTATAAACAAAATAAAGGAAACCTTTTACACACATGTGTTTGTATTTATAGAGATAAACACACAAATTGATTGGTGCCTATCGCCGTCTACACGCTTGTAGAATTGCGTAATCTGAAACCAAACAGATGAGAAGTGCATTGAAGTACCAAAGCAGGTGTTTCCCTGCTCAAAACTGCTTTTATGTTAGCAGGTGCCTCTTTCGGAGCACGTGTTTCGAGATAGAGTTCGCCTCCGTTTACAAACACCGAGATGAACGAAAATGCGTCATTCAAATGCTTGTTGTGATTGTTATTGTTGTTATGTTGTCCTTCTTCTCGCGTTTTCTCTCCCCCCCCCCCCGCTTCTTGCATCGCCATTTTTTCCGCTTCTCTCGTTCTTCTATTTCTTCATACTTTTATTTTTTTTTCATTCATGTCACCCTTTCTTTTCCTTCATCTTTTTGCTTTTCATCTTTTCTTTATTTTCTACTCATGTTATTTTTATCATCACGTGTATTTGTCTTAATCGCTTCTTTTCCCTTTCACTTTTGTTTCTCTTTTTTCTTCCCTCTCTTTTTAACCGCCCCCTTTCATCCCTTCTCTTATATTCTCTCGCTTTCTTACCTATTTCTTCTTCTTCCTCCTGTCACCCGCCTTTCTTTTTCTGTCTAATTGTTTTTCATTTTTTCTTCTTTTCCTTCTCGTTGACACCCACTCCTTTTACAACCTGCCCTTATCCCTTTTTTTTTTTTTGGTCTTTCGTTCTTCAAAATTATTTTTGAGAATATTACTGATAACCTGTTTTTTCATATATAATCATAAATTAGATAAATAAATCAAAATAAGATTATTCACTGTTATCGGTCCTGTCCTGACCTGACATCACGGTTTCAGTCCCTTTCCCACCGCCGTAACGTAGCTTCCCTGTGTCTTTTCAATAAATACTTTCATGGTAATTGTTCTGGGTATTTATTTTGCACAAGTACAAAATTGTGGCAATGGTAATTATTCTGATGACGTTTCCGCTATGGCATCTAGACTTTATGAATTAGCGGCAAGGTCTCATCATTTTATGAACTGGCGGTAAGGTCTCATCATTTTATGAACTGGCGGTAAGGTCTCATCATTTTACGGTTCAAATGGTTAAATGTAACCGTAACTTTTTATGCTAACAGTTTCTTCTGTCGCACTTCTCGTTTGTAGAACTCTCTTCCAGTTTTTTGCTTCCCACTCAACAGTTTCATCGTATCGATGCTGAGCTATCTGATCTTAAGGAAATAAAGTATAATTAAATATATGTTCTACCAAACAAATTAAATGTATCAAGAAATAATTTCTATTTCATAATCTATTTTTGTCCATGGCAAATTTGTTATCATTATTCGCTAGTGTCAAATCTCAGCAATAATGGCCATGAGCAATTAATAGCGTCAAAAAATAAATTTCACCTTTTTTCTGTGTAAGTTTACAACGAAGAAACAATTGAAACGGGTGAGAATTGTTCAGTGAAATTATTCTATTTTTTAAGTACACAAATATTTTCCGGGTATTAATAATAAAGAGAAATTATAGTCTTGCACCGAATGATTTCAAATGGTATCTATTACTCAAAAAGATAATTCCGTATAAATGAAAAGACATAGATCCCCACCTTTTGTTTGCCACAAGGATTTTTGTTTTTTGTTAAAATCTTCGCCTAGATTCAATAAGTATGCATACCGAATTCCTGCTCTACAGGAAGCCGTTTGAATGTGGGCAGCAAACAGACAAATTCTAGTTGCCTCTTTATACAATTACATCATTGTATGCAGTGTTAATGTATCCTTGATATTTGTTTATTATTCGTGAACTAAATGATAATTGTATGCAGTCTGTTTGAAAAATATCAAACTATTTTGAATATCTTGAGAACTGATTACGCGGCTTTGATGTAAATTGACAACCAATCAAATGGCATCTATCTCTAGTATGTCATCGTATCAACCAGATGGGATAACCTCATGACAGCCAGATTCTGACTACCTGCTATTTCTATTTTATCCCCTAATTCTAAAATCTTCGTTGCAAAGCATATTTCATAGTATGGACAAGATTAAAGAAAATGCGATTAGGGAGTTGATGACGCTTTTGAAAAGTGGAACGAACAGTTGAAATGTCTTAGCTGCCACCAAAGAATACATAAATGACACTATTTAGGTAGGTCATTTTATATTAATATAAAATAGCCTCCAGACACACCTCGTAAGCTAGGCGATAGAATTTGGCCGTCAGGAGACTAATTGTAAAAGTAAATTTTACACTCAAAAGCTCATGAAAGGCGGATGTAATTTCCCGGAAACACTAGAGACAAGATAAATGAACATTTACTTTAATTTATTATGCTCTGTCTTTTCATATTAAACACTCTATTTGCGAAGACTGCTCGCCTTAAGAACGTTATCTTCCACTGGTCGAGTTTAATTTTTCGAAACACAATTTTTGTTATATATATATATATATATATATATATATATATATTTAATCCGACATTTTTATTGCTTCAAATGTTATTATAGTGAATACTCGCATTTGAAAAAGACGTCTTGTTTTCCATTCTACTTTACACAGTGTGCATTACGTCTATCAGTCCTGCTTTATTAAGATTTCTTGAATACCCAGTCCGATAGACGGAATACACATTGTGAAAGTAAAAATAAAAATGGGGCGTCTATTTCAAATACTAATATCCAATATAATAACGTTTGAATAACGTGTATTTCATATAATTACTTCTCAACGATGTTTTTCAATAAAAAAAATTCTCTCAACAGATGTCAAGTCGTAAAGAAATAAAGATGTAAAGTGTTCTTATAATTTTAGTTGTATTCGTGTTTTCTATATCAGCAATATGAACAATATCTTTCATATTGTCGATATGGAACACACATCTTACTCATATATACATATATATGTATTAATTTTCTAAGTACTACCAAGTCTGAACCAAGGTCATTTATAATGAGGCTTAAAAAATTTCTTGCATCAGAATTTCAATTTCCAAAAATAAAATTGAAAATGCCACGCCTTTAAAATCTCTATCCAGAATTGAAAAAATCAAATTCGTAGCCAATGTTCCCATAAATGTTCCCATTAAATTCACATACACATATCGCTGTACAAGCACACATTTTGTAGATGATTTCTTAACGACTATATTTGACAATGAAATAATCTCCTTGTTTTACTGTACTTGTGTCAACTCGCATATGCACACAGACAACGGGCTCTGTTTACATTTCATCTGTTTTTACACATGTTTGCACGTAGGCACGCTCGCTTGTGTGTACACAAATAACTGCGCAGATGTTTGTGGCGAACACGCTGTTGTTTATGTTGTTTTGGAATCTTTGCGCCAAAAAGCGCTGAAAAGAAGTCAGAATATCCGAACGGCTCCTGCAAAATAGCCTCGCACACACGCATCACGTATTGTCACAATTGTCGTTCGCTTTTGCCTTTTATTTTGTTCCGTTTCATCGGTTGTCTTCTGAGGGCACAATACCCTGAGAATGTCTGAAATCGATCTGCAGATATACATGGAAGGCGCCAGTCCATTCGGCCCAGCGAGAGGGAGAAATAGAAGGAAGAGAGAAACGGAAAATTAAGAGAGTGGAAAATTTAAACAGACAGAAAGAGACTGGTAGGAAAATAGAGAGAGAGAGAGAGAGAGAGAGAGAGAGAGAGAGAGAGAGAGAGAGAGAGAGAGTAGGAATAAAATAGAAAGAGGGAAATGAAAATAGATTTTAAAATAAAAATGCTAAAAATGGGAGAAAGAGGAAAGTTGATAGAGATAAACAGATGAGAGAGTAATAGACCGATATAACAGAAATCCAACGCGACGTGAGTAGTAGTTAGAGGGGCTAGTGATGTTGTTCAGCCAGTAAAATGCAGATTTTTGTATTGTATTATATATATATATATATATATATATATATATATATATATATATATATATATATATATATATGTGTGTATATATATATATATATATCATGTTTATTATTAGGTTGGTGCAAAAAATAATGACGTAATAATGTCGTTTTGTGACGTATTTTTTAACGTCAAAAAACGACATTATTACGTCATTATTTTTGCACCAACCTAATAGTTGGGCCCCTTGATCTTCGTTTGGTAGATATTAGTATGACTGCTCAAAAAACACGACTGTTAATTCAAACACGTTCACCCAGTAAATATAACGTTCACAGTATACACACACACATACACACCGACATATATATACATATATATATATATATATATATATATATATATATATATATATATATATATATATATATATATGTCGGTGTGTGTGTGTGTGTGTGTGTGTGTGAGGAAGATAATTCACAGAGTGGAAAAAATTTTCATGACAGTTCTGCATTTCATTGAAGTGATGTTTACGTTTATGTGATTACACGGAGGAGAAGGGACGCTGAAATTTTAAACTTTTAAATTTTATTTTTTTGTCATAAGTGTTTCTGATATATAGTTTAGCCATTTTCATTTAGTTTATTTTTATTTATACTTTTTATCACATTTGTTAAATATCCCATATTGTAATGATAAGAGACCTGCCAAGAAAGGTAAATTTTTTTAAGGACCTGGGTGCAATTTTACTAGGGATGATCTAGCCTAGCACAGACGGACAGACGCACAAACACATAAACGCACACACGCATACACTCAAACACACACACATAAGACAGCACTAAATGTAATGCCCAAATTTTGAACGATTTTTTGTCGGTAACTGCAGTTATTTTCATGGTTAGTCCACGAGAGTGACATTCTTCATCAGTGACAGAAACAAAATAGTTGTTCTTAAAAGTATTCATTTGTGAAATTCACTTGTCACACACATATACATATATATACATTCTTTTTTACTTCTCTTTCTTTCTCTCCTCATATATACACACACACACACAGACACAGAGACACACACACACACACACACACACATATATATATATATATATATATATATATATATATATATATATATATATATATATATGTATGTATATATATATTCATACATAATTCATCAATAAGTTTGATTTTATGCAACAAATAACAATCTTTTCGACATAATCTCCTTCCTTTTCAATGCAGATGATTCGTGTTGAATTAAACACGTTTGTCGAATAAGTCAGGCTACGAAGTGATTAATCTACCTTCATATATCAAAATATTTGCGTGAAATGAACTCCTATGTATATAATGATAGAAATGCATATATAGAAAGATAGAATGGCTTACATAGTCTCATGCTCTCTGTATATGCATATATGTGTGTGTGTGTGTGTGTGTGTGTGTGTGTGCGTCCAGAGTTCGTGAGACAACATATACACATATATATAAACTGTTTCATGCACTTTATATGTAAATATATATATAAAGAGAGAGAGAGAGAAAAAAATATAGTTCATGAGATAGGTATATCTACCATGATATATACAGGCGTTGCGTTCGTTCCACAGATATTTTGTCTCATGATATATCTATGTCTGTGCGTGTGTGTGTGAGAGAGAGAGAGAGAAAGTAAGTGTATGCAGAGTTAATGTGATAATATGTACATGCATACACATGCAATCTATATACATATATAGACACGCAGTATAAATATATATATTGTCACACACATATATATATACATATACAAAGTGCATAAAACAATATGTAGACATTGGCTCATGCACTGCATATATATATATGTATAGTACATGATTTAATATATATATATATATATATATATATATATATATATATATATATATATATTTACCACTATGTATGTCAAAAGTAATAGATATAAACATGAACGCACACAAGTTTCTGATATATATATATATATATATATATATATATATATATATATATATATATATATATATATATATATATATATATATGTATGTATCCTTGTGCAGGTATGCAGAAAATAGAAAAGAACACGTTGGGTGCATAATCCGGGGTTCCTTAGTATTTTTGTTTTTATTTTTAAGAAGACAGTGCTCCATACAGAAGTAGAGCTTATATTATATATATATATATATATATATATATATATATATATATATATATATATAACTTTTCAATTCCAACAAACTCACACACACAAACATACACACACACACATGTCCACATAGAAGCGTATTAAATACATCCACGCATGTAAGTATAATACATTGATATTCAATTATAAATTGATGAGGGGGTACTAGAAAATACTGCCGCCGGCTCCTCTTCTCAAAATCTAGCCAAACGAAAGTTAGAAAAATTTTAGTCTTTTTATTGGTCAAACCGAGAACTTTTCAGCACAGTTCACATTTGATTTGTACACCAGCCGTAGAGTAACTTGCACAAAGCCTATCTCACAGGCACTGAATTTACTGAATTTTTATCACAGCACACAGTATGTGTGGAAGTTTCACCGCGGATGGTGAATTCAGCGGATAATAATGAATCATCTAGTTACGTGGAAATATTTTCATCTGGAAATTGCCATACTATTTTTTAAATTTAATTTGACTTGTTTGGCAAACCAAATGTGAAATTTAAATAAGTTTCATAAAAAGATTTAGCAATTAATAATCAAAACTTTTTTTTTATTAATTTGAGCTTTTCCCAGCTTCTAACAACGGAGATTTTTTTTGTCGATACTTAAATTGTTCATTTCAATATTTCATTTTTTTTCCGTTATTGACCCGTGGTTGTTAATCCAGGGATAGTGAGGTATTGGCGTTTAGTGATTCTGCGGATGGAGAGGGGTACTGCTGAACAGCGTAAATATAGCCATGTGTCAACGTTCCCCAAAAATTCAAAGACAAAAAACATTTTTGGTTAGCAAATTTGCGGCAGTGTTTGTTGAAGCACGAAATCACGTTTATATATATATATGATATATTTGTTTGTTTGTTTGTGTGTGTGTGTTAACTGTCGAAATATAAAATCGCACGTTAAACTTTCCACGTGATTTGACACATACGGATATCGAGGCTTAGTAGTTCAGCATCTGATAGAAATATCAGCACACACACAATACGCAGTTACTCTCTGACACACATGTACACACACACACATATATATATATATATATAGAGAGAGAGAGAGAGAGTGAGAGAGTGGGAGAGAGAGTGGGGGAGGGAGAGTGGGAGAGAGAGAATGAGCATGTATGTCTGCGTACGTTTATTACTATGGCCTACACACACACACACACACACATACACACATATATATATATATATAACCAACGTACCCAAATAGAGTTTTTGGAGAAAATACATTTTGAGCGAACCGAAAAGGATTCATCCCCATCTCCTATATCACTCATTTTATAGGGTATCATCCGATGAGCAACCTCAATAATTGCAGATTTGATAAAGTTAAAAAACATCGCAAAGTACGTACTAAGTGACCTATAGTTATGGTTATGAAATACTTACTTCAGTAATTGTACATTTTAACTAAACGTTTAAAATAAACGTTTTTACGGTGAGATACTGAAGTTCACGATGCGACCCATTTCTCAAAGTCTGAGCAACTAACCAAACATCAAATCTTTTTTAGAAACCCTTCATAGTGGAGTCGAGAACATTTCAGCAGACACTAATACATGTGGTGTAGTTATGTTCGTACCTACATATTTACTAAATGCTTTCTAGCAGATGAACTAATTAAAGTTAAGTACATATTACTATGAACGACGGTACCCTCAAACCATCCTCTCACGGAAAGATGCAGCCGCAAATTATGTGCACGCAACTATGTGTGCAAATGTAATGAATTCATCACGAGAGGAAAAGTAATTTTTAACATGACATTACTGTACAGAAGAGAAAAAATAGAAAAACAAAAAATGCATGAAATTAAATTCACTTAAAAAATCGCGTATTACATTTGGGTGCACGTGATAAAAATGTTTCCTCTCTGTATCTGTATATATTCTCTCTCTTTAATTATTATTGTTGCTATATATATATATATATATATATATATATATATATATATATATAATATATATAAAATAATAATAATAATAATAATAATAATAATAATCAAACCCAGAAGCTTATCAAAATACGTAAAAATTCCTAAAATTGAACGTATAGTATAGCATATAGCATAGTATAGTTTTGCCAAAAACTGGAGCCAAAATATCCAATAAATCAATAAATGTCCAATGAACTTATGAAGATTTATTGATTTATAGAATATATATGTGTGTGTGTGTGTATGTATTATAACAATTATATTTGCTAAACAGTGTGTGTGTGTGTATGTGAATCAACGTGAATGAGTTTAATTTTTATTTATTTATAATTTTTTATATATATTTATTAACTTTGCATCCTTCGATAAATATATGATTAATATTAAGTGCAGTGGCAAGATAATGAGATTATGTTGAGAAAAATAAATTATCTTGTGGAAAAATAAATGTTTTCTCATTATTAGTTATCTCATCATAAAGTTGAGTAATACATCACAATTGTTATTTGTTCCATATTCATATTGTGCCCATAATCCCTGGCGCTGTGTCAGACTAAACTTAATAATTATTCCTAGTATATAGTAATGTACATAATGTGTGCATATGGATTTTTATCCATATGCACACATAAAGAAATTATTCTTTCGCAAATATATGCAACGGATAGGATTTGTAACTAGGTTGTGCACACTCATACTCGTGCAAACCAACACAAGTACGCACAAACATATACATATATATATATATATATATATATATATATATATATATATATATATATATATATATATATATATATATATTAAGAGAAAGAGAGAGAGGGGAGATGTAGAGGGAGAGGAACATAAACATAGAGAGAAAAAGAGAGTAAGTGAAATACTACAGTATTTACAGACACTCACGCAAACCCTAACAAATACGCTTTGACTGCCAAACATTAGTATAGATCGAGCAGTCTATGAGAATGTGTGTGCATGTATATGTGTGTGTGAGAAAGAGAAAAAGAGAGGGCGATAGAAAGTGAGTAAAGTTAAATGTAAATCTGATGGAATGGTAATTGTATAAATCATTTTGGAAAACTACTTTTACATGTTTCACCGATGAAACAACGACATGAGAAAAATATGATGATCAAAGTAGAATAGTTTTCCAGATTGTCTTAGAAATGCCTTCTATCTCTTTCTCACATGTGTAAACACACACACACACACACACATATATATATATATATATATATATATATATATATATATATATATATATATATATATATATATATATAATGTAATGTGCCTTAAATTTTCATTGTCTGAAGTTCAATCTGTGGGATTAATGAAGCAGCATTAAGTGCGTTATCAAGGAGGAAATTATGTTGAAAAATTAATATTTGCTGTATAAAATAAATGGCTTTTTTATTACAATGCTATGGATTTATCAATGTGCTCACGTGTATGCATGTACATATACATATATATATTGAACATATATATTATATATATATGTGTGCGTATATATATATATATATAGAGAGAGAGAGAGAGAAATAGTGAGGGAGAAAAATAAATGATAATATGTATATTTTAGAAATATATCATGAATATGATGTATTTAGAAATTATGTAATGTAAATCCATAGCTATGATGCATGCATACATATGTGTGTGTGTGTGTGTGCGTGTGTGTGTGTGTGTAACGAGGCTTCTAAGCATCTATGAATCATAGATCTACATGCAAGGTATGCATGCAAATATCTACGGGGAAAATTAGTGTGTAGTCTTTTAAGCCTATGTGTAAACAAAATATTTAAGTCATAGATGAAGACCTACATTTATCTACTTAGATTACACTCTCATGATATAACGCACAAGTTACATTAAACGGACCAACATATACGCATCTATCTCCCTCTTTACGTAAAAACACACACGCATACTTTCATATTAAAACGCATAATATATTGATAGTCTCCCAAGAATGCTAAATATATTATTGATATGCTTTTTCTTCTAGATACCTTGTCCATTCAGGACGTTGGATATCATGGCTCTCCACAATTTCCTATTCTTTGTAGCTCTTAATAAATTTGTCATTTTGTTACCTCTTCTGAAACTTGTTCCGCTATCCATTTACACAAGCTCGCTAGGTAGGTTATATATCGTTTTCTTCTGTCTCTCTTGCCTTCTATCTGCCATGTGAGTATCAAATTTTCCAAGTTCTCTTTCTTCAATATGTGTCCTAGAAATTTCAACTAACTCTTCATTAATGTTATGTCAAGTCTAATTGTTTTTTTGTTTCCATTTTCTCTAAAACGTCGTCGTTGCTCACATGTTCGATACATGCCATTCTAAGCATCCTTCTGTAGAACAACGTTTTTGTTGCTTCAAGTCTCTTCTTCATCTGTGAAGAGATTGCCTAGCATTCGCTGCCACATAGGACTGGACTGATACATAGTATCAGTCCAGTCCCTCTTTTAATTAAATTTTTCCTGTTTCTTTATGTTTAACTTTTGGATGGCCTCTTTTATTATCCAAATGCGCCTTCGGATATCAGGTCTTACAGTTGTTCAAAATAAAAAGAAGCCAAGAATCATTTAGATCGCTTGATGCATGCACACGTGATTATAGAGCGAGTTCACCTCAATGTATAGAAACGTACAGTAATATCTTCAGTATGTTCGATACACGCAAACAAATGTATGACTGACATGCATTGAGATGAGAATGATTATTACAAAGTTAATTTCACTAGACATTCCTCGTGTAAAGAGTTATATTTCCCCTCGACGCCCCACTATTATATCAGACTATGTCTGAGTGGTGCTTAACTAGTTTGATTCTCGGGTTATTCTTGGTAAATGTAGGATGCGAGTTCGAATCTAGCCACATACTTAGTTTTTATGCTCAGAGTCTATGGAATGATGGTTTCAGAAATGCGAGAAAAAGCGAATTAAACATGAAAATACTATATTCGTCAAAAGATTTATAATAATTGACAATGTTTCATCGCAGCAGTTAGAACAGGGTTGCGAAGTTTAATAAATAAAGAAATATTCCATCGCCTTTTGTAATGAAAGTTTAAAAATCGATAAAGAATGTTTTTGGTTTATCATCTTCATGCAAGTGACAAAAATACTGGTGACGTTTGTTACATATTCTACTAAGGATCAAAGTAACTCGATTGCTACTTAAAGAAGACATAACTGCACGAAAAATGAGTTATTCACATGACCCCTATATAAGTTTCTAGTAATTATCAACTAGCTAGACTAATATATATAATTCAAAGTTTGTGAGTGTGTCTGTTCGAAATCCTGAAAATTAATGAAATATATAAAAATAATTGAGGAAATATTATGTGAAGCTGTAATATCAAATTACGAGAGTTTTATCAGAGCTAACATCATATGTCTTATATCTTGCCCAGTTTAATGATTCACCTTTCATAGAAATAGTGAATTTACTTATACAGGGTTGAAAACCAAACTTTTAAAATTATTTTGTTATTCATTATTGTCGATGGATTTGCTTTACTGGTTAAATTGCTTAATTCTTCAAATAAAATCATTTTTGCCTTGAAAGTTAACATCCAGGACAACATTTAGACGACAGCTTAAGAATAAAGGGAAGTAAGCAGTAAATAAAGGGAAGTAAGCAATGATGACATTTTTAAAAGCATGTTTTGAAAATCTGACAAATATTAAATGATAATATTATATAATACCATATATGAAATAAAATATAACTAATAATAAATCAAAAATAAGTAAAAGGTTACATTCAACCATTTCAGTCATTATTGGTTATTGATAATGACTGAGATGGTCGAAAATACTCGAAAAAAACAAACAAACAATTAACACAATATGAACATCGGACCGTTTGTTCACAATTTCAGTACAATACACAGTACTTTCTTCAATTCTTTTTAAGCAAACTTGTTAGAATGAATACTTACTACCTAATAGTTAATATATATATATATATATATATATATATATATATATATATATATATATATATATATATATATATATATTAAAACAAAAAACAAAAATTACCTGAGGTAATTTTTGTCTTTTTGCAGTAAAAACACATATGCTCTGTTATAATAAATACATCGAGATTTCTGCGGATCAGTTTTAATAACTAATATTACTAGGATCCACCCGGATGATATACCAATGGATCGATTACCTGTACAATATATATATATATATATATATATATATATATATATATATATATATATATATATAATTTTCTTGCGTTCGTACATGTGTTTTCTTTTCAGGACACAAAGTGTGTAAATATTGTTCAACCACATGTTAAAAAAAAAGATTTAAAATAACGGAAACCCTAATAACAATAAAAAAAAAAAAGCCAACATTCAATAATATTAATTAGGAACAGGTCCCAATGTCATGACCGAGTTTGGAAAATAAAATATTTCTATAAGTTCAGATACATGTATAAAAACACATACACGCAATCAGTTAAAAATAAATAAAAAATACCCCCCCTTGATAAAGACTAAAAGAATAGCCGGAAACCCTTGGCTATTCATAACTTTTGAATAGTTTTTGCACACTTTGAAAATTAAATACAAAACCTTATCGCAGTACCTTGTCAGTCGTCTTTAATGAAATATGTATAAAAGAGTGAATACTGCCTAAATACACACACACACATACGCATACATACATACATATATATATATATATATATATATATATATATATATATATATATATATATATATATCGTTAATGTGATTTGCTTGAAAGAGAACTTAGATAGATAGATAGATAGATAGATAGATAGTCATGTTTTGGCCCATCTGGTTAAAACACTGCTTTCTTAACTTCCGTAAATATTTTATGCGCACACGTGTTAATAGAAAATTCATACACGCGCATCCACAGCACGTGCCGGATGCAAATGCGTACAAAAACAGACACCTGAACGCAAATTAAATAGGGTCGGAGCTCATTTGGTGCTGATCATTAGGTGTGTAAATGAAAACTATCCAAAATTTAAATAACTTCATACTTCCATTCATTTACTTTATCCAATAGCATTTGAAAATAAATCGTGATTTATTCACGCCATCCTCAGAATATTATAGTATTGTAAGCATGACAAAATAAACAAAAGTATGAATTGAAAAGAGTCGTATAATCAACTGAAATGTTGGTTTTTATGCATTGATTGCCTACGTTTTTTCCAAATCCCCTTTTTATATAGAGACAAAAAGTGATAAGAAAAGAAAGAAACGAAAAGAAATTTGGGATGAGAGTCAAAACTGCTTAAGTACACTTATCAATAATGACTTTAAGAAAGGCATGAAAACACACCTTTTCGCTCTGCCTCATGGACAGATATCTTTCTAAAAGTTATTTCGTTACTAGTATGTCACAGTTGTTGACAGAGAAGAATGTGCGTGAGTAGGCACTTGGTTGATGTACACACATAACAACAACCCAAGCAGTTTTAAATAGGAAAAGTTGTTACTGCCAATATCAATCTTGGCATCTGATAGTATCATATGTGCGTGTGTATGTGTATGTGTGCATACGTGTGTACATGCGTGCGTGTGTATGTTTCTGCACGCGTGTGTATGTACGTGTGTGCACATGTGTGTATTTACGTGATGTGTGTTCACGCGTGTGTATGCGCGCATGTTCGTGTGTGTGCAAGCGCATTGAAATTTATAGACAAGAAATATTTACTTTTATATTTTTTAGTTAACGTTTTTTCTTTGGATATTAAAAAAATCCAAAATTTTAAAAAGGTGGAACCTAAATTAATGAGAGTTTTTCTCCCTCCCACCTTTTGTCAAAATACTCCTAAAAACTGTACTAAACATTTATCTATATTCGTAGTTTCTTTTCCTCATAGAAAAATAATCCTGAATCTCCAAGCGACTTTCCATATGAGGAAACTATGTGACTGAATTGAAATTTCTCCGAAGTCAGCATATAAATTCCTTATATAACATTCAGATTAAAAGAATACACAAATGCCGACAGTTAACTTTGGTGTTCCTTGTCGTGATAACGGGTTCATTGTCCTTGTGTGTATGTCAACACAAAGATAATGAGAAACAAGTATTTCAATGAAGAGTCATTTTCCCTTTCCTAATGTTTCTAAAATATGCGTTGTGTATTATGAGATCTTTCTGGAAACTGTGTCTCTCAAGAACCAGTTGACCGACTTAATGTAATTTAACATCCAAACAAAGAGGACCTTACTGCGTAAGCGTTAACAGATACTCTCCCGTGGATTATTCAGTTTGCAGTAAGACTCCGTCGATTGAGATTGTGTATTGTGCGACTGTCGCATTCAAAATGGATATGCATCAAGTTGTGCTTGAAAAATTGAACTTTCGCTTTCGGAAACAATTCGAATGATTAAGAAGATTTTTAGTTATGATTTAATGAGAGAAATATAGATAAGATTTTGAAACCGACGCTTCAGACTTGACCAGGTATCATTTGAAAGCTATCAACATTCAGCAAGATTTTCAGCAAGTAGAAATCGGCAAAGTTACTTTCTTTCATGATATTCTTATGATGGTGAGAATTAATTTCGAAAAATTTATATATTTTATCGGAATATTCAAACTATTAATTCAATAGTGAATAAATGCAATCATTTTATTCATAATTATTTATATATATATATATATATATATATATATATATATATATATATATATATATATATATATATATATATGAATGGATATCTAAACTCGAATATTTGTAAAATGTTTATAAACAGTAAAGATATTTGTAAGCATGGTAATGTCATTATGTTTGTAAACATTGTAATATTGCATTATTTGTAACTTTACTAATATGAGAGAGACAGAATTTATATGAGTATAAAAATAAATTAGGTAATATACATATATAAATATAAACAATGTATATGTATACACACACACACACACACACACACATATATATATATATATATATATATATATATATATATAAAGAGTAAGGGAGAGATATTGTACACATAGAGGTGCAGTTACGCTTAAAATTGCACGCCGATGAGATATGACTGATTGGGAATGTATTTATGATCCACGCATGTATCAGGTGTACACACATACACACATATATTCGCATGTGGTGAGTGTATAAATAAATGCACAGAGTGAAAAATCATACACGCACGAGTGTATATAGAAAAGCGAACCACACATGCTCGCGCGTATACAAAGGCGGAGGGGGTAGGGAGAAAGGGAGAGGGAGATAAAGTAAAGGAGAGAGAGGGAATTTTCCTTCGACTTGTACGAACGCATTGAGGTATTGGAAGTGATTCAACGCACTCACGACTTAAAACATGTACATATAAGGCCATAGCCCCAACATGAAACACGTGCACAAATCAGGAAGTGAAGATCTATAAACGTGGGAAGGGGTGAACACGCACGCACACGTCATCGCTCCCATAGACGCAAGTGCAATCTCTTTGGCGCGCGCGGGAAGGCACATGGCCGTACCAACATTACATCGTAGAAAGAAAGAGAAAGTAAAAAATCAAAATACAAGACACGCTTACATAACTTGTTTTAAGTGCAGATGAAAATAACTCCGAGGAACATGTTTATAACGCATCAGTATTTTTATAGATATAAAAACTATTAACGTCTTTCTAACTATGTCTAAATCTTTACTTGTGTTTTTCATAGAATGTGTAATTAACTCTCATCGATTATTAATAGAAATAAATCAATTAAATTAAATATAACAAATAAAACTTAGAGTAAGAAATGAACATTTAGTGTCTAGGATAAACAGCAAAGTTCTAATTTTAATTTCTCTTTTGGTCTCATCATCAATTTTCTACTTACATTTTTTGCCAACTTACAATATTTTTAATTTGATATTCGTAATTACTGCCCATTCTACATAACTAATTACTGCAAAATATTATATTTTATATTCATCTCAATTCAATCTTGTAATAAAGTACTAGAAATTTATTTATATATATATATATATATATATATATATATATATATATATATATGTGTGTGTGTGTGTGTGTGTGTGTGTGTGTGTGTGTG
Organism: Acanthosepion lycidas; assembly: GCA_963932145.1. Lineage (NCBI taxonomy): Eukaryota > Metazoa > Mollusca > Cephalopoda > Sepiida > Sepiidae > Acanthosepion > Acanthosepion lycidas. The sequence goes on along the minus strand of OZ010600.1, from coordinate 45,669,271 downwards.
TTTGTGCATATGCGTATATATGTGTATATATATGTCTGCGTATGTATATATATATATTCATTTTTTGTTTCTGCTATCTTTTTCTAAATGTTCAATGTGTGTGTTTGTTTATTTATGTACTATTCTGTAATTTGTTTTTCTTTCTAGTGTTTTTGTTTACCTAATGTTTTATTATATACTAGCCTAGAAGCCGCAATTCGGACGGAATTTAGTGTAGCTCCTATGGAGGTTTTTTCGCCCTTCAGACTTTTATCTTCAGCGACGTATATACGCAAAAGTTATAAGAATTTAGAAATAATAAAATTATTTTTATCTTTATTCGACACCTTCTTAATTGTATACACAATATTCCTTCATATATGCAACTGATTTCCGTAGTTTGTTTACGTTTAATTTGCGCACAATTTTTTAATTTCTTTTAAAATCGCCAATCTTTATGATCCCTTTGCATAAAGTCACACTTAAAACTATGTAATATTTCGAATACATCACAGTACGCGTGCTAGAAAAAATAAACATATGAGCAACGTACCGTGCCCCGCTTAAGTTTTAATTAAGGTTTAATTAGACGATATCAATTGCAATTACGACGAAAAGCGAAATTAAAAAACCTTTAATAAAGAATTGTTTTTTAAAACCTTTGACTCAGTTCGATATTTAAATTTAACTTTAAATTGATTTCTTTATTTCATTTTTAATCACGTATAACTGCAGTAGTTACTTACCTGTTACTTCAGGTGGTTTATGCTTCGCCAAAATCGAAAAACGGGTGGACTGCGCTTTATTTATATAGATTTACAAAAACGTTATTTTTTTAGCTTCTAAAATACGCATACTCTTTATATACGTACATTTTATATATTCCAAAGGTTGTTATAGATGGGAGTGATATTGGGCAAAAAAACTCCCACTCTCTATAAAATGCGTCGGTTGCATGCGGTCTTAAATAGTCTCTGACAACTAAATCCAGTCCCAAGTCGGAGAATTGGTGAAGGCGGAAAACTAGCGCCTCATAACTAGCTGCTTTGGGCAAATGGAACTCGACAACTCAGAAATCCTGTCCATCTATGGACTTTGCAATTATATCCAAACACGGACAAGGTTATGGAAGTAAGTCCAAACAGAAAACCCGGAATAGACACTCTGTTGGTCGTCAACACCGACAATTTTAAGGTAACACCTTCTGCCAAGCCTTCCCCAAATGTAATGCCTGTATTGCTTTAGATGTTGTCGGTTCGGCCAAGAAGAGAGCCATGTAGTCTGAGCAAAGCGCGGTTTCCTTATACAATCACCCAGGCCTGTGCCCTGGAGAGGTCACTCCAGTTTCACCAGAAAAGGACTGAATTTTGACCAAACAGGGCGTTTACCTTTATAAACGGATACATACTATAAACATCTGAAAATTTACAAATGTGATCAAATGTTTTTGTGGGTTTATTAATTATGTTCAGATATCTTCAAACACGATAGCTTCTTGCTCGTAGAACCATCGAAAACTTCTAATCATTTCCCAATTTGCCTCACAAGGCTTGGTATGGATTTCGGGTACTTTCGGGTGCTGTACGCTAGGGTCACCTCTCTAGACCGATAACACCAAGAAGTCAGTTTTCTGACAGATCGACTGTGGTGAGATTCAGAAAGCGAACGTTCTAACCACTCAGCCACGCTTCCATCATTATATATATATATATATATATATATATATATATATATATATATATATATATATATATATACACATACATATATATATACACACACACACACACACACACACATATATATATATATATATATATATATATATATATATAATCCTCAGAGTTACTTTTACAGTTACTAAAAATTATTTTATAGACGTTATACTGCATGGCTCAATATGTTCGTCACTTGGCGCGTAACACAATTTTGAACTTTGGTATTAACCTTTTTCCTTCTTTTTTGATTTTTGTAGTTAATATTCGCCTTTGAATTAAGTGCATTAACAAAGAAGGAGATTATGCTGAGATATAAATATTTGTTGTCTGAAATAAATACATTTTTCACAATTCCAAAATCCATATATAACCAAAATTGTCATAGATTCTCTTCGTAAATAATGAAACAAAATTTACTATGATTTTCTGTTTGTTTGTCCTTCCACTTAGAAATAATTTGCTATCATCGTTTATTACTAAATAGAAGATATCACACAGCAAATACTTTCTCGCTATGTCCATCCTCTTTTTATATTAGGCAAATAGACATTTACATACATGCATATAAGGAATTAATCCTTGTCTGGTGGTTGAAGCATCTGCTTATTTCACGCATATTATTTCAGCAAAAACCAGGTTTGGGGATTTTCATTTTCAAGCTATGCAAGCATTTTTCTTCAGAAAATAATTCATACCACCTCCAGTATTTGACTCTGTACAGTATAAAATATTTTTTGATTAATACTTCAATTGTATGCATCGCCAGATATATGTATACATACACATTCGAATAATCTCAACAAACACTGTATTAATGGCATAAAATTACAATAGCTTCAATGTAGCGTCAACCAGTTGAAGAAACGTTCTATATTAAGTTCAGAGTTCAGAAAGGTAATTCATACATTGACTGAAAAATTTATTTACATTCATAAAAAATTTGGCATTATTTTTTTAATCATTTCACTACAAGCAAGGCAATAAAGCCACTAAGACACAAGGGAGTTAATGAGTGTGAAAGAATAAGAAAAAGAAAAACATTAAGGAACGAGAACAATATTTTGAAAAGAAGATGATTTATATACGATCATGTGATTGTTAACATATTCCTGATTTTGCTGATATAATTATTTAATAAGTTTAGTATAGTCTGGCACAAGACCATCATAGCAAGACATAGCACTTATATTAAATTATTATATTACTTTTAAGCTATAATTCTGTTTTTGTTTTTTTTTCAGTTAAAATCCGTTTATTTTTTCGACCTTCGAAAAAAGGCGTCATTTCTCGTGGAGGTCAAAACGCCATTAAATCTATATATTCTACACTTCATGTATCTGTTCAGTGTAATGTAAAACACATTGTTTTCTGAAGCTTACAATATAATATTTATATCATCAATTCAATTCAGAATTAAATTTACTATATTCGGTTTTTAAAAGAAAAACTAATATACATCAATTTATTTGAATTTTTTGTCCCAACATTTCGGCTGTTGTACTCTTGGGTCTTCTTCAGGTGCTTTTCGTATTCAGTAACCTTCTATGAATTTTTAACTAAATGTAATCTACTGGTATAGATTGTTCTCATTACGCTCTTTATGCTAGTTAATTTCTCTTTTGAATACCGGTTCAGTTTGTTGCACTGAACGTGAATATATTCCCAGAAGACAGTGTCAGAAGGTTACTGAACACAACAGTAGAAAGTCATACTCTATAACAGACAAGATGAAGACACCAGATCGAATGGATGAGTATACAATAATGCTAATTCCTTATCTCGGAAACTAATTCAGGTCTACTAAGGGTAGTTCTGTTAGTATAAAATATCAGTCAACAATTGCAGACTTCAAAAAGGTTTTGAGTTGCCATATCACTTGTTGGTCTCCTTCTCGATGAGGACCTAGACGTGATAGTCACGGTGACTCAAATAAGGATAGCGAGGTACCACATCTCGAGGGTGACATGATTATAAAAAGTTTCGGTTCGCTACTTTTGGATTATGGTGATTGTCAAAGCGTAGCTTAGATGTGGCACAAGGCCGAAAGTATGGGGAACAATGTGAGGATCGAATCACTATTCAGTAAGAATTGATCTAGATAACCATTACAAAACCTCATCGAAGTGCCCACTTCTGTGTTATTCGGTTTGATTCGAGGTTTGAGATGCAGGCGATAGTATTGACCCTAAGTCCTATGGGAATAAGTGAAGAAACCTAATATGGCTCTCGCTGATCATAAGACCTGGTTCCATCGTAGATGAGATGAACTTAATTAATGTTGATACTTTTGTGGCGTCCGCGCTGTTCCACCTGTTTTGTTTGTTTGTTTGTTTTTTGTTGTTGTTTTTTTTTTACTTCCTATTCACCGGGCTAATTTCAAGAAACTCTCTTTATCAGTCTGTCTAGTTGACGTTGGCAACGAACACAGTATTCATTTTCTCATTTCTTGTATTGGTTCGAAAACTGCTATGTTAATCCGCTCGAGACGCCTGAAAGAATAATGACAAAGCTAAAATTTGGCCCAAGCAGAGCAACATTACTTTAAGTTGTTTTACTTTTCTAACTCCTTAATATATGTACTCAAGTACCTTTACTTATATGAGTGCGTTCGAAAAAATAACTGGAATTATTTTTTTTAATAAATGTTTTTACAACTTTGGGAAGAAACTGCTGGTTATTTTGAATTTGTCCCCCCCCCCTCGAATAGTTGCACACATTCAAATTAATGATTTTCTTTTATCTGTGAGCAAACGTGTCACGAATTATCAATTTTGAAATATTCTCTTAACATTCGCTGTCATGAATTCCAAGATAAAACAATCACTTCAATTATCTGATCAATGTTCCGACGACAACAATCTGTGCGAGGTGAACTTGTTCAAGATTTTCATCTTTCTAGTTTGTTGAAAGTTGTTGTGTGTGCTTGGTTGCAAGTGACATTTCACGTCGTTTAAAACGCGACTACTATTCGGACAATTGCATTTTCACTTACACTTCTTTTTTGTCTTAGTCTTTTTTTTTTTCTGTTAGTCGAACAATTGAACATATGTCAAAGAATGTATCAAGCAAAACATGCTAAAAACTCTAAAAGGAATACTATACGAATACTGCTGAATATGTAAGTGCTGAAAATAATATATAATAATATATATGATAGGGCACCTCGGCGTGGTGTAATGGTTAGTAAGCTTGTTTCGCTAGAACAGTTGCGACTGAGTTCGATCCTCATTGGGTGCCCCATACTTTCGGCCTTGTGCCACATCTAAGCTACGCCTGGAAAATCGCTATAATAATATATTTGAGACGTACTGAAAAGTTCTCGATCCGAAAGATATGAAGTCTTTCACAATATTTTTAAGGTTTGTTAATTTGATCAAATTTTGGGAATCACTCCTTCGTACTCTATTTTTTGTACTCTGTTGCTTGCAAGTAATAGAAATCAATTGGCCATGTATGTAACGTAGAGGTTATCGAAAGTGGGATTTGCGTGCCGTGTTCAAATTCCCGCTGAGGTTGTTGCGATTGCTTTCGGAACGGCATGAATCCATCTCTACACACAGTTAGGAGTTAACTGCAGAATAGTCTGAGCTGCCTAGATTTGGATGGCAACCAGTCTAGGAAAAAACCCTGAATGTAAAATCATCCTGAAGAGGAATAGGTTCCGATAGGTTGTCTCGCTACAGTTTCAGGTATTTGTGGTGCCCCTATAACCCTAATAGGTAACGGGATTCGTGACTAACAGTTCATTTTATGTTTACATTGAAACTTTATCTCACTTACTAATACTGCTATTTTGACAGCTGTTATTTCCCAAAATTACCTAACTCGGAACGAGTTAGGTAATTTTGGGAAAATGTCAAAATAGCAGTATTAGTAAGTGAGATAAAGGAACTGTCATCAGAATTATGCCTTTTTAAAGATTTACTTGTTCTTTAAATAGTCTCCCATTTCACAAAAAGAACTTATAAGACAAATGCACCATAATTCTATATTTTCCATATAGAGCAACCAATAAATTCTTATTCTGAGGAAAAAGAAACAATAATCGTGTTTCATTTTTAGCGCCAATTGTATTTATTAACGTTACGCAGAGAGAAACCTTTCGATTTTTTATATTCATTGACCACTGATTTGACTTCATTAACTCCACATTTTAGTAACTAGATTTTTTTTTTTTTGCAACACGCTGATTTTCATCGAGGTTTACAAACTCAACGTTTCGACCAATCGATGAAATTTGAAATAAGATGATTTGTTTGGAAAACACTTTAACAGAAACCCTACTTCGCAGTTTAATAATTTCATTTTATAGTATTTCTTTTATTTTCCTTTTTAATAGCGAAGAATGAATTTCTTATGCTTGAGCATACAATGTATAACTGGCCATACGAAAATATTTCTTGCTGGAGCCAAATTTCAACATTTTGAAGCGTTTGGCTTTGTGATTTGTTTATAGTTGTCGCGTATGCAGGATGAACTGGAAACTGGATTCTTGTATATGAAAACCTAAAGAAAAGATATGCAAAAACAATATTGCATTTTTATTAAGTAAGTATTTATTATTTTATTCATTAAATTGTTTTTAAAATAGTGGGAGTATTTTGTGTTAAAACTTTTAATTTTTCCAAATCCATTAATGAAAATTTATTGTACTAAGCTACAGACTTTAGTAAAACCAACTGTACTCTGCGCCCCTTTACCTGTTTGCACTTCTCCCAAAAATTTAGTTTCGATCGCTCAATGTATGGCTATTTTAGAGAGTGTGATGGACGTACGAAGGGACGGATTAACGGAAGTCACATAATTTTATATATAGATTTTTTGCACAATGTAAAACAGGTAGTTGGATTTATTAGGTTGGTGGAAAAATAATGACGTAAAAATGTCGTTTTTTGACGTTAAAAAATACGTAAAAAAAAACGACATTATTACGTCATTATTTTTCCACCAACCTAATAGTTTCCACTGAAATAGAACAAAAGACGTCTTTCCTTCTCACTAAACTGACAGGATCCAGTTGAAAGAAGTCGGCTATTTATGGGAAAATCTTAAAATTTAAGTTGCCTAAAAAGCACTGTTTTTTTGTTGTTTTTTTTTTGTTTTGTTTTATTGGTTTTTTGGGGGTTTTTTTTTCACGAGTAAGGTTATTTTTCGTTTATATCCCAATATATACATAGATAGATATATGTGTTTTATTGTCTATAAACTTTCTTCATTCTTTAAACATCCTGTATATTTTCTTTAACTTTTGTCAGCCCCCATAACACACAAGCAAACACCAAATAATTACTACCTTGTATTTTGGCGTTCCACAAACCACAAATTGTAATGGTTTCTCCAGTTTCTTTAACCCTTCCAAATTATTCTGTTTGGTCATTGAAATCCTACTCTGCTGCTTCTGCTTTCAACCTGAATCAATCGAAATGAATAAAAAATTAATCGAAAATGTCCTCCTTTTGAGTTTTAGTAACAGGAAATTGTCAAATGGTACCAAATCTCACGAGACCCGTAGAAAGTCTATAAAATTCAATTTAACATTCTTCTAAACCTTCATCGTCTATCCAGCCCTACGAGCAGTCTCATTTGTCCTGCGAAACGCGAACACCTCTCCACAGCTTCTCTGGATGTTTTTTTGTTTTTTATTTTTTTATCTTTGAATACCTCCTTTAATCGGCAAAGCAGGCTAGATATTCTAATAAAATAATATTCTGTATCTTTGGCAAATAAAAATGCTGCAAAATCAAATTTCAGGAATCCACTTGATATTATTTCTTGTTCACATTCAAACATATTGGCACCCATTTTTCCAGACAGATTCCGGGTGTCAAAATGTTCAACACAATTCCCTTGGGTAGCTGTAGAGACTCAACAATTCTTATGGTCGATGAGTCGAAATTATCGAATGTACATTATCAACAATTTCAGGAAATGACATCGTTGAAGACCTCCCAAATCACAATGAATCTTTATTCTCAAAATGTTCACGCTTGAAGTTGGCACAGTCTTGGATGACGGACACTTGAAAACCCACTGTTTGCTTCATATCCCCATGGATTTCCTTTGCAGTGTCTCTGTAGAATCAAGAACATTATGACGGTTCAAATTTCATCACCTCCCGTTGACATGGTTGAATGATCCAAATTCAGATATAAGTGGAAGAATCTTGAAGATTGGCAGTTTTACTCTTTTGGATAGTGATAAAATAAGGTTCAGATTTTTGGAAATATTTCAGGATGAGAATTTGCCAAGGTCAACCAGTCGCAGATAACACGTGACTGCCGAAAAAGACATATACTATTTCACAGATCTCCAGATCTTTATATATATATATATATATATATATATATATATATATATATATATATATATATATATAAAGAAATATAGTCTTAAGGTTTGCTATATTTATGGAATAAAGTGCTCAATATCAGAGATAGAGCGTGTGTAAATATAAAAGTGAACATAGAAGTCAACACTTAGAGGCGACAGTCTGTTTCATGCTATATGCAATCGTCAGGCCACATATGCTGTTATTTTTCTCGGCTATTTATATATATATACGGGTTAGCGGTGCATTGTGGGTATTCTATTATGGCGGTTATTTTACCGGAAGTCGTTTGTTTATTTATTTGGGTCAAATTATATTGCTTGTTTTTATTTGTTATTTTTTTGTTTCTTATTTATTTATTTATTTATTAACGTAGTAAAATTTGTTTATATCACTTATTTAACATTTTTGTTTTGGTTACTTAAAAATCGAAAAGAGAAAATATACAAGTAAAATAAATTGACCTAAATTCATCCAAGTAAGTAAACAAACCAATCCCAAATAAAGGTAATCAATTAAAAACTGTTCCCGTCAAAATAATAGTTAGAATGAACTACAACAATCAACCCCAAAATTGAACAAATAGCTTTAATTAAATTCTCAAACCAAAACAAAACTGTTAAATAAGTGATATAAACAAATTTTTACTACGTTAATAAATAAATAAATAAGAAACAAAAAAATAAAAAATAAAAACAAGCAATATAATTTGACCCAAATAAATAAACAAACGACTTCCGGTAAAATAACCGCCATAATAGAATACCCACAATGCACCGCTAACCCGTATATATATATAAATAGCCGAGAAAAATAACAGCATATGGGGCCTGACGATTGCATATAGCATGAAACAGACCGTCGCCTCTAAGTGTTGACTTCTATGTTCACTTTTATATTTATATATATATATATATATATATATATATATATATATATATATATATATATATATATGAATAAAGGCAGAAGAAAAACTTTTCTTAAACGACGCGTCCTCTGACGGACTTTAGCAAGGCAAATGTAAAAAAATACATACTTACATACATATATATACATACATACATACATATATATACATACATACACATATATATATATATATTTTTATACACGCACACACATATATATATATAAATTTTTACACCCATCCAAACACACACCCACACCCACACACTCATACGCACACACATACATATATATATGTATTGTTAAAACAATTTTGTGCTTATTAAATTTGCTAATCATTTTTTTTTCTAAGGTACGAATACCCTTTCTCAAATGAGCTTGTTGTGTATTGATAAATTGACCAAAATTACATTATGTAGTCCAACCTTTCGACTCACATGAGTCATCCTCAGGAGGTGCGAGTGAGGAAAAAATGTGTTTTAGGAGCTAGATTGTATCATTAGAATTACTTCTTTCTTAAGTGTTACAGGAAGTCATGTGGTGCCAAAGTGTTATGCTATGTAATAGTTTTTTATACGCATTCAAGAATGCAGAGTCTTGAAACATAGCTGTTTTATTTATGGCTGGTTGCTTTAGTCATGAAAAAAGATTTAAATTAAATAGACACAAAGCGTCCATTGTTTTAACAATATATATTTAAAAGGACAATTTTTTCCCAAAATATACCGATTGTGTGTATGTATGTATTTCCCTGCTTATAACCGGTTTTCCACTAGTGGCAGCTCAAAGAACGATTGATAATGTAAATCAACTTTTAACAGAGTGAGATAATTGTTTTAAACTATAAGTATTTCAAATGAAAAGAAAAATCCGCTTTTAAGGAATCAGGTGTTTCCTCATAAAATTTAAACTCAAAATTAACTCTTTTCGCTTTAAAGATATTTATAAATGTTTATCTGCATTGAAAGCTCATCATGCATATCTTTCAATTTAATTTTGTAGTAAGGAGTGACTTACTGAAGAAAATAGAACTATAGAGAAAAATTAAAGTTTCAGTTTCTGATAAAAAGTGATTTTAAACTAAGGTATCATGTTTCTAGAATGAGGAAATTCTGCTAAACGAAATCATCGAAATAAAATACACGGCCACGCAAACAGGTGAGTGATTTTTGTTTGTTTTCTTTTCTTTTTTTTAATAAGCAATCGCTAACATGGATATGTAATGTAATGTAAGTATGCTCGTTTGTTAGAGTAGCTAATTAATCACAGTTGCAGACGCCTTATCAGGCATATCTATGTTTCCTCAAATCTCACGGATCCTACAAGCGGTTTATATTGCAACAATGTTTCTGGTTGACCTTACAGCTTCTGGGAGAGAGAGCGTACAATCTGGTGTGATTAGTTGTTGAACAAAGACAATATATTCAAACACTCGGCTTCGATGACTCATAACTTTGTGCTAGTATAACCTATATATATATATATATATATATATGTGTGTGTGTGTGTATGCGTGCGTGCGAGCACGCAAGCAAACGATCCGCAACTTGTTGAATAAAAAGTTTAGTTTTTACAAACTACCGATCGGGAGTTCGCTTGATTTTTCTTTTGTGGTACTCGTTTATATATATATATATATATATATATATATATATATATATATATATATATATATATATATATATATATGTATATGAATTGAAAAAATATGAACTAAATCCAACGAAATGATAAATAAGAGACAAAGAAAAAAAACCTTTATAAACTTGACATGAATTATTTTAATTGATTTATCAGAATGTTATCGCTATTTTATATGATTCTCCACAAATGTCTGATAAAGCTATTTATACATATATACTAAGTGAAGTACTTGTCTTGCTGAATAAGTTTTCAAGGGTCTACTTATTGAAATTAATACTTAATGAAATAAAGCATAATTAAATTCGTGGGAATAAGTTCATTGTTAATGTGTTGTACGAGGACATCAAAAACAACTCCTGCGTTATTATTCGTATCAGACGAGAAAAAAAACCTGAAAGATCCGGTCAAAGCACTTGCGCTACAAACTCATGAACTCCAAAATGCCCCATATATATTGGTTCTTCACCGCTGGAAAATTCGCTCATGGCCATGAACAACAGCAGGTGGTTCAGCATGCAGACTCTATAGTTAATGCACACCAATTTCACATCATTAGTTATGTGCCAGGTTGATCGTAAAAACCGAAGGCCATGTCATGCTACCAATGCCGCTGAACCTACAAGTTTCTGGACACGGAACATCTAAACCTGAATCGTACTAGTGACCCATTTATAGTAGAGTTCGGTTCGACTGTACAAGGTTACGTAAGCCAAGAATGGCGAGCCGAGAATATATAATCCTCACATGTGTCCTCCAAGCACTCCTGATTTCAGTCTCCACGTCTACAATGGGTCAGCAATAGAGAGACCAACCATCGGCTCCACAATACCAAGAACTCGTTGAAAGTCACCATTTGTTCCAGATATGCAGTTACTTCCAAGCTCTTCGAGTGTTTTTATTGAATAATTTTATTCTAAGTTGAAAATGTGAACAGTTTTTTCATATAGTGTTTTTTTCCTGTTGGTTTATCTTATTTGATCTCTTATTTCGCTCCATTAGTGGGGGTCAGCTGTGGGACGAGGTCGAAATAATAGACAGAGAACATTACTGGAAAATACGAAAATGCGCGGACACAAAATTTCTCCTAAGCCGGCCAAGCATAGAAATACAATATGAGTACAAATCAGGAAATGAGGAACAAATAAGGAGTGCCAGAAGAAAAATAAATTGCAATATTAGCTCGGGTAAAAATAATTAATGAAACCGTAAGTTTAAAAGCACAAAAATTCAAACATAACAAAAATTCATAACAGTGAGGTCCTCAAGGACATATGACCCAGAGGATAAAAAATGACTGACCAGTGACTTGATCCAAAGAGTTGTGAGTTCAATACCTGGTTGCTGCAGTGGTGAACAAAGACTTGAAGAGTAGAGTTAAAGGGAGATAACTGAAAACTAGAACAATCTACCACGTTGAACGAAATAAATTCCTATCACCTGAAGAAACGTCGGCCAACGACGTCTTGAATATGGCAATATTTGGGCAGCAACCATTGTTTTAAATATGGCAGACATAAGAAAAGTTTTTAGTTATTCCAGAGATCTTACGTTTTACCGATTGGTGGGAGAAAGGGAGTATAAAAATTTTCTATAATGATCATTGCCCCAAGCACTTTCAGCCACTTCTTTAAACATTTTCAAGGGTAGAGAGTAGGGGTAGGGGTGTTAATCTTTCTTAATGTTTTAACTGTTTAAGTTGTATTTTATTTTTGTGTTGTTTTTTGTATTGTTTTAAATAGAAGCATTTATTTCTACCAAAACTCACTGTGCTTTATTTGATAGATAGATAGATAGATAGATAGATAGATAGATAGATAGATAGATGTGGGCATAGGGTTAAACGTTACATAGTTACTATCAGTTTTGTGCTTCAGTGCGATTTTCAGACCATGAATAAATAATTATCTACACCTGTAATTTAAGCAATATATATATATATATATATATATATATATATATATATATATATATATATATATATATATATATATATATACTACATAAGGTACCCGGCGTTGTGCGGATGTGCATGGCTGCAACTGTACAGCTCCACCCTCCGGTATACCCACACTCCCTCTCTAGAAATGTCTGCCTGCATCCCCGCTTGCATGCATCATCCGTTGATATACTAAGCTACTCTCCACTATCATCTTTTGTACGGTAGGTACTTCGCAAGTGTTTGATTGTTCTTAATAAAGGAATTCCATCGATAAAAAACTTCTTGTGTAGTCGTTGCTCAGGGTTAACTTGTTTCAATGTTTTAGTTATTCAGTAAATTTCCTATTGCCGTAATAACTTTCTAATAGTATAGCATTGTTCACAAATCTAATAATCAAACAAAAACAGAGATGAAGCGTCAGAGCTTGAGTCAGCTGCAAGTGCAAACGCATGACGCCCCCTCCTCTTCCTTCACACGTTTACTGTAAAGCTGGGGGTAATAAGAGGTTCTTCGGGAATGTTTCCTTTTTAACGCTCCAGTAATCCTTCTCCAACAATCTTTGCATCAAAGGTTGTTCGAATTTCAATTTAGGATGGAATCATATGAAGAAACTATTGGCTAAATAGCAAAAACCGATTTTGGACCTAGTTTGTCGCATATTTCGTCAACTTAACTGAAATAATCTAAACCAAACATTCATGCGCGATAATTTGTGCGTTATATGTAATTTACATGACAAATTTGGAAAGCATCTAATGAAAACTCAGATAGTTATGGCCGAAAAACGGGCTTTTTAACAGTTTTTCGTGGTTTTTTGTTATTCCCAGGGAATCGAGCGGAACTAAAACCACACTATCTTATTTCTTGCATAATGGTAATTTTTTTACAGCATGTTTGAAGAAAACCAGACAAAAAATGAGAAAGGTATTCAAGTTTTTATTTTAAGTCGTACAAAACCCTGATTTTTTTTCACAGTTTTTTACAATTTTTTGTGTGAAGCCAATGCTGCAGGAAAACTATCAAGCACTTTTACATGAACCTCGTAACATGAGCTGATGTTCTTTGCATTGAGTGCAAAGAACATCAGCTGATCCGGTAAAAATTTTGTTCGCGGGTAACTGTCTTGGTTTTTGCAAAAAGGCGTACCCACCTTTAGTTTTATCGATTTTTCTGTCAAACCCAGGGGAGTGGCAGTGGAGATTGAAAAGTTGATTTTGACCTAATTTGGTAAATTGTCAACATGTGTGTGCAATTTCAGAAATTGGTCGAGAAATGTGAACGTACATAAATAACATACACAAACACACAGACCGATTCTGTTATATTTATGTGTGTGTATATCTGTGTGTGTGTATATCTGTGTGTGTGTGTGTATACACGTAGATATATGAATAAGTTCGAACCCTAATGGTCTACTCTAGAAAAATGAAAGCTTCAATTATGTTCCATTAAATTGTATATATTAAATAATATACAGTGAGAATATATAGAATATATATATATATGTATGTGTGTGTGTGTGTGTGTGTGTGTGTGTGTGTGTGTGTGTGTGTCATGCATACATATATGTTTTTATAGATGTAATTAATCATTTATGCGGATGTCTTGGATATGCTTACATGAGGTATTTTTTATTATCTTATATTTTTATTATATTTATTATTATTGTTTTGCTTTCTGCTTTACTCGTCTGGCGTAGATGCTATTCGCTTCGTTTTTGTTGGTAGGGTTTCAGGTATATTAATCTGTTTCTTGAAAAGTGCAGCTTTTTTGTTGATGGAGTAGATTTGGTGTTTTACTATTTATAGGAGAGAGTCGTTTGTTTTTGTGAGGTATGCTTCTAATCCGATTGTTGTAGTTTTTAGAGTTAATTTAAGTTGAATTAGACCTCGGCCTCTTAAAACTCTTGATACGTCCAGCCTCTCAACATCTGAATTCGGATGGTGCATCCGCATTTGGGTAAGCATTTTTCTTGTTTTGGGGTTCAATCTTTTAATATCTTTCATATTCCATTTAGTAATGTTGAAGCTGTATATTGCCATGGGAATAGCTAAGGTGTTGGTAGCCCTCATTTTATTGTCCCCATTCCGTTCGCATTCTAGTATCAAACGCACTTGCCTATAATATTCTTTTCGGATCTTTGTAATTGAATGTAGTATTCCGTCTTCTTCATTAATTCCTTAGTATTTCTATGTACCATTTTGGTCTACTCCTTTAATCTTGTTGTTAATATCAAGCTCTAAATCTGTAGTTTTCGTTAGATAACCGCCTTTGAATGTGGTTTTGGCTCATTTGGCGAATCCGAACTCCATCCTATCTTCGCTGACGGTTTTGACATTGTCGAGCAGGTTTTTCCTTGGCAAACGTTTTAAGATAGATACTTCTACTTTTTCATGGAAAACAGCATAGCTTAATGAAAAAGGTCACAAACTTAATAAAAATAAAGTTTTATTTTCAAAATGTTTATGCTATTATTAAGAGGAAAGACCAAAATAATTTACATTATTTTTTGAAATTTTTTAATCTTTTCAAACACGTTCGAAATTTTGGTTAAAAATTTTGTTTTGTTTATGTCATAAGGGCGTGGCGTAATAATTACATTGATTTTTTGCGCTTTTTCCGTTGAAAACACATTGATTTGGAAATTGTTTTTAGAAAATTTTGGTAAAAAAAATATTTTTTTTACATATGTTACTCCTACACACTTAATTTCATGAAATTTGGCAAAACACTTTCTATTTTTTTAATTTTTTTTATTCGTTAAAAGTAGGACTCCTTGGAGAATGTAAATCGCCTAGTTTTTTTTTTTCAAACTGAAAATCTGCTCTAAATTGTAAAATAATAAATTCAATAAAACTATGGAATTATTTAATTAGAAAAGCTTTCAATTGCTTTTGTAAATCAGTTGTATTAAGGACACTATTGCCTGAAGAAATAAAGTCTTTCTTTAATTTTTTTTTATTAATTTTAATTATAACAATTTATAATAGTTTAAAACCGTGGAAAAATTCTGTATTGGTCTATTTCCTGGATGCGATATAGTAATTAACTGGAAACGAAATTTACGAACCCAAAATTTAAAAGATTAATAAACAGTTACATTATTCTATTTTTAATTTTTTTAATTTTTTTACTTAATTTGTTCCTTTTTTCATCTATGAAAGGCTAAACGTGACATTATAATGAAAAGAGTGATCTAAGAGTTTTGTCATTTTACAGAGAAATTAATTTAAGAAAATTTTATAGTATTTTTTTAATTTTTGCATAAAGCATCTTCGAAAGGTAAATAAAAGTCAATAAATTATTTGATAATTGCAGAAAATATGATCATTTGTAAAAATTACTAGGTAGTTAAAAGCCCCCAAAAATGCGTTCTCTTAAATTTCGTTTTGTCACTCAAACGACCATTGCTTCAAATAAACAGGACCAATCATTAACAAATGCTTGTATATTACTTTTTCAGCTATAAGTAAAATTTATTTCAAATCAGATTAATTTAACTTTAAATTTTCTAATTGTTGTGAGACCGTAACATATCTACAACATGGACTCTTCCAGCACTATATAAAGTATGCGATATAACACTCTAGGAGGACACCTCGACATGGTGTAATGGTTAGAAAGCTTGTCTTGCTAGATCAATTACGACTGACTATCCACAATGGGTGCCCCATACTTTCGGCCTTGTGCCACATCTAAGCCGGGCTTAGAAAATCACTATAACGCAGGAAGAGAGAGAGAGTTCTAGTACCGTAGTATCAGTACCGTATATATTGGAAGAGTTTTAAAATCGATAAACTTGTTTTGTTTACAATTTTTTTAAAATTAAGAAAATGGCCGCTTTTAAGAAAAATTTAAGAACTACCTCTTAATTGCTGTTGTCCCCAGGTTCACCTGGGAGCACCTGTTAGGGACCAAGCTATGGACAAATAGTGAACTCCCTAACAAAACACTGTGAATGTATAAAAAATATACATTTTATATTAAAATACATTTTTTATATAAAAAAGGGTGATATTTATAGTAAAATGACCCGCAATATATTTCAAAGCAAAATGACCAGCAATACATTTTACCGGTAGTTGAAGGTATAAATTACGTTCAAAATGTACCTAGTTAAATCATAAAATTGTGTTCAAACTATTTAAATCTTAGCATTAAATAACACATAGAGTGGTTGATATGCATTTAAAGAAAATCAACCAAACCAAACTATACTTACAAATACTGCTTGTCTTAAAAACCTTATCTTCCAAAATTAATCTGTTTATGTTTTTCAGGGATGAGGGCATTCAGTTTTCAATAGACGTCATTGTAAAATTTTACAATCCAATCTCCTAAAGACTGAATGTAATTTTCGTGAAAATCATAGAAAATAAGTTAATATTTAATTTTATTTATTATTATTATTAATAATAATACTCTATCTTTTGATATCGAGCACTTTAATTACAAAGACTGCTTGCCTTAAAAACATCTTTTCAAAATACTCTTGCCTTAAAAATTTATCTTCGAGAAATACCATAGTCGACTGTTTTTTTCGAAACGCAATCTTTGTTCTACACACACACACACACACACATATATATATATATATATATATATACGTGTGTATATTGGGCTGGTATGAATATGTTAAATGTGAACATATGTTAACACATGTGCTATAAGTTTAAGATAATTTACCTAAAAATTGCTTTCTTGCATAAAATTCACAAAGTGTTAAAATATCTGAGTATAACAATCAATTTACTATGCATAGTTAAGATGTGACACAAGGCCGAAAGTATGGAACACCCAGTGAGGACCGAATTCAATACTCGCTCGTAATTGACCTAGCGAGACAAGCTTGCTAACCATTACACCACGTGGAAGTGGCCAAGATGTTTGCATAAATATTGGTTTCATGAGTGTGTGCAAAGAGATGTGTACTCAACGACATTGATCCAAATCAGCAACTGGGTACTTTATATGGGTGGCGAAAAGAAATGCGAGAATCACAATTTGCTCTGTTGATAAATATTTATGATGCCTCCATATGCATGTGTGTGTGTGCGTGCGTCTTCAGTTCGTTTGTGATGTATCAGCTGACCTACCTGGTATTTGTAGGGCCTACAAATATGTCATTATTTACTGTCTTAAAATTTAATTCTTCTGTCCTTCTTATCAGCAGGAGAGGGTCTTCTGTAGGGCAATAATTAACAAGCTAGACACAATTATCATTACAGGTGTAGTAAGTTCCCCCTCAGTGCGCTTACTGTAGCGCGATAGTTAATAAAAACGCCTCACAGACCGATTCATAAGTGTAGTGAATTTGATCCTCACACTGTGACCTACTAATGTACTTTTTTTTCTTTCTTTTTTTTTTGCTAGATTTTGTAAGTAACTGTCAAAGATTACTTTAAAACACTTCGGAATCTTTAAAAACACTTCGTTAGGATTTTCTCCATCAACTCAAGTACAGAGTACTCCACAAAAAAAAAACAAAAAAAAAACAGGAAATTTTAGATTTACTATATGATGAAAGCTATTAAGTAATATATTAAAAAAATTATCTTTGTGTTCTTGTTCTGTTTTAAACTACTAAATTTCTATCCTTTGCTTATGTTTCAAATAACTGTAACGAAATTTCAACAATTAAATAAACTGTACCAAATTTCCTCCTCCTCTTCTTCTTCTTCTTCTTCTTCTTATTATTATTATTATTATTATTATTATTATTATTATTATTGTGGGGCAGCATGTATTTTTGAAAGTGTTGATTTTTTTATCGATATAGTGGCATTTAACCGAAACTGAGATACCCACTAAAATTTCCATTAATTTCATTTTTTTGTTTTAATTTTCTGGATTTCGTCTTACATGTAGCAACAAAAGTTTATTGAAAATACAGTCCCCTCAAAACTAAAAAAAAAAAAAATCTTTTCCACAATTTTCCGCATTTGGACCTTGTCCTTGACCGAATCTATGATAGCCAAACAAAAGACATAACACGCAATTTCCAAATTACTTAAAGTCTGTACTTTTGGTTCTATTTCCATGACTTTTATTAAGTCAAATCCAATTACATACATATATATGTGTGTGTGTGTCTATATGTGTGTGTGTGTGTGTTTAATATTATCTGTGCATTTGCGTGTGCATTTATAATTGTCTATATATTTTCTAAGAGATAGAATTTGTCTTTTATATGTGCATAATCGATATATGATACATATAATCGATATATGTCTAATCGATATACTGCTGACTGTAAATGCACATATTCGCTAGTCATAAACGTTCAGATTTACGTGTGAGTATATTTGTCTATGTAGGCGAGATTGTGCGCAATGTGTGTACGATATTTCCTCAGTATTTGTTTGTCATTGTATTAGAGTCAACGAATGTATCTATCTTTATCGACTAAAATATAATCAAGCATATTTTCTTGTTTGTATAACTGGTTGATGTGTCTGTGTATGTGCGTCTGCATCTACTACGTGCATGAAACGAGTGCATCACTACACACGAGATGGAATGTGTATCCTTCAGAAAGTGTTGGGTTGCTAACCCATGTGCTTGCCTGTATACACATATGCTTTGTAATTGTGTCTGTGTGATGGGCAAGTGTACAACTTGATAGCATAATGTGCTGCCCCGTACAAAAAACTCATGCGAACTTATAACTAAAATATACTAAGTAAATAGAGTCGTTTTATATACATGGAT
>OZ010600.1:45593306-45649843 GCA_963932145.1 Acanthosepion lycidas | reverse complement strand
TTTCCCTCGGCCGCCTACCATCTTCCATCACGACTGTAACCTTCTTCTTCTTCTTCTTCTTCTTCTTCTTCTTCTTCTTCTTCTTCTTCTTTGCTTACTTAGCCTGGTCGTCCTTTTTCCTAACCATGAGTCAGCATCAATTTGCATTCGGAACAATTAAAGGGAAAGCAACTAGGGAGAAAGCAAGCAAGAGAGTGAAGAGGAAGCTGGGTATCCGAATTTAGGAAAAGCTAGGGAACTTGAGAAAAGGGGAAAGACAAGAGAAAGATATAGAAGCAGAGACGCCGAGGCGTGGCCTTCACACGCTCACAGGACGGCATGAGAGTCTTTATTATTCACATTAATTTCTAATCAACTCCGTTCTTTCTTGATTCTTTTGCATCTTACGGCTTTCTTCACTGTTATTTTTATTTTCACTTTCACTTTCGATTTTATTTTTTTAATCCTTATTGCAATTCTTTCTTCTTACCATCTTTTCGTTGTGCATAGAAGTGGAAGTGGATTGGAAGAAATGTGGTTCGCAATTTGTTCTTCAAATGGAAACATACTTTACATATTTGCCGACGTTTTAACCCCTACCCCTCTCGCCGTTCATTTTCTATTTTTGTTTTACTTAGATCATTCTATATTCAGGGTGCCTCATTGTGGTGTTAATGGTCACTAAGCTGGACTTGTAGATCATTTGCTGTGATTTTGAACCTCATTAAGTTGCTCCATATTTGTGGCCTTGTGCCCAAATTAAGTAATGTTTAATAAATTATATTTTGGGCGCCTTGTCATGGTGCGATGTTTAAGCAAGCTGGTATCGCAGATCATTATTGATGAATTCAATCCTCACTGGGTACACATACTTGGCGTTTTGTGCCAAACTAAGCTATGCACAGTAAATAACTACATGATTATATATTCATCACCTTCTTCTTCTTATTATTATTATTAATATTATTGTTTTTGTTGTTGTTGTTACTACGATTGTTAAATCATTATTACAGCATAATTATAGTTATTTTGATTATTTTTATTGGTACTAGTATTAATAGTTATTCACTATTTTTTAGACTTCGAACTAACATTGCTATTGCTTTGATTTTCATACTTTTTCCGAATTGTTATTATTATTATTTTAATTGTTATATAAGTTATTATAGTTTACTTATTAGTTAATATTAATGGTAATGTTTATAGTTTTCATAAGAATTTTAAAATATTTAATTATAACATTATTTAAATAATATTGCTTTATTTTTATAATTTTTTACTATTTTTATTAATTTATACTGTCACTTTTAACTTTATGATTATACATTATTATTTTGTTGTTTTGTTGTAGCCATCATCATCATCATCATCATCATCATCATCATAAAAGTATTTGAAACCCCATTAAAAAAATACTAGTATTATTATTTAGTATTGTTATTTACTATTATTATTGTTGCTTTTTATTTATTTATTTTGATAATCTTATCAACTTTCGTATATTTATTTATATTCATTTTTTATGAATTTTTTGTTTAATTTTATTTCCTTTCCCATTGCTCCCCTGACACTTTCTTCCTCCTATCAACTCCCTTCTTCTTCATCATCTCTCTCTTTTTTTCTTTTATTTCTCTTTCCCTCTCCACGATTTTCCCCCTAATTCGAAATTCTGCTCTAATTTTAGGATTGCTACCGAAACGCTTTTGAAGTTTTAGTTACCCCATTCCCCACCTTCATCCTCGACGAATCAGTTCTTTTATTGGATTTTCCTGAAACTCTGCGTTAGTGTTGGGCAAAAGTTAAAATGACAACTTTGTATTTCCTTGCCAGAATTAAATATATTTATTTATTTATTTTTGAATGTTGAAATGTTTGCTTTGTCATGTGGACATTTTTTTTTAATCAAAACGTTGTTTTTTTTTTCTTTCGTCGTCTTTCTAAAAGAACAAATAAACTTACCGGGCAATTAAAAAAATGGATTCTTCACGCCGATCTACATTTTCTCTTTTGTCCGCTTTAAATCCTGATTTTCTAAATGACAATATAGATTTTATGAATATGTGAATTGTGCATGTTGATAGATAGATAGATAGATAGATAGATAGATAGATAGAAAGAATATGAATAGGCTTAGATAGATAGATAGATAGATAGATAGATAGATAGATAGAATATGAATAAACTTAGATAGATAGATAGATAGATAGATAGATAGATAGATAGATAGATCATACATATTCATGAAGAGATAGATATTCACGAAGATAGAGAGAGAGAGAGAAAGAGAGTACCCCGCTGCAAAGCAATGCTTAAAAATCTCACAATGAATTTCGATTCTTGCTGTCTCCCAAAGCTGAGACCTTGTACTGCACTAAGGTAGGCTTAGATAGACAGATATAAACTTGAAAGAAAACATGCATACATAATATTTAATAAGGTCGGCTTATTCTGACACAAGGCTTCATTTGAGGGACACCCAATATGGAACGAACTATCAAGAATTTAGAAGAGAAAATGTCGTGAACAAAATGCCAACAATCAATGATTAAATGTCTGTACGCGAAATGTCTTTCTATTTTGAATATCACATGGACTTGAATCTTTTATTATGTGATTCAAAAATATTTGAATGAATAAATATTTATTGAGAAATCTCCCTAAAAATTAACATTGTACGCGAAACAAAATGGAAGAATATGGACATTTTATAAGCAATGATCAATGAATGATTTACTCAGGACAGTTAAGTAAATAGAAAAGAGTCAAAATAGAAGGAAGCGTATTTTAGTTACTGGCAAATGTCACACATTATCCGTCTGGTTATTAGAATATATACACAAATCACTGATAAAAATATGTATAACTTCTACGACATGTTAGAAAATGTCATATTTCAAAACAAATCCTACCAGGTGCTGTAAGCTTGGATGTGCAGGTGGTGTAATGGATAATGGCTTGGAATTGTTAATTCAGTCAGGTTCGTTATATTCAAATACGCGCAAATACCCTTAGAAAAGGTATGAATTCAACTCTTCTTCCTCCAACAAAGGGTTAATTATTAAAACTTGTATCAGTAAATCATTGTTATCTCCAAAAACATTGTTACAATCGAATAATATTTTCTGATTTTAAATAACCTGTAAAGGGTTGATAAGCCATAGAAAACGAATCAATCGATCAGTCAAAACAAATTGCAAGAAATCACCTCAGCCCCAAAATAGTAAGATAATAGTATAATGATTAGTAAATAAGGACGTGGGTCAATAATGAGCGCATAGAAAAATGGTTTTCATGGATCACAGAAAACTTCATAGTAATAATCAACAGCTAATTCGAAGACGCTTGTGGGCTTAGAAATGGCTAGCAAACATCAAGAACGAAATATATTACTTGACCATCAGCAGATTATATTTGAAATTCAGTTTTGCGCATAAAGCATATGAAAGCGCTGACTGCAGGAGTGATTATTTCCCATGCAAACAAAAGATTATAAAAATTAAGAAAACCTAAAGCAATGCCTAAACTGCGACTCCATCTGAAAATAATAATGTTGCAGTTAAGAGCAAGAACGAATCTTATGGACATGTCGATGATTAAAATTTGCTTAAAGAGAGCGCAAGTCAAAATAGCAAAAGAAGTCCTCACGAAGAAGGAAAGACAAAATAAAAAGAAATGGACGTAAAGTGAAATTATTGACTTTATGAAGAATCGAAGGAAGATAATGGTAAGAAACAATACAGAGTATACATAGCTTAAGAAAATCATCAGAGATATGTGCAGGTAGGTTATGGAGTAATGAAAATAAGACTTTAAGTAAATTTAGAAATTGCGTGTTATGTCTTTTGTTTGGCTATCATAGATTCGGTCAAGGACAAGGTCCAAATGCGGAAAATAAGAAATATACAGATGTTGATAGAGCGAGGGACACATGCAGCAGACATGCAGCAGACATGCACGAAACATGAAGGAAACAGCTGGATAGACACATGATGTTTCGATATGTATAAGAAAATGTACCACAATATTAGAAAAAAGACATAGAAGAACTCTGATGTGACACCAAAGGAAACAAACCTACAATAAAAAAAAAATCCTGGAAAGACCTGTGATATCTACAATAGCGGTGAAATGTTGGAAGGTATAATTAAGTCAATTTTCATAGTGTTACCAAAGAAACCAGGTACAAACCAATGCAAGTATCGTCTAAAAATCATTTTGATAAGCCATATAACTAATGATTACAATAGTAATGAATAGAGTTCGGAGAAGTTTCAAATTGAAAATTGGCAATAACAATATGGTTTTGTACAAAACTTTAGGACTAGAAATTCTACATACATATAATCCCAGATTATGCAAAGGTATTCGATAAAGTGCAGCACAAAGAACGTTTTGAAATGTCACGGAAAATGTGTTAGATTAAACAGAAGCAACAAACGCTTTGAATGCGAATAGATAATGAATTAAATGAGAACAACAAAACAAAGCGAGGAATACAACATGGATATGTTTTCTCGCTGGATTTATTTAACCTGTATAGTGTGTTAATGGAAAATTCAGAAATAAAATAAATTAAATTTAGGAGAATAAGAAGAAACTGAGCATTCATTTTAAGAAGACGAAACGGAGGGTGGCAAGTAAAAGGGACAGTCCAAAATGTGATTTACGCATCGAGATGGTGACAATTAAACAAGTATAGAAAGAGTAATATCATGGAAGTGTAATAATATCATGGAAGTGTAACAATATCATGGAAGTGTAATAATATCATGGAAGTGTAATAATATCATGGAAGTGTAATAATAGATGACAGAAACTGAGTAATGCAATAAAAAAAAAGACTTTAGAAACGAATAAAATAATACATCCATTCTATGTGATAATTTAGTCTCTCTATCCTAGAGGCTTAGGCGATGGTGCATGAAGGCCTTTCGCTGCATGCGCACACACGCACGCTCTCGGTCACAGCGACGAGATACAAAAGAATGCAGGAATGCGTTTGAGGTCATGTAAACTGCTGCAGTTGTCAAAACGGGGTCAATATTGACAGACAACTGCCTCCGGATATTCTGTCTGGATTTACCTCCCTGTCATTTTCCACGTTCAAAGATGGCTACAGGGCAACGGAGGATTAAAATCAGGGTTTTCCTTGTTCTAGGCTGGTTGCTTCCCAAGAAAAGAACGTCTCTGTTGCTGTGTTATTTAACCCATAGATGGAGGAAATTGGATTCATTACTTTTCCAATGATATTACTGTGGAGTAAACTAAAGAGATTGTGTCACTTTCTACTAATCACATATCTATACTCGTATATGGCGGTGAAAGCTAGACAATTTCTTCAACAATGAAAAAAAAGAGATTTGAAGCAACTGATACGTTATCTTAGCGATGATTGACGAGAATGCAACAGAGCATGTGAAAAAACGATGAAGTTCTAAGAACAGGGATTGATCATAACAAGTAGAGATAGCTGAAAATATTTAAACTCATGATGAAGAAAGAATGTTTGGAAAATTTAACACCTACAGGAAACATCGATATCATGAATAGTAGAGTAAGACTGCAAGTAGCCTAGTTGACACATCTGTACTAATAGAAAGACAAACAAAGGACTACAAAGAGAAAGAGTTATAAAGAAGAAAGTGTTGTAGGAAGCAACAAAAGGCAGGAAATTGTGGAGAATCAGGATCGTCCAAGTCCTGAAGAAATGCTGCACATATATATAGAGAGAGAAAGACTAAAACCTGTTTTATTTTCTATTGGATTAACAAAACGATAACCACTTGATATAATCTAAATTGATCTGCTTAAAACCTGTCTTATCACTGTTGCTTACCTGTTCAACATTCCACCTGATTTGGAACAGAAATGTAGTACGACTGGTATTTATTTGAACAAAAAGTACAAATTGTGGCACAAGGCCAATAAAGGGGAGGGGTAGAGGCTGGTCAACACTAACTATCTTATACCTAGCTAATCAGATTCGCGACCCATTCGTACATTACATTTTACACATTCACCAAAAGAACTCGTCCATCACCAAACAATCCTTCAACCACCATAATACCACGTGCTCTCAAGGGAGACCTACCAAAATCGCGCCCCATACCATGAAAATTCTAATGATGATATATATATATACAATTCTAATAATGATAAAATGAGAGGGGAGGGAAATTAACCCAATAATAAACTTAAAATAAACACAAATACAAACTAAACATAATTGATGTTAGTAGGGACCGTCCAACCCATAAAACAGAGAGGCCGCTGTATTCTGCCCAGGGGACAAAATCAAGAGACGCTCTCGCTAAGGGAGTGGGAAAAAGTATAAAATATTAGGCTGGAATGGGAAAATATAAAACTGACCCAGTCGAGATGAAAATGGGGCGGGGGTCAAAACAAACTGGGGAGGATGGGAATCTCGACTTGGATCATAACCAAAGAACGGCCGGGATGCAGGCCAGGAACAACACTTACTCACATTAACTAGGTACACTGAAGCTTGTCTAACCTAACCAAGGGGAGGGTTCCACAGGAAGCCACCCCGATGTGCAATAGGTTGACCTAGAAGAGAAAATCAAGGCTAGCCCCGTTCACACGAAGCAAGCTCGCTTCTTTTACCCACCTTTCGCTAAAGACTGTCGAATGCAATCGTTTTCTATCCGATCTAATCTTCATCTTGAGCTGATGCTCAAAGAATCGAATCAGATCCGAATGAGAAAGACGATTGCCTCGCAAGACTTCCTCCTTTCGCGTCGTCCAAATCACCATTCGAGCCGTGGCCATCAGCGTCAGAAACACCATCCGTTTCATCCCGGAATACGGGGGCGACACATTGTCACACGCGTATGCGCGATCAATGGACACAAGCTGTTCGGGAGCGAGACGAGCCGTCAGCTCGCCGACATGGTCCCATAAGGGGCGGACCTGGGGGCAATGGTAGAAGGCGTGCGCAGCCGTTTCCTCTAAGCCAAGGCCACACCGTTCACAGTCTGGCAAATCCGCCAAGCCCCATATGAAAGCCTTGTCGTTGAGAGGCAGCCGATTCCGAGCCAATCGCCAGCTAAGCGAAAACTCAGGGTTACTGAGGTAATCCGCCGCTGGCGCCCAAGACCAGTAGGAGCAGTACTCCTCCTCCGACAAGCCGAGCGTATCTCGTAGGAGATCCTTCGCGGGCCTCTCCACTAATTCACGATAGAAGACCTTCCTAGGCCGAGAAAGGTCACTGGACCGGGGAACGGCCCTCAAGGCCGACCGACACTCGCGAAGGAAAACCGATTGATCCCGGGGTTTACGACCGCGCTCAACCCGCGAGATGGGGGGACTGATGGTAAGGCCAGGGAACGCGTCCCTAACAATCCCCTCCAGAATCGGATCTCCTCCAGTCAATGCACGGCGTAGGAAAGCCAACCTAGAGGCACGGATGTGACTCGGCAGGTGCGGCATTCCCAGCCCCCCATGACACGGACGTTTAGTGCAGACTCGTCTGTCGACCCGATTCCCGCGTCCCCTCCATAAAATGGAGGATAGCGATTGCTCGAGCGCCTTCTTGTGAGTCTTACAGAGAGGAAGTACGGACAATCGATAAAGAATCAGGGGGAAAATGTATGTAGCACACACCTCCGCCCTGCCCTTCACGGACAACCTCCGTCGATTCCAAGTCTGACCGGCGGAATCGACCTTTGCTCGTACTTCAGACCAATTCTTCTCCAGCTGGAGGTCAGGCCCAAACCACACTCCAAGAATGCGGACAGGACCGTCTGTCCAACCGAAGCGGCCCAGAAGAGCGACCCCCTTCCAGGCACCTAACCGCAAGCCGGACGACTTGTCGCGGTTTATTTTGGCCCCTGTCACCTTCTCGTACCGATCAAGCGCCTTCTGTACCACCTCAATGTCGTTGCGGGACGACACGAAAGCAGATACGTCATCGGCGTACGCGGAAACCCTGGCTCGAGACCCTCCAGGAACGGCAATTCCACGTAGGGCCGGACTGCCGGCCTCGTCCTTCAGCTGGCGAAGGAGAGGCTCCAACGCCAAAGCATAAAGGAGAGGCGACAGC
Organism: Acanthosepion lycidas; assembly: GCA_963932145.1. NCBI lineage: Eukaryota > Metazoa > Mollusca > Cephalopoda > Sepiida > Sepiidae > Acanthosepion > Acanthosepion lycidas. Next base: position 45,641,802 of record OZ010600.1, on the reverse strand, counting down.
GGACAACCCTGACGAACCGACCTAGACAGCCTTCCGTTCACCTGTACCACCGCACTGGGGGAGCGATACAGGAGGCTAATCCAGCGGCAGAAGTTGGGTGCGAATCCAGCGGCCTGCAGGACAGCTGCAAGGTAGCGATGGTCGACCCTATCAAATGCCTTGGACTGATCCAAATTGATCAGCGCGGCTTCTTCGTCGTCTTTTACACCCTCTATGATCGTGCGGATCAGATGCAGGTTGCTCTGAATTGTTCGGCCCCTCACAGAACAAGTCTGCTGAGGATCTTGGCCATAATCTTTAACTCTGTGTTTAGCAGAAATGTAGTACGACTGTCTACATGATGAAAACATTTAAACTCTTACTTTTTCGGAGGACGATTGTGCGTTTCCACCGTTCGGTTGTCAGCAATTATCCAATTAAATCCTAGCGTTCCTACTTGAAATGATTTTTAAAACGAATCCCAAAACACGCTAATATATGAGCAATGATTTAGTATAACTAATAAAATAGAAGAAAATGACAAAAATCCCATAATGAAACATTAATTCTTAAAATCCTTCGTATTGCTTGACGATTTTTTGTTGAGCTTTTGGGATCAGGTCAAACTATCAACATGTATTTGCTTCCAATTTATTTTATTTTTGTTTCTTCTTTGGTTTCAAGATGTCAAATATGGATGAAACACAAACATATATGGAAACCCTGTTCAAATAAATCACATCGTTTGCCTTTGCACGTGTTCAGATTTTATTATGCAAAATAAAATTGCTATTAATCAATGATGGTAACATTTTCGGAATATATTTAGATGATAAACTTTATCAGCTTATAACATTAGAAATATTTACAATAAATTATTTAGATGTCTGATATTTTATGATGCAACTCAAGGGCTATTCATTATATATATATAATTATTTTACCTTGAGGGGACTCTTTCGGCCAACACTTTCTCAAGAAGTGAACGTTGACGAGCAGCAGGAAACAATCAAAGACACAGTAAATAACGAATTAGAAGGGAAAACTGAAACATGATTAAAATAGATTTATTTATAAATAAATTAACGACTAAAAACAAAAAAAAAACAAAGTTCTAATGGAAAAAGGTCACTCATAATCCCTCAATCAAATATAAGGAACGAATAAAATGTTCCTTCTGTTTACATCGACTCGGCTGATGAAAAAAAAGGCTCAAGAATTCGGAGATGGTGTGAATCGAACGAGCATTATGTAAAATGGAAAAAAATGAGGCATTATAATCGGCGGCACAACCGGGATTGTCTAGTAAATACTGCCCAATGGAGGAGGGAGTCATGTACCGCTTGAGTGGTTCTTTTAACACGACCCTGACTACTAGAACGCAAAATTTCGACAGAATTTAGGCTTGTGTTACTTCGTGCAACAACGCTATCAAGTTGCGTACTGTGTTCCAGATGAAATCCGCGTTTCCATCCTACAGTAAAGAACCGCTTGTCCTGCTTTCAGAATAGTTCAGTAATATATAAATTTAAATGCCGTTGTGTCGCGGTGTATATTAGAACGGACCAATCAAAGGCTAGAAACGCGTATTATGACCTACTTCGCATTTTGTTTTTAGTCGTTTATTTATTTATAATTAAAATCTATTTTAATCGTGTTCCAATTTTCCCTCCTCATTCGTTATTTATAATGTATATTTAATTGTTCCCTGCTGCTCGCTAACGTTCACCTTTTGAGAAAGGGTTGGTCGAATAACGACATTATTTTTGCACCAACCTAATATTTAAGTCTATTTTTCTTCTGTCTTTGTTTATATACAGATATATGTGCGTGTGCGTATGCATATGTACGTGTGTATTTAAGTAGCAATCCCTCTTTTATACAAGTTTCATTAATAAAAAATATGCATAATAATAGAATAGCAGAAAGCTCTCGAACCATTCGTACAAATAACGTATAAAAAGAATATATATATAAATATATATATATATATATATATATTAAACTTATTTAGTTAAAAAAGATATTTTTAAAAATATCGACATGGTTTTTCTGCATAAGTTTTTTCAACTTCCGACTAAGTTGTTTTTTTATTAGAATTATAATTGGTAAACTTTCTAAAGTTCATACTTTTACTTTCGACTCTCACGACAGTCGTTCTCAAGAATTGCGTGTTAACTCAGTTTCACGGTTGTAAATGACGTCACCTTTAAGTGATTTGAAATTGATTTCAATAAACTAAGAAACCCTAGAATTATCTAAATGCATTTTCATAAACTGACTAAAACCCAATTCTTTAGTGACAGTCGAAAATACTCAGATTAAAAAAAAAAATGAACTTTGGAAAGTTTACTAATTATAATTCTATCATAAAATAACTTAGTATAGTTCTTGGTATTTGTTAATTTCAAATATATAAAGATTGCCGCGGATGGTAAGAAAGATATTACGTAAAAAAAGGAAACAAGATATTGTAAATCTATTGAGCGATGGGCACAAAGTAGTTGTATAATCAAAAGAAACAATGACAACAATGGCAACATTTGAGCTATACAATTAACTTTATTAATGTTACAAAAAGATCTTTTAACAATTAAAAGCAATAAAAACAAATTGACCAGAAAGAAATTGTTTGAAGATATGTGTTGCAAATATAAACAGGCAGAAAAGATACAAAATATAGCTAAACAAATAAAAGCAAACAAAATAACATCTCTAACAAAAGCGAGAAGTATAATTTATCCCAAGAGATGAAAATAGATTTCTCATCAGTAACTTTTTTTTTTGATTAATAAAGAGCTACTCTGATTCAACTTGATGTCTACGTTAGTGATTAGGACCTTTAGGGAAACAGTACAGCTTAGAAGACAAGAAAAGGATTTGGTGTAATTTGGGAACCTAGTATTGTATGCAATAAAAACAATAGGTTACTTTAATGTTGATAATGATGTCAAGATAAAATCAGAAAATTACTATAACTACTTGGGCAAGATTTATTATATAATTATATATTTATATAAACAGACGATTCCATTCATTTATGACAATAATAAAATCTGACAACCCCAAAAGAAATTATTCGTAATAATGTTTTGAATATGGATAGATATAAGCTGAAACTTGCTCGATGTATTACTCATATAAACATAATCATTCGTTAAAACCAATTCTAGTGTTAAAACATCGATTTGAATAATAATATTTGACGCAATTTTCGCCATGACGTCTGGAATCATTCTCACGAAACAATCTTTGGATATACACTTTTTTGATTATTTTTTTTTATATTTGTACAACAATTATTTCTAGTCGGACTTATAAAGTGCTTATAGGTGACTGTTATTTCCAGAAATTCCTGACAAAGAACTTGATTTTGACATTCTTGTATAATTTGGTTACCACTCAGCTGAAGTTCAAAAACTTTAAAATAGTGTAGTTCCTTGAGAAATTGTTGTGTGCGTTTTCATTTGGTTATGTATGTATTCCGTGTAGATGTTTCTGTGTACATATATCTGCATGCACCTGTGTATGTGTGTCTTTGGGTAGGTGTGTGTGCATGTCTGTACGTATATCTGCATGTGTTTCTATGCATATCTTTGTGAGCCTGTGTGTGTGTCCATAAATATTTGCATATCTCTGTGTATGTGCACAAACGCGTTTATACTTTTAGTGACGCGTCTTCGTTTACACGATAATATATGCTTTTATTTAGTCTCTTCACGGAACTGCCTTGGCGTGACGTAGCATCAGACAGCGTTATGGTGCAAACTGAGAGCGTAGCTAATGAGGGTAGAATTTTGTAGTCGATGTCATTTTGTCCCTTTCTTTAAATGTCATATATTTTCATAATCAATTATGGTTAATAATATTCTGTATTTTTCAAATATCACGTTGTTGGATAATGTCCCTGCAAAAAAAAAAAAATGAAATCGGTGTTTAAAGCTGCTAATGAGCAAACAAACCTCGTCATGACAAAATATTTTTTAAAGTTTTTATGCATTTCTAAATATATGAATTATCATTATCATACACTAATCTTTTCAGACTATTATCCTCATATTGACATATTTCTATTAACTTTGAAATCTCGAATTCAAAACAAAAGATGAGCCTTTAAGTTTCCATGTGAGTTTCTGGGATGAAGAATTATCCTTCATTACTTTATTCCTTATCTTAGTTATTGTAGTTACACGCATATAAAGATGGCATAGTAGCTGTCATCAGTATCATATGAATTTAAATTAGAATAATAGATAAAAACATTGGAAAATAAGACAATTAAAAGAATTAGCACACATACTATACTCTCCATCAGTTGATCAATGAACAACATATAACAAACATTAGCTGTCATTAGATTGTCATCAGGACAATGGTCAAATGGATAAAAATGTTGGTTGAAGTGTTGAATGAGAAAGATCTATTCTCGTAGATTGAATATTCGATTAGAAATACGTCAGACACCTGAACGACAAAACGTTGTGGTAGTATTAAACAAAATGGACTCATTACTTATACTTTCATTAACAGAGGAAGATTATTGTTCTTACTATTATTATTGTCATGGGTCCTTACCTATAACTAAAGAATGAACTCTTCCTAACATCATGTATACTACGCCTCTCAAGAGAGAGGGTCGAATCAAGCCGAGTTTCTCGGCTTGACGGTCGAACTCTCTGCCTCTGAGCAGAGAGGAACCCGGACGAGGCTCCGCCGAAGGACAGAGTCTCGTTCGGGGAGGTTGACCAATCCGATCCCGTTTATACGGGTTATACGGGCATTTTTTGGCCGAGCCTACGGGCTCGGGAAACCCACGTTAAACTCGGCCTTGTGCCACATGCAACCCTCGTGGGCGGGTGGCTAGATACCGAATCAAGCCGAGCTTCTCGGCTTGACGGTCGAACTCTCTGCCTTTGAGCTGAGAGGAACCCGGACGAGGATCCGCCGAAGGGCAGAGTCTCGTTCGGGAAGGTTAACCAACCCGATCCCGTTTATACGGGTTCTACGGGAATTTTTTGGCCGAGCTTACGGGCTCGGGAAACCCACGTTAAACTCGGCCTTGTGCCACATGCAACCCTCGTGGGAGGGTGGCTAGATACCGAATCAAGCCGAGCTTCTCGGCTTGACGGTCGAACTATCTGCCTTTGAGCTGAGAGGAACCCGGACGAGGATCCGCCGAAGGGCAGAGTCTCGTTCGGGAAGGTTAACCAACCCGATCCCGTTTATACGGGTTCTACGGGAATTTTTTGGCCGAGCTTACGGGCTCGGGAAACCCACGTTAAACTCGGCCTTGTGCCACATGCAACCCTCGTGGGAGGGTGGCTAGATACCGAATAGAGTCGAGCCGTTTCGGCTTGACGGTCGAACTCTCTGCCTCTGAGCAGAGAGGAACCCGGACGAGGCTCCGCCGAAGGACAGAGTCTCGTTCGGGGAGGTTGACCAACCCGATCCCGTTTATACGGGTTATACGGGCATTTTTTGGCCGAGCCTACGGGCTCGGGAAACCCACGTTAAACTCGGCCTTGTGCCACATGCAACCCTCGTGGGCGGTTGGCTAGATACCGAATCAAGCCGAGCTTCTCGGCTTGACGGTCGAACTCTCTGCCTTTGAGCTGAGAGGAACCCGGACGAGGATCCGCCGAAGGGCAGAGTCTCGTTCGGGAAGGTTAACCAACCCGATCCCGTTTATACGGGTTCTACGGGAATTTTTTGGCCGAGCTTACGGGCTCGGGAAACCCACGTTAAACTCGGCCTTGTGCCACATGCAACCCTCGTGGGAGGGTGGCTAGATACCGAATAGAGTCGAGCCGTTTCGGGTTGACGGTCGAACTGTCTGCCTCTGAGCAGAGAGGAATCCGGACGAGGCTCCGCCGAAGGACAGAGTCTCGTTCGGGGAGGTTGACCAACCCGATCCCGTTTATACGGGTTATACGGGCATTTTTTGGCCGAGCCTACGGGCTCGGGAAACCCACGTTAAACTCGGCCTTGTGCCACATGCAACCCTCGTGGGCGGGTGGCTAGATACCGAATCAAGCCGAGCTTCTCGGCTTGACGGTCGAACTCTCTGCCTTTGAGCTGAGAGGAACCCGGACGAGGATCCGCCGAAGGGCAGAGTCTCGTTCGGGAAGGTTAACCAACCCGATCCCGTTTATACGGGTTCTACGGGAATTTTTTGGCCGAGCTTACGGGCTCGGGAAACCCACGTTAAACTCGGCCTTGTGCCACATGCAACCCTCGTGGGAGGGTGGCTAGATACCGAATCGAGTCGAGCCGTTTCGGGTTGACGGTCGAACTCTCTGCCTCTGAGCAGAGAGGAACCCGGACGAGGCTCCGCCGAAGGGCAGAGTCTCGTTCGGGGTGGTTGACCAACCCGATTCTGTTTTTACAGTTTCTACGGCCATTTTTTTGGCTGAGCCTAAGGGTCTCGGAAAACCCACGTAAAACTCGGCCTTGTGCCACATCTTTCCCTCGTGGGGGGGGGGGCAAGTAAATATCGAGTCGAGCCGATAGTAGTTCAATCCAAACTAGACCGACAGTCATATTAACACCTTCCACATCTTGTATTATTATTTCGTGTAATATACCTTCGTTATTTCTACTCTTGTGTTCGTATTGTTCTTCCTTGGTCCTAACCTGGACCATAACAGTTATTAATAGTAGTAACCCGATGAAACATTTTTTGCGTTTTCTTTTCTTCTACGCGTTAAGAGGATTTTATTTCCTGGAATATAGATTCCGAGAAAATTTTGCTTTATTTATAAGTACTGTATTTTGTCAATATTTAATAAGAAGCCTCTGTTAAAAAAAGTTGTTAATCATCGCGTTATGCCAAATACATTTTATGTAATAAACTAATATAACAAGATCTTAATATTTTCCCCTTTAATGATAAATAACAGCTCACAATAAACAACAGTCTCGTTTAAGGCAGGCTTTCCCAACCTAAATGATATCAACAAACGATGGGCGATTTCAACTGTTGGGTGGGCGATGAGCAACTAAACAGAAAATTATATGGATTTTATGTATTAAGAAGGTATTTCAACATATTCTACCCGAAAAATATTTAAAAGTGATATGCCTGTATGAAAAGAAACAAACAAAAATAAACGGAGACTAAATAAATAGGAATAACTGGGTCACATTCCGAGAAAAGATAAAAAATATCTCCGCAAATAACGAATATTTTGGTATTTTCTATAATTTTGAGAAAGGTTATTAATATTCAAATAGTTCTTCAGATGAAAATAACATTTGTTTCGGATATAACTCAGAGAAGGGAAAACCATGAACAGCAAAAAATATTTCCTGGAATTATATTAGTTGCTAGTAGTTTATATTCTTTTTTAATTTTATAATTATGAATATATATCGTTCAATTTTCTGTCAACAATAGCAAAGCTAACCATAAACTAACCGTGATCATAAAACTAAATTATATATAGTTCGTTTGTTTTTTAATACAGTAATAGCAGCCGCCGCCGCATAAGTCGGCGTTATTTGTTACTTCCGTTTGGAATTTTTACTACATCATAAAGTTAATTTACGAATCAATAACAAACTTTTACCAAACAATTTTGGTATACTTTTGTATATTTACTCTATAGATGGGCGATGACGAAATGTTGGGAATAACTGATCTTAGTCAATAGAATTTCTTTATACTGCATTTGAAAATACAGAACTACCAATATATATATATATATATATATATATATATATATATATATATTATATATATACATATATATATATATATATATATATATATATATATATATATATATATATATATATATATATATAAATTGAACCACTTATCATAGAATTTTACTTTCAGTGAAGGGAAAAGTGTTTCTAAACACACTATCGGAAGGTTTCTTAAAAATGTTCGCAAATCCAGTATGTTCTTTAAAATAAATAAATAAAAACTGCAACAAAGAAATGATTGTCGTCTGCTTTTCCTGTCGTTGAAAGCCAACTTGGTTAACGTTTTCTTTTGTCATTTGAATTAATTTTCTCCATATCGCATTTTTTCTTGACTGCTGATGTACTTTCTTCGTTATGGTGAACAATTCTAAGAATTGTAGTTCATTAAATACCCAGATTTCTTCCTTTCAGATTCTTCTTGATGATTTTTACATTCTCATCTTCATCATAAAAAGAGTGAATCCTGCTTTCTTGGAAAGTGACAACTACTTACCTTCTTTAGTGGAGACAATGAAGTATCAGATAAATCTATTATTTCTTGCGCTACCTAATGTCGTCTACAAGTTGCAAGAGTTTTAATTTCACGTTTTTGGTTTTATTTCTTTAAATGTCTAAAATTAAGACATTTAAAAATGAAAATAAAAATAATTATCAGGAATGAATATATAAATTGTTCTACCAGAAAAATACATTAAAACTTTAGGAAAAAAGGATGCCAGAATTCAAAAAGCAAAATAGAATTATTATATTAGACGTCTGTAAAAGTGTACAGCGAAAAAACACGATATAAGTGTGCGTCTTTGCGTGTGTGTGCGTGTGTGTGTGTGTTCATTCACTAGTTTTCCCCAAATTGCGTCCAAACATAAATACATAAGTTTCGGTTCGAATCTCACCAAGGTCGATATGTCAAGATTGTGATTTCTTGCTGTTATCAGTGTGGGGAAACGATCCTAGCGTTCAGCAACTTTGGAAAGTGTTCGAAAAACTGTTGGATAGACGACACTGTCCAGAAACCATCGATGTCATCATGACCGATGGTTTGAACGTGATGGTGTTGCTGATCATCGCAGATGATGCACCAGAAATAATATTTACGGACCAACAATAGCTGCAGTATAAACTGCAGATGGGCTCTGTGGATGTTGGACAAACAGAAATCTGCCTGAGCGGGTGTCTGCAATAGAGATTGGTTAGCCGCTCTAGTAGACAGGTGTACTCGGAAAAGGAGTAGTTGACCATTATGCACGCATGGGCGTGTCTTATTAACTGTCGTATTAAAAAAAATTAAATAAGTTCGCAGTTTCTGCGATTTTCGTGCTACAGACAAACTCATCGATCGACAGAAAGAGTCAGAAACAAAAGCGTGTAAATACAAATAGCTTTTTTATACATGTATTTGGCTCAGACGAGTTCTTTTCTCTTCCTTGATTGACCGAAGAAAAAGAAACTTGATTGGAACACGATTTATTATAAATGGAGTTGAAATCAGATGTAAAAGCGAAAATTTAAAATTAACTGAATTAATTAAATTGATGTGATTAATTAATTACTTTCAGAAAAAAAAAGGGTGTTTGGAACATCCTGGGGCTTCTGTTAATAAGTTTATGAAATTTGCGCTATGAATCATTGGAAATGAATTGATACCAACTGTATATACGCACACACGTGAGCAGAGACAAGTGCACACAAAAACAAAGAGAAGGAACAAATACATAGACATGCCTACATACACCAATGCCATCATGCACACATATATATACACATTTATCTAATTTGTAAATGATGTTTTCTGGTTTTATTCACAGAAATCTCGATCTGCCAGAGATAATAAAATCCACTATCAGGCCATTTTCTTTTCATTAAATTTTGTGGAAAGACTTATTAAAAGTTGAGTTAATTTGAATCGTCTTTTTCCGATTCTAAAATACCCAAGAAATTGGATGGCAGACTTAGAAATGAATTTTGCACGCATACACACAAACACACATATTTATATATATTATTACTAAAACGCTATTTTTAGTGGATACCCATATTTGAATATGCGGATTACACACACACACACACACACACACACACACATATATATATATATATATATATATATATATATATATAACAAATATTCTTTTTCGCTAAATAAACGTTGACCATGATAATTCTGAAAATCTTTGTAATTATTGTGTTCGATATCAAGCAACAGAGCATCAATAATTAATTAAAGAAATTAAATCTATTCACTTATCTTTAACTTCAAGTCTCCTGAAGAGTGGATATAATTCCACGAAACTCAAAGTAGAGACTGCCATAACAGAAGAGATTTAATACATTTTATTATTATAATACGAACACACACACGCATATATATTCATATATATATATATATATATATATATATATATATATATATATATATATATATATATATATGTATATATAGCATAATGAGAAGCCACGTATACTTTCTTAATATGTATATATAGAAAAAGTTGCAAATTAAAAAATAATAATGTTTTTTATGAAAGTATTTATTTATATATTTATATATATATATATATATATATATATATATATATATATTGTCATCCGCAGGCAGACTGTTTCGCTGTCACAGCTCATCAGTGTGGCTAAACGTCCGTTTGCCTCTAGGTAGGATCGAAACCCGACTGAATTGGCGTTAGTCGGGGATTCTACCCCTAAGCACGGCAGGGATGAGGATGAATTTAAGCGTATCTATTTTTAGATAAACACACAGTGACTGAGAGAACTTGATTCGATTTACCGAAGAGTCTTGCATTATTAGCCATAATAGTCACTGTTTACAAACCCACACTTCCTCCCCAGAGAGCTCAACCAAAATAATTTTTTACGTGCAAATGCATGTGCGTATACGCATGCATACCCCTATCTATATATATATATAGCGAAAAGCGAGGAAAATTATATTTATTTTCTTCACTGATGATCTTTTATTTATGGAGAAGGAAAAAGCACTGTCCAAGCAGCATAAAATAAATGTGCCGTTTATGGAGATGGTGCTATAGCTGAATAAGTTTTTCACTGTTCTGAACTTAGTTCCAGTAGGCCTGCAGTTATTGATAATAACCAAATCGCAACATTAAGTAAAAATAATTCAGATCATACCACACGGGTCATCATTTCATATGAGTATTGTAAGAAATATGAAAACACTTGAATATCTGAATCGATATGTGCCTCACAATTTGACAGAAAACATATGACGAACTGCATTTCCATCTACACTTCTCTGCTCAAACACGACAAAACAACATTTTTAATAGCATGATGACAGGCGATGTAAAATGGATTGTTTACAACAATGAGAACATAAAAGGTCATAGGAAAAAAGAAACGGGACAGCTTTAGCCATTCTAAAAGTCGGGCTACATTCAAAATAGTATCTGTTGAGATTAAAATGGCATTGTCTATTAGAAATTCCTTCCGCAATATTAGACATTGAATTCATACAAATACTGTTCCCAGTTGGACCAATTAAAGACAGCAATTGATAGCCGCCATGTTCCAGACTCGACAGAAATTGATAGAGATTGTCTGGGATGCTTGCACGTTTGGATTACCACTTATTTCAATCCATACAAAATTCTCTTAATGAGAACTTTAATTTTCTGGAAGCCTGTAAAAGCTACTTAGATCAGTTCTTCCTCGAAAAAGACTCCAAGATCTTGGAAAATGGAATTACAAAGCTGCTTGAAAAAAAGTGGTACATAGGTGATTGTACAAATATTTAAATACTAGCTGAATTACCCGCGCCTTGCTGCGTGTCACACATTTTTTTTAAGAAAATGATGATTGATTTTAAACCATTGTTTTAATTTGTGGAGAAAAATGATGCATGTCAATATTACTTAATGATCTTGCCAATGTGACCTCCATTTTCTGGTTTTCTCCTTCTATATTTTAGATAGGAGTCATTCCTTTGTTCAAATTTAAATTAAATTTAAATCAAACGGAAAAATCCATGGGAAGTACAAAAACAGCTTGATCTGACCAATTTGATATGCATTTGATGCAATACTTGATTGAATGAATTGATGAGCAGATTTCAACATTTATATGACTGTTGTTTTATCGCAATAAATATGTATTGTAAGGCACTACCCACTGATTGGTAACTTCTTACTCAACTTGACATCACTATTGTCTCATTTTGATCTTGCCGACATGACCTCCATCTTCTGGCTTTCTCATTCTATATTTTGGATAGAAGTCATTCCCTTGTTCAAATTTAAATTTAAATCAAAGGCAAAAAAACAGTGGGGGGTTGTGCCATAGAGGACCTCCTTTGATCAAAATGAAATATACTTATCAAAGTATCCTTGTTCAAATTTAATTTTGATTGATATCAAAAGGGAAAAAATCAGTCGTGGGGAGTACCCGCCGGGGATTCCCTTTGATCAAAATGAAATATACTTATCCAAGTACCCTGAGCCATTATCCATTATACTACACGCACATCCAAGCTTACAGCACCTGGTATTCCAAACGTCACTTATTTAGATACTGACCAGCCTCGACCTTGCTTAACTCGCTGATCGTATATGGCCGTAAGTAAATATAAGCTTTAAACATGATCATGGCGACCGAATTTCTTTTCATGCATTAATCTGAGGCAGAAAGTTATTTTGTTGAAATTGCAACTAGGCTCCGATTTCCGTTTCTGAGTCATTACACCATCTGCACATCCAAGCTTACACCACCTGGTATTCCCAAGCGGTCACCCATCTAGGTATTGACTAGGCTCGATGTTATTTAAATTGTTCGTACGTTATATGGCTGTAAGTCTCTAAAGATGCGAAAATGATCAGAGACACAAAATGCAAACAATCCCGTCATTTTATGGTTATTATATTAGTATAAAATAAAATATGTTTACTATTGCAAATTCTGCCGAACGATATCCAATTATAAATTATAAGTCAAAATAATATCCGAAAATATATGAGACTGAATTTAAATGAACATTATTATGTAATTAAATGATTACAAATAGAATTATGAAATCACCAAATGAGTGCCAAAAATCAGTTTAGTTATACGCAATAGGATAACCTTGACGTTAAATATGTCGCAATCGTTTCTATTAATGTACCAGTTCTTTTCAACTCAGCTGTATCGTTTGGAATGTTTCCATATTCAAAATAATCTAATCCCGATTTTCTTGGATTACTCATATCACGCTAACTCAAAGAAGTCGGGCCTCTCGATAGACAAGGCAGTTGTCTTTTTTTCTCCTCTAGGATGAATGGTAACATATTTGTAATATTTCTGTTTCAAATGCTGCCGTTTGAGCACGAAGTGTCAAACCTGCCTGTAATTACCTGCGCTTTCTCGCCAAACGCGAGCGTCTTGAATCAAAGGGAAGTAATTAACTATTCAGTGTTACAAAAATGTCCAAAACGAAAGATTTGACTTGAATATTTATCCTTTTTTTTAATTTCTTTTTCTCCGCGCCAATGTGTAACGTGCAAAACTGCTGTTGGTATCATCCTTTAGAGGACGATAAACAGAAACTAGCAATGTGAACAGAACAACTTGAGAGGCGAGAGGGAGAGTCAAAGAGGAAGGATGGTGAAAGAATAGCCATTTTGAAATAAAATATTAGTTACATTTTTACCGAAAATAAGGGACAGAAGAATTCTCGAAAACCACAGGAGAGCTTCAACATCTTTTTTGAAACTAAAAACAAAAGCAGTGCCATGTTGTGGTATTAATGTTACTCAGTGGTGGGTCATAATCTAAGCATTTTATGACTCCTTTTATTATTGTTTCAATGTGAACAGAAGCGTTAACGACTAAAGAAAAAAATTGAGACTTTCTTTTCTAAGAATCAATTTTGTGGGGAATATTTCGCTATCATCATCAGTGTGTCTATTATTATCATTAGTAGTAGTAGTAGTAGTAGTAGTAGTAGAGGTTGTTGTTGTTGCTGCTGCTGTTATTTACATTTGTGAACATTTTTAGAAACAATAAATGAATAAAATGTGCTGTAATCATTATTCTCATCAGGATAGATTAACATGTATAAAGCCATTGGAATAAATGAAGATTTAAATTTGTACATAGTAACTTCTCGCAAGAAGGGCACAGGTTAGAGAACTTGATAAAATTTCAAGTTCTTGAACCCAAGGTACGGGGACTTATTAAGAAATTAAATAATGTGTTGGATAAGCAACATTGTTCCATCTACTGGTGAGAAAGGTGCTGTGTGAAGCTAACAATAATATAAGAATCAAGATCAAGGCTATTCTGGAAAATGTCATCGAATATGACAGCACCATAACAAGACAGCCACTTCAGAATGTACTGCACAAGAATGAGATTCTTCTTCTAACAACATACCTCGTAGAGACTTTGTAAAAAGCACACAGAACGTCATATAACTTTTGTAAAAACATTCACACAAATTCTGGCCATCAATTCTGTTGTTGTTTGAAACAAAGATGGAGCTTTTTTGAAACACAAGGATATTCAAAAAAGAACGAAGTTACATTCAACGTGATAGTGTGTTTATAATGATCTTCGGATACTTTTTAGATAATGGCAACCTTGTAAAAGAATAACACAATGAAAATGAAACTATATATCAAGAGCATAAAGAAAAACATCAGGCTCCAGAAAAAGCTTTCGCTAAACTGAATCATCCAGCAGAACAATGATGAGAACCTTATAGACAAGGTCGTTAAGAATTGGTTCATTAGTAACAATGTCAACATTTTGGTGTGGAGCAGAGTGCAGAGCTGAGTACTATCAAGAATCTCTGGAAGGAACGTAAGACCGAAGTGATGCAAAGAAAGCCTTCCAACATCAAAGATAAGGAGGACTCTGTCGAAAAAAGGGACAATCGAACATAACAATGGAGAGATAGAAAAAATGGTTTGAAACATTAAAAAACGATTTGAGGCTGTAATAGCAAATAATGGTTTTGGTATTAATAGTCAACAATATTTTTCTTGAACACCTCCTTCATTAATTCTTACAACTGTTCGCCATCCGCTTATTCCATGAACAGAGAAGACAAAATGTTTCCTTAGAGCAAACGTTTCAAACACCTTAAATTTTAAAAAATGAATATATATATATATATATATATATATATATATATATATATATATATATATATATATATATATATATCGCATTCATTGCACAGTAGAGTAGACGGGTTCATTTTCTTATACAACTAGAAAAATGAGAAATTCATTTTACTATACAACACACTCCCTTCCACTATGCTAAACACACACGCAAACACACGCACATTTATATAAACGCATGTATATATATGTGTGTGTGCGTGTGTGAGTGTGTGTGTGTATAAAATAAAACAAAATGATGATACTACCTATTAATACGCAAAATTATATAATTTACCATATGTCAAGGTGAACAGACTTACTGCATAATAAAATGCTCAATATTTGACGGGAGCAATAATAACTGAATTAGATTTAATAATAATAATAATAGTAATAATAATAATAATAACAATAATGCATCCATAAGCACTGAATGTTATTATATCTAATTCAATAATATATTGTAAATCTTTTACTTTGAACCCATTCTGAAGGCTTGTATAAGGCTTGGATTCATTTTAGAAAAGACGATGAATTTCTTGCTTTCGAGCCATTCTGAAAACGAGATGAAGAATTGCCTTTAATTCGCTACAAAAAAAAAACCTAGGAAAATATATTAACAACTTTCGGTAGGAATAAGAATTACAAAAAAAAAAAAAATATCATCGGCTTTTTTAAAAGTCATTCATTTTCTTTCTTTATTAATCACGAGAAACACCGTCTCAGGGAAAAAAGTACAATGATTCATTATTTAAGCATATACACAAATACACATACACATATTTCTTGCTTTCGTTTTGGGATCTGATGAAGCCTAGAATGGCGATTCAAATCAAATCTGGATTCAATTAAATGTTTTTCATTTGTCAAATTTCTTATGAACTTTGTTGAGATTCTATATCCTATTTTCAAAACATTCATATATTCATATGTATATATATATATATATATATATATATATATATATATATATATATATATATATGTATGTATGTATGTATGTATGTATGTTTATTTTTTGGTACATATATATATGTGTGTATGCGTGTGTTTGTGTGTGTGCGCACGCGCGTGTGTGTGTGTATGATTTTTTGAGTGAAGCACATACATTTTTTCGGAAATTATTTTAGGACTGTGAGTGTATGACTCTTTATAAATAGATGTCTATGTAATATATGTATCAGCCTTATATTTTCACTGATACACAGTTGGGCTTAACACCATCAACTAGACTTCTTCTGCTTAATGACTGTTATTTGTTCAATTATGCGTTTTTAGTTTATCTGTTTATTAAGAATGGCGACTAGTATTGTTAATTGCAATTATAGTTTTGGATTTCTCAACCAGTGTTTTCATGCATTTTCTATTCTACTCGTCTCAATCTTTCTCTCTCTCCCTCTCTCTTTCTCTTTGTCTCTCTCTCAATCTCACTCTCTCTCACTCTCTCTCTCTCTCTTTCTCTCTCTCAGTCTATAGGTTTACATGCCTACACTACTAGTTCAGGAAATTCAATCGCCTTTTGTTTATCAGTATATACTATTTGCCATCTCATTAGAAAACTAGATTGCGAACTCCTACCCCCACCGGGTTGCTACCCAAACCAGATTTTTTCTTGTTAACCAATCACATAATCGCCGTCGATGTTTCCACTTTATTTTTGTTCCTATCCTTTTAAAGATA
This sequence comes from Acanthosepion lycidas, assembly GCA_963932145.1. Lineage (NCBI taxonomy): Eukaryota > Metazoa > Mollusca > Cephalopoda > Sepiida > Sepiidae > Acanthosepion > Acanthosepion lycidas. Next base: position 45,625,315 of record OZ010600.1, on the reverse strand, counting down.
CTTTGAAAACACACTGCATGAATGTCATATACTTTTTTATTGAATGTCGTTAACTCAGATTTTGAAGATATAAAATACAATTAAATTTTGCTATCATATGAACTCTGGTAGCTACTTACCAAAATACTGTGGTCAAAATGCGCTTGTTTCAAATTATATTCGATGCATAACTTTACAATAGCCTATGCTTCATACTGATCGACCTTTTTATTGCATGCCAACCTTATGAGTTCCATACATTTCTCATGAAGAGAAATACGGATTCTGATTTACATAATGTGTTGATTTTTATTGTGATAAACTTGAAGCGTTCATACTTCTTGTCAACCTTTCAAGTGAAATATCAGTGACAATATTGTCGCCTTAGTTGTACTGATAATCGTATCAAACCTACTATTTACCATCATTATTTAAATGCTAGAGGTAATAATCATATTACTATAACTACCATTTATTAAGATTATTCATTTAAATACAAAGAGTAACACAGAAGTATTTCCTGTCCTAATTTATGGTATGAGTTATTATTCTTTATATTATTTAGCTTCGGGCTGTTATCCACATCTTTGTTGTTATTTTCACAACATTTCGGTCGCTTGCTCTCCGATCTCACTTGTGACAGTAGGGTAGGTTTATTTTTCACTCTTTTAAGAAAATCAACATTGCACACGGGGTAAAGGCTGGGCTTTAAGGTGGTAAATACTAACACCAAAACGTAGATTCATAGCTTTTATCTATTTTTAAGCATTTAGTTTTAGTTTTGGCCTGAAAAATTTACAGAAGTACTTCATTTCCTCAGGTTCTGCATACAGACTAACTTCAAAATTTTACTATTTGAAGAATGAATCCAAATAAAGTTAATATCTTTTGCTTTAGATACATTGAATGGAAAATATATTCAAACTAGAATTCTAATTATATACAATTTTTTGCTGTTTTCGATAATTAAAATCTGTGTAAAAAAATGTAAAAATATTACAAAAAAGGCAAATCAATGAATGTCATTACATTATAATCAATAATAAAAAATTGATAAAAGTCTATATAAAGCCATAATTCTGCTGGATACAAATTATATGACAAAATGTTTTAAGTTTAAATTGTTTATTAAAAACCACACCAAAAATTAGTGAATAATTTAACTATATTAAGATATTATAAAATATCTTAATATATCTAAATTGTTTAGTATAATTTACTTTTGAAGTAAATGAAGGTCTTATCTGATGGCGCAATAATTTAGTAATAATGTGCATATGCCTTGAATCTTGTCCATATGCAGTTTGTAAAGCTTCAGTTACTTATAAATTTTTATAAGGCTTTCACAGATCGCCGAATGAAATTCCAACGTTCTAATATGGAAGCTGAAATTAATCTTCAAACTCGTTTCTTCAAAAAAAAGTAATGATTTGGAAAAAATATTTTTGTGTCATTATTTATTATGTGAAACCCGAACTTTCAAATTGAGTGCAATAGCACGTTTCCAAAATCTACCTTGCCTATTCCTTTATGCGTCTGACGACCCAGTTAACTTTCAAGGAACTTTGAACTGAACCTTTTATTTAATCTACGGGGCTATATTATTCTTGTCTCGGCTATCCATATCTAGGGATATCTCATTTTGTTCTTATTTAGTGTTGCTCCGTTATAAGCTCACCCTGTTTCCAATGAGCCTATACTACCCCCCCCGGCCTAGGGATTAAAAGTTCGTCCTACCAATTCATGCTCAACCTTTGTGAACGCAACACCTAACACCGGCAATTCATATGTTCGTTACACATATCAACAATTTCATGGTAAATTTCTGACATTGTCCCACGTTCCAGCTAGATTTTTACGAATATTTCACCCAATACAAGGCCATAGAGGCACTCAAGGTAGAGGGTTACAGAATGAGGCTGTTGAATAGGCGTAAGAGGAAGAAGTAAGATATTCAGTGTATGAGAATATTAGCTTAAAAGCAGCCCTTTCGGACAGCAATTAAGCTAACTCCTGCGGAGGGCTCTTAATTGAGCCTTCAGCTTGTTCAGGAGTTTGAGAGTTCCTAAGTCCTTGCATATTCTCAGCATTGAAAGCACTCCTGGCTGCCGTTTGATCTGGGTTTTCATTCGCACGAGACTTTCTTTTTCTCGCTGCAGCTTTGGCTTTTTTTTTTATTGCAATTTTGTCCTCTGATTTCTTTTTGCGAGGCATACTGCTGCCGTATGCGCTAGGCAACAATAAATTACAGTAGAACTCAAAATTTATCGCTGCATTTAAGTATTGCATTAATATTTAAGCTTGCCTTTTAAAAGTTCAACGATAATTCTTCTACTGACACTTAATTTAAAGATAGTTTGATGTACGTAGGTCCTTACTTTCCGTAAAAACAATTATTTTTATTTCATGGGTGACTTTCTCTGGATTTCGCAATTAATTTCAATTTTTCCCAAATTTATTTCCTAGTTATAAAAATTGTCATCGTACAAAAATTTCGTCACAAAAAATCAAGTAAAAATCGCCGAAAACAATCGACGAAATGAAAACTTGGGAATCCAAAATTTCAGGATTGCGGCCGTGGAATGTTTTTAATTGACTTATGGAGTCGGCCTGATTCGAAAAATGATATAATATGTTGGGCTATGCACTGAATGAAACTTACTTGAAACTACTAATGGAATCCGAAGAGAATGGCGATGATTCATCCGAGTATACAAAGTATCTTCTGGTGAAGATCAGAACTGATGGAACTAAGGAATGTAGTTTGTCACAACATTTGCCATGGAAATAGCAACAGCGTAATGAGAGGCTTGCGACGTTAAGTCTGAGGGAAATGGATTGTAGGGAGAAAAATAATTCATCACCCACAACCCTATCAAGATTTGAAAATGAGGACTTGGCAGCTTCAGACCAGATATGGTAGCAGTACCCGATTTTTGGTCTGACCGTTTTTTAAAGAATAGATCGTAAGAGGAGGAGTCGGGTACTTTCTCGAGCGGCACAAATAACCAACTATTTTTCCAGCATCCGTAGCGATGGAGTATATATACGAGTTCCACAAGGTCTGGAGTGAACTTGACTCCCACTGGGCAACGAGGCTCCTTGAGAGAGAGCAAATTCCAGATCTGCTCTGTAATGATGAAACGTTACTAGATTGGTTTTGGAGGTAATGAATGTTAAAAGCCAGTCCTTTCCCCAATTAGAGCTGTTAGAGATAGATCAGAGGAGAGATCAGCTGCTAGGCTCTGGTCATTTAGATTTTTTGAGATGCGCCGATACATATCATCTGCATAGATATTCACTAAAGATTTGAGTATTGTTGTTAGGCAGATCGTTACCATAAAGCAGAAAGAGGATAGAATCGAGAAGAGTGCCCTGTGGAACACCGGCACTGATCTCATGGACTCAACAACGATCTTCATAAAGATAACTGTTAGGAAGGACTTGATAATTGAGAAAACCCTGCAGAGATTCCATAGGTGAATTGTTTGCGTAGCACCCTCCCCCCCCCCCATACCACACCTTGTCAAAGGCCTTCGTATAGCTAAGGCGATGGTGTCCTCGTGATGAATTTATATTCTAGCGTCTCACTGATTCTGTGAGTAATTAAGATATCAGTAGCGGACCTATCAGAGCGAAATCGATATTTTTTTTTCTTGCTTAGGAGGTTGTCTCCACCTTCTTGTTGATAATAACCTCAAAGAGTTTGCTGTGTCGATATTGCGACGTGGATAAGCGTTCACCGGCATTCTTGAAAATAAGCCTTTACTTAACAACTTCCATAGACTTGGGAAAAATTAATCCTTCAGGCAGCGGTTAAACAATTTTTAAAGAACAACTATCTGATTATCGGTCCGGTAAACATCTTAGAGTTAAAGCTTTTTAGGAGTTTGGAAAATTTCTATGCCGTGATAGAGATATTACAAAGTTTGTGTCTCGCGAGAAGGGTGAAGTCAAGTAGAGGGTGGCTCGTGTTGCCTAACACAGTATTAAAGACATTACCTTATCTGAGTTAAATGAAATAGTTTCAGCGCCATTTTATGATTTGCCTCGGTTGCAAATTTAGTTTGATATTTTCCAGAACTCAAGTGAACCAAGTCTTGTTTTCCATCTTGGCTTGTATGATGAAGGCCGGATGGTACAACGGCCGAAACATTGTGATAACAACAAAGATGAGGACAATATTCTGCATGTATATAGTGCAAATGAATATGAAGTTTTAACTTTGTTGAGGTTTCATTAAACCATATCTAAACGAGAAAAGGGAAAATCACAACTGTTTTTTTCTTCAAATTTGTAAAATAAAATAAAGTAGAAATAAAAAAAAATAAAACAAACTCTGAAACAAGAAAATTAACATAGCTTGCTCGACTGTGTCAGGGTTAACAGTTTATATTGGAATTTCTGTCTCAGAGAACTATTCACTTCCGAAGACCGAAATGTTTCACCTCCCAATTTGGAAAGCCCCTGCTTAAAAAATTCATTTATTCCTTCTCTGAGTATCTTTTCCTGGGACTTTATTCTGTCAAAATAAGAATGATTCCGCTTCTGATTTTAGTAATTCTTTAGGGGCTTTTTTGTTGCATATTGAACTTGTTAGATCTTCTGACCAAAATAACGATTGTATGTATGAAACGAAACTAGGAACAGATTCAAAATGATGTGTCTGAAGAATACGCATTACCTGTGGAAGAATATTCCATCCTAGCCCCATGTATGTACCGGCATCAACCATCTGGATTACATTGTCCGAAAATTTGCAATTAAATGGCCATATGATAAAATCAAAGCTCGACCTCTTTGTCTAGAAAAATGTTTTGTCTTATTCAATGCATCAGCCAATTGTTCATTTTAGCGATGCACGGTAATTCTATTCAGGATTCAGTAAATCATAAAAATTCCTTCAAATCTCCACCACACAGAAAACTATTTCTTGGAATATTCCATTCAAGTTGAAATGTTGAAAATTAATTCGGAATTTTCGTTTTGAATTCTCGCACTAAATCCATTTCTCATCGATAGTGACTCTCATTACCCTAAAAAGATGGCTTCTGCGCAAAAAAGAAAATATCAAATGTTTAAACGTCGTAAGACGTATTTTCCAGCTTCTGATTTTTCCCAAGGTTTGTAAACGACGTATTATGAGAACTGATTTACAAAGAGCAATAAAGAACTATTACAAAGACACTTCCCAGATTTCGCTAACATTATGTATCAGCCTTATTCATTGGTCCTTCAGCTTTTCTCTGTTATCATTTTTCTTAATTGTTCTCATCCTTATCCTCATCTCCCTCCTCTTATTATTTTTATTTAACGCTTATTATTCTTACACTCATTTTAGTCTCCATTTTATTTTCTTCTTATTTCTTCCTCTTTTTTTTTCTTTCCTTTGCCCGTTAGTTTTTCTGGTTCCATCCTTCCTCTCCTCAACCCTCCTTTTTAATTATTCTTCTTTGAAGTGATCGCAATTTACCATTATCATTATGATCATTACAGTCTCTCATTCTGCCTCTTGTTTTTTTTTCTGCTTCCATCCCGCCCTATCGTTGTGTCTATTCACTGTAGTTTTCTTTCCTTTAGTTTCGCTTAACGAATCCATTCTATCAGCGGTAGACCCCGCCAAGGTCACGAATAGAAAGCCAGAATGGACCAATGACGCTGATTGAACGAAATTCACAACCCACTTAAAAATGCGCCTTTTAGCCCTTTCTTTCTTTCTTTCTTTCTTTCTTTCTTTCTTTCTTTCTTTCTTGATTGTTTGTCTGCTTTCTGTCTATCTATTTATCTATTTTAGCCAACTAACCAACACTTTAGTTATTTGTTTATCTATATTTCAGTATGTGTGCATTTCTTTCCTACTGTGCAAAATTACAGATAATTCTCCTACTCACCGTAGACATTTCCCTACTTCCATGTCTACAATTTTTCGTTTCTTCATCCTCTTCTCTCTCTGGCTCTCTGATTTTTTTGTTTTTTGTTTTTACTCGTCAATATCTTTCATTTTTCTCACTTTCATTTTTCTCACTTTCATTTTCCTACTATTTTCTTTCCTGATCTTACCCTCTTTCTTTTTCTTTCTTTCTTTGATTTCTTTTCCATTTTTCTATGCTCCTCCTATCTATCTCTTTCGTTCTCTATTTCTCCATTGTACATTGTGAACTTAACTTTTTCTTTATCCCTTCACTCCTTATACAATAACACTCTTAACCCACTTTTTCTCCCTCTCACTGCATTTTTTATTCCGACATTGATCATAACAATTCATTTAAACCCTCTCTCGCTATCTCTCTCTCTCTTTTTATCGCTCTCTCTTTCTGCTCTCTTTATCTCTCTCACGCTTTCGCTATCTCATTTAGCTTTGTTAATTCTAAGATATTCATTACAGTTATGAAAATTTAAAAAAAATCAAAGTTGCTTAATTCTTCTAATTATGTATGCTATTAGAGACCTGACAGAAATTATATATCTTTCATTAACTCAACACATTTTCTTTTAAATTAAAAAAATCCTATTACCTCTAATCAACTTATATTGTTTCCGATAAGGCTTATTTGTGATTATTTTTATAAGTTTTCATTTCTTTTTTTTATGTTCATACATTTAATATTTCATTGAAATAATAAAAAGTATGTGAGGATTTCTGAGATAATAAAGTAAGATGTAAAATGAATAATATTTAATCATGGGAATAGTTTTATTCAGAATATAATTTCCTTCTGATGAAAAACGAATTTCTAAACCCCGCTTTTCCCAAGAACTTGTAAGCTTTAGAAAAGTAAGCAGAATAAATCTCTATTCGGAAAGATTTTTCACCAAGGAATATTTCCTTGCGCGTTCAGGATAAAAAAAATGACGATGATCACAGGATGTTGGACAAAGAATAATCAAACAACACGCACACGAATACACGGAGATGAACAAGCATGAATACACAAGCAAATGCACCTGCACGCACACATACACGCACACATACACGCACACATACACGCACAAGCATATACACCCCCGTCTTTGCACGCATGCACGCACGCACACACACACACACACATATGAATTAAACTCAAAGAAAATTTTGCAGAAGTGCATCTGTTTTAAAAACCATATTATAATAATTTGAAATTCTTTAAACTTCAAAAAATTCACTTTTAATATTTATTTTCATTTTAGGAAGAAAATCTTCTAAAATTTGTTTTACAAAAATATTTTAGTCATTTCAAACAAAATTTCGACGATTTTAAAAGTCAATCGATAATTACATCAATTATGCCATATTTTTGTTTGCTGTAATTAAAATTCATAAACTTTAAAAACCTCTCATTAAAAATATTGAAGTAAATCGCAGAGAAAGCCAAATCCTTGAAATACAGTAAATTCAATGAATGCTCAAATGAACTGTGAAAACATTTCAATTTTTTGCTTAGGATATTAGGTTGGTGCAAAAATAATGGCGTAATAATGTCGTTTTTTACGTTAAAAAATACGTCAAAAAACGACATTATTACGTCATTATTTTTGCACCAACCTAATATAATGAAAAAACATTTTTCTTACATTGGAAGCCTTTAAGATGTCAACAACGGCCAAAGATCAAGTAGATAAATGTGATAATCACAGTACAGCAGCGATTATTGCGAAGATATAATAAATTGGACGAATGACTAATGAGATTGCTTACCTAAGCCATTTTATGCGTATCAAAACGAGACAAATGTACTCAAATGTTGCATCAAAAAATATTTTCCAGTAAGAATTACTCTTGGAACTATCTTTTTAATAGGAAACAAGAGCAGCTAAAAGTAAATTATTTTCGCCAAAAGTAAATGGAGAAAATAACGGTTTATTTTAACGATATAATGTATGAAGAAAGAAGCGTGTTTTAAGAGGCAATGTTATAAGATGAAGGATTACAAAGGACATGATATTATGGCGAACTTTTAAAAATTAACTTGATTGACGTTAATGTTCGGCCCGCATATGTGTTTTAAATTGACAATATTTTTTTTTATTTAAATCTGTGAAGTTGTCAAAGAATATTTATTTTGCATTTTTTTAAAATGTCCAATCTAATGCATTTGTACTTTACAACTAGTTAATTTAACCTAAAAAAGGAATTTTCTTTTAAAACGTGTATATAAATTAATATTCGGGTATCGGTGGGTGTAGGTAATTGTAATTTCGTAAGAGAGTGAAATAAAAGTGTGCACACTTTTTATAAAAGCGTCCTTAGTGACATTGGTAATTTCTCATAGGTGCAATTAATATGGTAAATAAACATCAATGATTTTCTTAAAACTTCATACTGCAATTTATCGACTTTTTCACAAGTTTTGTACGAAAAAGTGTAAGTGGATTTTCTGCTGCTGTATGTTTTCATAGTAAATAGTCTAAAATAACATTTTCTTCTCAAAAATTTCTAATTATTATTTGAAATGTTCGCAGAAATGGGATAGTGTCTGATGTAGACAAAGTTCATACATTTAATAAATACCATTGCTCAGTTTACAGGAGAAAATGAAGTACAAGTATATTGATTTTGAGAAGCTGGCACGAAGATGTCAGTTAGTCTTTTGATCTCTAGCTGCTTCGCATATCCCTATGGATAATGGTAGTCGCTTGGCGTAGATTTTTGGTGACGAACTGGATTTTATACCTACGTTTTTTTTATTACATATGCAAATTTAAAATCGTATTTTAGGTTTTATTTTTTGCGTTGTGTTTTTCTGAAGTCTACTGTTTTTTTGCATATTCACTTTTCGCTGTTGCTTAGTATCAATTCTATTTTTAAATATCTTTTCTTTGTTATATCAAGCCTTCAGTTTAGATTATGTCAAAAACTGCTAAGACATTTGACCTCTGTTGGAAATATGGTTTTTTGTTGTTATTTGATCAGTGTGTATATATATATATATATATATATATATATATATATATGGCATGATGATTGCGTCTAGCATGAAACAGCCTGTCGTCTCTGAGTGTTGACTTCAATGTTCACTTTTATATTTATATTTACATACGTTCTATCTCTGATATTGAGTACTTTATCCCATAAATATAGCACACCTTAAAACTATATTCTTCATATATATATATATATATATATGTGTGTGTGTGTGTACGTATATATATATATATATATATATATATATATATATATATATATATACACACACACACACACACACACATACATACACGGGGGCACCCGACTTACGTCAGAGATCCGTTCCTACGGCGTAACGTAACCTGCCTTACTAGTCTGGGAAACATAATGAATAATAATCTTGTTTGTTTTGTTTTGTTTCTGACAATCTTGTTTACAGTGTCCCCAAAGTAACCCAAATCTGTCTGGCTAAACGTAGCTGTTCACCTCTCGTCTCCAGATATAGGGACTTTACAAAAAAAAGCTATAAGATTTGATGGCTGAAACTGAGAAACTGTTTGGTGGATGAGGTAAAAATATAAAAAAAAACAACAGAATTTGACTTTCAGACCATAGTTGCCCACACAACCTGAAGATTGGTGTAAGATAATCTTTTTATCTTCCCTTCACTTTTGAAAGATTATTAAAAGACCATTATCCTCTTTATTTTGCATTTATTTTCGTCCGAAGATTGAGTTAAATTATCCAACGATAGAGAACGACAATAACCATCAAAATAAGTTAACTAAAAAATAAAATTCCTTGCCATTTCGGTCTGGTATATTTACTCCCTATGTTTTTTGTTTAGTTTTTTTTTTTTCTAATCAATTCACTCCAAGCAAAGCGATAATACAATTAACACACAAGGAGCTACTGGGAGTGAAAGGGAATGAGAAGATTTCAGAAGGAACTGAAAAGCCAATCCTAAACAAGAAACAAAAGATAATAAACCTCTACTCCTGTTCAAAAAACCGGAAAGGTGTCTGAGCCAGACCATAGGCGAACCTATATACTCCTATTGATGAAAGAAAAAAAAATACTAAATAATTTTTTTAAGAGTTTTAAGCGCAGGCGTTAGACGTATAGAGCTGAACTAGAGTTTAGATGGAACCAGAAACCTAATCCTAAACAGGAAACAATGGGTAAACTTCTATGCATGTTCAAATGACCGGAGAGGAGTGTGAACCTGACGATAATTCCTTTTTATGACTTACTTTTATGTTTGTATTAGTGAAATTACAAGAGACGTAATTGTCGCTGGGCCAACGGGTGTCATTTAATGAACACTAGCCGTCGCATCCATGACCTCTTGACCGCAAAATTTAAATAGACAAGGGCTAAATATGGGTAAAAAGTGTCCATAGTGATTTCTTTTTCAACATAATCACCTAAATTGTCAGTGCACTTAATTCAATAATGAATATTAATCACATGGATCGAGTAATATACATTGAAAATATTAGATAAAAATTAATCTAATATCAGTCTACGAATTCATTGATCCATCTTGTACATGCGAAAGTTTGTTCGTGAATAAGAGTAGATATTTCCTAATCTGGCACAAGGCCTCCCAATCGAACTGAACGAACTCCTTTTAGAAATGGATAAGTGAGATGTATTTGCTAACCGCCGAGCTACGGCAGGTGTTCTTCATTGGTGAAAGTAGGTTTCTATGAGATTTCATATTACGAAGAGGTTTGCGATAACATGACAATAATTTTATTAACTACTTGTAATCAACTGACGAGATGTCTTACAAAAAAACCTTTGCCCTTGAACAGCTGACGAGACATTTCACCAATATGGCGTCACATATTAACAGGCCTCGTAATTATAATATGAGGAAAATAATGCCATTTAATTAATTCGCTTTCATAACAAACACTATTTTGCAAGCAAGTTTATTACTCAGGTAGTATATCGGATAAGAGTTCAAAACAATTTGTTGAATGTAATGAAGACAATGATTTTCCTGAAGTAATTGACGATATATATTTGCCATTCTGACTTTATTTATTGTATTAAGAAATACAATTATGGCACAAGGCCGAGAAAAGGGGAGGGGCTGAGTCTGGTCTTCATTAACTATCTTATACCTAGCTAATCCGATTCACGACCCATTCATACATTACAATTTCCACATTCACCATAAGAACTCGTTCGTCACCGATCAATCTTCCATACACCATAATACCGCATCCTCTCAAGGGGGACCTACAAAACGCACCCCATGCCATAAAAATATAATGATTATATATGTACAATTAAAAATTTACGGATGAATGAAATAAAAGGGGAGGGAGATGAACCCAGTAAGAAACTAAAAAGATACACAAAAGTAACAAAACATAACTGATATTAGTAGGGTCCGTCCAACCCTCAAAAATGAGAGGCTGCTGTATTCTGCCCATTTGGACAAAATCAAGAGGCTCTCTCGCTAAGGGAGTGGGAGAATAATAAAAAATTATACGACCATGTGAAAATATAAAGCTGACCCAGTCGATTTAAAAGGGGCCAAAAACAAACTGGGGAGGTTGGGAATCTTAACCTGGATCATAACCAAAGATGTGGCCGAGGACAGGCCGGAAACAACACTTACTCACATTAACTAGGTACACAAAAGCTTGTCTGACGTCATAAATTGATATTTATCAGGATATATATTTTTAAATCATGTCTAGCTGTATAAAGATATTTTTAATATACCAGAACTTTGAAAAACGAGTAAAGTTTTATTTTGAATTATATTAAAGATTGGCACAATTTCCAAACACACCATGATCTACCGAGAAAAGGAACATTAAATTAAAAAAAAATATAGAAGAAACATAGAAGAATAGAAATGGATGACCTGTCAATCGTTTCCAGACATCCAGTAAACAACATTTTTAACAGAAGGTGAAAAACAAAGATAGCATGTGTGTTTATTTTTCTATGCTTTTGTTGCTTGGATCTTTTATTTTTGTTACTCTGGTAATGTTTGTTCCTATCTCTCTCTCTCTCTCTGTCTCTCTCTCTCTTCTCCAACTTCCACACCACTACATTTTTGGAAGTTCGTCAGCCTTTGTCTAAGTCCAGTTGGCACTCTGTTGGACATTCGCCTTGTTCAATGCTTCAGCAGAAAATGCAGCTTTTACTGTTTTCTTCTTTTCCCATTTCACTATCTTTATATTCTTCAACATCTTCTTTGCTTCCTCTTCCTTCCTTCCTTCATTTTAATTTCTTTCTTCTTTCCACACTTCCCCAATTATCATTTACTCTCTCTTATGCTTTTCCTTCGTTCTTTTATTTCTACTTATTTCTCCTAGTCACTCTTTCTTCTTCCTTCTCTTTTTTACATCTTCACCATTTTCCTCTTCCCTACTTTCCTATTCATCTTCCTGAAGAAAGAAGAAAGAAAAATGTTCTTTCTTCTTTCTCATTCTCTTTTCCCTCTTTTTTCACTTTCTCATTATTCCCTCTTCTTTATTTTTCCTCTCTTTTGTCTCCTCTTTTTTCTTTTCAGCTTTCTCTCCACCTCGATCTTTTCCTCTACTTCTTACCATTTCCTCCTCTTTCACGTTTTCCTTTTCTTACACTTCTCATTTGTCTTTCTCTATTTCTTTCTTCTTCCTATCCCCCTTTCCTTTTCTTTTTCCGTTTCTTCTTCCTCTTTATCATTCTTTTTACGCCCTTATCCACCTCCTTCTTTCTAGTCATCTTCCGTCTTCTTATCATTCTCTTCCATCCTTATTCCTTGTTCTCATCATTTATTTTTCAAATTATTTTACAACTGACAACAATGCGATTGTGTAGCAGGAGCCGCTTCCTCTCATTATTTAACAAAAACAGTAGGGCAAAGAGAAAGAGCCAGGAGGCAATGATTCAGTAAATGAAAACAATAGCATCACCAACATAAGAAAAAAATTGCTTGGTCGGTCAGACCGATCAGACCATGGCTGTCGGGCAATATTACAATGGCGAAGACAAGCATATCGAGTTCAAACTGAGCCATTTCCCATGAAAAACACAATTGTCATTTTCTTTTTACTTGCATTCACTCCTGCTGGACCGAGCAGATCTGCTGTTAATTACTCCAGAGTATTGGGGTAATAGTTAACGAGCTGAGTACCTGAAATTTGCGGCCTTCTGCCAAACTAAGCTTAACGTTATCATAAGAATACTTATTACCATGTATAACCAAATCGTCTAATTACCTTCTTGAAGCGTTCAGGTGATTCATGAATGTTAAATGGGGTTATAATGAAATTATTTCATGATCGTTAAATAGCATTTCTGCAGACTTTTTCAATTGCCTCCATTCACCTTGTTTCAAATTAGAATAAATATAACTCGTCCGTTTTCTCGTACATAAAACCGACAAGATCCGAAAATCAAACATTTACCCATCGACATCTGTTTCGTTTCCTTGTATTATTTACATTATTCGGACTTTTATCCTCATCTTTATTGCCATATTCACAAAGTTTCAGCCGTTGTACGCTCTGGCCTTCTTCAGATGATTGGAATTTCGAATCGAACCTTTTATTTCGTCCACCGGGGTAAAGTGTTATAGTTCCACGTGCCATGCCTCTTCCGGATATCTCAGTTATTTCTCTTTAACTCAACTCTCCAAATTTTGGTTCACCACTGATGTGGCCTGGTATTGAACTCACAACTCTTTGGGTCTAGTTACTGGATCTAACCAACGTCTTTATCCACTGGGCTCATAACATAAAATACACTCTTTATCGGTATTAACTTTATTAAACAAGATATTTGGCCTTTTACTCCATTACCTTCTTCCATTTTTCAACTTCCTAATTTCATTATTCCATAATATTTTATCTAGCTACATCTTACAGTTAAATGAAGATCCGTGTTTTTTTTACTTGTAATGTAGTCACTATTGATAGCCCGTCACAATTTATTTCAAAAACGAAACCATTACATACAACCCAGTATTTTTTTCTTTTAAGCGTAAGCTACACATCAAAGCAACTAGTATAACCAAAATCGAGCAAATGATTTTAAAGCTTCATTTAGACATTTTAGTATATCGACTATGTCCTGCATTGTCTAATATTGATTATTGTAAGCTATTACATTGATTTAATAAATATCAACCATAACTGGTCGACTTGGCCGTCAAGCATTATTCACCGAAATGAAAATTTCACAAAGCAATTTTTCACATTGCTGATCATTCACTGTACATTCTCCATAAATTGCACACAACTATTTTTCCGTTTTAATCACATTTTTACCTTTCATAAAATTAAAACCTATAATATACAGAAAGTGTTTAATTTTTTTTATCTTCAATTTTAGAATCAATAAAGAAAAACACCCCTCTTTTGATATTTTCAATGTGTATCAATGACGGCTGTCAGAATTCAGTCAAAGGCGATCTTGTTTAATGAAAGTTAATTCAAACTAAATGCTCCTAATACCATCTACCGACATACACAAAGTGATCTTTTTGGCCAGGCCAATATTTTATGAAAAATAGTGTCTTTTCAGAAGCATGATGAAGGGCGTAAACAATTTTTTTAAATATCTATTTTGAGTGAAAGGATCGGAAGTTCATGAAGTTCATTTTTCTATTTCTCTTCTTACTTCATGGATCTACGTCACATTGAAATAATTTCATTAAATGTTACAGAAAAGATACATTTTTAACAATTACATTCTAATGAATGACCGTGCCGTCAAAATATTTAAAAATAATTTGGTCTATAGACATGTTTTTATAACGGTTTCACGCAAACATTACGATGTCAGTGGAATTTTAAAGATCGTGATTCTTCTTTTTTTTTCTTAAATTCCTTAAGAATAAAAAAATTTCACAATGTTTTAAGAACTGAATACATTTGAAAAATTTTTCAATAAAAGGGTTTATTCTTAAAAAATTCAGGAACAAAAGAAAGTAGAAAGATTCAACTTTGGTTCTATTGTTTGTATTTAAACAATTACGAAATTATATCTACTATGTCTGATGGTTACATTTGAATATCAGGAGAAACGGTTGCGTAGTGTTGATGTAAATTAGCAAGCAATCAAAAGAGATATTTCTAAGCACATAATTGGTATTGGGCAACATTAAATGAACTTGTGTAATGTGTACTTGTCGCAAGGCCGAGCGAGTGGATTGTTTCAATGGAAACAATTTGAATGAATAAGAAGGAATTCGATGATGAATTAATGGGAGAAGTTAAGATAAATATTTTGATACCGATGCTTCAGACTTAACGAGGAATCCATTAAAAACTCTCAACATCCAGGAAAGTCTTCAACAAGCAGAGCTTCCCAAAATATTGCAAGTATGTGTTCTTCAATCAAAGAAAATAAATGTGCATTAAAAGACTTTGGGATTTCACAGTTATTTGAACACTATACAACCATTTCGAATATATGAACTGTCTATTTTACATCTCGTGCAAGGTTAAAAAATCATATCAACTTCGTCAGTCGTTTCTCCTTTCACTCCTAAACTAGGGTTACTTCAGTTTTTTCAACAAGACATAAGTTATATTTATTTCCTTTCCCGTTATAAGATATGTTATAACCTAGTCGACTGATGGTGAGTTGCTATCACTCTTTAATTGCCAGAAATATTTGTAGAGAGCAATGCTATGAGGTGTTCAGGTGTAATACTTATTTATTAATAAGTATTCTTAATAGTTCTGTTGTATTACATCGATCACTGTTTTATTAACACTAGTATGTGAAATATATTATAATTATATTGATATTTCGCTCCTTTTAACTGAGAACGGTTACAGGCGTATGAAAGTATTTGTACTTTGAATCCTAACTGTTATCGGAATATGCAAATAATTACCTTGGACTACTTCTCTAAAAACATCATGGTTCCTGACAAAGGATCTCATATGCTGGCCCATTTACACAAGAACGAATATAACAACTTAAAAGATGCCGAGTTTTATGGATTTAAATCCCCCAAAATACCGCCATGGGACGACCTATTATTGGACTTTGAGAAAGATCTATTCTCAATAATAGACAAAATTAAATTCGCTAAAACTACCAACGACCTACAGCAAAAAATTACTAAAAGACATTTAGGCTGGGATCTAGGAGGGAATTCCATCACCCGCACCCCAAACACAAACTTCCTTGGTATTTTCTTGTAGCCCAGAGCCCTGTGGTAACTGAATTTTATGTTAACTAGCAGTAAACTCATTTCCACTAGACTAGAAACACTTACTTGTAACCGACCCCCCCCCCATACAAGAAAAAAAAGGACATCTAGATTTGGTGGGAGGGGAAACCTTAAAGCCAATAACTTTTCTTTGTCAAATTTCAATGAATTTGATATTGTTATGTAGAGTTATAACCATTCTATCCCAAAAGCTCATTATAATTTAAATAAGGATTTCGCTAAAGGCGGAAAATCAAATCAATGCGAAAATATCTTAATTTCAAGTGCAACAATCATATAGAAAATTATTTACACCCCTAAACTAAACTTGATTGGTACTTTTCTGTAATCTTGTGTCCTCTTTGCAAAAAAAAAAAAATAATAATATTAGCAAATATTTTTTATTACACATCACTCTTTATTCTGAATCAATTCATTGTTTTTCAACTATTTCTGAATCATTTGTTTGATTGATTGGAATTAATTTAAAAAAGTAAAATAATAAAAAAATACTACATTATTAGAACTAGTTATAGTTAATTAATGAATCCCCTTTCTTTTTAATCAATGAGGTTCATTCCTGCTAAATTCCAAACTACCCTTACTTGAGGAACCTCCTAGATCAAAAAATACGTCTTCTAGTAGCCGTCACAGAGACAGAGCAATAAACTGTATCTGTATAGTCTGGGTCAAGTACTCCTCCTTCTCCCTCTACCAGTACACAAGCATACGTTTGCTACTGTATACCACAGTGGTCAACTCTATTCATCACTTTTCTTAAGAAAAGGCCTTGGACGTTTTCCACGAATTTCTTTTTTTCAGTTTATCAGGACACTTTTCACTCCATTATTGTAAAAGAAAATCCTGACATAAAGATACTAGTTTAGTT
Organism: Acanthosepion lycidas; assembly: GCA_963932145.1. Lineage (NCBI taxonomy): Eukaryota > Metazoa > Mollusca > Cephalopoda > Sepiida > Sepiidae > Acanthosepion > Acanthosepion lycidas. The sequence continues at coordinate 45,608,380 of OZ010600.1, read as the reverse complement.
ATTATTCTATTTGCATTGTTACTTGTTTTGTTGCACTTTTTTATTATTTAATTTAATTGTATTCTTAATATCGTTAGAGCAGTATAATTCCTCTATCAAGGCCTCACGTTTTTTAAAAACCCTCTTTTAATATAATTTAATCCCCACAGAGAATTATAACTCCCCTACAGAAACATCAAAAACCTAATTTTTAAATAATTTCCATACGTTTTTATCTGATTAAAAATTTTAAAATATATTTCAAATGTTATAACTTGAAAAAAGTAAATTTTAAATTTTTCAGGTCACTTATTAATGAACTAATATTATGGATTCAGTGGAAAGAAGAAAGCTTGAGTCTGAATCAGGATCAAGATGTGTTTGCATACTTCACATGATGACACGACATGTGAAAATTTTATATATATATATATATATATATATATATATATATATATATATATATATATATATATATATATATATAACATATACTAAAAATCCTGATGAACGATTTAAACGAATTAAAGATATTCAGAACAAAAGGTTAGCACAGTCATTAGACTCTCGACATCATGTGCTCAACATCTGTGAACAGATCCAAAGTGACATTTCTGATCATCACGGTTATCACAGGGGCTGTTAAATGAAGTTTGCATCGAATCTAAATGGGTTGGACGACTGCGAATCTGAGCCGTCGATAAGCCGTTCTAAGAATGTTCTCAGAGAGCATCACAAGATAAAATTATTTTTCATTCAGAGTGTAATTTTTGCAAACAAGAAGACATGAAAGGCCATCAAAGTCCAGGATTCTTGGAACACCGAAAATACAATGACATTTTGAACGAGGCGGGAGTAAATCAATTGAGGCAGTTGCAAGGGGAAAAGGGATTTATGAACAACTTAAGAGGATATTCGGATTTGATTTGTTTTCTTATGAAGCAAAGTATCACCCAAATTGCAGTCGGAAGGTAATAGCTACAAAAATGAAACCTGTGAAAATCAAAGCACCCAGAGCAAGTTCAAAGGCAATCTGCCGTAGTAGAGCAATTGAAGAGGTCTCATGAGATCATAATAAAAAATTAATCTTTCAGTACTAAGATATTGCATTTACAAGGAACACCATTTGCAAATCCAAATTATCGTTATGAACACCTTAAATCAAAATTGGAAACATGTATAAAATATAAACAAAAATTGATGTTCTGCTATAAATGCATTTCTGGTGTTTATCAGCCAAATTGACATTACTACGTCAGTAAGAACAGGTTAGCAACTGGGCCAAAGTGATAAATTGAAAGTGCAGTGGATAAGACAATAGAAGGAACTATTATGAAACATGCTAAGTCTAGAGGTGGCAGTGGTTCTTATGATGCAGGGCTCGATGGTCTGCATACCAACTAGGTTGCCTATCAACGGTGGGTAACATAGTAAACAAGTTAAATTCCTGTTGGCTACCCACAAATTAGCAGATATGGCAGATAAATATTATGCTAAAATCAACACAGTGATTTTAGTATAACAGAATAGTACAAAAGTGAAAAACAAGTTACAAGAGTTGTTGATGTTATCTGTAATTTCAATAACCCGTTCACCATGCCAGAAAAAAAGAAAGTTTATTGCATATTATTAGGTTGGCGCAAAAATAATGACGTAATAATGTCGTTTTTGATGTTAAAAAATACGTCAAAAAACGACATTATTACGTCATTATTTTTGCACCAACCTAATATCAGGAGCACCTACCTCCGTAGAGGTTGAGCATGACATACTTAGAGTTGCATCTGCTAAAAGAAAATGTAAAGATTTCATTGCAAACAGGCTGGAAATTGGCGAAAACTTCTTTGACTCAAGCAACTGAAACTAAAGACGCTATTAGAAATGAGTAAGTCAGTGACAGTTACATCGTCATCATCATCGTCGTCGTCGTCGTCGTCGTCGTCGTCGTCCTCATCATCATCATCATCATCATCATCATCATCATCATCATCATCCAATAAGGAAATATTATACAAACAGCAAGGAAATATTACAGTCTTATCGCAAACAATACATAATAAATTAGACCTAAAAAGCTCATGACCTACCCACTTATTCCTGTGCCTTATAAGCATAGGGATTCCAAACAATTTTTTAATCAAAATTGACAAATCAAAAGGGGTTCAATACATTGTCAAGGATATTGTCGACGGAATACTTCCAGAAAATTCAGAAAGTTGCTTAGTAATCGTAGACAGAAATACAATCTTTTATTGTCTGAAAGAGATCTCACGAACTTTTAGGGAAATCTCAGAAGTTATTTTAAAAATGGTTTTACAAAAGTGTCCTGTAATGTTTAATACCGGCATGTACAAAAATGTTCAGTTAAATAAATTGAACGAAGAAGGAGGGGTGGTGAAGAAAAACTCATTGTTGGAAGAGGAAAGACTAGGTGTCCAAGAGAATGGAAGAACTTTCTTTCTAAGGATGCGAATAAGGAGCAACTTATAAAGATTTTGTCATTCTACATAAAACTGGAGAGCCATGAAGTGACTCTGATTTGTGAGGACAGAGCTTATCATTTATTATCAAACGGGGCATCAAAAATATGCCAAGAGATTGTTTCACTATTCTTCACGAAAAAGGAAACAGACCTAAGGGTACTATTATATTGTTGTTTTTTTATGCAAAAGAAAAAGGATTCAAGTTTGTTAGAACCAGAAGTCGTGACATTTGATATTTTCTTTATTCTTCTTTTCTATGCACATAAACTGCATGGACTTGAAGTATTATTCGAAACAGGAAAGTGAAACAAAAACGCAATCAACATCAGTAAAGCAAGTGATTCCCTAACACAAAACGTTTGCAACACTTGGCCTTTATATCTCCACTGGTTGTGACAGTAGAAGTGTTTTTAAGGGAAAAGGAAAGTTGAAGGCAATAGAAATTGTTGAAAAACAAGCACTTCCAGGAGGTGTTTATGAAATTAGGAGAGTCATGGAAAATAAATGAAGACATTTTATGTCCCATTGAGGAATTTGTGTGTGTGTGTTTAGGGATATAGTAGGGGAAAATGGGACTCTTAATGTATCAGGAAACTTTGACTTGAGTGCATTACCACCTTGCACTGATACACTTTGGCAACATTTAAACTGAGTCAACCAACAGGTTTGTATTTGAAAACGAGCACATATTGCTAAAATGGATCTGCCTCAATCAATCATTGGTCATCGATGGATTCATAGTAAAAATAATGAAATGATACAACATTGGACTAATGGAAACATCATGCCGGTTCAGCTTGTTGATGTTCTTGAAAACTTTGATTATGAACCTGTGATGAACGATCATGGATATTTAAATGAAATGTTAGTTGACACTGACAGTTATGATAAGGTTTCTGATTAATATTTCTAGGAAAATGATAACTAGAGTATACCATTTTTTAAAAACAAAGTTTGGAACTCAACATTAAGTTTAATTATAACCGGCAAAGAATATAATGCTCACAATTTGAAATATACATTGAATCTTTTATTTATTATAACGTTCTATATACTATAAAATAATTGACGTGTATTCTCTAATTATATTATTACCCTTTATGTTGATAATTTATCCGAATAAACCTTTAATTTATTTTCTTAGGTTTGTGGTTATTTGAAATTGTGATTATTTTGCACTATTAATATTTTAAATTTACCAATCTAATGACATCATCAATTATCTAATTTGTTACCCGTGATAAAATGTATAATACAGCGATAATCATCCTACAAAATAATACCAAGTTTAGTAAAAATTGGTTAATCCGAAGAGAATTTATTGGATTGAGATTCTTTCCTATCCACAAATATAAATTATGTTATGCCATTCAGGGGAGGATGTTAAAAACTAAATGATTTTCGTGACGTTGAAATAAAAATATTTGCTGATGAATTTTTTGTTTAACAGGACGCAAGGCTACAGGAAAATACCAATCAAGTTTCGTTTAGGGGTGTAAATAATTTTCTATGTGACTGTTACACTTGAAATTAAGATTGCGGAGGCACTACATATAGTGAAGTCATTGCTGTAGTGGAGTATCTAAAACATGATAACCTGACGGGGCCTAACCCTCTTTTAGCTGTTTTTGAATTCAGCTGAAGCCAAGAGAAACAAGTCTGCCCTGCTATAGATTTCAAGCTATGAGAGATGGATTCATGCCTTTTCCAATGTATATTTGTACGGAAACGAACACAACGGGCTCGCATGGAATTTGAACATGGCACGCAAGATCTATTTTCCGTGCTGATAAACAGTACGCTATACGTCCCTACGTCGGATAATGAAATGCAAACTACAAAATTGAAGTGCAATTGAGGAAAGCAACCGAATTGAATTGAGAAAACATCTGAATCCTGTTTGGCATATATTTTGCCAGTCAATAAATGCGATTTTCAGCTTCGTGTGAAAATGTCATTTTTATCACCAGACACAAATTCTTTCTTTCAAAATATGCGGTTTTTAATCAATTTGTACATTTTGGAATTTCGAAAATTGACTTAAAAGGTAGACTACCAACGCACGCCACTCCCAAACACACACACACACACACACACAAACATATATAGTCTTCATTTCCTTTTTATAACACTATACAGTTTATACATAAATTAGTTTTGACACAAGTATCAGGTATCAAGGGAGAATGAAACTCAGTAGAAATGATCTAAGAATCCCGTTTGTTAACCATTACCCCACGGCGATATGAAAATTAATGAAAACAGTCATATGTGTGTGTGTGTCTTTGTGTGTCTTTGTGTGTATGTGTAACGCACATCATGCTTCGATGCAGTCTAGATTTTTAATATTTTCTCTTCTACTTTAAGAATTTATTTTCTTAGATCTATGTAATATATATATATATATGTATCTTTTCGATATAAAGTATACATATTTCAATAAATTTATTATATTTTTATGTATATATTATAATTTGTTTACTTATAAAAATTAATATTTCAATTATTTATTTCCTGTATAAATTTCTTTTCTTTTATTTAAAAGATACATTTTTTTTCTCAAAAAGTCGAATATTTTAATTTCTCACATAAGATATATTTTATATATTTTATATAATAACAGATAAATATTTAACTTAAGATATAAATAATCTATTTTCAATGCATAAAGTAACTCATTTCTATGTAAGATGGAAATAATTTTAAATGACATAAATTTCTAATCAAAGATGCTTTGTGTTGTTATTTTGGAAATCCTGACCATTTTAAATTTCTGTAGAAAGTTGCTACTCGCAAGAAAGCAATTTTGGGTGAGTAGAACTGTACGGCAGAACAAGCTAACCGTACATTTTTTGCGGCTCTTCCATGCAACCTGAAATCTGACGCTATCGAAAAACGGTAGATTTCGCGTGATCTCGTGCATTTTCTTTTTTTCGCGCGCTTGTATCAGTTGCAGCAAACGTTGGCATGATGGCTCTTGTTTGGATCGAGCGTTTGCCAGCAAACAAGTCAGCGGTGGCAATATCCCCAACAATCAAGCACCTTTTTTATCATCCGTGATATGTGCTTCAGCTGACTCAAAGGCATACATACAGGCAAATTGCGAATTAATCAATCAACGATTAATGCAATTCGTCCATTTCAATGCTTATCCAGTATCCGAGATGGTACTTAGTGAACATTTTCTAAACTGGAGAAAGCTAAAATTTCTTTGTCTGAACTCCAACTCATCCAACAAACATATGCACAACTGATCACAATATATCAAATATTGTCAGTTATTGAGAAATACTTTGATTAGGTTGCAATTGAAGACGAGAAAGCTGTATATACTCTAAAGTGAAAACATTTCATGAACATCATCCACACTTGCTACTTCTAAACTTTCTCTTATATGCAGAAACTTTCTTACTGACCATCACTCAAGAAACAAACATAATCTTACACATCTTCCATTTTGGAAGTGCAAATCATACGAATTGGCACAAAATAAGGGCATAATTATATATATATATATATATATATATATATATATATATAATTATAAGTTAATAGACTTAAAATATGGTTTTTCGCTACACAATTCCAACCATATTTCAAAAATGGAAGCTAAAAGCCCCGAATTTAATTTTGTAATTAAATTAAAGACCTTAGTTCCATTTCATCCTCAAGCGCTTGAGGATGAAATAGAACTAATGTCTTTAATTTAATTACAAAATTATTTATTTTTATTTTTTCTTCTACTCTAACAGTTTTTTCTCGTACTTCCTACCTGCATATATATATATATATATATATATATATATATATATATATATATATATATATATATATATATATATATAATCCAGTGTTAAGCGAGTCAGTTTCTTTTTCTTTAATCCGCAGCGCTACGCAATCGTTTCTTTGTGTGATAGATTTGCCGATGCCATAGAATTGTATTACAGCAAGTAAAGCAGTGCATTAGATTTCAACATTTGACTAGATTTCAACATTTTTCTCGTACTTCCTACCTGCATATATATATATATATATATATATATATATATGAGGTATTGTAATTATTTACATTGTTTGGACTGCTGTCCACATCACGATATTTAGGCTGCTGTACGCTCCGGCCTTCTTCAGGTGATTGGAATTTTGAACTGAACCCTTTGGATCCCACGTGTCACGCCTCTTTCGGATGTATCAGTTATCTCCCTTTAAGTCAACTCTCCAAGTTTTTGTTCACCACTACAGATATCGAACTCACAACTCTTTGGGTCACGTCACTGGATCTAACCAACGGTTTTATCCACTGGGCCATGTATGAACTTTTGGGACTTATAAATTTAAAGTCTCAGTAACCATTTTTTACCAGAGCTCATGTTTTTCATCTATTTTTTGTGGTTATTATTGCTTTTCTCTTACCCTCCGTATTACTGGTTTCCATATTGTATTCATTTCTATTCTTGCTCGACTTTGGAGATTTTTGTGGTTTAGCATATGTACTGATTTCTTAAGTTTTCGTGTTTTCCATTGATGTTCTCTGTCTATTATTTCAACCACATCCCATAGGGGGGCGGTAATCTCCCTTTTCCCTCCATATTTTATTAGATACACCTGACTTTTCTATTGCCCCTCGTGTTACAGCTTTACGATATTCTTGCGTTTTACCTTAAGAGGGCGGCCTGTCTCTCCTTTATATTTCTTACTACAGCTACATGGGATGACATACATACAGTCTTTAGTCATGTTCTCCTCTAGGGGTGTGGGGGTCTTACTCGGAAGAGGTGTCTGCGAAGCGCTGAACCATTTTTGAAGGTCGTCCTGATGTTATATAGACCACAAATATTTTGTATTTTCTCCGATAATCCCTTCACATAGGGTAGGCAGACCGAAGTTGTTTTCTGAGTGTTGTTATCATCTTATACCCTTTTATCCCATTTTGTCGAAGCTGCTGCCATGTACCCAGGGTAGTTGTTACGCTGTAGGGTACTGCTTATACAGACCATTTCTTAATCATATGTCTCTGGGTCGCCACTTATGACTTTAGCTCGATGTTGTAAGTAGCGGCTGATTCCTTTCTTTACACGGTATGGGCGGTGGGAGTTGAAGTTGAGGTATTGTCCAGTAAATGTTGGCTTGCGGTATACGGATGTCTTGAACCCATGCTATGTTTTAGATATTAGTACATCCAGGAATGCGAGTTTGTTGTCTCTCTCCATTGTGAACTGAATCGATGATCTTATTGAGTTCACCTAGTCCAGTAGTAGCTGGATGTCATCCTGGTGTGGCCAGCCGTATGAAGGTGTGTCTCATCTACGTCGTCTCTCAGCCATAGGATTAGCTTTGGTGATGTGGATTCTAATGCAATTTCTTTGAAGTATTCCATGTATATGTTTACCATTGCTGGTGATAATGGCGAGTCCATTGCTAAGTCTTCATCCTATAGATATATGTCTGATTCCATTCCAAAGTGTGTTTTTATACAGAAAGTCAGCATCTACATCGGGTTATCGATTGGTATACTGGTCCGTTCTCCTACGGAGAAGTCCGAGGCCAGTCTGTCCTTGACTACCGAGAGTGCCTCCTCCTTGTTCTTGATTAGGATCTGCGACAATTTTCGTTCTGTTTTCATTGTTAGATCTTACTTTACTGTAGCTAATATTTCTAATGGAGTTCTTCCAGCTTTCCTGTATATTCCGTTCTTTACATGTGCCTTTGTCAAGTTTGGCAGTATGATGATGTTTTTATTCCTCTGTAGGGGTTTCTAATTGCCTGCCTTTCCAGTTTCGTGATGTTTGATTTGGGCGGCTTGGCTTTCTCCAAGGTCTGTCTCACTTTCCATCTTAGCTCATCCGCCCGAGCCTGAGGGATGTTCAAGGCTATTTCCTCGATTCGAGCAATGATGTCCAAGCATGGTATCCGCCTGATGGTTGTGGCGAAGTTTAGACGCTTCTTTAGTACTGACTCCTTGGAGGCACTAAGCTGGTGTTGACTGATGTTGATTACTGTCTTCACTGGGGATGATGGACCTTGTGCGTCACTTTCTGATTTTTTAGTCTGTTTAATATTTGTAATTGGCAGGCCTTGACTGCATCGAATTCACGTCTGAAAGATTTATCCAGGTCATGTTTGAATCTCTTTCGGTCTGCTTCATCGGTAGTTATGTTGAAGGAGGGCCTCGAGCCTCTGGGAGATATCAGATCGCAGTTTCTGTTTTACCCAACAGTTAGCCTGACGTGCTATACCATTTAGTTACAAAAGAAGCGTTTGGTTAGAAAGTTTAAGTTACTGTTTTTGAACTATAATATATGTATATGGCGGTTCCATGTAGGATACAGGTTCGATTCCTGTCGGAGGACACATATTTTCTTTGAGATTTCTCGGACAACCAGGCCGGTAAATGCTGTTAATACTGTTTAAACAGAGCATTTATTTAAATATTTGTATCTATAAAAATAACGTATAAACAGAAAATGTATTAAAATAATTGTCAGACATTTCATAATATAGTGTCTGTGTATATATATATGTATCTGTGTGTGTGTGTGTGGATTTAATAGGCCGGTTCGAGGAATAAAAAGACAACAAAATATTAAAAATATTGTCATTAAGACACATTTTTTTTATATTAGTGTGACTTTTGACTAAAATGAAGCACAAAGAGAAATAAAGTTTAAAATGTGTGTGTTTATGTGTGTGTGTCAAGGGTGATATGTGTAAACTTATCGCGTTATTTATACGTCTAGAAATGTCTTTTCCATACATACAAGCTACACAATATATATGTGAAATCTTTACCAATATTATGGTAACAGAGGATATTGAAAAATGTTGCACACACGTACCTGTATTTATTGCACACCTTAAATTTAACACTAGATATTGCAGATAAAATAAAATTAAAGGAAAATTGTCAAACCTAGATTTCACAGTTCCTTTCAAAGTCGCGCTCTTTGACAACGATATACAGGCACCACACAAAGTATAGTGAGGCATATACTTTATTCGGTACCATCAAATACTTTCTAAAATGAATTTCTTAATCAAATGAGCAAAATCCGAATCATTTATATTCATACTGATGTACGAGAGGGAAATTTTTGTGCAGATACGTGCGTGGATATGCTTCTATTTGTTTATAAGAATGAATATATATATATATATATATATATATATATATATATATATATATATATAGTTAAATTCCCAGATCAATTCTGTGGACAAGACAGATTGGTATAAATTCACCAGAAATAAAGGCTTAGACAGAAGCGTCTATCTTTTTGAATTTGGATTTTTTTAATGTTACTATAACAACAAGAACATTTCGATTTCATTTTTGCCTTGAAAAAGTCAGAAGACGAAACGCGTCGGCAAAATCTAAGATCTTTTTTCCCATTGTCATTTTATTCATATATATACATATATATCACTTGTTTCTATTATGTAAAATCATATTATATGTGCGTGTGTCCACTTTCTGTTTCATAATAAATAGATAGATAGATAGATAGATAGATAGATAGATAGATAGATAGATAGATAATTCAAACGTTGCTCTATCAGGGTAACCTTCGAGTAACCTGGAATGTTTCGGTTTTAAAAGCGATTCCTCCTATGGAAAAGGTAGGCGCCATATTTTTCTCGATCTGAGCCGATAGTTATTAATTTCATTGCTTGAAAAAATAAATAAAATAAGGATAATAACCCAAACACGTGCCCCCACTAAAAATAACATTTATAGTAATAAGAAATGTATATATATATAACATGATCTCAGAAGGCAAAATAGAAAGAAATGTAAATCAGGAATCTAATCCTACAAATGGAGAGGCCCTGCTTGTTTTAAAAACCAAAATTTTAAATCATTTTCTTTTAGGTGATTTCAAACAATGTGACCACTACCGCAGTTAGGAAATATTCAAGTGTCTCAAATCTCATTATATATATATATATATATATATATATATATATATATATATATATATATATATATATATATATATATAGAGAGAGAGAGAGAGAGAGAGAGAGAGAGAGAGGGGGAGATGCGAATATATTGCTGGGACATTATTTTGACCTGCGATGTGGTGATCCCCATTACCAGAATAAGTAATGTTCCAAGTGCGTCAAATTCCCTAAATGCTGGTGACCACTTCAGGAACCGAACCCTAGGTCGACTATTTCATCAAGGCAACATTGTTGAAAGATGAAAAGAGGTCCAAGACACTGCTTTTAGCCAGAAAGATTTTAGCCCGTATCCCTCAGCCGCACCGAATGTCACGGTTCCATTACTGTAAGCCAAAGCAATATCTTTATGAATAAAAAATCGGGGCCATCGCAACGTAAAGACGTGGGAATCAAGAGGCAGATATGATTTGACACGTTTGGCTAAAAATTGCCGGCAGGAAGTCGACGTTGAGAAATTAATCGCAAAGTCATCACCAGCCTTGAAGAGAAGTTAAGTGATTAGTCAGACGCAATATAACCGCTCTGTAATTTTCTTTTTCTTATTTTAGGATGGTTGTACAATCATCATCATCATCATCTACAGAGGTTGCAGTTGCATTGATGGTATTATTAAAGATAAAGTTTAGTACTGATGGTAGTTTAGTGAACTCATACTGATGGTAATATTTATAGATAGAATTTAGTAACCGAATGCAGAACCTTTTTTTTAATAAAAGGCATCAACATTATGCTATAATAAATTGTAGTTGTTAAATAAGAAAAATCAAGAATTGGAAGTATGCAGTAACAAAATTAGTAGTAATAGTAGTTGTAGTAGTAGTCGTGGTGGTGGTCGTCGTGACTATGGCGTTAAAACCGTTTTTTTTTTATCATTACGTGGTGGACTTACAAATTCACCCAAACATCGTAATTTTGGAAATCCTTCACTGTAAACTTTTCAGCCCCCCTTCGTATTTATTTTATAGATACCTTCATAAGATCGCCAAAAACAGTATAGCGTGACGAAAAAGACACCAAACTTGACGAAAACTTTATCATCTAAATGTTTATGTTATTATTAAGAGGAAAGATCAAAGTATTTGGGAGGTGTTGTTTTACATTTTTTAATCGTTCCTAGCATGTCAAAGATTTTCGTTAAAAATCTTGTTTTTTTAGTTAGCAAAATTGACAGATAATCGATCATGTCAACCATTTTTTCCAATTTATAAAAAAAATGAAAATCTCAGTTTGAAATTCTTTCAAAAATCAATTATAATTTTTTCAAGACTTATTTTAAAAAAATGAGAAATTATAATGTTTATTTAAAATATTTTGAACCAAGCTTAACTAAGTTTCTGCGCCGAAAAGACGTAGTTTAAAAATAAAACAAAACATTTCGCGTCACTTGATAGGTGACGTAAGACATTCCTGATGTTTTGATAGTTTACGTGAGGATAATTCCTTCTACGGGGAAAAAAAAAAAAAAAAAAAAAAAAAAACATGATTTGGTTTCCTCAAAGCCTTGTGCTTTTAATTAATATAATCACTAACCTTTCCAAAATTGAAATTATAGAGTTTTCGTACAATGAATTAAGGCGGGGCTGGGTGGTAATACATATGAAAAAAATATTTTTGCTATGACTTTAAAAAAGGAAAACATATTTATAATAAGTTCCATCATTTGTGAATAGTTTCTGAAAGTTTCATTAAAATCCGACAATTATTTTTATTTTTGCAAGATTTTCAAATTTAATGTCTGTCATACAGAAAAAAAAAACGCGCTAATATTATTTTACTAGTTCCAATGAGAAACAAACAATCAAAATTTAGAATGTTCTAAAAAGAAGGAAAAAAATTAAAAATAATTAAAAAATATTTTGATCTTTACTCTTAATAATAACTTAAACATTTAGAAGCTAAAATTTTGTTTTCGTCAAGTTTGGCGTCTTTTTCATCATGCTATGGTGTTTTTAGCGATCTCATGAAGGTACCTAATTCTATAGTAGTTGAATCGCTGATAGCATTAAGTCAATCATTCATTATTATTTTTTATTACATAAGCGGAGGGAAAAACTGTAAGAGTTTTAGTAGTTTAATGGTAATGATGATGGTGATGATTATGACTATGGTGTTAGTACATTTGTTATTCTTATCAGTAGTAAAAACTGTATAGCAGCCATTTTGATGTCGAAAATATGAAACAGCCATTATAAAAATTATTATAATTTAATAAGGAGATGCAAGGGTAGAAAACCATGCAACAAGAATTCACTGCTCTACTACTTATTATTATTATTATTATTATTATTATTATTATTGTTGACCAAATGACCAAACAACTGAATCTATTTTTGGAAGAAATTCTTGGCTGAGTCTATAACTTTTCAGCAACTACACGTAGTATTAATGATGATGAAAAATTATTATTATGATCATTATCTTTTCTTTGTGTGTTCTTTCTTCTTCAGAAATATATATTTTGCTGAAAATGAGAGAAAATTCAGAAGAGATTTTGTTCGGCTCAGAGAAAAGAAGAAATGAAACGAATGAAAGCAATGTGAGCACTGGGATGAACGGGAGTTCGATTAATAACGAATAATAATAGAAAAAAATCAAAGAAATAAAGAGAAATTAGAGAAACACAGAAAAATACAGGAAAAAAAAGATGAAAATAAATGAAAGAAACGAGAAAGCTTAGAAGAGTGAGTCGAAAGGGTAAAAAAAGGCTAAGTTATTTTTAAATGTAAATTGCCTATGCATGGTTCAGAAAAAGAAAGAAAGAGAGAGAGAGAAAGAGAGAAAGAGAGAGAGAGAAAGAATATATATTACAGAAAGGACAAGTTGGGAATAGAAAGGATTAAAGAGAGCAAAATTTTACGCTCGAAGGAGAGAGTAAGTTTTGTTTAAATAAGAAAATATAAGCAGGAGAGAAAGAAGAGGTAATAAAAAAAGAAAGAAAGGTTTAGAGAAATAAAATACACTGCACAAAGAACGAGTGTTAAAACTGAGAGAAAAAGGCGACAACAAAAAAGACGACAACAAAAAAGACGACTTATTATCTACACAAAAACAAGAACAAATAAAAGCAGAGGGAAAGAAGGAAAGAATGTGGTCGGAGCAATTTGGACGTGCGAACGCCATTGAGCGAAAATAATTCGCTTCGATCAAAAAGCAAGAGGCGACGCCGTCCTTTGCCAAGTGTTGTGCAGACGGACGAAAAAAAATGGAGGTTCTCAGCGTTGAAATGGTGTAAGGTCACGTGGGTTACGGAGATGTCGGCAATTAGAAAAAACCGAGATTCATCTTTTAATCGAAATGACAAGAAGGGTGATGCAGATGGTAGCATAAAAGTAGTGAGATAATGGATAGCCACAATGCGAATGATAATGATGGCGGTGCTGAGGCAGCTTTCGTAGTGTAGCGGTGGTGATAATGGTGAACTCGTTGATTGATTGCACTATAAGTAGTGAAGGTGCAAGTTTGTGTTCCAATTCGGAAAACGGAATCGTCAAACCAAGTTCGAATTGCAGCTTAGCACATCTGCCCTTGGGGAAAGAATGGATCCACATCTTGGTTCTATCGCCGGAATCTTCTTTTTTTTTTTCTTTTTTTTTTTTTAAGTACCATATCCGTTCAGGACATAGACGATCATGGCTCTGCATAGTTTTTTTTTTGTTTTTTTTCTTTAGTATTTGTGAAGGGATAAAACTTCTTGGGGGAAAATAGTGCAGTGGTTTCCCGTTGCTTTCTCCACGGTTTTGAATCTAGAGTTCACCTTCTCTTAGACTGGCTTCTAACCAAGGTTAGAGAATACTTTTGCTAGAGGTGGATTCATACCTTTCGCCAGAATGCAAACTCAGCTCGCCGATCCAGTTCCAGAATATCACAGAGATACTAACAAAAAGATTTTGTAACTGCTATGCCACAATCCTTAATAGAAACGAAAGTAGGTGAGTGAAGACCTGGGTAAACCAATCTCTTCGCCGCCCAAGGAATAATGAGGTCATTCAGTAGCAGCAAATGTTATGGTATTGATCAAACAGTCGGGGTGGGTGGGTGTAATGATAGTGGTCATAGTGATGATATCGTGATATGTTACTGGCTTGTGTGTTCGCGTGTCGTGGTCAACTGTTATTGGTAATATCACTAAGCATACTAATTCTGCATGCAGTTACTGTGGTCCCAGTTTCTTTGTCATATTGTTTTCAAATTACTGCAGTTATTGTTGAGGGTCATAGTGACACTAATGTTTTAATTTGCTTCGATAGCAGACATTATTTAACAAAGATTTGACAAATGAATAATTGGAAAATTATCGAGCGAGCCCAAAATTATCTGTTTGGTCACGTGGTTAAATTTTGATCTACTTTCTGATCTACTTTAGCACCAATTGCGAAACTCCAAGTTCAGCATCGCAGGAACGCGGTTGGCCTTTCAATGTTTATTTCAGTTTTGGAAACACTTTGGTGATACCAGATTGGTGCTGTATGGAAAGGATGCAACTAACGTGAATTTCCCATCATTTGCATTGAATGTTGACTGTAGTGCAGTCTTGCATTATTGTGATGTCAAAAATGGACTTTTCAGGCCTTATTCTGCAGATTTCTTGCTTGAAAGCTCATAAAGTTATACCTTACCATTAAACGCCATTCTCTCTGGTAGAAATTCTTT
>OZ010600.1:45451534-45579034 GCA_963932145.1 Acanthosepion lycidas | reverse complement strand
AACATCATTCACCACAAGGTGAGGTGCAGCGAATCGAATATTTATTGCCTCCTTGTGTCAATCAGAAAGACAATGGTGGTTGTTGCTGTTGATTATTATTATTATTATTATTATTATTATTATGTTTATGTTTATTTAAAAAAAAACATGATTGTGGTGAAGGCGAGTGTAATGATGATGATGATGATGGTAGAAGTCATGGTAATGTTGCGTAGGAATACGTAGTTGTCCTAAGGGTGGTGCTAACGAAGATGATGATGATGGTGGTGGTGGTGAAGGCCATAGTGGTATTGACCAAGAATAGGTGATGGCGTTGAATACATGATAATGATGATGATAGTAGTGGTGGTAGTGGTGGTAGTAGTAGTAATAGAAGCAGCAGCAGTAGTAGTAGTAGTAGTGGAAACGTGCGTGGTGTGAGGATTACGAAAATACTACATTAATGATGCTGGTGATTGTGGTGGAAATGATGTTGAATATGATGATGCTTTTCTTTCTCCAAAAGTACATTATGATGATGACGATGATGATGATGATGATATTGTTTATGATGCTGATGTCAAAGAATGTGATTATGAAGATAAAGAAGACTTTATTAGAGTTGTGATTGTTGTGATAACAATGCTGATGCTGCAGATAGTAATTGGATACTAAAGATGATGATGATTATGAGGTAAATTCAAGAAATAGGCCTAGGGAAAAAGATGTCAGCTGATGATTATGATGATGATGGTGGGGTTGATGGATTGTGATCGGCGAGTTGAGTGCTTGTCTGATGCTCTGAGGCGGTCGACTTCTGTCCCTTCCTCACGCACTACCTCCCCAACGCGAAATCCAAAACATCTTTTTCTACACACTCTTGTCACTCTTTTGAATAGTGATCGTTACGCAACTGGCTATTTAAGTGGCAGATTGAAAAAGAAAGGGAAGATTAGGAAAAGGTAAAGATTTGAGGAAAGAGGAAAAACAAAGAAAGAAAAAAAGGCTGACGTAGAAAAAATAAAATAAAGACATCAAGAAAGAAGGAAAAAGAAAGATATAATGAAAAATCGGTAAGAAAGAAAGAAAGAAAGAAAGAAAGAAAGAAAGAAAGAAAGAAAGAAAGAAAATGCTGAAAGAAAGGAAGGTCTCAGTTGATTCACAGACTGACAGAAAGAAAGAAAGAAAGAAAGAAAGAAAGAAAGAAAGAAAAAAGAAAAAAGCAAGAAATAAAGAAAGAAAGATATTAACTGCGCTAAAGATAAAAAATGAAAAGAAAACGGACTGAATGACGTAGAAGACGAAAAAAAGAAACGCTAAAATTATATAAAGTCATAACAACAGGAACGAAAGAAAAAGAAAGGTTTAAAGTGATAATTAGAAAGAGAGAGAGGGGGGGGATTAAAGTGAAAGAAAGAGTCTTAGAAAGAAAGGGTAGGTTAAATACCTAACACGGTCTTATCAGATATTTAATAACCAGCTCGGACACCGGACGATAAGAGAGAAAGGCTATCATTCCTTGCCTCCTGCAATCCATTCTGACCCTTACGTCCACTAACTCCATCCCGACCGACCATCACATTCGCTTGTCTCCTGCATCATAAAGCACGAGGCGACACAGGCGCGAAGCATGTTTCGTTATCTCCATAGCAACGAAGGCGTGAAGTATGTGAAAGGCACGGGCATGTCTCTTTTACTCCTTCCTGAGAAAAGTAAAGACAAAGGAAAGCCTCCCTATGTCGACAGAATGATAGAAAATGAAAACGAAATAGAAATTAAAGAAAACTGAAGGTGGGCTATGAAATATATATATATATATATATAAATATATATATATATATATATATATATATATATATATATATATATATATATATATATATATATATATATAGGCAGAGAGGTAAAGAGCAGTGAATAAAAAAAAACATATCTGTAGATGTGATAATCAGAAAGAAGATAAAATGAGAGAGAGAAATGATCAGAAAGAAGAGAGAGAAAATGAAAATTGGAAGCGGACAGTGTGCAAGATATACAGAAAGATTGTGACATGAGAACAATGAAACAAACGTTTGAGAGAGAGAAAAGAGAATTATTAATAGACATAAAAAGACGGAAATAATTACATTACCAAAGAAAGACTTGGAGGTAAGAAAAACAGAGAAAAACAAGTTAAAAATTATTGGGGAAAAAATAGATGCGGAGAACAAAGACAGAAAGTCGTCGGAACTGAAAACAAGGGAACAAAGTTAATGAAAGAGAGAGAGAGCGGGGAGAGAGAAAAAGTGATATATATATATATATATATATATATATATATATATAATTTCGGAAGATGCAAGAACGATCTCGATCAGAACCATTTCCCAAAATCTGACCAAAGATCAGACATTTTAGGAAGAATGTTTGGTAATTTGTTCGGATTTGAGTAATAGAGAGAGAGAGAGAGAGAGAGAGAGAGAGAGAATTTTCCTGTAGAAACGTTATACGGAAATAAAAAACTCAGTAGACCAGAACAAGAAAATTAAATTAATTATCTATTATAAAAAATTTCAAAATCTAACCTCAGCGTCAACAATAACAACTCACCTGCAAGATCCAAATTACAGAGCACCAATGTTATTTATGAATTTACATGTCCCTTAAAGAACTGCGTTTCTGATCAAATCAAATTCATGAATAATTATATTGGATATACTACCATATACTTATCAAGAAGACTCACGTTACATCTCTCAGACTATGAGGGCCCATTTAAGCACACTCCTGAAATCCGTTCGCAATGTACTTGTGGAAAATACGACCATCATGGTTTCATCCACACGTAAAAAATGGTTAAAAATAATAGAAGAATTAATGATAAAAGGAATAAGACAACATTGAAAAATATTAACTGTGAAATATTAAACTTCCCCATCACGATAGATGCACATATATATAAATCCACATATTCAGTTAAAAAACAAAACATTCCCTTCCCTATAATCATCTACAAATTTAGTTAAAAAATATCATTGATAATGGCTAATACATTAGCCGAAAGCTCTGGAATATATAGATTTGGACAGTTTTTGTAGATTTTATGCCCAGAAAAGAAAATTCTTGTACGAATGCAAGGGAAATGAAATAAAAAGCTTAATCGCAGTGCTTTGTCAGTCGGCTTTAATGAAACTTGTATAAAAGAGGGATAAAGATAAAAATCCTCCAAAATTTTAAATCGTAATTGAATTTAGATTGGCAGAGTACTTTAGTATTATCTAACATAATCTAACGGTAATTAATCTCCTGGTTACTAACAAAACTTCTCACTAAAAAGTGGAGGTGCAGAAATGTTTTCTGTTCGACAAAGAAGCTCTTTTGTCAGATTTTGAGAAGGGAATCATGCCAAAAAAAAAAAATCTCATCATTCTCTCTGTCTCTCTCTGTCTCTCTGTCTGTCTCTCTCTCTCACACACACACGCGCGCGCGCACACGCGCGTCACCTATGTAAATTCAGTGCAATCTGTGCAGGCATCAATCACCACCTCATAAACGACTGAAATGCAACTATGAAGACAAAACCGAATATTAGTGGATATCACCAAAATGCTCTACAGCATCCAATGCAAGGAAAGGCTCAAAAGCCTAGAAGTTATTATTATACAAAATAAACAGTTCATAAATTAATTAATTAATTAAATTAACCAAGGGGGGATGCCATATTGAAGTGCACGTGATATATTTAATGTGTGCATTTATTAGTATAAGAAAAAATACAAATAAATAAATAAAATGATAAAATTAAATAAAATATATAATAAATAAATCTAGGTCCCTCCACGAAATCGCTAAAAAAAATAGCATAGCATGATGAAAAAGATGCCAAGTTTGACGAAAACAAAATTTTATCGTTTAAATACTTATGTTATTATTAAGAGGAAAGACCAAAGTTTTTTTTTAATTATTTTTTTAAAAATTCCCTTCTTTTTAGAATATTCTAAATTTTGATTAAAAAAACTTGTTTCAATTTGTATCACCGGAACTAGTAAAATAACATATACAATTTTTAACATTTTTTTTTTTTTTGTATGACACATTAATTTGGAAAATCTTGCAAAAATAAAAATAATTGTCGGATGTTAATGAAACTTCCAGAAACTATTCACAGATGATCGAAATTATTATAAATATGTTTTTTTTATTAAAGTCATGGCTGAAATATTTTTTTTTTATATTTATTACCCCACCCCATAACTAATTTTATGAAAACGCTAAAAATTCGATCGCATCGGGTTTAGTGATTACAATAGTTAAAAGCACAAGGCTTTGAGGAATGCAAATCATGTTTTTTTTTTAATTGGATGCCACTTACCTGAAAATCAGCTCTGAATTGTAACATACAAAACTCAATAAAACAAAGATATTATTTAATTTCAAATGCTTTTATTTGCTTTTAGTTATGGATATGGACAATATTTTCTGAAAACAAAAATATTTTTCGATGAAAAATGAATTTTTAATGCAATTATTTGTTATTTCTTTAATTATAATAGATTTTTACATTTAAGTTGTTAAAATATTATAAAATTAGTTAAAAGCCGCATCGGGTTTCCTAAGTGTCCTTATGAGATAGATCCTTTTTTTAGCGCGTTGTAAATTGTATCATTTTGACTAATCTGAAGATCCGCAGTAATTAAGAAATCTAATTTTGTGTTTATAATCGGGCTGTAATTATAAAGTACGGAAGACCAACCAGAATACAATTAAGTTGCGTTATTTGTGTTAAGCATTGTTCTCCGCTATTAAGGCCTTTACTTTTGCGAAACACATGTGGAGAAGTTAATTTGATTTTTCAATTTTAACTGAGAAGGGTACCTAAAAGTATCAGTATCATCTTATGAAATTTATATGATTTTATTTTTATATTAATCTCAGTTATGACATTTGTCCATAAATGAAATATCAAAATTAATAATAAAATGAATAGAAATACAAAGAACACAATAAAATGTAATAAATGTACATAAAATTATAGTATTTTATGTACACTTCTGATAAAATTTCATAAGAAAGGTACCTATAAATTAATTAGATAACTTTCTTATGAAATATGAAATTTAATCTCACCCTTTACAATCTTATTTTAATTTCTTTATAATATATTTTCCGTAAAGCATCGTAAACGTAAAGGTGAAAGCTAAGTACAAAAATAAATAAATAAATAGAGCGCTGAAAGTTTTCCTTAAAAATAACGAGGTAAATAATTTGTTCACTTAAATCTAAATAACTTCACTTTTCGCCTTCCGTAGAACAAATTATGATCAAGTAATCCGTCAATACGACATTCAAGCACCTGTCAAGTGACGAGAAAGGCTATGACCTGCTTTGTTTTATTTTCTCTTATCGGCGCAGAAGCTAAGTCAACCTTGGTTCAAAATATTTTAAATAAACATTATAATTTCTGATTTTTTTAAAATAAGTTTTGAAAAAATGATAATTGATTTTTAAAAGAATTTCAAAGTGAGATTTTCATCTTTTTTATAAAATGGAAAAAATGGACGCCATGATCGATTATCTGTCAATTTCGCTGACTCAAAGTAAACAAGATTTTTAACGAAAATTTCGGACGTGCTCGGAACGATCAAAAAATGTAAAAAAAATACCCCAAAAATATTTTGATCTTTCCTCTTAATAATAACATGAACATTTAGAAGATAAAATTTTATTTTCGTCAAGTTTAGCGTCTTTTTCATCGTTATGCTCTTTTTTAGCGATCTCTCATGGAGGGGACCTAAATAAATCGCATTCGTTTCGCGCGGCCTCGTTACCAATAATCGTTATATATAGCGTCATACTAAAACATTTCAAACATTTACATCCTGGTATTCTTTGTCTACATCCTGCAGAACTTTCCAAAGAATACCAGGATGTAGACGAAGGAATTCTAACTACCATACAAACACCACATTGGTACTTGATAATGACTGCAATAGTTGAAAGTACTTGAAGAAAATAACAAAATATGAATTTCGGACGTTTTATTCACAACTTCGAGTACAATAACTGAACACTTTATTAGAAAATTGGAAAAATAGAATAAAAAAAATTAACAGAAAAAACTTGTCGATTCTTTTTAATCAAAATTGTTTGAGACAGACAGACAGAGAGAAGGGAAAGGAAAGCAGAATTTGAAGTTAAACTAAAATGCCCAAACAACCACCACAGACAATAATATGAAACTAAATACAAAATAAAGAGTATGTTGTTAGCTATTTTAATAGACGCCTACCAGAAATATCGTTGAAAACGGCTTCGCAGAAGCACAAAAAGCAAAGAATATCAGACTTGTTTTCTGCATCAATTAAACCCTAAAAGCATCTCTACCATAATTGATGTGAACTTACTCGTTGATGACAAATATAGCATAAATAACAGCAACCAGAGTAACCCGGTTAGCGACAGAGTCAACAAAAAGTGGAATTGGTGCCTTCATTAGGACATTTAAGACTAAAATTGAAAAAAAGATCTCACAAAATCCTATGCATAAGATAGCTGTAGAATTAAAAGTAGTCCTCAACATCATCAGACCGGGCATTCATCACGACTAAGGTCGTAATCATCGACTAAAAGACTAACGCAACTATTCACGGAGACGATAAAGATTAAGAAGATGAAAAGGCGCAAGAGAGGCGCTCCGGTAGCTCAAGTATCATGGCTTCACTGATAAAATATTCTGTGATGAAAAAATCTTCACAGCGGAATCAATATATGACGTCAAAGACATCATTTGACTCTACACCTCCAATATCAAACACGCAGTACAAGTTATGGTCTTAGATGTTGAGCCTAAATAAATCTAGGGTTTCGAATGTTGATTTAAAAGGCAAGAATATCCTCCTTATTTGAAAGATTGTCTCAACATAAGGCATGTACACCTAGGGGAAAATCATTATCTTACATTCTAGCATTTACCTAGGTTCGAACAACCATCTATTGGCACAGAAGGCAAACGTCACCAAGTAGATAGATAGATAGATAGATAGATAGATAGATAGATAGATAGATAGATAGATTCTGGTAGAGGTACATAATCCTTCAGAAAAGAAAAAAAATGTAAACAAAGAAAAATAAAATGAGCTGTGTAAACGAGAAACGGAATGAGAACAGAAAATTCGCCCCGTTGAACAATTTGTCTCGACAGCGTTGAACGCAACGAAGAAATAGCTTTAATAAATGAGCAAAAAATGGCCTGGAGCTTGACGTGAGAAGAGGCATTGAACATTTCTGTTATTTAGCACTTATTCACGTACAACAGAATCACGTGGTTGGGTACGGCTATATGCCCATCAATGACATATATTTAAAAAAAAAAAAAAAATGGCTATCATACAATTTCCAAAAACAATCGCAAGATGAAATTATTTGTAGCATATGCCGATGAATTCAGATCGATATTTATCATTTTTATTTTGATAATTTAAGATGTACAGTTTGATTTATTTGTTTTTGCCTACTTCCTTATATCGCTTGCAATAATTCGGTGCCTTAGCCACCGAAACTGGTTGACGGCTGATGAAGGTAGCGTATCGCACGTGCTTTCACACGTTGTATTTAGAAAAATCTTGTGTATAGTCACTCCGATCCTGTCGTAATAGCTGAATGAATTTAAAATTGCTTAAAAAACAAAAATGAAAAAGATGTACACTGACACATGAATTGGATACAATGTTGTAACAGGTAAAAAAAAAAACAAACAAAAAAAACAAAAACGGATATCACAAGAAAAAGGCAATTTTACAATCAAAAATGTATTTATCCCGTGGTATATTGGAGGAGAGACATTTTGATGCTAGAAGTAATATTGCACCAGAAAGTTCGTTCAGAGAAATGAAGTTAATTATAGTGTGATGTAGCCGCGCACGAAAAGAAATATTTTTAGGCCCACGACGTTATTTATACAGGTGTGTATATGCATGCGTGTGTTTGAGGGTGTATAAGTAATATGTCCCTTTTATTAAAAAATGAATTGCTACATGTTAGTGAGTAACTGAGAGACGTCTGCTTGTTGCCCCAGTAGGTTATCTACCCGCTTTTTGTTGATGTCTGTCTCTGTGTAAAAAACCCAGAATGGCTCTTGCGGAAGCTTCAGAAAATGAGGTTAGAAAATATGTATTCTTAGTTAGAAAATGCGTATCCTGTTTTTCCTCCAAGTCCATCAGTTAGCTGGGATCCAGCCAATGAAACAAAACTGAATTCGTCATTTACCGTTTGATTGCCGTGGTGTAAACATAATTACAACAATGACGTTTCTGTTTTGTTTTTATCGTTGTTGAAATGAATTTAAATCGTTCTTATTTTTACATCACTGTATTTTCAGATTATGACATATTTCTGCCCCCAAAAAACAGCTCGAAATTCTCGTCCGTTTTAGAAATGTTGTCATCAACATCGTAAATGTTAAGTATAACGTGTAACTGGAAAACTATTTTTGCTTGTTTAATCGTGTTTAAATATATTATTTAAACTGTTTTTTTTTTTTTTTTTTTTTTTTTCCCAAAAGCAAAAACTCTATTCCGTGCGACTGGGGTTCAGTTTTTATATGTAAAATAGGCGGCGAAGGGATGGGAGAATATAAAATAAATGCTGTTCTTCAAATTATTAAATAAAATATATAGAAAAAAACAAACGCAAAAAAAAGAAATAAAAAGCAATGTATTAGCAATCTAGTTGACATTGAAATATTTTGTTGTTATGGTAAGAAGTGGCATGTTCGCTTCGAGTAATGTAACACAATTAGTACGACCAGGTTGCGTGACTTGTAAATATCTAGTCAAAGGAAATACCAAAAACAGAAATTGCGTCTTATACACTGAAAAAAAAGTCTTTCAATTTTTTTTTTTTTTTTCGATGTTTTTTTTTTTTTCGATATTCACCATTGGCAAGAAGGAGATGAGATCGAAAAATAAATATTTTTTATGTACAAGATAAATGTTTTTGTCATCATAAGGCTACAGACATACTGACTTTTCTACGGACATATATATATATATATATATATATATATATATATATATATATATCAAATATATGGTGTAGTTCAATTTATATTACAACGAATCATTCATACAAAAAGTAAATTAGTATAAAGTTAATGATATAAAATGGCAAAATCCCTTCGCTAACAAAATTCTCAAGATGCATTAACCTTCCAATCACTCGATGAATGTTATGATACTTGATTTTTTTTTTAAATTATAAGCCGTATAAAAGTCAGCAAATAAATATTACGAAAAACAAAATAATATCCATGCCTGAAGATAACTGAATGTACAGTGTAAAGTACTTGCATATTTGTGTTCAGTCAATGAATGGCAAAATGTTTCCTCGTAATGAAACGGTTTATCCCACCATTATTATTATTATGTTATTGTCTCAAGACAATATGTCTTCCTGATTTTCATGCATTATTATGTAAACATTCACTTAGCAAAATCGACATATGAACACCCTCATTTTCACAAATTCTACAAGATCTAAACTGATTGAAACAGAAAAAAAGAAAACGTTTTTAACTGTCAGTGATTTTCTCCTCCCCCTATTTTAAAGGATCGTATTTGAATATTTTCAAATGGTTCTACATTTTTCATTTCACTGAGAATATGAAGTCATTTACTTTTAATGCTCAATTTGACCTACGTTCACGCATGACAAGAGTCCCAGGGGAATGCCTTAATAAAACAAATCTTTCCAATCTTTTATTATTTTTATTCACGGAAAAATCGCTTTAAAATAATCACACGAGTCTTTACCATCCTAATATAAGTTTAACAGATTTATATATAAATTTAAATGACTTTATGGTCGTGGCGACACAAGTACTCCAATTATCTGAATATTGAAGATTTTATTTAAGTATAAAATTTGGTCACAAAGTAGTTGTCACTAGATGAGAAGGCAATCTAAAGCTAAATATATTTTCAGAATATGATGGATATTTCCTCTGAACTTCATTATTATTTCAGGAAATCATTTCATTCGCTTTGCTTGCATTGTTGTAACTATTCTAGAATGATAAATTTTCATTTTCTCCATAAATATTAATATCTTGAGTTGTATTGGTTTTTTTTTTTTTTGTTTTTGATTTTTTTGTTTTGTTTTCTACGCTTCAAGTGACAATAGCCATAACATTTAAATAGTTTTTATATATGAATAAAATATAATTCATAGCTTAAAGGATGAATGTTGATAATATTTGCTAATAGTTCCGTGTTTGTTTTTCCAACACTTTCTGGTATTTATTCGTTTACTTTTGAAACACTTTCACGTATTCCAAAATGAACAAATAAACATTGACATATCGATAAGAAAAAATGAACCCCCAGTTCCTTGTCCATAATGTTGCCATTTCTTTGCTTATCACATACTCTTATATGGTTACTGTGAAAAATGCAAAAACAAAAAAAGACAAAAAACAATATTTGACAGCCTTAGTTGTGATAAATACATGCAGTCAGTCCGCCTTTTGATGCCAGCTTTCTTTTATTGATATAACTCAATATCCTTTTTGCTATCCTCACAGATATCATTTTGCAATATTCACATGCATTGCAATGATTAAAATATCGTCTTTGAAGATTGAATTCCACTTTTAATTACAAAAAAAAGCATATACCTTGTCATAAAAAAAAGGGAAAATTAATTTTGCTTACTTAAAACTGGTTTTAGGCTTTTTTATTTAATGTCATGTTAAGGCATTTCTGTTGCAATTAACGCCAAAATTAAAAAAAGAAAATTATTGCGATTTTAAAATGACAAAAAAAAAAAAAATCCATAAAGGCAACTATGTTGTACTGCCTACCTTTTTTAGCCCTTCATCTTTTTTTATTGTCGTCTAGAACATCATTCCAGTCTCGTGAGACCTAAAAGCTATGAAAAAGACCCACAATTCTTTGTTTTGCAATACACATCATCTTTACAATGTTATATTTCCCATATGCCTTTGTTACAAAAATACACACATCCAAACCACTGATTGATTACAATTGTTCATGTATAGAAAGATTATTTTGGAGTGGATCGAGTTAAGGAAGTTAAAAAAAAAAAAAAAAAAAAAAAAGACAAAAAGAAAGAAGAAGAAACTCGATGAAGGATTGGAAGACAATGTCTGGGTGAAATCGGGATGTCGAATCTTGAAACGCTTGTGTGTCGTATTTGAATCCGTTTCTTTAGATTAGGTTAATCCTATTTTGTTGAACGGATTTCTTTGGAACTTCCCGTCATTGTTCCAGTTCCGAAAGAGGATCAAACCAAGTTGCCTTAGAATTCGATTTTTTTTTTCAGAAAGGAACGAAGAATTTGAAATGGAAAATGAACTGAATGAAAAGTAATTCTCTAACATCTTTTGTCATTTTGTAGACATTGCTTTTTCTTTTTTTCCTCGTTATATTTGTCTATTCTTGATTGAGTTTAATCCTTTCGCTGGTTCAATGTGCAGCCTGGATCCCCTTAGTGCCACAGTTTAAAGCTCTTCATTTTAATACAGTCGACATTAACTATTTATTTTCACATTTTTTTAATAAATATATTCAAGCAACAATAAATATCGCCTTGAACAGATTTAGGATCGATTTCCACTCATTCGCTCAACTTTATATAATTTTCTGGTAATAAAAATATCCGACTACCCAGTTTATAAAAGAGACTTTTTTTTATCTATTCTTTGTCCATCAGTTCTTTTCCAGCTTGTTCGTATCTATTTATCTATCTTCATATCTATCTATCTCATTTTGTTCAATTTACTCTCTTCGACTGAAAAAAGACATAAAATTATTGAGTGAAAGTTTATTGGTTGCTACAAGCATTTTGATTTAAGAATCTCTTCTAAATATATAACTTACTAAAGACATCTCAAGGAGGTTTCACTATATTTGAAATTCTACATATTAAAAATAAAAAATTAGACTTTTTTTAAATATTTATTTTTTAAGTATTTAAACAATAACAATATATCACTCGGGTTAGATTAAACATATTTAAAATAAAACAACAAAGATTTCTTCTAAAACAAAATAAATTTTAAAATATTTTTTGCGTCTGATTTCTAAAACCTTCAATCTGTTGTTAACAGGGGCAAAGAATGGTTTGTTAATTTTAATGCCTCCAAAACTAAACTTCTCTCCATTAATCATCTGACAAACCCCACATTGTCTTCCATCAGGATGGCTCATATATCTTCCAGGAAAGTGATTCGTTGCGTCTTCTCGAGCTAAAGTTCGCAGCTGACATGAAATGGAAATCAGTTGCAAGGTCTGCAGCTAAGAATGTTTGTTCACTGTGTCGTGTGAGACAATTTTTCTCTTCAGAATCTGTCTTACGTATCTGTAAATCTACCATTAGTCCATGCTTAGAATATTGCTGCCACATATGGTCTGGTGCCCCTGCTATATATCTAGAGATCCTTGATAAAATCTAAAGAAGAATCAGCAATATTATTGGTCCCGATCTGGCATCTCAGTTTCAGTCACTTCCCCACCACCGTAAAGTTGCCTCCTTTATACCTTTTCTATAAATACTTTCATGGCAACTGTTCGCATGAACACTTCGATATAATGCCCAAACTCTTTGAATTTAAGCATAGTACTAGACTGGTGACGAGGTCCCACCAACTTACATTTAAATTGGTTCGATGTAACCGTGAGTTCTATGCTGTTTCTTATCCGCTTGTGAAAACTCTCTTCCGGCTCTTTGCTTTCCAGTTAACTTTAATTTTCAAAAACTTAAATGCAATGTTAATCGCTCTCTACTATCCTCGCGATTACTCTTCTTTTACTCTCGCTCCTTAGTAATGTTTCTGATTTCTAATTCTTTCACATCCAGTAACCCCTTGTTTTTTAGTTGCTTTACTACCCTGCTTAGGGTGAACTCGATTAAAAAACGTCTGACATGATCAGTAGCAATGTGATTCTTATATTTGCTTCTTCTATCAAATGCGATATCTTGCTTAGACTTTTGGATTTAACGTTGGTATCAGTGCTCAGTTTTCGAGCCCATCTAAAGGCCAGGATTTGCAACGCTGGTTGTCAAAAAAGGTAACTCTTCCATTTAATCTTTCAAATACAACTTAATCTACCTACTTTGATTTTCACTTTCATTCGGCAATCTACCATATATAATTGAGCCACGTAATAATCCAATGTGAAATGCAGTTTAGCAGTCAGAGTCATGAAGAAAATCCAGCTTCAAAACAGAGAGAGTATTGGAAAAAAGAATAATATAACTGGATTCTTTTAAGCTAATTATGACTTATAATTATTCTTCATTGATTTTAGACGAAAAACTAAACACGCTATAAAACATTAACCATAACCTTCCTTTTCAAAGGATCTCGCGTTTTTAGACTTTACTTACATTTTTTACTCAGTTCGAAACAGCTTTGTTCAGGGAATAAATTATAAATATAGTTTTTAACACATTGGTACTACTAAAACTGGTTCAAAGATTCCATGTTCGGTGGACTACACTTTGCCGAAAACTGAGACATATAGACAATAATTAATCCCAGCAAAATATAAACAAAAAGGATAATAGGAAAATAATCGAAACTGGTATGATCACGTGACTATATGAACTCTAAATAAAGACTGTTTCAAAAACACACATGATCTAAAAGAGTGACATGTACTCAATAAATACTAATTTGGAATGTAATCAGATTTACTTCATGTTTTATTAAATTACGTGATAAAATTAAAGAACTGATTAAAATACAAATTTTTATGCAATTATGAGAATATGGCGTAAGGATCGATGACGCTATGGGCTGGTCTTGTCTCTATCTTAATCTGAGCTCGTTTCTTTTGTGATCAAGGCCAGCTATATTGTTTCATTAACACACACACACACACACACACACACACACACAAAATCTTCATTAATCACTCACATTCTTTTCCAGTCACCTCATTTATTCTAAGGAGCTTAAGGAGGTCCAAAGATATATTTACTGTCTAGGTTTTATATATGTAAAAAAATGACAACTGAGTCGACCCAAAAATAAAATAAAATGTTTAGCATTTTCAATTGAAATTGACCTCATCAGATACAATGCACGATACGTATATAATATAGTCCACGTGTCGTGTTCGCTGCTCCAAGCCACATTTCATAATGGACCATTAAAACAATAGAAATTCTGCATCAACATTTGTTATAAAACTCGAATGAAAAGATTACGAATGTGCATTGATATAGGTTTAATTAAAAACGACAGACATGAATGTTTTTTGTTTGTTTTTACTTTGTTAATTATTTTCTTGTTTCGTCTGTTTGGGTTCAATGAATTTAGGCTTTTCTAAATGTTTGTGATCGAACGCTGTCTAGTTATTTTCACTATTTTGAGTTATATGGAAGTTTGTTTTTTTTATTTTTAATATATTATTGAGTTATCCCCATAAGTGTATAATATCAAACAAATACTTGCAAGCAACAGATTTTCTAATTATGTTGTTGACAAACAAATAAAAATAATTCCATATTAATAACAGAAAATGATCTAAAAACAATAAACCTATTGAGATTGAAACCAAATACATTTAAATTATAAATGAAATGAACCAACTATTAAAAGTTTTATGTATATCCCAGATTGAAAAATAAAACAAAAAGGAATCTACTACAAAAAATTAACACTAATTAACTTCATTATCACTCTCAAACGCTATCAAAAACACCGACTACACTACACTAATGTTATCTACGAATTCTCCTCTTCACCTCTCCTAATTCTAGGAATAGGTGAGAAGTAACGTTCCAATGGGCAGTTCCATCAGAACATTCTCTATTATATAAAGATGTATAAAGATTAATGTGATTAAAAATCTAAGGGAAATAATTATATATTCAAGTGACAGAGTTACCTCCCCTGTAAATAAGGTACACCACATGTTTCATTTAGTCATTATTAGTGTTTTGGTTGCGAGAGGAATTTCCTCGTCTCTGTTGTTTGGGAAATTTTATTTTTAATTTTTATTACAACGTTCCAGTCGCTATATTTTTACATCTTCTTTGAGTACCTGTTGTATTTTGGAATACTAAAAAATGTCTATTTTACTTTATTCATCTATATTTATTTCGACCCAAGTAAATAGATGAACAAACTGGAACATACGATGCAATTTGGCGTGGTGAGAACGGATAAATTGTTAAATTCTCTCCTGATTATTTTCTGATGAATCTTGCTGGTAATCAAATAGCAATAAGTCTCCTCAATACTTAAGCACTCTTCACAGTATTCTTGTTGATTTTAAGAAAGTTGACGTTTCTTCAGATTCTTTCAGATAAGCAATATGACTTTCGCTTCTCCAGGTCAACTACTACTGATGTATTAACGATTATTGCCGAAAGAATCTATCAAGCTTTAGATATAAGAATGGCGAAGCTCAGGCTGCTGCTTTAGATATCTCGAAGGCACTTGACAGGGTTTGTCATGCAGGCCTTCTTCACAAGTTGAAAGGTTATGGTATTTCTGGACGAATTTTTGAACTGATTCAGTCTTTCTTGCCAAATCGTAAAATGTTGTCTTCGATAGCAAATCTGGATCTTTCTGCTTTCATGCACGCGTTATCCAGGGCTCTATTCTTGGGTCTATCTTGTTCCTAATTTCGATCAACGACCTTCCTGATGGCATCAGTTCTCAACTCAGTATCTATGATGATGACACAACCATTTACTCAACTATTAATAGTATGATTAGATCAATAGGGACACTTGGCAGTTGATCTAAAAAATGACCTACAGTTTACTCTTAAATGGGACAAGGAATAGCTTGTTAATTTTAAAGCTTCCAAAACGAAACTGCTATCAATCATCTGAGAAACTCTTTTCTGCCTTCCATCAGCATGGTTGTGCTAACATCCAGGAGAGTGATTCTTTGCACCTTTTCAGACTAACATTTTCCGCTGACAGAAAGTAGAAAGATTATATTGAATCAGTTGCTACGTCTACTTCTAGGAAAGTTGATTCACTGTGTCGTGCTAGACCATTTTTCTCCAGAATCTATCTTATATATTTATAAGTCTACCATTCGTCCTTGTTTTGAATACTGCTGCCAAATCTGGTCTGGTGCTCCTGCTATATATTTAGATCCTTGATAAAATCCAAAGAAGAATCTGCAATGTCATTGGTTTTGACCTGGCATTTCGGCGTCTGTTACTTTCACGCTACTGTTATGTAGCTTCCCTTTTCATGATAATTGTTCTGTGGTACGAACTTCTCGCTTGTGGAACATTCTTCCGGCTTCATGCTTTCAGTCAACTTTTTGATCTTGAAAAATGTAAATACAATGTCAATCATTATCTTCTGTCTTCTTAATTCCTGTTCTTTTATTATTCTCTCCTTAAAAATGTTTTCTTATACTCTTTCATACTCAATAATCCCTGCGTCTTAGTGGATTTATTGCCTTGCTTTATTGATTAAAAAAGATTTTGTCTTAATTCGCTCCTGATATGCTAAGTAATAAACAATTTAATGTTAATTTTAATATAAACTACAGTAAGATAAAGAAAGGATTTTTTTTAAAATTAGGTGAGAAAGAAAATATTTAAAAATCATTTTTGGAAGTATGTATTATTTCGTGTTTGCTTAATTAATTTGTAATACGTCCTCATATTTGGAACTAGTTTAAAAGCCGCACTCCGTGTGAACTTAAGCTACTCGACAGGAGGTAGCTTAAGTTACCTCCTGTCGCGGACTAATTGGGCTTCCGGGTCAAAACTAAATGGACTTCTCTTCGAGCTTAGAAGAAATAACTTTAAATTCCTCAATTCACTTCCATAGAACTGCAAAACCTCACTTTAACTCTAATTTGAGCCAATTATTTAGAAAAAGTCATTCGACACTGTTGTTACGAAGTGATGTATGTGAATGTGTGTGTGTGTGAGAGAGGGGAGAGAGAGACGGTGCATGAAGAAACTTCTTGTTTCTCTCTTTGTATCGATCTTTCTCTAACTGATAATACACACTAAAAATGTTCCTTTTATACTAAATTTTTAGATATGAATGATAAAGAACTGAAAAACTCAGAATAGCTATACTGCAGGTCACACTTGTTGGCGTCTCGAAAATCTGGAAGTACTTCCGAGTGCATTGACAAAGTGTTGCAATGATATATTTTCTGTAAGAGATACGCAGTGTGTATAGCTATGGCCGAGAAAAGAAAAAAGAACATGCACTGTAGTCGTAATCTTTTACCGATTTTCATTGATGTCATGTCCTTTGAGGACGTAGGTGAACACAACTCTCCACAGATTCTTCTCATTATTATCTGTGAATTACCATGACTTCTTAAGAAAGATAGTGGAGTAGCTTCTTGTTGCATTCTCCACAGTTTTGAATTCAGAGTACACTTTCTATATTGGCTGCTACACAAAATAGGCCAGTCTACCCTGCTATTTAACTTGAATAAATGAATTTATCACTTTTCCTAAGGCATTTGTGCTGATTCTACTTTCTGTGCTGATAACTTATGTTCCCTGCGCATCCGTACAAAGATTGTAAATTGTCAATGAGAATTTTCATCTGGCATTTGATTTTTCATAGACTCGCTTAAAATTCACATTTTTATGCTGGTCTGTTTTCTGAGCAACGTCTAATTGCTTTACCACTACTTTCAAAAGATTTGTTAAAGTGTGAATTGTCAAATCCTCTTAATTGAAGACATTTCGGGATTTGGTCAAAAAGTTGTAAGAAATACATTCTTTTCCTATCAAGTTAAATCGGCGAAGGAAAACTAATCTTGACAGAAAAAAAAAAAAAAAAAAAAATCTATCTCCAATCCTTATGGAATCCAGTTACATGCCTTCCATTCTTCCCATGCTATGTAGGAGAATAAAAATTGGTAGACAAAAAAAAAAAAAAAAGTGACATTAGGTTTTCGCATTAACTACAATCTAGCTCTTTGTTTTTCTCAACCGGTGCGCCCCAAGTTAAATAGAAGTGTAATTTATTAGGTTGGTGCAAAAATAATGACGGTTTTTGACATTAAAAAATACCTCAAAAACCGTCATTATTTTTGCACCAACCTAATAATTATTTTTATATGTAAAAAAATCTTTATTTTTCTGAAGCTAGAGACAACATGCACATGGCTTCAAGTCTTTGTCATTTACTATTTTAAACTGGATGCTAAATTCCTAAGGAATAGATAATCCTTTCCCTTTTGTTTTAATCGACGGATTTAAATTAGTCATTATCGGCCTCACTAAAAAGAAAAATAGCAAATTCTTCATAGATCCATTTCAATGAAAACTCTACCACTTAAATATATGATACGTCTTAAAAATAAATGCTTATTTAGGAGACTTCTTTATTATTTTCAAATTTCATGACTAATTTTTCCCTATTAAAATTTAAAGTGCGCCTCGATAGTTTTAGTTATTCTACAAGTGCACCCTGAATTAAAAATAGACTTTCAAATTTTTTCTTAGGATCAAAAAAAAAAAAAAAAAAAAAAAAAAAAAAAATTTCAAGCAATTCATGATTCCATCCCCAACCTTTGAACCGTAGAGTCAGCTTTGATGGTGACAGTGAAATCATGCAGTTGTCATAGGTCGTCTTTTGAAATTTCTCAGCCTAAAGAAGTCTTACTTCAATGATGTGTAAAACTTATTTGTTTAGCCGAATATCTTATTTGTGTCGTTTTTATCCCAATGATCAAATTGTTAATCTATGAACATTACATAAACAATGTGAATAAGAATAAAACTGTCTTAACATGATAACAGTGTTACATGCTTGGTTACCAGTGTTCCCCAGCCACCATCGCCATTATAATCCATATGCATATATTTCTTATTCCTCCGATTGCTACTACAACGCCATGTTGTTTGTTTACACTAGAAATACTAGATAAAATGATTTATGAAATTCTTAGAAGAAGCAATAACAAAAGGGAAATTATTTCCGATATTCAGTTGAGAAGAGTCAAAACTCTAATACTGACCTAACTTTTATGAAACATTTCTATATTTACAACTGACGTCAGTGGCACAATTCTATATGATTATGATATAATATGTATCATCTTTGTAAGGGAAATATGTAAGCTATCTAAATCAAATCTTATTTCTGCATTGTTACATTATTCTGATAAAATTAGAAATATTAGTATGTTTCAAAAATGCATTAAATATCAACGGATGATATAGAATTCAGATATTTTCGTTTAGATAGATAGATAGATAGATAGATACAGGAATCTTTCATCGCTTTCAACGTCCAACAGGCCAGTTCTTAGAGTCGAACGACCAGATCACCTGCACATCATTTGATTATAGTAGTGACAGCTTTTGCAAGACCAGCCACACTTTTCAGAAGAACTGATTACAGAAGGTCCCCAAGCGATACTTCGCAGGTTTTGAATTCAGAGTTTTCCTTCTCCTAGACTAGTTGTCAACCAAATCTATAGTATGTCCTGCTATTTACCCATAGCTGGGAGTGAAGAGATAAATTCATACCTTTCCCAAGTTTATTTGCGAGTACGTGAATGTGACTGTAATTCGAACTTTGCTCGTCGATCCCTCATTCAAAGCCATTATCCATTACACCAAAAAGGCAGGCATTCAAAACTTTCATATTAAATTATGTCTTTTTATACAATTCATTATTAGAGAGAAAAGCGAGAAAAAGTTATACGGAAAAGTGAAAAACTTTCCAAACATTTGTGGGTGCCATTTATCTTTCTTGTTTTGTCTGTCGCTACGTCGAATAGGTCACATTTTTGTTACCTATTGCTTTCTGAATTGAAAATACGTCAGTTATCCAGAGACAAAAGCATTTGTGTGCGTATATTTCTGTGTTCGATTTGTGTGAGTTAACAAAAACATTTTCTTGCTCTTAAATACGGACGATTTCTTTCTTTCTTTTGCAGGGTGGATTTACTCTAAAAACACGCGGAAATTTACATACTTTTCCGAAAATAGCTTCGTCCCTTTCAACTAATTTTCTGGCTCACTAATCATGGTGATGCTTTCTTCTTGTTAATCTCTTAATTCTTTTCAGTCGTTAGAAAGTATAGCAATCTGATAGTACAAAACTTGTAAAATAACAATTAAAACATTTCCCACATTTTTCAGAAATCCATAATCTTAAAAATCCTCTCATTTTTCTTGGTTTTTGA
Source organism: Acanthosepion lycidas (assembly GCA_963932145.1). Taxonomy (NCBI): domain Eukaryota; kingdom Metazoa; phylum Mollusca; class Cephalopoda; order Sepiida; family Sepiidae; genus Acanthosepion; species Acanthosepion lycidas. The sequence continues at coordinate 45,558,903 of OZ010600.1, read as the reverse complement.
ATGATTGCAAAAGTTAATAGCACATTCTATTTTATTTTCAATTTCTTCTTTATCTAGCAGCATTGTCCAGGCACTCTTGATGATTCGAAGGATGCAAGAAGTTGATGCTGCAGTGGATTCATCTTTACCTTTGGTTGGATCCTGTTACTGGTTGTTTCATATTGAAATTCACAAAACTGCTGTTAGCAAGGCACAATCATTATCAAAAGGTCAAAGTTCAAATTGTCTGCTTCAATTAAAGAAAACGACAACAAATGCATGTTGAACATTTTTTCCTTTGCTAACATTGCTTGGGTGTTGTGGAGAAGTTATTATATTGGATATTATATTTTTTTTTTTTTTTTTTTTTTTTTTTTTTTTAAATAGTCATTATTTGTTTATTCTTTTGATTAATTGGTATTCAAGTTTGTGTTTTTTTTTGGTTGTCATTTGGCAAGCTCATTTTATGAGAAATATTTACATTGTTTTATATATTTATGGTTTTAACATATTCTCGAATCCTAACATTTATTTTTGCTATTTATTGTGTAGTAGATTATTTAACAGCAATAATAGATACTATAAATATCTATTATATTTATTACTTTCTATTAAACAGTTATTAAAATAGAAGGAGGAGGAAGAAGAATCATTTACTCCATTGGCTTAAAAAAAAAAAAAAAAAAAAAAAAACAAGCTATATGAACAATGCCATATCTAGTTGTTCTCATACTAGTGAGGGGGCCGGGCCTACTCAAGAGACTAACTACAGTGAATTTCAACAGACTTTTTAAATCTGCACATGGGATATACTACCAATAATTCAGTCCCAAGTGGTGATGGCAGGGCCTTACTGTGGACTTCCTAAACTGGAATCAACAGCCATATGTTTGTGTCCAAGTTGGAGGACAGACTCTGCTAGGTTTACATTACCCAAGACATGCTATGAATAAATGAAAACCTAATGGACAAGTGTCACTCTAAGTTCTTCTCACACTACATAACTTCATCAGCCTTCCAACAAAACAGTCATGGTTAATTTTGGTCCCATGCAATCTGACATGTTCTTTTTGTGCCCCCCAAACTCGCTTGATCTTGGCTTTGTTAAAAAAAACGTTTACTAGCAGATTTATCTTGGAAAGGGTTTTAACAGAAACATGGATGAAAATTAATCTTACTCCATTCGACTACAGTTCTGAAAAAATACATAGAAGTGAAATACAAGACTAAAAATTGTTTGGAAGTCATTCATGGACAAGTTTCCAGACAATAATCATCAACAAAATCTCATCAAAATCCTTAGACTGAAATAAATGGATCAGTATGACAAATCATGGTTTCATTTTTCATCCTAATTATTTGAGTGTAGATCAATATTTACCCAAAAATAGAATGTTTTCTAATCACTAGAGAAAATTTTGATTGTATTGTGCTTAAATTCATACAGTCTAGGTACCATAGGTTAATATATTCAATGATCCATTGAAAGTACTATTCTATTTATTTTCATTTAGGATGTGTTGGTAGGATTATCAGTACAGAAAATGAAATCAGAGAGCCAAATTCAAGTTATGGCAAAGTCAGTTCTATTCATTTCATACTATGATTTCTGGAAAAGTCTTGAAACCATCTCTTCTCTCATCCTCCAGCAAAGAGTTAAATAGTTGGATAGACTGGGTTTATCAATCATTCTTCCCTCACCTAAATGTTCATCATATTCCATGACCAACCAGTCTTCCCTTCTGAAAATTGTCATATCATAGACTTCTGCTAAATTACAAAAATACCACACATCAATATTTACCTCCAAGTAAGGTAATAAAGAAAATTCTGATGTGCCTAAAGATCTCTCCAAAAACCAACTGGAAATTAGACAAGGCACCTTTAATCTCAATATCAGGTGAAATTATAACCCACTAAAACTATACCCCTTTTGGACAATCTCTTGCTAAAAGGCCAACACACCATTAAAAGAAAGGAAAATAAAAAAAAAAAAAAAAAAAAAAAAAAAAAAGACTGCACAGAAACCTTTCTGAAAATTCAAGACAATGGAAACCTGGAATTTCTCCATGTTCAGAGTGATATATAATAGTGCTAACAAACAAAAATATCTTTGTTCAAATCTACATTGTAATGTTCCTGATTTTAAGACATACTTTTAACTAACAGGCCATTTATGTAAAGAAAATGACTGAAGATCCATCAGAGCAAATTGTGTATGAAGATGACAAAGCAGTGTAGGTCATCAGATCATCAATCATGTGGCAAATTGTTCCAGTAGTCAAAATATAGTGGATTGATAGATACTTCTAAACAGGAATGGAAAAAAAAAACAGACTTCTTTGATTGAGATGACACCAATAAAATGAAAAGTCCTGTGGTTTGCTGGCAATAAAACAACAACACATGCTAGTAAGAATTTGAAGAAATTATTTGCCAAAAAGATCTATAAAAGATTCACAGAGAAAACATTGAAAATCTCGACTGAATGATTTGACTAGAGCCGAATTATTTGTTGTAGTGGAGGTAGGGTGTGACAAAAAGCAACCTCCAGAAAAGGTGTGAAATAAAGATGAAGCAGAGGAAAATTTAAGGAAAAAAATTACATAAACTAAACAAAAAAATAAAGTCTTTTGAGAGTTCTGTATAAGATCTCTTGCAAAAGTGTTTTGACATTCAAAGAAAGATTAGAATGACAAAAAAAGAGAGCAAATGAGCAAGAGACTACTTTCTGAAGAATCTGTATAAAGCTACCAGGAAGCTTTTTTGCCAAAGCAAAAAATGGCAACCTAAAATGCACTAAAGAAGAACTTGGCAGTGATCATACAGTGATCCTAAAACCTGATGAACCACTTAAAGGCTTAAAATATCCAACAAAGCCAGGAATCAAATTCTAGCTTGGAGATTGAGAAAAACAATAAATCAAAGGCAAAAAGTGATCCGTTATGAACAACTTCAATACAAGCTCTTGCTTTAAGAAGATTTGTGGTGGGAGTGGCGTCCGTTTGATGAATGGTGCAGGGCAGAGACCATATACTTACTGAAGGAGGCTGAATCAAAGGTAATAAATCAATTTAGACTAATTTCAGCCATGAATGTTAATGGGGAGATTTACTTGCTAAAAGGACTGTGACATATCTATAAAGCATTGAATATGTTAATGAAAGTTTTGAAAAGGGTCCACCCAGGTTGAGTGAAACATGCATTTCTGATCTGGAAAACTATTCAAGATGCCAAACAAAATAAAAGACTTGAATTTTCAAGTTTAAATCACAAGCAATAACATTGATGTATCCATAAAATCTAAGTTGATTCTGCAAATTTATATGCACATCTTTGGAGGCCAGAGTCTTTTGGATTCACCATTTTTGGTCTGGTAACTTGAAGCTAGTGACAACAATTTCCTGTCATTGTGAAGATACATCATTTTTGAAGGCTCTAAAAGACAATTTTCAGGTAAGTAGGTAGATCTTATATGAAAATGTTTATCTATTTAAACAACTGACTTTGGGATTTCCCCATAGTTGGCTTATCTTTCTATTCATTAGAAGAGTTACCTGATTTTATAGGGTAAGCAGAAATGTTCCATTTCAGTAGCTTTGCAATCTTGGTAATGGTGTATAGTAGGAGGGGAGGGCATTCATTGCTGCTGTCTTGTTTAACTCCTTATCTAACTATAAGTAGATTATGTTTTAGGGAGCAAGGAGAAAAAATTGTCTTTAACCTGCATGTCTCAAGCCATTTTTAGCCATATTAATTGAAGTTACAAGTATTTCTCAGCCTTCTCACTATGAAGGCCCCATTAGTTCTGTAGGTTATTTTTTGCTTTCCATTCCTATATAGCAGATGGAGAATATGCCTGTATTCTTCTAAAACTGCTTTGCCTTACTCTTTTTACAGACCAGCTTTTTTTTTCTTGGAAATAGACTTATTTTTATTTTTTTGTTTTTTGCTGAGAAAAAGTGGCAGTTTTGAGCAGGGAAAAAGAATTAGCTAACTGTTTGGTGGACATTGCTTAAATCCAACAAAGAAAAAAATTCTCCAAAATATTTTTGTTTTACATCCTGGTAACAACTATTCGTAACAGGTTTAGGTATCTGTGAAAAATTCTTAAAGTTTCAATTTCTTCCCTTGATCACTAGCCTTCTTGTTTGCGTTGATTATCATTAATTTTATTAGTTACAGCTTCAAAGAAATTTTTATCAAGTATTTTGCCATAATGTTTAAATATCCTATCTAGTTAAAGAGATTAGCTCAATTAAGAAAGTCTGTTGGCATTCATTTTACTCCTTAAATTGTTCATCATGCTCATTATTTGTTCCATTTGGCAAATAATGATAAACTTTAAAATCATTTAAGTGCAAACCTAAAAAATGGTTTTTGATGATAGGGTCTTCAGGGTATAAGTTACAATTTATTTACAGGAAAGTCAGAGTATTAGTGAAGATATTGATAACCATTTACTTTTCTCAGCTTACAAGTTTACACCCTCTGATTAAGCAATAAGGAAAAATAATATATATCTCTCCAATCCAATCAAAAAAAGATTGGAAGGTTGTGTGACTTATGAAGATATCAAAATAAAACAAATCAAATTTTGCAAACATTTCTTGCTTATGGCACAATTTAATGAACCAAGAGCAGAACAAATATTCAAATGACATCAACAATGGATGTCTAATTATTTTTTTTTGTTTTTTATTTTTTTCTCCAGTTCAACATCAAATAATTTGGCTTTTCTGACCAAATAAACATATTTGTTTGCTTCAAGTTAGTTTCAAATGGTTTCTGTAATTTTCATTTGGTACTTTTGGAGTTCAAGTGTGTGTAACATTTCATATGCATTAAATGAAATAGTCTGTGTGTATTTACGTCTGTACAAAGATAGAAAAAAAATCTAAGTGCCTACACAGCTTGATTTTATTTTTGTATTTTATTGTAAACATGAAGATTAGATTGTTGTGTTGCTTTGATTTTGAGGTTTGTCTTCAACATGCAGACACACTGTAACAGGTTACTTGGAGATGAAAAGATACACCCAATATCATATCCTGACAAAAATCAATATTTCAGTTAACTGTTTACATATGGTTTTATAAACTTACTCTAGCCTGCTCCAAGGCCTTGACAGAAAGTGAAATCATTAACAATGATTTACAAGCATCCTGTTATTATAGGACTTTTGCATATTTTGACTAAATATCTACATACATTTGTATTACCTTTAATCACATTTAATATTTATGCAAATTATTTTATGTAGATGTTCTATGGAATGATTTACATGCACTTCGATATGCATTTTTTTCAATATATTTTCAGTATATATGCATGTGGAAAAATGTTTGTGTTTATAAATGCAGCCCTACTTTTAATAAATAGGTAACTGTTTTCTGCCTTTCATTACTCTTACCCACACATGTCATAAATAAAACTTCAATGTTTGTGTATGTCTGCATGTTTAATGTAGACAGGCCACAGATGCTGTGCCCAGATTTGCCAAAAGGTGATGCTGTCATTTGTGTCTCCATTGTCCAATAAAAATCTTTACTAATTGTTGCTCAGTAGATGCACTGGTGCTATTGACAGTGGAAGCAAAAGGAATGGACCCAAGGCAAACTGCCCAGTGGCCAAGAGTCACAGGTATCACTTGAACAGATAAAGGAGAAATATGCCCACACATGGATGGAGTTATAAGAGTAGTTGTGCCAAGAGGAAGAGGAGAAATCTGTTGTCTCTATCATTGTCACAGTTATGGTAAAAGCCAGTGCTGTAACAACTGAGCAGGGTGGGTGCTGCTATTTGTTACTTGGCGTGGGTGGATTCATTGACGAGTGGGAAGTGTTCTTTGCTTAGATCCGTGACAGTTGGTGGAGCAAATTGGAAGGAAGAATGGCTTCAAGGTTTTCAATGATGTAACTGACTGGCAGGTACAGCCAACCTAAGACCTGTAAGTGGATAGAAAAATAGATTAAAGTTCATATTTTGATTGAAGAAGGATTATATGTCCTTCATGGAATTGGTTTTTCTTCTAGATTATTACAGTTGCTACTTTTAAGTTCAGCCCCTTTACACTGACATTTTTTTTTTTTTTTTTTACTTGTTTAATAGGGAATTTTTATGCTAATCCTTTCTTTTCATGTTATTTTTGAACACTTATTCTTTATTAAACTTTATTTTGTCATTATCTCAAATTGTAAGCAGTATAATTACTAAAGCTTTCAACCCATAACTTGAAATAAGAGAGAATTTAAATACAATATTTCTTATCAGAGAGGATGTCATGTCAATTTCCAAATGAGGTGATGCTCTCAGGCAATAACTTGCCTTGATTACAGTAGAATAAGTTTTCCTTTGTGATAACCAGGCAACAGGTCCATGTATTAAGTTTACAAGCTAATGATGAAATAAAGAACTTATTTTGAACAACAAATATTTTTAGTATAATTAAGTAGAATATTAGCCAGAGATAAAATAGTGAAAATTTCATATCAAAATTCAGCTAAAATCAGGTTACAGACTTAATGATCCACTCTTGTCTACCAGAAAAATAGAGAGCTAAAAAAACAATGCCCTAAAAGATGGCTAGGTTTTTTCTTGAAGGCCACTTACCGTTTTGGCAACAGTTCCCATGGGTTCTGGGTACTGGTGTGTAAGGAGAGCAAGAAGAGCAGTGAATGAACACAGACCAGCAGTGAAGAGGATGAAGAAAGGCAACTCTTTCTTGGGATAGACAGACACTTCATGAAATGCTGATAAAATAAAAATTATTCAAATTACAATTTTTTTTTTTGGTGGAGGTTCAAGATTCAGAACAATTCATGTTAGGTCACTGATATGTTTGCTTTGACAATTTTACAAATATTTGTAGCATGTAAAATAGTTTTATGAAGATAATTTCCAATTTGAAAAAAAGAAATGCATGTCCAAAAAAACTCAGGTATAGAATAATCTACTTACATCAAGATAAGAGAAAAAAGAAAATTAATTTTTTAAAAGAATTAATGATGCAAACAAACAAAAGTCATTTTACTTCTGAATGGGATTTGATTCTGCTTAACTAAGGAGGAGCTATAGTGATATTTTTTAATAAGTGGAAATTAACTTTATATTAGTTTCATTGATGGAGAGTCAAAACTGCTAACATTAGCAGCTAGGAATTTATTAAAAATTTAATATTTTCTCTTTAAGGAACAGAAATTTACTTCAGAATTAGATTAGTATCAATTTTCAGCTTTTAAATATTTTCAGTTTATAAGAATTTATTTTATTTTTGTTTATTACATCTATTGCGTCAAATAAGATAAGACGACAAGGAGAAATAAAGTTACTTTTCTTTCTACAAGCATTCTATTAAGCAAAATTATAATGTACTATTTCATAGAAAAAGGACACGAGATTCTTGCATTAAAAAATATTTGCTCTTTATTTAACAATCCTACATTGATGCTGTTTTTTTGTTATTTTTGTTGTTTTTTTCATAAATGTGAATTTATCCTATTTGGAGTGACACAAATTTGATCCTAATATCCTAAGAACATTATTGAAGAAATAAAATATTTTTCAAATGTTTATACTTACAAGGAAGTAACTCCCTGTCAACACTTTCTGTACAAGTGGGATATGGATGGAATAAATGCCCCTTCTCCAATGGATATGGGATCATTCGGAATGCTGGAACAAGATCAAAAACATACATTCATTTTCCTTTTTCATATCATTAAATATTTTTTCAGCATTTATTTTCTATAGTGTTAGACATGGCTGTTGAAAGCCAACTCTTGAAATTTTTCTCATGAAATGTTAGATGTTAGGAAACTAACTAAATATTTATCATGAGAGGGTGCTGAAAAGTTCTCAGTATAACTCACTTCCTACAATCAATATTCTGATATTTGACAATTAAAATATGGATTTTGGAAAACAGGTTGGACTGAAAATTTTTTCAGCCTCTCATAAAAATAATCAAGAAGCTGGCCAGTACTAAACTCTAAATTTCCCAATTTTTACAAAATTGTGCAAATATTATTTACAATTGTTTCATAAACTCACAATTTCATTTTGATCATTTTTAAGAGTACCTTTTTTCCATTTATTATAGAGTTCAGAGATGGTTATAGTGTTTGGATGCATTGCTATTAGCATGTGTTCCCCTAATACATTTGTAAACCATGTCTATAAACTGGTCAATATGGTATTTAATAAATTTTCCCCTCAGCGTATTATTCTTTATAAGTAATGAAGAGAGATTCTAATTCTCAGAGAGCATAATGACCAACTTAATTAATAAAAGATAAATATAGGGAACTTTCAATAAATAGATTGAAAGGTAAAGAAGCAAGATAACTTACTGCCTTCCCAGGTACAATGAAGCAAGTTGAGGGCACCTTCCACCCGTTTCCAGTGATGCAAATGAAAGAAAGAATATGCAATGGCCTCACTGTCACCTCTCTTGAGAATGTGTTCTGGAGGAAGGATTAAACTTTTCATTTCAAGCAAATACTGTGAAACAAAATTGGAAAACATTTAAGAGTGTCATAACTGGTTTAGGTTTTACATTTCTTGAAAAAAGAAAAAAAACGGAAACATTTTCCTTGTTATAAGCATCAATCCTTATAGTTACTGTGACAGTAAATTCATTTAAAATGTTTGAAATAAGGAAAAATCTAGAATAATAATCAGCCAATTTCACATCCAGATGTTTATAAGAGTTAATAATTGATCAAACTAATATCTTTAAGAGAGTGAAATAACAATTTTAGATTTTAAAGATTTACCTGCTAACAATTTCAAACAGTAAAGACATTTTTTTCCTTTTTTTCTGTTGAGCAATTATACAAAGCCACTATAATTTATCAGCTGCTTAATAACACTTCAGATATCACAAAATAATTAATTACACATCTAACTCAACATTTTTTTTTCAGTTAACAAATTCAAACAAATTCTGAAAATGCAGAACAAATTCTGCAAGATTTGAACTTTTATTTTATGTAAGAACATTACCAACTAGGCTACACAAAAGGCACAACTCTTGGCAGTTATTTTAATCTCTCATATCATCAACAACTGTCTTTGTTCTTAACATATCAGTCAATTTGTTTATTACAGCAATAGGAGCAGCAGAAGCAGCATTGCAACCCACTTAATGTGTCAACCTGCTTAGGGCAAAGAATATATCTGTGACAATCTATGCCAACAGAGACTGACAATAGTTATTTTCAGAACTTGTAATGAATTACTCCCACTTTACAATGACAAAAAATGATATGTAAATAAATTAGAAATATTCAGAAGAAAAAAAATAACTGATGAGATTCAAATGAAAATCGTTATCAAAAGGATGCGTAAATATTTGAGGTAAATAGTAAATTTACATTAATCCATCAACTGCAATAGAAACATGTTATTTGCATAGAAATGATTGAAATTCCATTAAGATAATTACATTTGTCTTTCATTATCAAAAAGCAACTAAAAAGTAAAACTATTTGAGACAAAGATTATTTCCTTTATTTTTTTCTGATAAAATCATTTCAAATTTGATGACATTTATCAACTCAAATGGCATTAGTAAAACAGTTCAATGTTGGAACTGACAATTGAGAATTATTACTTTATTTCTACAATTAGCAGTAATAAATTTTGCATAAGCATTCAACCCCCTCCCCAGTGAAAAATGAAACTTAGCACAAAGATGGATCATAACAACAGCTAAAATTGAAACATTTTTATAATGTCTGCATATTGTAATGCTCAACATCACTTTAGAGGGATCGTATAAAGTTTATTTTACAAATTAAATATTCATTCAATTTTTAAAATTATAACAAAAACAAAGTGCTTAAAAGAACTCCAAAATATATTGACTGAAGTTTTGATAAACTAGGAATAATTTTCGATTTGTTCGACATAGCCTATTCCTTGGTTTTATATTAATCCTTCATAAATGTTAAGAAATTGGCATTGTTTCAACAATAACAAAATTAAGTCATCCAAGAAAGAATTCAACAGGAGGGAGTGATTAAAATCCAAAAGGGAAGTTTCACCACTAAGCATAAAGCATATCTGCACAGATTTAAGAACAGTGAACGTTTTTACTGAAATACAGCTATTTGCTGAGGCAAAACAAAAATTGAAATTTTAGAATATAACTAGCAGGGTTATGTTTGGAGAAGAAAAGGACAATGAATGATGTAAAAACTACCATCCCAGCAGTGAATCATTGTTGTAGACACATCCATTTCGGGGGTGGGGTTAAAACAGTAGGAACAGAGAAACTTACCAGAAATGAAGTGATAGCAGATATATAGAAGCTTAACTGAAAGCTACAAGAGAACATTTATTAACATTCTAATAAATTATAATCATAAAAATATTAATTCTCTTGTTTATGAGTTAAACTATTTTACTAATGCTAATTGAATAAACCAATAACCTCAGATCAAATTCAGAATTATGAAAAAATAAAATAAAAAAAAATAACTAAGAATTAACAAAATAAGTACCTTGTCATGATTAGCAAATTACTCTGACTATTATTACTTACAATTACTTACACTTAGGACTAAGCTTAGTAAATATCTATAAGTACATTGAAAATTGAATGATTTGCCATTTACCTTTGGTGCATGTGGATTGAATTCCACAGCTCTGTGTATTGCTTCTACTGCTGTCATTTCTGCTGTGCTGAGGCCTCGTTTTGATGCCACATCTGGGGAAAATCTAAAATTGAAAGGCTCAGATTAAAACAAAAACAAAATACAAAACACAGAAAAAAAATTGGATTGTATTGCATTATGTAGTAAATTTCTTAATATCTAACTACATGAATTTAAGAGACAGAAAACAAAATTTTAAACTAACAAATACCATATTTCCCTACTATTGTGGTAGCAGCTTCAAGAACATTCTGTATATATGATAAACCTTGATCAGTTATAGGAATATAAATAATGACATTCATACAAGAGGGAATGGTTATCAACAAGTTTTTTGAGCAGTGGTCATTTTTCATAATTGATTCTTGAAATAAATAATTGCAATTGAGGATAATAATTATTTATACATTTGTAAAAAAAGATACATTTTGCATTTGATACAAAAGTAAGAATTTAGGATGAAATTCTAGCCAATCAATACAATGAGATTCAAAAGGCCAAACATCAGTTATCTATGACAATGGATGGTGTATAAGTAGCAATCCATGATTTCTACATCACATGATATATTGTAAATGCTGCTTTGCAGAAAAATATTTTGGCAAACTTTGACCTTTGTGCCCAGAAAAAAAAAAAAAAAAAAAAAAAAGTGTGAAAAGGATGTTTTTTTTTCATTGACATTACTATCATTTTAACTACTTTCACTCCTCAGCAATGTTTATTTTAAATAGTGAGGATTTGTTATAAAACCTAAAACATATGAAAATGAATTTATACTTTTGTTCTTGAGAACTGACAAAAATATTAATCATTTATTTATTAGATTGTTTACTTAAAAGAATAATTTTATATTTACAACATTCTAAAAACTAATACAAAACTAATGCAATATTTATCATTTACCAATTTATAAAGAAGATATGAAGATAATTTTTTTTATTCATAGATTTATAAACATTTACTAAATTATCAAAATATGTGAACCACTATAAGGAAATCCTTATTTACCATTTTATAAAGTTTGAATCAATTGGCAATTAGCCAAAGTTTTGCTAACAATCTAATAATTTTTGTTCTTTTGTTTTTTATTTTTGTTGTCAATTCTCAAGAACAAAGAAAATGTATAAATTCACTTTCATGTGTTTAGGTTTTATTCCAATCATTGCTTTTTAAAAAAAATAAACATTGCCAAAGGAGTGAAGGCAGTTAAAATAATAGTGGTATCAATGAAAAATAAAACCCCAAAAAAAAGACATTCTTTTGACAGATTTCTTTGTGGGCACAAAGGTTCAAGTCTGCCAATATTTTAATCCTGGATGAGATTTTTAAAAAAAATACTCACTTGTCTGCAACTGCTCTGACTTTTAGCAGAGCTGCTGTGTAACAAATTGTAGCTGATTTTGGTAAGTTGATATCTAAAAAAACAAAAAGGCAGATCTGTTCATCCTGAAGAAGAAATCTTTGTGCAGATGGAAAAAATGGGTGATCACGGCTTTCCAGAAATTCCTTTTCTCTATTATCTGTGCATTGATACGATTGTTCTTGGGAAAGAGAGTAGTTTCCCTGTTGCCTTCTCCAGAAATTTGAATTCATAGTAAGTAGTCCTACTCCTAACTACCATCCAAAGCTAGAGTTCAGTCTACTCTGCTATTTAACAATTTAATTTAACATTGAAAATTATACCTTTTCCAAAAGCATTAGGGGTGAAAATGAAGAAAACAGAATAAGTCAAAACTTCAACTCTACTTATGGATTCTATTTTCTGTGATGATAATTATGCTAGCTGTTCACTGCATAGTAGACCATATATAACAACTTAATTGTACTTCATTGTTTTTACTTATTTATGGAGTGTCCACAGACACAATATGAAAATTTGGAGGTGCATATCTTGAATTTTTTGAGAGAGCAAGAGATTCTAATATATGGAACTTAATGTGAAAGATACAAAAAGGTTTCAATAGATGAAAAGAAAAAGTATATTTTAAAAAGATGGCTGGTATTTAATGATGCAAGACAAAATATTTACGAAATTATCTCCCTTCACAATTTAAGTGAAGCTTTGCTTGGTATATAGTATTGTGACCATGGGAGTCAAAGAATTACACACATATTAGATAACTAAAAAGTTTATAATTTTGCAATTTAGTTTATAATTTATGTTGTAATTTATACTAAATACTTTTAAATAATGCTCCGATTTCAATGATTCATAGCTCATTCAAAAGCCCTAGAAAAGTTAGGCGCAGGGAACAATTTTCATTGAGCTCAGATTCAACGTTGCTAGATTATGTGACGTTAAAAATATATATTAATATAGTATACAAGCAATTATTATTGCTTTCATGGGTCAAGGGGAGCAACTCATATTTTACTTTTATATTCAAAATTGCAGCTGCACTATTTAATTTTTAAACTAGCTCCTGTGGAGGACTTTTTGTCTGGCCATCATCACAATAGTTAGGGAGGAGTAAATGCAATAGGCATCAATAAATTATAGAACTCAAAATTGATTGCTGCATTTAAGCATTGAATTATGTTTAAGCTTACCTTTTAAAAGTTCAATGGTAATTCTTAATTTAAAGATGATTTTATGTACATAGATCCTTATTTTCCATACAAACAATTATTTTTATTTCACTGGTGACAAAACAGGGGACAATTTATAAGATAAAATTATTATAGTGTAAAGATTAGAAAATAGAAATTAGAATTAGTTATACATTCAACATCTGAAGGGTTAGAGAAACATAGTAAAATGTATATTATGGATCTATATGATAAATGCGAAATTGGAGCTCAATTCTCCCATGAATTCTGAGATTAAAAAAAAAACGGCTCTATAGTAATTTGTATTTACTCACTACCCAACCACAAGGTCAGGTTGTGACACAAGGTCAGTTTAATGTGGGTAGCCCAAGTGTGTACACCCGGGCTAAGAACAAAAATTCCCAAGCACCCACAACTATCAATTGTGCTGCCCTTGGTGCGTGCATTGATCCCTCTCTAGCACAATGAGAGGGCACAGCCTCGGGTAGCTGTTCCCCAGAGCCAGAATCCTCTCAATATAATTTTCCTTGGTTGCGACTGTCCTTTGATGGAGTCACCCAGAGTGCACTCTGCCCAAGCAAGCCCCCCAAAACACCCCCCACCCCATGAGGCCAGGTTGTGACACAAGGTTAATTTAATGTGGAGAGCCTGATTGTGTACACCCGAGCTACGAACAAAAATTGCCCACAGACCCCACAACTGCTGGATGTGCTAGCCTCAGTGCAAGCACAGCCTCGGGCAGCTGTTCCACATGGCTGGGCACCTCTGAGTATAATTTTCCTCAGTTGTGAAACTGAGAGATGATAAATAATTTGTTACAAACTCCGAGAGGAATTTACACACTGTATTTACTTATATATATATATATATATATATATACACACACACACGAGAGAAAATATTTTGATAAAAAGAAAAATAACTATTTTTAACTCACCATCATATTTGGCCAAAACAGCTTGGACATCTGCATATGCTTGCAACTCTAATAAAGCTTCTATGAGATTTTCATGGATTGCAAATAAATTCATCATGGGAAATTCTTTCATTAACTAAAAGATATTAAAAATATTTTCAGACATTTAACAATAAAGCTATATATATATATATATATATATATACACACACACACACACACGAACTATTCAGTGATGATCAGATTATAAACATAGCCATAGAAAATGTGTAAGTACAAATGAAGTAGACAAGCAGAGAAAAATACCAACACCTCCAGTAGTCCCAATTAATGAAGTTGACAATTTATAAGTTTTCATGGAAGAGTATAAAGCACAAGGCATAGCTGACATCACTAAGTCTGTGCATGCTATCATTGTTAAAAAAAAACAAAAAAAAAACAAAAAAAACACAAGCACCTTAAGTAAAAGTGCCTAGATATTTTCATTACCACTGATTGATCACCACCTCAATCAACTTTATTTACATGCATTTAGCACTTTTGATGAAGTCAGTGCACAAATGTTTTTTTTTAATAATTATACCAAGATTCCTTGGATTTTTAGCTCTATATTTGTATGTTTTAAATGAAAAATAATACAATTTTACATGTAACATTCTTAATCAAAATCAGTTTAGTTCCTTTTCAAGTGAATTAAAAATGCAATCTCTTTAGTTCTACTTTAAATGCTAAGTATCGTTTATTTTTTATGACTGAATTAATTATCTAAATAAATCAATTATCCAAACAAATTGGATAAGAGTTGTTCTGACTAGTGTAAAGATTATCTCCCCTTGTTCTGATAGCATATTTCGTTTGTACCTTCTCTTAAATACCACCTCTTTAATTCTAAAATAAATCATTGCAACAAATAAAAGTCAATGAGTGGAAGGAATTTCTTGATGTAGCTAATATTCATAGTTTGTTTCTATAATTATAAACAAATGAATAATGATAATAAAATAATAAAATGAGAAATTAAGTAAACTGTTAGTTTTACTGCCAGTAGATAAATCAGTCATGAATGAAATTAAATTCTTTTCATTAACACCATATTGTATTTTATTGAATCCAAGTCTCGGTGTGATTGTTTTTGTCAGGCTCTGTTGACAAGGAAAAGTGAATAAGTAACAGCAATTTGATATTTTTAAGGAATTTAAAAAAAAAAAATATCCAAACTTCAATTTTACCAGAAGTATTTTACTTTTTATTTAAAATTAAAAATAACTTAATTTCCAAAGAAAATTGACAGATTCAGATAATTAGTATTATTTCAGAATTTACAATCAAAAAAAAAAAAAAAAAAAAAAATTAGAAAAAAAGTTAAAAAAAAATCTTTAATTTCTTGACAAGCAAAACAAAGCTTCTTATAAAAAAAAAAAAAAAAAAAAAAAAAAAAAATTAAATTCATCAATATGAAAGAATAAATATTACACAATATATTTTTTTTCACCCAAAAATTGTTTTAGTTCAAACATAAAAATATGGTGTTAAAACTTTGCATAAGTAAAAATTATTTAAAACTTACATCTCTCATCATTTTCACTGCCTCTCTGGTCCGGCCAAGCTTTCGTGCACACATGGCAAGACGTCTTTTTATATAAACTATCACATTAGTATCTCGTCCTTAAAAACAAAGATAAAATATTGAATGTATTTACTATAAAAAAAAATTTAATGTTTTTATTAAGAATTTTTTAAAACAATTTTTGTAAATTATTTTTTTTACTACAGCAAATAAACATTGACTTGACAGCATTGCATGATAAAAACATTTCCAATTAATTTCTGTAAAAACTTGTTAAAAAATTAAATTATGTTTACCACTCAGTGAGAATGGAATTAAATATAAAACAAAGACAAGGACACAAAATGAAATTATGAAAAATCAAACAGAAAAGAAAAGATAAATTTCTACAATATAAAAATGTTTAAATGTGTGTTTGTATGTTTTCACAGGTGGTATACAGCTCAAAACAAGAAATCAGTGAGCAGAATTCAAATTCCAGTCAAGTCTTATATTAACTTTTATGCAAATATCCTTGTAAAAAGTATGAATCATTTCGTCTACAACACCCCCCACCCCATTATGTGTTAAATAGAGCAAACTGCATGTAGGTTGGCAACAAATCTAGAAGGAGGACAACTCTGAATTCAAAACTGATTGAGCATGCAGATAGTAAATTATGAAAGCCTACTTGCAAACCACAATAGTAACAGCTATAGTCTGTTCAGATTAGCACTGTAACCTGTGCACAGTTGAAATTTATACTAAGACTTGAGGGAGGATATATATTATACAAACATACAAGCCTCACATTATCAAAATAATGTAATTAGGAAAGCAGATATTAATTTTGAAACAGTTCAGATTTGTAATTATCTTCAAAACTTTTGTTTATTTCCTGTATATAATATATTCAGAAAAATAGAAATGTTAGATTATTGCACCACTTGCTTGCTAATCAATTTGAAATTCAATCTAACAATATGGTGACAATACTTACGGTGTTGAGCCTCATTTACAGATTTTTTATAATTAATTTCTGCTATTTTGTAGGACTGTTTGAATAATTTTTCAGCCTGGAAAAAAAAAATTTCATAGTTAAAAATTAGAAGCAAAAAACTTGGTAGAAGGTTTCACACTAAATTTGAAAAAAAATGATTTGATAGCATTTGGATTTTTAATATTCTGATAAAATTCCAAATATTAAAATCCTGAACTAATGAAAATTAAAGTTTTTTTTATTATAAAATGCATTGTAGACACATTAAGAATTTTGTTTATAAATAGTTGCTAAAAATAAAGACTGCATCATTCACTATTTGAAAATGTTTTATAGCCCGGCTTTATCATTGTTAATATTTGATAATAGAATGTTTAAAAAAAAAAAAAAAAAAAAAAAAAAAAAAGGGGGTTTTCTTTTTTAAGTGCAGCTATTCATTAGGTGATAGTAGTAGTAATGATACTAGTACTCTACAGGAGCATGACAACTTCCATAATTCAAAACACTATGAGCCAAATAAAATCACTCCACATGGAAAAAAATTGGCAAAACATGAAAAAAAAAAAAAAAAAAAAGAAATGAAAAGACCATAATCCTGCTATCCTTTTCTTTTTGAGGAGGAAGCAATAGATTTATATATTTCTAACTATTTTGAATAATTTTAACTTTCATGAACCTTACATTTTGCTTTCAAAGTACAGAAAACCAGTTTGTCAGAAGTTTCAAAATCTATTTATAATTTATGTTGTGTCATAATGCTTATTAATATGATCAAATAGGAATTGTTTTTTTATTATTCTTAGTTAAAATAAAAATTCAGAAAGGTCATGATTTTGTGAAGCCTAAGTAAAACTTATTTGTAGAATTTAACAAAAGGTTTTTCAGAATATCAAGCAAAGATTAATTAAGCAAAATGTACAACTATTAATTTCTAAGATTAAATATCATTTATTTTTATTTTCCAATCTATTTCTTTCAATTCAACATTTTTATTGCAATTCTCAGACTATGTGAAGCTTGTTGTAAATAGTTAGGAAGATGTTATGTTGATACGATTTCTTTTTTATTAATCTAAAATGTATGAATTTCTTACAGAGTAAATAAATGAGCAACACATCCCTTGTATCTTTCCGAGAGGTTTGTACTAAATATTTTCCTCCAACTGAATGGCCTGAGGGATTGTTTCCTTGTTGCTACAGGAAATGAAAATGTGTGAATCAGTAATACAAAAGGGTTAGTCTTGTTCTACTCTACTTGGAGGAAAGAATTGAATTGATGAGGTCAACTATGCTTGCTCTTTGGTGATCCATGTTCAAACCGACGTGTCAGCAGTGACACTTTATTCCTATATGAAAAAGGTTAAAAAATATAATTTGTTTTTTAAAAAAAAAAAAGAAAAAAAAAAGAGCTTAAATGTATTTTTTAAAGTTACTAACAAAATTAAAATTTATACATTGCAGTTGAAAAGTTTAAAAATATGCAGGCTAAATGAATGCAAGATGCTGGATCTAAGACTCCAGTTTTGTTGGCCCCTAAAAATAATCCAATCTTTATGAAATTATTTAGAGGAATTTATGCATATTATGCATATCTATATCCTGCAAAGCTTTGTTTGAAATTAGTTGGGTTGGGGAAAAGACCTTGGTTAATAGATAAATGAGAATTTGAAAAGCTATTATAGTGAGAATTAGCTGAAGAAGCAAAAAAAAAAAAAAAAAAAAAAAAAAAAAAAAAAAAAAGGAATCTTTCATTTTCAAGTGGAAAGAAGAAAAAATAAAAATTGAATAAGTCTTACTTCTACAACAGATTGTGACTCTTCTTCTGCTAAGAGGATTAAAGCTGTAGCACACCTGGAAATAAAAGTTTTTTTTCTAATCAATCATTAAGTAGGATTTTTTTGTAATATAGTAAATCACTGTTTTTACATCTGAATTACTATGTAGGTTTTCTCATATATATATATATATATATATATATATATATATATATATATACACACACACACAAGATAGAAATTAGTTTACTTGAATGTAACTTTAAAAATAAATCTTAAAAATTATATAAAATGATTTTATCAGTCATGCTTGTCTTAATTCCCAACCATTGAAATTAGTTTTCTTCCTGATTTTCAAGAGCCTAACAGATTGAATGTTGATAAAAACAAATTTCAGTTCAAAAACAGCAAAAATGTCTTTCATACTGCCAGAAATATTTAGTTTGTTGCAGTAGAAAATAACAAAATGTGTGTGAGGAGAGGCGATTATTGGAAGTTAAGTGCTAAAGTCAATGAGCAGTGATAAGAATTGCTGAAATGTTACCAGCATATATGTAAGGTTCTAATGCAATCATTTTTTTTTTTTACTGAGAGAATATGGTGTATACATGTAATCATGCAAACAAATAAAAGTTTTGACATACTTAATAAATCCTACCCATAATATATTAAGTTATTCAAATCAAAGCTACCAGTAAATGTAAGAATGCACTCTTCTTAGAGCAATATTACAATATTTTTATCTTCTGAAAAGCAAGACTAAACAATTCAAATTATGAGTTCTCCAAAGCATCATTCATTATTGGTGACAATCTGGCAAGTTGAGTTATATATATATATATGCATAGTAAATTTCAAGAGAACCTGCTAAAGCTGACAGAGAAGAGATAAAGAGGAATCTGTCACACACACACGTGTATGTGTGTGTAAGAGAGAGAGGCATGAGAGGAAAAGAAAAAAAAAAAATCAATCAATAGTTACTGTAGATATACAAGATCACCAGAAAAGAGGGAAAAATGAGTAAACAAATACATACAATTGTTGACCTACCCACAATCATCTTAGTTGTAAACATACAATTCAAGGTTCAAACCACTGTGTACTGCTGCCAAGAATTAGAATTGAGGAAAAAGATGCTACTTGATACATTTATGCAAAAATAAAAACTATTTAAAACTACATAGAGACTTGTTAGGGTGTTTTGAACTGTCAGTATGCCAGAACTGATCAATCTTGAAATTTGTCAACTTTATTTTTCTTCAACTGATGAGGCACTCAGAAAAATGCACCCTTTTGTGTCCCGTTTCTTCCTGCAATGTTTTATTTAGCGAATGTCTGTATAATCTTATAGCTGGTATTGTTCAAGATAAAAAAATTATATATATATATATATATATATATATATATATATATATATATATACACACACATTTTGATATAATGAAATATGCATACACCTGAATTCCACCTCACTGGAATATGATTGGCTGGTGTCAGTCATAAATACAGACGGACGTGTAGGTATGACAGAGTTTAAGTCTATGACGCCCATTGAACTACGCAATTGGCTATCCTATTGGTCTACACCTATTACCTGCGACGAGTACCAGTCGATTACTGCTACCGTGTGCTACTTGGTTACAGTAGCCAAACCCTCTTAGCTACTTCGATCAAATATATCCCTTTCTGGGACATATATATATAAAGGAGGAAAAAAGGAGGTATGCTACACCCATTGCCTATTCCTTTCCAATAACAAAAATCTTGATGTGTTTTTTTTCAAGTATATGTCAAGATAAGGCACACCAGCATCAAATAAGTACTAACTATCCTTTATCAGACACAAATACTATCTGAACCTCTGATTAAATAAAGTTGTTTATATCAAGTGAACTAAAAATGTAACCAAACTCATACTTAATCAGGCTACAAGATAACAATTCACTGTGGATATTGGGAATAATTGGGTTTTATTAAAATAGGCAATATTTTTCAAAAAATTAAACAATACTAACAAGGTCAGTTTATAACAAAAGAATGCTATCTTGAACAAAATTCTCCACAACTATTTATCTCCCTACTTCATGTATATTTGTCCATTTCTTGGAATTCTTGTAGAGCAAAAACAAAATGACAGAAAGGTCACTCATTTTTCAAAATAAGGAGAAAATGAGAATGCACTGCTAGGGAAGTAGCAGTAAAAACAGTATGGAGTTGATAAGAGAAATTCTTGAGAACATTAAATATTGGATACATGAAATTCAATGATCAGCTGAGTTTTTGAAAAATAAAATACATAAATAAAAAAAAATTACAGTCTGAAAAACTCACTCAGGGTTTTTCTCCAATGCCCGATGTGCTTCTCTAATTCGAATTTCAGGATTTCTTTCTCTCCAAGCCATCTGCATAACTAAAATAAATCAATTGAGAAATTACCAGGTCATAAGATATATCAGTATGTTAGCATCATTTGTCTCAACATGTGTAAAAGAGTTGATGCTTGTCATTTATTTTAAAAAAATAAAATATATGCACGAAAAAGAGGTACATTTAAGAGACTGGAAAAATGTGTTTATTATGAAAGTCATGACAATTCAGGTAGAATATTTTCACCAAATGAAGGAGAAATTAAAAAATGATCAAGGAAAAAAAAAAAAAAATTAAGTGTATTTTTAATTGGAATGACTACTGAACAAGAGATGAAAACTATTTTTGTAATGGTAGTAGTGGAGGGGGAAGGAACTGAGGACTGCACATTGAATTAAATTATAAAATTATAATAAATTATTTGTATCACTGACAGTAATAAATAAAATTAAAAATGTGAAGGAATCGAAACTGCTGCCACCAGAAATTATTGTAAGAAACAAATCCTTATATAAATTTTTCTTGTAATAAAATTGTTAATTATCAAGAAAGTTACTTTTTATATTCACATATATTGGATGAATTAAAAGAATCATACTTACATTGACAATTTTAAAACGTTTTCTTTTTTTGCCTTTGTACCAACAAAAAAGAATGCATAGCCCCCTTAACCAAAATACTTTACAGATTAGTAAAATCTCAGAGTTAAAACACACATGTTGCATCAAAGAGGGGAGAGTGAAAAGCATAATGTAAATAAAATTATTTCAGATTGAGAAAAAAGACAAGACCAAAATAAAAAGAACAGAGCAAATCATGCATTTAATTCATTTTTCAAGTTTGACTTATTAAAGCCTTGAATTATATTTGGAAAAGAGTTGAAATGACCATTGCATTGTAGATGTGATTGGTCTTAAAAGTACTAAGACCACAAGCCAAATGACTGGCTCCCTTGGTTTGACGTTAGATATTTTTGTAGATAAATGATGAGCACCATCAACACAGCACCAAAGATAAAAGCCATGATACATTTGTTGCGGTTGTAGTTAAAACACTGAATTTAAACATAAATTGTAAAAATGTTACTTTGATAATTTTTAGAACGATCTCAATTAGAAAAGCACTTCAACAAATTAAATACTCAACTATGTTTTTTAAATTAATTATTGCATAGTATAGGAAAAAAAGTAGTAAAGAAACTGGCTTTTGATTGATGTCAGCCTATCTTGGCTATTCAAGTTTTTTAAAAAGAATATCTGAATTCAAGATGAATTCATATTCTATATGAATTCATTCTTTTCCTGAACAAAGATATTTATAGTGGATGCAAATTTTGAACAACAAAAGACGTCCAACTTAGGAATATTTACTCCATTTGGAAATAAACTCGGTTAAGAATTGAACCAACCTTTCCGAATATGAAAGCTGAATAACAAAGGATTATCAAAAATAATCTGACGTTTTGCCATTTTGAGAAGTGGGTCAGGGTAAAAATTTAAGCACCCCCTTATCATTTATACAGGCATTTGGTCTGTCAAAATATGAAACAAGAGAAATTACACTTTTCAAGTTTAATCAATAGGTAATATTTTTTTGAACATCATGCACAAACACATGCTAATAAGTGGTGTGACAGCAATTTCCTGTCCCTCACTGTCAATGTATTGTAATATTCTAATATGTGTTCTTAAGTCTACTTCATATGGCTTTCCTTGAAAATGAACATTGTTATATTTTGTGTACTTTCAACCAATTTCAGCAAGTACATTTTGAAAGTCTCCACCTGATAATGAATGACTTATTTGACCCTAGGAAAAACTCACTAAAATGTTTAAAAAAATCCCTGTAAGTTTTATTTAATAGATCATGTTTAATGAAGGATTGCTGCTTAAATATACTATGTTTAAAATAAAATAACATGCAATATAACATTTGTTAAATGCAAAACAGTTTAAAGCTGATGATGTCCTCATCTTTGTTATGATCACAAGATTTTAACCTTCTTCAGGAAATATAGCCAAGATACATAGGTGACACTTTCACACTCTGGCCTTACCAGGAAGGCTGTACAAATACTGGTGGACTATGTGAACTCAGTAAGACTTTCAATCCAGTTCAAAATAGAAGAAACTAAAAAATCAGTTGGCTTTCCAAGATGTAGTCACACAGAAAAGAGGTTCAAGATAACTGTTCAAGCTAATCTTTATCAGATAATACCTCAACTTAAATTCCCTCATCTATGCAACATAAAGAAATGCTTACAAAAAAAAAAAAAAAAAAAAAATCATATGACCTAAACATAACTGATGATTAGCGTCAAATATAGTCTTCAGAATAGCAACTACCCTGCAAATATAACATCAGCTCAAGAGCCCAGACTAACTTTTCTCACTATTGTACCCACAAAATTTTAAAACTACTCTTAAATCAAATAAAAAAGTTAAAAAAAAGAAGAAAGTTCATTATTCTCAATTTGCCTTGCATTGTAACTAAATTTCTTGTTTATCATTAAATCCTCCATTGTATTTTCAATTTAGTTTATAGGTAGAAAACAAACATTTGTGACCGACAGAAAAGAATTTTCTTGCTTAAAATAAAATTAGTTATAATTAGAGATTAAGGTTTTTCATTTTTAAAGAAATAATACAAATATCTAAATTCATTTCATCTTTCATTCAGGCTTCATTAACCAGATTAAAAAAAAAAAAAAAAAAAAAAAAAAGAACAAGCTTGTGTGTGTGTGTGTGTGTGTGTGTTTATTAAAAGCCCACTGTTATTGTTGAACCCCCTTCTCCCTAATGTTCCTTAAGTTGAAGGAACCAGTATATACACTAGGCTACGAGTCTTCTCAACAAGCCTAACACAGAAATAAATACCAAATAGTTGTTTTTAAAAATGACAGCAAGGCTTCAGCAGCAGTAGCAAAGTAAGACTGGAGTTGTTGACAGCAGCGAAGAAGGATCGGGGGGGGGGGGGGGTGACAGCAGCAACAGGCAAGAATAATACCAGTTTTAAGGCTTCAAGTTCTAAGTTTGGGACAAAAGCATTTGTTCGTGAATTTGGTGGCATAGTAATTGTGAGTTCAATCCCTAGATAGAACAGACTAAGATTCAGTGTAAACGGGGCAAGCAATAATTGAGCAATACTAAAAAGAACGAGATCAGATATTCTTAGACATGGACAGCAGAACAAGAACACTACCCCTGTAGATAACCTGTAGTGACACCTGAATACAACCGGAGAGAGTACAACAGCCAAAGCATTATGATAGAGATACAGACATTGAATACGAGAGAAAATTATCATGTAGCAATAAATACATAATAACCATTAATGTTAATAAAAACAAGCAAACACAGATATAGACAAACACACACAAGTTTTTTTTTCCAATTTCTATTCAATTTGCAGAAGCTTATTTTTTTTGTATGAAATATTTTAGACATTTTTCAAAAATGATGCTTTGTTTACTTGCAGCTGTTTGAGCTAAAAACCACCCCAAAGATCATCATAGACAGCAATTGATGGTAGACTAAATAAGAGGCCAAATAGAACAGCTGTATTTGCTTCTGATTTGGCCAAATGACATCAAAATGCAAAATCAATGAAATATTTTGCAAATTTTATACACCTTAGTAAAACCAACTGTACTTTGTACCCCTTTACTTGTTTGCACTTCTCAAATTTGGTTTCAATTGGTCAATGTATGGCTATTTTAGAAGGTGTGACAGAGGGAATAGATGCCACAGAATTATATATATATATATATATATATATATATATATATATATATACACACACACACACAGAGATCGTGGTTTGGATTGTGGAATCAGAGATTTTGAATTTCAGTAAAGATCATTACATTCACTTATGTAAGGATACACTGCCCCCCCCCCCAGTTATGAGTAAATAGCAAGACAGACCGAGTCCTATAGGATTGGGTGGCAATCGGTCAAGGAGAAGGAAAACTCTGAATTCAAGATTGTGGGGGGGGGGGGCGTTTGAGGATCTTGTGGCATGCTGTGCACAAGTTCTGCATTCAACTTCCAAAAATTGTGGTTGGTTCTGCACAAGCTTTCACCACTATAATCAAATCATATGTACAGGTAGTTTGGTTATAAGAACTGAGCTAGTGTACCCCAATATATAATATTCTTAAACTATTTTTTAATGCAACTTATTATCATACAAAAGGAGAAAAATTATGGACCTTTTCTTCTAAAGAGTATTATTAAACTATATAGATTATCGTAAATTCATGAGGTTTTTGTCTAATGGATATTGTTGCCCATAATTGCATTTTATTGATAAAAAGATATGAAGAAAGAAAGAAAAAAAAAAAAAAAAAGAAAAAAAAAAGACAATTATGAGAATTATTTTTCCTCTTATCTTTCCAAGTCAGAAATTCCTTTTCCTAAATTTATTTCCTTCCTTGAGAGCAACTATGTAAGTTTTCATACAAACTTAGTGGTTTTATAAAGCATTTAAATTAAAAAAAAAAATATCAGGATAAGAAATGATGAGGCTTGTTTCTGAAGCAAGAATCTTATTAACATTGATTAAACTTTAAATGAAATGAACAGAATGAAAAATAATTCATGAAAATTGAACCTCAATTCTTTATAGCAGAGGACATTCCTGACACCTAAAATAAACAGAAATACCAACAGGTTGCGCTAGTGATTTACACACACACACAAAGTTAAAAGCTTAAATTTTGCATGAACTAATATAATAGTTTAAGTGAATTTAATCATACAACCAGATCCCCCACTTTGGTATCCTTTTTAACTTGATTGCTTGTCTTTAAGAAAAAGGTCATTTTTAAATTCCATTTCCAAAAAACAAGTTTTTTAACAAGTATATCTTTCACCGAATTCAGAAATAATCTTGTAACAATTTAATTATTCTTGTCTATATATTTGGCACACAAGCACTATAAATTATTGTGTACAAGTCCAAGGAAGCAAAGTTCTTCTGTACAACAGGTTAATCAAAACCAAGTAACAAAATCAGTTTAATGTTCAGCACTTTAATCTATACTTTAAATGCTTACAGGATTGTTTTCTGCTAAAGATGCATTTTAAGATATTCCTCTGCTATGTATTATTCAAGTAGCAATCAAAAATTAACTGAATGCTTTAATGCAAACTGATAAACTAACTAATGTAATTCCATGCTGTAAGGTGATCCTTAACCCTGAAGGATCACCTTACACCATTTACCTGTTTGACTATCAGTATGACATGAATTCTTTCATGATAATTGTTTGCATGAACTTTCCTCTATGGTACCTAGACTTTATAAATTTAAGTGCAGTACAAAATGGGCTGCAAGGTCAAATCATTTTACACTTGAAATGGTTAGTATCTAACCATAAGTTAGATACTAACAATTTCTTCACTATTTACATTATTCAGACTATTGTCCTCATCTTTGTTGCCATATTTATTACAATGTTTCAGCCGTTGTACACTCCGGCCTTCTTCAGGTGGTTGGAATGTCAAACTGAGCCCTTTATTTCACTCACTGGTGTAGACAGTTCTAGTTCCACGTGTCATGTTTTAATGGATGTCAGTTATCAGTTATGTCCTGTTAATTCCCCTCTCCAAGTTCTCCACTGCCTTAATGGGGTATTTGAACTCACACTCTTTATCCACTGTGCCATGTGTCCTTGAGGACACATGGCACAGTGGATAAAGGCATGAGTTAGATCCAGTGACAGGACCCAGAGATTGTGAGTCCATTTGCCATTGTCAGGACACTAGCTTCTCTTGCTCCCTAGACTAATTATTCTTTCTTTTATTTTCTAACTTATCCCAACCTCCATTCTCTTTCCTCTCTCAAACTATCCCTAATAATTATCTTTCTCATCTCTCTCACACACACAAAAACTTATTCTATTTTCTTCCTACTGTTCCTTTCTCAAAAGTCCATTTGCTAGTAACTGACCTCATTCATTTTCTTTGTGAGGAAGCAATAAATAATACAATCCAGTTTATATGCCATAATTCCATCTGAGAACAAAAGAAAGCAGGATAATCACTCCAAATGCATGAATGTTCAAGCTTAGACATTTTTGTACAGCAGATTTTCATGAAAGTATCCTCTTAAAACCTTTTAAATTCATTATTCACACTATTTATATTCAGACTATTGTTCTCGTCTGTTGTGATTGTCACAACATTTCAGTCATTGTGCCCTGTGGCCCTCTACATTAATCAATTTCCCAAGTTCACTACTGCAAATTGTCCTACGGATTAAAGTGTTGCCTTTGAAATTGGTGATAGTGGTTGAGTGTTCACTCCCTGAGTTAGGCAGTGTGTACTTGGACTCAATGGAAATGGGTTAGCAATAACTGAGCAGTATTATAAACTAGCTTAAAAGCTGCCCTATCAGGCAGCATTTAAGCTAGCTCCTATGGAGGGCTTTAGGTCCTTAATTTCTTTACAAACAATTATTTTTATTTTATGGGTGACTTTTGCTGGATTTCACAATTAATTTTGCTTATTCCCAAATTTATTTCCAAGTTATGAAAATTGTTATCGTACAAAAAAAAAATTTGTCACAAAATATCCTTGAAAACAAAGTAATGAAAACTTGGGAATCCAAAATTTCAGGATTTTTTTTTTTTTTTTTTTTTTTTTTAATTTGCTCACAGAGTTGGCCTGATTCCAAAATGGTATATGTTGGGTTACAGCCTTGAGGAGAAAAGTGTGATACACTGACATTCACATTTATTATATAGATGAGAACAGACAAGCCCCATATATTAAACTAACAGCATGGCCTGGCGTTACCGATGCTTGATTCAAAAATCGTACAACTCGTACAGCAATCGCTATCACTTGACTTAAAATATTTTTGCCCTTCTTTGTCTTTAAAGGAGTGCCCTTTGCCGTGCTGATGTTGCTACATGCCTTACTTCTTGCCTATCTCACACTGCAAATTTTTTCTAAGCTCTATACTAAACATTAAATCCGTTATGAAAAAAGAATTAAACAAGATGAACACAAAACGATCAGCTTTAAAAAAAAAAGGACTCGTAACTGGAAAAACCGAATGAAAAAATGTTAAATACTTTTTCACACCCAACAGTTCTGTGGAATCAGAATCAACATTGAGTTTAAGCAAGCGAATGAGCCAATTGGAGGAAAGTGCCATGCAGATTTAAATTTTCCCCCACTTGTGACAAATGCAGCTATCGATTTTTTTTTTTTTGCATGCTAGTTAACATTCATGTCAGTCAGCTGTTGGCTCTCACGCTGGCCAATAGAATCTTCCTGTCTATTCGTGGCAGCCAGATATAGGCTCTCACTCTGGCCAGTACAAAATGGCTGCAAACTACATGAAAACTGCCATAGAAGCATGTAAAAAAAAAAAAAAAAAAAAAAAAAAAAAATAATCGATAGGAGTTGGGAAATGCAAAGTCGGTCTTGGATTTCATGCTAACTTGGAGCATGTGCATGTAAATTTTGGCGCAAATCCATCGAAAATTGCGGCCGTGCATTCGTTACACAAACACACACACATCCTGCCTTTTATAGATAGAGATAAAAGGTTCAGTTCAGAATTCCCTCTACATTACTCAGATCAATATACACCTGAAGAAGGCTGGAGGACACAATGGCTGAAATATGATAACAACAACAAGGACAATGTCTGAATATAAATAGCATAAATATTAACTCCACATCCCAGAAATTCAGACAAATCATTTAAAATGACATTTCATCATATATTATAGAAAACTATTAGCTTTAATACATCTATGCCTTTAAAGATGGTTGCCCAAAGTTGATTTGGGATTTTTATTATATTAGGTTTTCCATCCACTCTTCATCTCTCCCCCACCACCACATCAGTTTATTTTCTTACTTTTTATCTTTTCTCTGTTTCTCTCTTCCTTTTATCCTATCTTTTCAGATTTCACCTTTAACTTTTCATTCCCCCCCCAATTCTCACTTCCTCTTTTTTAATTCCTCCTCTTGATTTCACACAAACTCATCTTCCATGCTGTCATTGTAACACAAAAAGAGGAGATACCAAATGATAAGCAGAGAAATGATATGACAATTGTCTGCAAATAGCTTTAATGCCACCAACAATTACCATAGTAACATTCTTCACTCACTTGTTACTATAGTAATCCATTTCAAGCTCGGTTAATGATCTTCATTCTTGCATTGTTTATATCTAATCCTTTATACGTGAAAGCCCGAGAAAGAACCAGCCATTCCAGGATTCTTATTGGTAAAGTTCCCTGTAGAAACATAACCATGACTGGTAGCAGTAGCATCATAATGCTTTTACTGTTCTAGGACAAAACAGAACTATTAAAAAAAAAAAAAAAAATGATCAAAGTTATTTACCTTACAAGATATTTTCAATCTAAAATATCTAAGATCTGAGATTGTGTAGCTATTTACCAATAAGTAATGTTGCATACCAGTAAGCAACATTCTTATAGTGAAATACTAATAAAAAAAAAAAAAATAAAAAATGTTCAGTTAGCTAAGCTGAGAAATGTGTGCATGTGTGCGCACACACAGACACACACAAAAATGATATTTTAAAAAAATATCTATATATTTAATTGAAAAATGAACTAGTACTTTTTGATCAAAGTCACACATGAAAAACAGGACCTAATATTCAGCAGGGATTTTAACATTTTAGACATCTCTTAAACAGCTGTTAATTTTCAACTGATAGTAACTTGGGACAATGAGCTGAAATTTATCTTGGAAAAAAAAAAAAAAAAAAAAAAAAAAAAGAGAAAGAGTGAAAAAAAGAGAAGAGGCTAGAAAGTTGGCTTGACAATGTTGACAAAAGGCTAAGTACTTATTTTGCTGTAATTTGTATAATTAAACCTGATAAACACTGAAAGAAAGGAGGAGTGCAGAGACTCCATCACTTTGGTAATGTTATATCTTGAACTACAATCAATAATTAAATGCTGTGCCTAAAAATAATAATGGCAAACAGAAGAGATTGTGTACAGCGAGGAGTACATTTTTTTTCTTCATTATTTTATAATCTATATTGCATCTATTCTCTCCCTATGAATAACTCAGTGGTAAGTGATAGGCAAAGGTAAGAGTGAATTTGAAATGATCATGGCTGGATTATTCAATCACCAATGTCCTGGTGTTAATACAAAACCAACTCAAGGCTGATCAGTTATGCACTCTTGTCAAGAGCATAAAAATGTCACATCATTTTATGTCATTTAAATATGAATTCTTCTATCACATTATCATCAATTTATCTATAAACCAAAATGTATAAGATATCAGATTTTATTTGGTAGAGTATATTTTTCTTCATTAAACTATTTTCTCCAGTAATGAAGTTAAATTCATTTTGTTCTGAATTCTATTTGGAACAGACATTCCAATTTACTGAGTATTAAAATGAATTTAAATTTTAATTCACTGAACTAGTTTTCATCACAAGAATTTTCAACTTGCTTTTCTAATGAATAAAATTTTGCAAGTAAAATTGCCAATGTATAGAAAATTAGTTAATTCTTTCTATGTTATAATACACAACAATACAAAATGACCGAGATGAATCAGATGTCAAAAATAAGATCTTATAAAATAAAATAAAGAGAAAAATCAGCAGTGGTTAAAAGTACTACTGGGTGTTCAGTCACAAAATAACTAAGTGTAAACTTCATTTTGATAGTAAAATACAAAAATAAATGCTTGCATTATTGGACTCATTCCCTCTTTATTACATTAGCATGCTAACACTGTCTTATGCTCTACTACCAGTCACAAAGTATGCTTGTTCTGACTTTTGTACCTTCTCTCACAAGCATAGGAATGGTGTTATCCCCCCCACCACGTGTAGTTGGAATGTTTTTAAATAATGCACAGTCTTTTCATAATGACATCTAACCACTATGAGACTAATTAACACCGACAAGAGATAAGTTAATTCCAATTTATTTTGATCAAGCGAGCTCAGAGTCCTTTTTTTCTTGGCTTTTGTAATATGGAGTGAAGTTGCCGTCAAAAGATTCAACATAATTTGATGCCAACAAAAGCAACATCAATATTTGATTTAACACACAACAGCAGTGATTTGGTTAATATGATAACAGCAATTACATTCACAGTTACTCAAGACAGAGATATGAGAATAACAACTTCATTTTCAATCTGTTCTAGCAAAATATTTTGCACAGGACCATAATCTGTACATCAGTGCTCTATGATTTTAAATCTATATATGACCGACCTCAAGTGTAAAGAATGAGTGTGCAATTATATAAGCAGCATATAAACTTGCATTTATATTCTGATCAATTGATAATACTTCATAAAAATGCAATATCACAAATTCTATTTATATTAGACCATTTGGCTCTTTTTTCTTAAATACATGTTGAAAGGTCATAAAATACTAGAAAGCTTTTAGGGGTGGGAAAGAAGTAAATCTGGAGAGAGGAGCAAAAAATACAAAGGAATTTCTCAAACAAATTGAAAGAATAATCACTAAATAATTAGATAAAAATCTTGTAATAACTGCCCAGCATTTTCATGTAATCATTATGTAAGGGATTCCTTATTTTCAATGTAGGGGGGGGGAGTCAATTATAAAGTTAATGTTAAAAATTACAATCAATGTAGTAGGAAACAAAACATTCTAGCATCTTACTCAGGTTCTGACAGGTGGTCACAAAGTTCTTAATGTATATAAAGAAAAACTTTAAATGCAATTCAGAATTTCTAGTGCCAAAAGTTCTGTTAATCAGTGCTTTATATGTAACTCAGACATAGTCAATGCCATTGCACATCAAACTGACACTATCCATATTTGGACAGGATTTTATATACTATCAACTGAATGTTCAAACAGTTTTGATTTTCCACTCTTATTAATGCCACAAAATATGAAATCTTATGAACTTATATATATATATATATATATATATATAACCAAATAAAAATAATAGAAGCTTTTAACTAAATGCTATAGAACAGTGAGAAATTTTGATGAAAGACAGTTGAAACTGGGATAAAAGAAATACTAGTAAAAGAACTTTAAGAAAAACTGAAGTTATCCATGATTTATATAAATTTAATCTCTCTACATTTATGCTTCATTTCTCTTCAGGTAACAAAAGAAGATTCACAAGAACAAGAAGACTGAAGTCATAAGAAAATGTTCTTTTATAACAGTTGACATCCTGACACTGGCAAATAAAACATTCCAGTCAGCATTTCAATGAAAGTGGTGCGAAGTTGGGCGACTTTATTAAACTTCTATATGGCCTAATATCCTGTTCATGTGGAAATATATATATTTCAATATATAGCCTCATCAAGGCTGGAACACAAAAAAAAACTTTATATGCAATTACAACCATAAAAGGAAACATTCCATAGGTTCATATAACAATGTACGAGTTGCACCAAATCAATTTTGGCAAGCCAAGAGTCAATTATTTAAATTCATCATTTACTACTAAACACTTATCAACCTTGTCAGATATTTCATATGGTGGCTCTTTATGTCAGGTTGTGATTTTTTGTAATCTATAAAAAGAACAGTTTTCCATGAGAGGAGATGATTAACATTTAATAGGATTTAAAACTTCTATTCTTATAGACAGTATGAGGAGTTGCTGAAAAGGACGTGGCATAACCAAGCAAAAAATAAAATAAAACAGTAATTTGACATTACTGTAAAGGATATATTCATACTCAAAATCTTTGCACCCTCCATATATATATATATATATATATATATATGAATAAAATGACAAAGGGAAAAAAGATCTTAGATTTTGCCGATGTGTTTCGTCTTCAGACTTTCAAGGCAAAAATGAAATCGAAATGTTCTTGTTGTTATAGTTACATTAAAAAAAATCCAAATTTAAAAAGATAGACGCTTCTGTTTAAGACTTTTTTTCTGGTTAATGTAAATTACCTTTATAGTAAGAGATTGTCATTTTATTTATACCAATCTGTCTTGTCCACAGAATTGATCTGGGAATTTAACTATATATATATATATATATATATATATATTATACACACACACACAAAAGTGGGTGGTGACAAGTTGTCAAATAAGAAGATTAACCTACATGCTATTCCACATGTTCAATAAATTTGACATCATTTTCTTTAACCCATATAAAAATTTCAAAAAAGTTTTGAAGGGCATCAAGCCAAGCATGTTTATTTCCTTTAATATACAACTTACAGTTGAACATGGACAGACACACAACACTGCAATGTCACTAGCCAATTAAAAAAAAAAAAAAAAAAAAAAGTAACAGTTGATATGCCAAATACTTTATAGCCAAGTTTTATGTGCATCAGAGCAAGCTGATCTTCCTGCTTTATCTGCATAAATTACAGACATTTTGGGAAATTAGTTTCCTGAGAAATCTTGGTAAATGGACCTTAACATAACAGTGTTAGAATGTACTTAAACAATACATTACACATATAAGGCCTCCTAGTCTATGACCTATCTGCCTTTACACTTCCCATTGTTGACAAATATACTAGATTTCAATTCTAGCAATTTGTATTTTGGATAGGTAGAACCTAAATAAAAATGTCAAGCTTTAGTTATTTTTAAAATAAAAGTCTGTAAATAAAAAGTAAAGGCTATGATCTAAAACTGATTTTTTAAAGTTTTCACCTAAATGGCAAGGTAAAAGGAAGGGGCAAAGCAGACAGATTAGAAAACGGGAAGAGGGGGGCGGCAGGGGGGGGCAAGACTCAACTTGATTAATTGCTATAATTATATTTGCAACCAATTCATGTTGTGTAACATCTTCATTTCTGTAGAATGGCACAGCAGTTAGAGCCAGGATAGAGACCAAGCCAAGAGACTAGCTAAGGTGTCGCTGACCAATGGTCTATGAGAATTAATATAAAATTTGTGCAAAGGATCTCAAAAATGAAGATGTCTTGTCAGATTATAATTTATAACATTTGTAATTAACCAATGACGTGTTAGTAGTTTGGTGACAATACTTTCAGTATCAGCAATGCCTTATGCTCCAGAATACTTTAGACACATCAGGTTAGACTGTCTGAAAATTTATATTAACAACATTGCTGAAGTGAGCTAGTAGCCCTAGATAAGATAATGACACATACACTTTTGCCAAAGCAGTTGGTATTTGGAAAGGATTATATAAGAATTTTGTCAAAGATCCTCACAAAATAGAACAAAAAACAGAAAGAATGGAAAAGATACAATGAACTCATCACCTTGTCAACACTCCAAAGCAAGAAATAAATACTGCAATAAAATATGTCAATGAAAAATATTCCTTACTTGTTTCCATTATCATGAAGATGCAAGCAAAGTATTTTCCCTTCCTTTGTGGACACTGTAAACAAGACTGTATCAGCTATCAAATGATGCAATTTACATACAAGTGTGTTGAACAGAGATAGATTAACTTCAGGAAAACAACTCCTGTCATCAGTAGCCTCATCTTATAGCATTTACAGGTTTCACTGAACATTTGGATTTATTCTAAAAGAGAAACTTTCTTGATATAGATAAAGCAGCAAATCTTGTATTTCTGCTTTGTGCATATGCTGAATATTTTCAATATACTATAGTATAATAAACAAGACATTTGTTTTTTTAAATCCAGAGAGATTTAATTATAAAAATGGTATTGCCATTATGAAAAAGTTCCAACTGGTGATTGGTTTGGTTTATTTAGATTTAATAGCATATCAAACTTGAAAGGTTATTTAATGCCTACTAGTTTTTCCTGATAGGTTCACATGAAGAGAGTATGTCTTCCTTACAAGAAATCGCTTTGTTCAATCAGTTTTCATTGACATGTCTTATAAAGCGAGGTTTTGTCAAGCACTAAACGTATTGTTGATAATTTTCCTTCCAAATTAGTTTACTAGTTCAGGTAAGTAAATGAATTTAGTGAACTTTTAAATTTTTCTGTAGATCCCAATTTCTTTAATGAAATTTATGATGTTACTTGGATTAGTATTTTCAAAAAGTTCCTTTAGGTTATCCAATTTGTAGTGGTTACTACAGATTCGTTAGAGATTATGGCAATTTAGTAGGATCTGTTCGACTGTATAAGATTCCTGGAATGGAACACACATTGGAGGTACCTCATTTTTTTTAAAGAGCTTTTGGTGGGTTATGTGTGTGTGTGTGTGTGTGTGTGTGTGTGTGTGCAATACAGAGGCTGGCTAGAACCACCTCCTCTCTACTTGTCTTCCTGGAACTTGCCGGTCTTTCACCGATGATAGGTTGAATGTTGAATAGTTTGTTGTTATCACAGTTGTTCCATAATTGTCTTTAATGGCCCTGTTTATGCAACGTATGAAGTCGGTGTGAAGAGCAACATTACTTTAGGAGGGAGCCATGTTCAGAGATTCCTTGGCCATTTTGTCCACTTTTTCATTTCCTAGCATGCCAATATAGCTTGGTAACCAGCATAGAAATATTACTGTATCTTTTTTCCTTATAAATGGAGTCATTATTAAAGGGTTTTTCATGTTTTTATTCTTCAAGGCTTAAGAACAGATAATGAATCTGAAAAGATGATAAATCTATCTGACTCACTAGATTTTATAATATCTAAAAGCTAGATCTATGGCAGTGGCTTCTGTGCTGAAGATTGAGGCATTATTGGGCAATCTTTTCTGAATTGTTATATTGTTCAAGTATAGCAGAACACCCCACTGTCCAACATTTTAGAACCATCTGTATATATATGCTTATAATTTGGGCAATCTTGTAGAACATTATAAATTTCTTCTATATAATTGGATAAGTTAGAATTAATTTTGGAATATTTGGTAAGGTTTAACAAAACCATAGGGTACTTCATTAACCAGGGAGGGTTTTTTGAGTTGGTAGATTTAAGTATAATTGTTGGATTTAATTGTTTCATTGACAAGCTTTTTCATGTAAAGTCCAAAAGATTTGATAGCATTTTCTTTTTTATCAAAAGGAAATTCATATTTAGGGTTGATGGTACAGTGATATACAGGGTTAGTAAACATACCTTATTGCCACCTTCCACCATTTTACAACTACACACAGTCCGAAACTGGTGATTGGAAATGCATTTTTAATTTAGGATATCTTTATACTTTCCTTGACAGAAAATGACAGATGAATAACAAATTGTAATTACAAGCATTATCACTTTGTATTAATGAAAT
The DNA here is from genome assembly GCA_963932145.1 of Acanthosepion lycidas. Classification (NCBI taxonomy): domain Eukaryota; kingdom Metazoa; phylum Mollusca; class Cephalopoda; order Sepiida; family Sepiidae; genus Acanthosepion; species Acanthosepion lycidas. The sequence continues at coordinate 45,522,913 of OZ010600.1, read as the reverse complement.
CCAATAGGAATAAAAAAAAAAAAAATATTCAAAAAATTCAAAATGTCACTGAATTGTAGTTTTCAAAAAAAAAGGAAAATAATTTTGCTATATAGAGAAAATACTATAAATGATCCAGAATTTCAGTTTTGCCCCTCATTGTGCCAAATCAGTCTTCCAATACATGCGAAATATGAATGTCACTTCCTTTAAGTTTGATTCACAAAATAATTTTAAATTGTAGTTTTTAGTTAAAAATTGATGTTGATTTCTACCACACCCTCAAGTCACTTCCACTCAGCATCTCAGTGATAGATAATAATGCTAGTTTACTGTAGACTCAAAGCTCATTACTTATGGTAAACAAACTCACATTTAGCAGAAAAAACGTTTATAAGAAAATGGCAAACATCCAATAAAATTAAACATGGCAGTTTTATTTCTTTCATCTGAAAGACAGGCATACTGATTGGTTATCTTGGTATGAATATTAATTTACAAGGGTGGGGACAGATGCTAAGAAATTCTGACAAACCTACAAACCAACTAACCAAGCATCAGAATTATTTTGTAATCTCTTCTTGATTTGGCCAAGAACATTTCAGAACCCCCTGGCATATGACGTACAGGCAACATCAAGTGCAATTATAAGTGGCAAGCAAGCAAACTGGGTTTAGTAAGATTCTGATTGTTAATATTACATTAACTATTGGAAGTGAATGATACTGTTCATTTATTTATACTACCTTTTTATTTATGCCATCAAAATAACAAAGCATAAAACATTCTAATCCTGCAGATTAAAAATGGTGGTTTCTTAATTTATTGGAAAGCAGAATTTTTGAAAGACTTAAAAAGTTAGTTTTGAGAAACAGGAAAGAAAGGCAATATCAAAAACTTTCTAATTTAAAAAGATTAGGTTTTTCTTTCATCATGAGATTTAGAAGCTATAATAAAATAACTTTTGAGCACATCTTCAGTTGATTATTATATGTGGCTGAAGTTGACAGCTGTCTTCTGGTTGATCTATACCCCCTTTAAATAATCCTGGCATGGAATGACAGCAATGGAAGTCTTTATTTTATAATTAGAGAATAATTAGAAAAAAAAAAAAAAAAAAAAAAAAAAAAAAAATCAAAGAGATTATCAGATTGGCAACCTTTTTTCTTTAATAATAAATAAAATACCTGCAAGATATTACATGTGCACACACACACACACAACCTTCTTTAAAAGAACCTGTTGAATTTGGAGTGAGAAGTAAAGGGATTCTAAAAGCAATATATATATTCTTACAAAAAAGCAAAACATTAAAATTAGGGGTATTAAACAGCATTAAATGTTGGACAATCTATACAAAAAGCCACATGTTCAGAAGGTAAAAAATGACAGTCCTTACTTTCATATTCTTGTTTGCCAGCATCACTATCACATGTGAAAAAGGTTTGATGGTCTTGTGCTGAAAGATTCATATCATAATATGTCAGAGGTTCCTTATCAGTCTCCCAGGTAAATCGTTGGTACTCTGCCCCACGGAGCAGATTCAAAGGGTTCCGCCAAACTTTACATTCTAGATAAAGAAGGGAGAGAAAAAAAAAAAAAAAGCACACAAAAAAGTATTCAAAGAACAAGCAAAGTAGCATGAAGAAAAAAAAAAAAAAAAAAAAAAAAAGAAAAAAAAAGTCAAGTTTTTGTAACAGTCAACAGAAGAAACACTTGACAAATGTTTAAAAAGCAGAAATGTTATCTTGAATTTTTATAAGATGAAACACTGATTATTATTTCTTTCATCTTAATTTGAGATGCTTTTTACACAATACAGATCAGAAAGAAAGAGTCAGTATATGGTGAGACTCGAGTCCATATCCCTTTTACAAAGTGTATATATCTGCTGTTCTATTGCTTGAACTATGAGATAAACTGGTGCAGAAGATTTAATCATATAAACTTATTCTTAAATACTAAATGCCACCATATTGGATATTTTAGTTTTTACATATATTACTAGTAATATCTTGAATTACTATTAGTAGCTGAAGCATTGTCAACCATTATTAAATTTTGGAACATTGGAAAGAGCTTATTGTCCATTTCCAATTGATGGATATAGATGGATGATTTGGCTAGTTACGATGAAATTCAAATAAGGAGGAAAGAAATAAAAATATAGTGGTCTAAAATGCATTTAAACACTGGGAAACAAGTAGATTTTAGAAGGTATGCTATTAAAGTAACTATTTACATCTGATAATAATGAACTGAAGACGTGCTCAGAAATTATTTTATTATAGCTTCTAACAAAGATACTTAACATTATAGAACACTAACATTTAAGGTTTGTAGAGTTTTAATAATAAATTTTACATTGACTATTAGCAAAGTCAGCAAACATAAAAGCCACTAAAATTTACAGATGGAACATTTTATAGCAGCTGTAGATAATTAATGACAAAAAAAAAAAAAAAAAAGTTTAAATAGGAGAAATAAAAATTTCAGTAAAGTACTTATGAGAAATCTTTTCTGATTACTAACATTTTTTTCAATAATAGTTTGCATCAGCAATGATATTCTATTCTTAGAATGTTTTGGTTTTTTTTTAAATCTTTTTTTTTGTTTGATTTATTAGATCCATGCCTAAAATATTTACACAAATTGTATATCAATTTTTGTACAAAAATTAAGCCATCAGTGTTCTTCAGGTCATAAGACATTGCTTATTAAGAAAGAAGAGGAAAAAAAAAAAAAAAAAAAAAAAAAAAAAAGAATTTCTATTTTACATTATTCAGACTATCGTCCTCATCTTTGTTGTCATATTTATTACAATGTTTCAGCCGTTGTACGCTCCAGCTTTCTTCAGGTGGTTGGAATGTCAAACTGAACCCTTTATTACGATCACTGGGGTAGACTGTTCTAGTTCCACGTGCCATGTTTAATGGATGTCAGTTATCAGTCATCTCCTTATTTCCCCTCAAAGTTCTCCACTGCCTTAACCAGGTATTGAACTTGCACTCTTTGGGTCCTGTCACTGGATCTAACCAACCCCTTTATCCACTGTGCCATGTGTCCTTTATCCTTTTTTATGAAGACATGGCACAATGGGAAATTAACAGGAGATAACTGATAACCGACATCCATTAAACATGGCATGTGGAACTAGAACAGTCTACCCCAGTGAGCGAAATAAAGGGATAAGTTCGACATTCCAACCACCTGAAGATGGCCCGAGCTTACAGAGCTGAAACACAAGAACTAAAAGAAAAAAAAAAAAAAAAAAAAAAAAACGCTAAAATTAAAAAAAAAAAAAAAAAAACACACATTGTGTCTCCTGGACAACATTCTCTTCAAAGTAACATGCAACCTGAAAAACCACTCAATTCCGGACACAAATTGCACAAAACAATGAAAGCAACATAAAACTTAAAATTCGAACAGGTTATTTTATTACTGATTCAAAAAAGAGGTATCGGGTAAAAATCCTTGAAACATTAGACAAAGATGTACATAGAGGATACATTAACTAAGCAAAAGCAGCAGTCGAGCACATCACATTTAAAAGCAAAGTGATCAACATTTATTAAACGGTTTCTGTGTACAAGAACTGGGATAAATTTTGAAGAGGCAAAATATAAAAATTTATGTTAATATGTTAATATAAAGTAGAACAAGGGTAGGACTGAGGATAAAGCCTTGGGGACGCCTGCATTGATCTCATGGACTTCAAAAAGGACTAGCTATTAATGATGAACTTCATGAATCTACACAGTAGGAAGGACTTGATAATCAGGAAGTCTCTCCCAGAAATGACATAGCTAGTGAGTTTGTGTAGCAGTCACCTCTGCCACACTTTACCAAAAACTTTTGAGATATCTAAAACAACTGCTCTCATGATTGATTTATTCTCAAGAATTTCACTGATTCTCTACTTAATGACAGTCAAGACAGCAGCAGTGAACCTAGAGGATTGAAAACAATGCTTTTTTTGTCACTCAGAAGGAGGTTGGTTTCTGTTAACAGGATTGACAACCCTTTCTGATGATAGTATCAGCAAACTTAGTGAGATGGAGTAATATTTTAATGGGGGTCAAGTGCTCACCGACATTTTTGTAAACTAGGCATACAACTGACACTTTCCATAGATTTGGGAACATTTCTCCTTAGGACAGTGATTAAATAATTTTGCCAAGATTGGAGATAGCTCTCAGATAAGGTGTTTTAAGAACTGCAGGAATTTTATCTGGACAAATAGGTTTTGTAGAGTCAAGGCTTTTTATAAGTCTTGAAAACCTGTGAAAAGACAGATATTGCAAAGTTTGTACTGCATTACACTACCTGCATGTTCAAAATCTTTCAGGGGCCAACCAGTACATATCCTCATATGTACCTCTTCTCTTGCACCCTTCCTTCACGACCTTAAAACAACCTCATTTAGTATCCCTCTACCTCAAGTAGATATTGAGCCTTGTATTAAGTAAACAAAGAGCACTGAAAAATTCTATGCAAATTACAAAATTTATTCACTGTAAAGTTGGAAATATAAAAAAGTATGAAATGAAGTTTGAAATATTTGAAATATCATAAAAAAGTATTAACCCTAAATTGTATCACTTCTGTTAAACAAATGAATCCAGTAAATTTCAGTTTGCTCCTGGGTACTTGATGCAACAATAAAAATTCAGCTAATGGAAATTGAGCAAATACAGATTTAGGCCCAAAACTTGAATGCTGATTGCAGTTATGAATTTGTGTGAAACAATGAAAATTTCACATGGGTATCAGTAATGGCCGGGGTGGGGGTGGGGGGACCAAAAATAGTAAATTCAATTAATTCAGTCTCAATCTGACATGTGGGTCATTCCATGTCAATTTACCAGGACATTACATCCACTGACACCAAATTACTTGAAATTTTGGCACAAATGTTCCCCTTCAGGAGTTAAGAAAGTGTGCCAAATTATTTTGTACCGTTCCAATTTTAAGTCGGGTGTATAATTTTCCTATTTTACCTTTAAATTAAGGCCACGCAACGTTGCCTAATCTCAGTGTTTTTCTAAAAATTAAAGAAAAATACTTCCATCCCTTCAATATTTCTGAAATTTGGTATGTAGGGCAAATAAGTGTAGAATACAAATATATAACTATTTCAAGTCTACACTTGATAGAAAATTTTATTTTACTCACCCAAATACACGACCCCAAAATCAACAACTTTTCACCTCTGTAGCTTACGGTCAGTCTATCGAAAATATGTCCTCTTCAATTTTCATAATATTTTTTGCTTAACATCTACATTGCCTGCTCAAGTTCACCTAAGAATTTTGTCAGGGTTTTAAGTCTATTTATAAGATATGACCCTGCCAAGTTTAGAGTTTTTTTTCTAGATATGTGCAGGATTTCCGAGAAAGATTATAATTAAAGAATCATCCTAATGCTCCATGTCCTCTAAAATGTTGATATTGTGCTAAGTAACTTAAACTATTCAATAAGAGTGTTTTTATTAATTAAAAAAAAATTTAAATATATTTTGCAGATATTACTTTTTATACAGATAGATTGTCTTTAAAGAACTGTAAACATTGCCTCATGTATGATAATCAACAGTGCATAGAAAATTTGTAAATGACACTTAAGAAATGAAGTTAAAAGAAATTCTTACTGTTTGTGTTTCTTTTAATTTTATTTTGGTAAATTGTTTTCATGAAACAAAACATTTGATTTTTTTTCATTCTCAAAAAAGTCATAAGATAAATATGAATCTTTAAAACAATATTTGAAGATAGCATATTTATATAGTTGAAAGAAATGCTTTCATTACTTTTTTTAATTTTAATTTTTTTTTAAATAATTTTTCAAAATTATTTTCATGAAACAAATATTTGAATTTTGTTTCATTCAGAAGAAAATCATAATAGAAATGAATATAAGAGTCTTTAAAAGATTACATTTAAACTACACTATGCACTAAATTTTGTTGTGCATATAGACTAAATTGTTTTGGATATAATTTTTGCAAAGAATTTATCCATCTTTTCTGTACCATATAAACAAATGCTACATCATGTGAGTTATCACTCGACATAATGCAGAAACATTCACTTTGCATTGCATTTTCAAGCTTAGAGTAGAGTACCACTGGATGTAAAGTACATTGTGAAGTATTCCAATGATAACTCTGGATTTCATCTTGAACTATAAATTTGTAGTTCTCGGCAAAATCTCCCAGGAACAAAATTTCACTTATAATCTTTCTCAGAAATCCTGCACATATATAGGAAAAAACTCTAAACTTGGCAGGGTCATATCTTCTAAAGTAGACTTAAAACAGTGACAAAATTTTTAGGTGAACTTGTGCAGGCATTGTAGATGTTAGACAAAAAATATTATGAAAATTGAAGAGGACAAATTTCAATAGACTGACCGTAAGCTACAGAGGTGAAAAGTTGTTATTTTACTCACCCAAATACATGACCCCAAAATTAACATTTTCTATCAAGTGTAGGCTTGAAATAGTTAAATATTTGGATTCTACACTTCTTATTTGTCCTAAATACCAAATTTCAGAAATATTGAAGGTATCAAAGTATTTTTCTTTAATTTTTAGAGAAACACCGAGATTAGGCAACGTTGCGCGGCCTTAATTTAGAGGCAAAATAGGAAAATTATACACCCCCTCCTTAAAATTGGAACGGTAGAGTCTAGCACAAAATAATTTGGTACACTTTCCTAACTCATGAAGAGGAACATTTGTGCCAAAATTTCAAAAAATTTTGTGTCGGTGGGGTGCAGATTTCAACTTTTTGCTGGTGTTTAGACATGTGGTAAAGTTATTGTTGCTAAGGATTGTAGTCAGTCATTGGAATGCAAAATGATTCCAATAAAAATTTATAAACTTTAGTGCACAGTCAATCATTGTGGCAGGCTTTAAGCAACAAGTGTTGATGGTCTGTTAAATAAATGTTCAGATCATTTATTGTTTTGATGTGATTAATGACCCATGGACAAAGCGCAGTTACCTTACAAATGAGAGGGGACAAAGATCAGCAATTGTACAATCAGCAAGAGACATTTTTACCTTTAACAATAAAAGAAACTTGTTTCTTATCAGAACAAAAATTGGGATAATCTACAGAAGAAAATGTTATCTTGGTATGTTAACATAAGAATATACACAGGAATAAAGCAGAAGAGGAAATGGAGCACAAAAGCATTAAGCTAATAAGCAAGCTTCTGCCTTTGGCCTACCACTGACAGAATGATATGAAATTAGAGATTTATTGTTTACACCTACTTGAATATTTAGTGGAGTACCCACCTGGTACTGACTGTTGTTGGCTGTTGCTGGAGCCACTGTCATTGGAATTACCATCATTATTGTTACTGTTACCGCTGCTGCCACTGCTGCCCCCTAGAAGAGGGGAAAGGTGGTTCAGAGAAACTTGTTCAATGAATGATGTACCATACTTTTTAAAGTACCACCATTCAAATATCTGGAAAATAAAAAAGAAACTGACAAATGTGTCAAACAAATTTCTATACTAACAAAAATGAATTTCATTAGAATCAACCTATTATTTTTCTAGACTTAATTACAGAGGCAGACTTCCCAATGTTAACTGGAATTAAAATGTTAATTTATAAAAAGCCAAACTTCTACCAACATAAAAGAAAATGTCACTCAAAGAAGTTTGATTCTAAATCATCAGTATGTTTCTCCAAGCATTTAAGCCTCAGCTGTTAATGAGTATACAACTTATCTTAATTATGAATGACTAGGAAAAATTTTTTTTAAATTTATATCAATATCTAAGTTTAAAGATACTTGTGCATATTCAAAAAATTAAATTTCCAACAATTTTCATTTCCAGATGACAGCTATAGATAGACGCAAACTAAATTACAGTGGACATCTTTTTGAATTATTATAGGATTTTTTTTTGGCAGGGGGAGTACCTTTGGTATTAGTATTTAGCATTAATTTATCAACTTCCACCAACACTGAGAAAACAAGTTTGCTTTATCTTACACCTTTTATTTTTTCTGAATTCTTATCCTACATAGTGTTGGTTAAAAACAATTTCTTGAATAGGTTAATTTTTCAACATCTCTTATTAAATTCATTTAAATCACAAATTAAATCTCAAATATGATCAAATGAATTTATGAAAATGTTTCATGTTAGAATTTTAGATAATTTTTCACATTATGAAAATTGTATTACTACTGTGGATCTATCAAAGAGCAGCAAAGTACATGAATATTTTTCAAATTTTGAAATGGATGTTTGAAATCATGATTTTTTTTTTCCCCTGTAATAATCAAGTAAATAATTGCAGTTATACTCGGAAAGTGCAGAGATTACTTGTGAACTTTCAAACCCATTCATCTCTTTCAAACATCCATTAGAGCACATTTTCAAGAATTTTCCCCAAATATACATTTTTATATAATCTATGCATACACAAGCCATTTCTACAAATCTATTTTATTGTTGTCAAGTGGTTGTAATAAAACAGTGAATGCATCAAAATATAAATGTACATTATCAATTGTCATTTGCATTTTTAACTTGTATAAACTAATTAACTATAAATATTACTTGCATTATCAAACTGTTGTCCTCATCTTTACTGTCATATTCACAACATTTTGGCCATTGTATGCTCAGGCCCACTTCAGATGATCGGAATTTTGAACTGAACCCTTTATTTTGTCCACTGAGGTAGATTGTTCTAGTTCCACATGCCATCCTTAACTATCTCAGTTATGTCCCTTTAACTCAATTCTCCAAGTTTTTTTTCACCATTGCAGTAGTCAGGTATTGGACCCACAACTGAGTCAAGTCACTGGATCCTTGTGGTTGGTTATGGATATTCAAAATATATTGAAATAACTTTTTTTTTTTTATAAAAACAAGAATTCAACAAGGGTATTACTGTAGAAAAATGCATTATTGCAGTTGAGCAATCCTGAACAGCAAAAGTTAGGTTTCTACAACCCCAACCTTGAATTCCTTTTTAACTACTTTCATCTAACAACAGGAATGTAGTTAAATTCCTACAAATCCCTTATAGCCCATATTTATAAACAGCCTGTTATTGGACATTTATCAAAAATATTGACAAATAGATTTAAAAAGTACAAATAATTTGATATCTGCATTAAGGCATTATATTCAATTAAAATCAACAGCCTATTATTTAGAGAAAAAATTGTTGATATGGAAGCAAATTTGGTTAACAAATTAAGAGATTAATTCAATTAAAAGTTATCTAATTTGTATTTCTGTTAATTGAATTAAAAGTAATTGCCCAAGTGAAGTCTATTAGCATTCTACAAAACATTCAATCTCCAAATGTAAGCAAAACTTAGTCAATTATACTCATTTAATCAGCTAATTGATTTAGAAATTATACAACTTAAATCTAGATATTTGAAATACATTCATTCAGCTCAGATACAACCTTTAGTGCTATGAACAATGCAAATAAAAAAAAAAAAGGGTGAAGGGATATGCCTCAGATGATAAAGATGCTATTTTTGCACAAATTTATGATAGAAACAGTTCATCCAAAGTATGATCCTACTGGGATTTTAGGCAAGGAACAATTTCATTCAAATGCTGATTTGACCCAATGTTTAAAGACCGACAGCAGGAAAAAAAAATCAGTCGAACTTAAACACAAAGTACCCATTTGGGAAGGTGTAGAAAGCTTTCAAAAAATAAATGAAGATGGCCATAATCCTCTCAAGTGATTGGTTCATATTTAATTCAACAATGTCCACAAATACTAAATTCTAAGTGTTCATTAAGTCCCAAATTCTATTCCCCAATGTAGTCTATTAGCTCTTCACAAGTTCCTTTAATAGCAGAAGTGATAGACATCATAGGCAAATATCATATTTGATGTAAATATTTGCAAGAGAAGATTTTCATGCAGACCTACACATATTCACTTAGATGCAACCTCCTTTTTCATATTTGGAGAACAGTTACATCCTTAAATCTCCAGATTCTCCCATTTTGGAACTCTCTGAAGAGGATAGTAAAAAATTTGTTACACAAGTGATAAAAAATTAAAGCTTATACTTTGAGGGATGAAACTCACCTTTCAAGGAAACAAAGTTATTTATTATTTGAAAGACTGAACAGAAAATAGCAGACAATTTACTTAGGGAACCACAAGAGCAAAAAATAAATCATAAATGAAAGATTCTTCCAACAATATTAAATAGAATATTTTAAAAATCTGCTCAAAAGAATCAAATCTCCCAATACAAAACAATGTTTACCACAAAAAAAAAAAAAAAAAAAAAAAAAAAAAAAAGCCTATGATTTGCTAACTTTGTAAAAGTACATGTCACTAGGTCTTAATTTTTGTCTTAGTGCTAGACTGGTAACATTTACTATGAGAGTGGAAGATCCAATATAGATAGAGAAGAGAAAAAACATTTGTTGTTAATGAAAGCTTATTGTAAGGAGACTGAAAATGGATTCAATGAGTTAAAAAGAAAAAAAATATTTAGCACTTGAAAATACAGGATAAATCAAATGTCATTAGGACAAGAGAATAAAACTGATATATCACATCAAGTTAAATTTTAGCTTCCGATTTATGGACAAACATAAAAATATTAAGAGAGGATTGATTATACAATAATATAAAGAAAAAAAAAAAAAAAAAAAATTGTTCTTCCCAATAAGGTTCAGTTTTTAAAGGCACAGTTTTTGAATAGTCTCTTTATGTAAACCTTTGGAGAATGGCACTTATACATAAAGGCAAGCAATGTAGATGTATGTATCCTCTACATAGCAAAAATGTAATCCTACCTTAAAAAAAAAAAAAAAAAAAATGCAAATATGTGGCTCGATGAGTTGTCACTAACAATTGATTAACCATCAAAAATCCTGAATAACAAAGATCACTTCATTTTGTATGAATTCAGACAGTTGACTCAATCTTATAGTAAGCTCCTACATATCAATCTATTGAAATTCAAAAGACAGCATTACACTAAAGCCTACTCATATAGTAGGTCATCAGATGTGCAGATTCCTTGTCAAATCAGTAGCAGATAAGTCTCTATCCTATGTAAAGGAATGTTGCTCACTTTTTGGAGACAAAGATGCTTCCATTCATTCCATATGGATGGTGAGTTTGGATGTTGTGAACATGTTCAATGTTTGCACAGATGAAGCTCTTATTAGATTTGAATATATTCGGGGAATTTCCAATTAGATTCAGAAAGAAAATTTGGGTATGAGATCATTATCCCCAGTGTTGGAGAACCTATGGAATACTTCAAAGAAATAGAATACCACTAAAGCCATCTACGTGAAATATACAAATGACACCTTCATATTTTGGCCTCACCAGAAAAATGTGCAAGTCCTGCTGAGCTATATGATCACAATGGAAATAGAACAAGTGACAAACTGATCTTCCTTTTTATATGTAAGTAAGTTGAACAGATTCAAGACATTTGTATATCATGAGCATTACTCATGAGACAGACAATATCTGAATTTCAATTCCCTTAATCCATAAAGAAAGGGATTGTCAGCTGCCTACAGAATTAACTTAAATCAATTATAATCTGTAAGTGGTGATCTAGATACACATCAACAGGAGATGATCAGCATTAAAAACCTTCAAAACTAACAACAACTACTCTGCAAGTATAACATCAGCAAGAGTATAACAGTTGAGAGCAGTAATCAGAAAACTACCACATTTTGTCTAACTTAAATAAGTTTGCTGGGGAAAAATCAGATCTATGGTCTATACAACACTAGAAAGGTATTGAAAATTAGTTACATCCTTTGGAAATATTTCTTCAAACCAATTTTCCATCAGAAGGAAATATGACAAAGAACAGTGTATTATTCCAATTTGGGCAATTATAGCAGAAAATACAAGGAGACAAATTGCCTCCTAACAGAGAAAAATCAGAATACCATATTTTGTGGAAAGACAGTGAAATCATGTATAGCTGATCCTGTGTGGAGGGTAATGTGGTGGGAAGTCACCAACTTCTATAAAAGGAAGTCAGAATAATAGATATAAAACAATGGCAGATAAGGCAACTGAAAGTATTTGCCCAAATTCTATGCATTAATAATATTAGTAAACTGAGCAGAGAAATTACAACTATATAAGACCCTTTAAGTAAGGAAGAACATCATACCAAAAACTCAAAAATTCCACTATCTAATCACAATACAAAAGTCATATGCTCTAGTTCAGTTGAAGAGACAGACAAGTGATATTGGGTTTAAAGTTCCCAGTTTCCATCACTAAATTATGCTACTGGATAATGGACTAGGATTTTGGTTACATTGTGGTCATGTGTTTAGTCCCCAGTTAGGTAATGCAAAATAATCATATACTCTGGTTCAGTGGAAGAGAATTAGGTAGGGTTAAATATAAGCCATCTATTATGTATTAGGTTGGTGCAAAAATAATGTCGGTTTTTGACGTTAAAAAATACGCCAAAAACCGACATTATTATTGCACCAACCTAATGGAATAAGAACAATCTATTCTGTAGATTCAAAATGTTTGGCTCAAAAATCTTCATACATTACTAACTTTATCAGATACCTGAAATTGAGAGACTACAATGGCAGAAATATTAGACATTTGTTGGAGCAAATTGACATAATTGTAATTAGTCATTTCAAAAATTCAAAGATTTATATGCATTAATTCTATGTAATATTTTTTATTGTTCAAAATGTACAAGCAAACCAACTAAATGCACTAGTTAAAAAAGGCACCTTCTCCAAAATTTAGCAGAAAGCAGAGATAGACTGAATTTGGAGAAAGGTAAATGTAGGTGGTCGATTTATTTCTTACATGGATACAATAAAAATATCTACTCTGCATGTCTTTTCTTCATGGTCTAATGCTAACTGAAGTAGACTGTCCCCACATTTTTAGTTATATATAAAACAAAATGTGGAACAATCACACTGTTAATGTCCACTGTGTTAATGTCCACTGTGTTAATGTCCACTGTGTTAATGTCCACTGTGTTAATGTCCACTGTGTTAATGTCCACTGTGTTAATGTCCACTGTGTTAATGTCCACTGTGTTAATGTCCACTGTGTTAATGTCCACTGTGTTAATGTCCACTGTGTTAATGTCCACTGTGTTAATGTCCACTGTGTTAATGTCCACTGTGTTAATGTCCACTGTGTTAATGTCCACTGTGTTAATGTCCACTGAATTAGAAATTTAACCCAGTTCATAAAACACTATCCAATATATAACACTTGGAAAAAAAAAAAAAAATGCAGGAGAACCAAAAAATTTTATAATTTCTCAAAAACTTGTGCTCCCATATGACAACTATCAAATAATAATAAAAAATTAAAGGGCAGATGACAAGTGAAAATTTATTTCTGCTTATAACTACATTGACATATACCAAACATTTTTCTTTCTTTGCTAAAGAGAGTTTCATTGAGATTGCAGATAAAAGACTGAAACAAACTGATCTGTTATTTATATACATTGGCTTATTTTAAGTGGGCAAATAGAAAAATGTAGACATTTTCTATAAGCTTCATTTTTATACTGAATTGATGAATCACCCTCACAACTTTTCAGAAATGTGACTTAATAGATCCTAATTTTGGAAAGGAAAAGTTAGCACATATTTGTGTAGTAGTTACAGCCAATGAATATTAAAATTTTAAAAATTTTTTAAAATTACTCTTCTAAAAATATTAAAAATAGACCAAACTGTTCCAAGAAAGAACCACTTATTAATCTTTTAAGTTCTGTATCCCTACAAGACATGAGCTCTTTGCAACTTCTATATCATTTGTAACTCATAGCAATGTTTGTCTATACAATTCCTGTTTTGCCATCCATTTACACAAGCTTGTCAGTTAGCTTACTTGTAGTTTCCCTCTGCTCCACTTGCCTTCAATATAGCCTGTTTCTTAATACTTTTTTTTTTTTTTTTTTTTAGATATTAAAAGGCATATTTCACTTTTTCAATGTTTCTTCATATTTCTGTGTTACATGTTTTATCTACTAAGACTTCCTAGTTAATTTTCTGCACTTGCTAGATTTTTTGCTAGAATTCATAGCTCACATCTTGTGCTATTCCTCTTGCTGACAACTACATATTCTATCTTCTTACAATTGGTGGTCTCTCTTTCTGCATCTACTATTAACAGGCTTTTATCTTATGATATTAAGACTGTGCCAATTGATAATAAATCCTAGTAAGACTTCTAGTTCTCTTAGGGTCACTTTGCTGTAAAGGTGAAATAAATCCTGTGAGAAAACATGTCTCTTGCTTCTTTCTATTTTTGTGTGCTTAATTCATTTTCTATCTATATGCAGGTGGTTTGTTCTCAGAAAGTGCTCTGGATTATTTTAATATCTTTCCCAAATAAATCAAGTTTTCCTAGCAGTTCAAATAGATTTGAGTGTTTTATCTTAAATGCTTTTGCCTAATCTATGAAACATACATAAATACATGTCCTTTTGCATTTGTATTTCCTACTCTGATATTCTAAATCATAAATATTACATTTATTGTTCCAGTGTCTAACAAAACCACAGTCCTTTTCCCATTTCAGATCTAATTCTGATATATGCTCTATTCATGAGATAAGCTTAGTTATATGGTCCATTAAACCAATTGTCTTAGGCAGCACAATAAAGATAAATCCACTGACAATGCCACTGTTATATATTATTTCTGTAATTTTGTTCCATTCATCTTGACCAGTCCTTTCTTATTTCAGACTTTAATATTTCAGGCCCTATGTTTTTGTATTGTTGGTTTCCTTTCATCATGTCCCATCTTGAAGGTATTTCTTTTTTCCTTTCTCTATCAAACATTCACTTTTTATGAGTACATCATTTGTCCTGTTAAACTGTTCATAGATACAGCAAGTATGCAGAAAAGGTTTATTTCTGCACCCCTTTTCCTTGAGCCATAAATCTCATCTGCCAGCATTTATTTCTAATGTTTGCCTTTGATGTATTATATTTTGTACCATTTTTTGGTAATGCCTGCTGTCTCTTTTGCATCATCTTGGCAATTCCATTTGCCATCCCCATTTTTTTCTTGAACGTTGTACTGTAGTTTAGGCATTGCTTTAATTTTTTTAAATTTGTTCAGAGTTTGCATATGACTGGAAGGTGGTCGCTCACACAGTTGGCACTTGTAAAACTATTCCTGGATTTTTCGTCGAGTGTTATGTAGTCAGTCTGGTTCACTGTCTTCTTCTGGGCTTCTGTGTCCACAAGCACCTTAGATATTCTTGAAACCAGGTGTTGGGTATTATTTGGTTCTTGCTGTGCACCAGTGGATCAATATTTTTTCATGCCCTTTATGTAATCCTAATACGTACTTGCCAAGTATTTTACTCTCATTCCTTTCCTACTTCAGTATTTAGGTCTCCCATGATGATAATTTCCTGAAATTTGTATTGAATCTTGATGTTATCCAGTATACTGTAAAACTTCAATTTCTTCTGTGCTTTGTGTTGTTGGTGTGTATACTATTATATTGAACAACTTCCCTTTAAGTTTAATAGGAAGGGTTTCTGTCAGACAGTTGGCAGTATCCTGGGACATATTTTTTCATGTATAAATCTAGTAAGAGTCTTACTCTTTCAGTTTTTTTTTTGTCTGCCTGTATATATTATCATGTCACTTACAAAATCCCCATCATTTGCCCACCCAATTTCACATACACCTAGAATGCAAATATTTAACCCTGTTCAGCTCCTGCTTGATATTCTCTAGCTGTTCACATTGATGCAATGTCCTTATATTTCAAGTCCAGATTATTGTTTTTTGTCTATTGCAAATAGTAAACTAGAAATATTTAAACCATTCTAACTATAAAATGTTACAGACTCATAGTAATTACATTTTTTTATCTGTTTACTATCAGGATCTGAGAAAATGTTAGTTTATCTATTTGAATTTTCTAATGAATCAATTGTTAAACTAATAATTGAATTGGTAAATATCTGAGCTTAACTTTAAAATACTGCAATAATAACAGGAATACAGGTCCTTATTTAAAGAATTAAATACAAATAAGATTAAAAGCTAACAAGATTTTCCATTACACTGAAGCAAACTTATTCTCTATTCACCTTCCCCCACCTTTTTTAAAATTATGTCTGCTTTCTTTTTCTCACTAAAACCAAACAATGACTGATATCTTTTTCTTGTCTTTCTGCAAAGTCAAAATGAGAAGATTGTCCATTATTTATCTATGGTAATGGCATGGTGTAATGTACATGCTAACTTACTGATTGATAGTAATTTCAGTAAGGGTGCTTTCTAGTCAAATATACCAATGGAGGAACAAAAATTTTTTTTATGCTAATTAAAAACTTAGCCTCCAACCATAATGATAACTATTAATGTAGTTGAGCTCATAAATTGGGAAAAGATGCAAGATACCATTCCTAGCTAATTAGCATAAAAGGAGTATATTTCCAAGTTAAGAGAACTAAAACAGAAAAAAAATAAATAAAACAGAAGGAAATGAATGTGTGTGTGTGTGTGTGTGTGTTTTCTACATTCATCTTCCAAACATGGAAACATTTGGCTGCTAGAAATGCCCATTATACATTATGGTTTCATGTAAAAAAGCTATGCAATCCAATTTGAACAGTCAACACTGTATTGCTGTACATTGGTTTATAATTTTTGTTTTTCACTTTTCTTTATAGTTTTTGCATACAAATCAAAGAGCATAAATCCTTTATTTTATCTTTTTCAGTTTTCTATCATACAATTAACATGACCAGTCATTCATT
Organism: Acanthosepion lycidas; assembly: GCA_963932145.1. Classification (NCBI taxonomy): domain Eukaryota; kingdom Metazoa; phylum Mollusca; class Cephalopoda; order Sepiida; family Sepiidae; genus Acanthosepion; species Acanthosepion lycidas. The sequence continues at coordinate 45,506,129 of OZ010600.1, read as the reverse complement.
TACCTCAACATTTTTCTGTCATATACACCTAAAACAGTCAAATTTTGACAAGTTTTAGATAATCTGAGTACAAGAAGAATCTTCTTTCAAACAAATGGAATGAAAACTAGCAAAGAAAAAAGTAAAATTGTAAATACGATTGATATTCTATATGAAAGGGTAAAACAGAACAAAATGAAATTAAAATATTTTACTATTTCATTAAGTTACTGAAATAATCAGATTGTTACAAAATTTTATTTATCCATTCTGAGAAAGTTTATATTTTTAATGGAAAAGAGTAGGAAAAAAAGTTAAGAAATGTGACCAAATGTACATTAGCATAACTTTATAAGATTAATCAATCAAATTACCTAACCCAATGTGCAAAAAGACAAGGAAACAGATAATGAAATACACTAAATTACATAAATGCTTTATAGTTGGTTTGTTTCAGTTTTTATTTTTGGTGTATTTTTGAAATGAGAATTGTTGACACACTTTAATTTATTCAAACTATAGTTCTCATGTTGATCCTTATTGACGTTATAGGCACAATATTTCAACCAAGTACATTCTGGTTATCTTCAGGGGTCTGATATGGGATATCTGTTGAGTGTGTTATTTTGCCCCAGTCATGTCAGTTTTTGTTCATTCCTATTGAACCAGTATATGTATTGTTTTACTAAGTGAACCAGAGATTGAACTCACAACATGTTTAACAACTTCTATATCCGCTATGTCACGGTCTAAAGAGATATCAATTTTATAGTTATGTGGTTTGATGAAAATTTACATAGCCTGTAGCAGTTAATTTCAAATCAAATCCAAAGGCACAAACTATAAAAGTTCCAAGAATATCTTAGGCAAATTAAATTTTTTTTTTTTTAACAGGTTGTGAATTTCAGACTTAAGTGATATCACTTCTATTTCCAGGCATTAATTTCTTGGTTAAACTTCATCTTCCCACAATCCTTCGGTTTTTTTTTCTTTTTAGTAATGAGAAACTGACTGAATACACAAACATTTTTTTTTAAACTGGGAATTTTTTCACAAGATTCTTGTGTTGATAACTGAATATTTATTAATATTTAGTAAAAGCTATGCTTCATAACAGTACAAAACCACAAATGGAACATAGTAAAACTTTTTTTTTTTTTTTTTTTTACACTTTCAATGAAATATGTTGGAGTAAACCAATTATATTAATATTAGCAAAATTTATTCAGTCAGAGGGCCACAAATTTGGCAGTATCCGGTGGGTATTGAACTCATTACTCAAATGAATTGGTTTGTAAAAACTTGCTAAACAGTTATAAATGATTACCAATAAACACATATTGAACTGTATTTGATCATTCTTATATAAAGATTAATGGAAAGGTTCATTATTTGCAGAAGATACAAATGTGTGTCTAATGGATGAATTACCAAAAATTGTAACAAAATGAGAGCAAGACAAATTGTATCACTTCAACAGTGCTAAAAAATACTGTCTTAACAAAATATCAACATTTTTATAAGAATGAAAAGTCAAAATATCTTACATAGTGACTTTCATGTAAAACTACCAATCAACGTTTGTTGAATGACAAATTTAATTTTTCTTCACTCAGATATTCAGAAAGAAAATCTTAATTTTTTTTCTAATGCAAGATATTCGGGTACAGATTGCTTACATATTTCCAAAATGAAAGATGTACATTTGTGAGTACTTTCAAATACTATTTATATTAGAAGCAAACAAAAGCTACTTATGAGCATCATTGTATATAAAAGACAGAAAACTTACCAAAATGAGACCAGAGATCAAAGATGATGTTCCTGTAAGTGCCACATAGAACTTTGGGGTAAGTGTGTTGAGGAACATTGTTGCTGAAAGAAAAAGAAAATTAAAAATCTATATGCAGAATTGATGTGGTCATTTTTCTTTTTCTTTTAAAAAGGACAAACAAGATAAATTAATAGCATCTACTTTCAAGATATATGGATGGTCAGAGTTAAACAAAAAATGCAGTTCATAGAGAAAAACAACTTATTTCAAGTCAGAATTTAACTTGAAAACAAAGTTTACTAGTGTCACTCATCTCATTTACAGGAAAGTTAAAAATGTAAGAACTTATTTACAACTTTATGAGTGAAATTGTCTTACTAGAGCATTAAGAGTTAAAAATAAAATTAAATAATTATTCTAACTGAAGTAAAAAGTACTGGAGACATAAACCAACTCAGATCTGGTAAAATTAACTGAAAGTAATGAACAAAGAAATTTATTTAGTACCTACATAGATATGGATAAACTGAAATATCAACCTTAGAGAGTCTGTATGATAATGGAAACTCAAAAAACTTTGAATGCTGATTAACATTAAAAAACATTTGTTTTCTTAAAGTTAATTCTCCTCCACACAAACCTGTATCATTTCAATGGCTAATTAAGACAAGATATGAAGCAGAAAAGTCATAAATAAGAAAGCTTGTGTTTAAATGAATTGTTGTATTATCTGGCATGTGTCAGAGTTCACCTTTGACTGGATTATTACAAGATGCAAAATAAATGTTCATGTGTCAAGATTTAGGAGGAAACAAATTTTCTATGATGTCACTAATCTAATGAGTGTGCAAACAAGAATCAGAAATACGGGAATTTGCTATCTACTTGGAAGCTACTGATAAGATCAGTCAAGAAACTTCTTTGTTTTGAAGCAGATGACAGGATATTTTGTAAGGAATCTGTCTAATATTTTCTTATCCAGGTGCTGAATCCAATAATGATTCAAGATTTGTAATGATGAAAATAGTGAAAGTGGATAATTGTGACCACCAAGAGATTACACTAATATCATAGTCCCAAGGGGTTAAATATTAGGCATTTCATATATCAAGTGATTCAAGTGCTTCTGCCACTTGTGATGTGATAAGTTAATCATTTTTGCCACTCAGAGGATTATCCTTGTGCGTTGGTGTGCAGAAACCTGAATAAAATAAAAAAGGTGATTCTACTGGCAAAGACAAACTACAGATTAGTACATACATTATATATGAAAGAATTGACAGTGTTGATGGTAAATGTAAAATTGAAGTATTGGCTGTTGGATTTTTACAATTGATGAGGTAGTTGAAGTACAAATTAGAATAGCAAAAAGGTACTATCATTAATGGATAAAAGCTCTAGTATCATGATAATGCAGTTATGGTTTTGGTGTGAAATGATCCATTTGATCCAGTAACCTGTATTTAACTAGGCATATTTTAGTTCACCACATTAACAGCCAATTTTCCTTTAAATTCATACAAACTTTAATACTACATATCCTTGCACTCACTGCTACACTTGCTTTTTCTCACAGACAACCAATGCCTTATACAAAATTGATCTTCAACTCATGCAAATATTTTGATTTATTATTGAGGCACAGGTAAATTATTTGACAATAAAAACAATTTATACATAAAACATTTTCTTTAAATAAGAAAACGGACAAGTATAAAATCAGTAATCATCATAGTATATAAGATGCATCTCTATTTTCAGCTGTTGTAAAATATGGCAAGTGTGTTGAGGTTGGGGGAACTACCTAACCAATTGCACTCCTAAGAACTATAAGGAAACAGGAAGAGAAGGGAGGAAACAAAAACACAGTCTACAAAATTGTAGCACACAACTTTAGGAACAAACTGTCCAAGGGTCTGACTTCATAAAACACCGTCTTACCAACTGTCTACTTCTGATTTTCCTTTCATTTTTATTGACAGAAACCTGGATCTAAACAAGTTGCATAGAGGCCCGTATCTAACAAGCCAAGCTGTTCTGTTGCTAATGGGGAAAACCTGGACGTAACTGGTTTTGACAGACATCTTCACATACAATCTGGAGGCCTCTCTTGCATCTGTACTGATGCATGTTTGCGACAAAGTTTTGTTTATATGCTTATAACTAATAATACAAGAGTTGTAGTGAACTACCCTTGAATTTATAATAGAGGAGATGCAGGAGCATTTTGAACAAGTTTGGAGGTTTAAAAAAAAAAAAAAAAAAAAAAAAAAAAAAGTATTCAAGTAATCCAATTTAAAAGAAAGTTTATTCATTGAAAATATTTATCTATTTTGCAAAAATAGTGGCTAATTCAATAATCTAATTACATAGTAATCTCTTGAGCAAATAGCGAAAGCTGAATTACATACTTAATGACAATTTAAAAAATGGCTATAATTTGTTGGTGATGTAAAATATAGAACTGTCATGAAATTGATTCTATCTGAACTAATTTTAGTCAATAGTAAAAGTTATTTTTTTTTCTTAAATTGGAATTAATTTTTCTTACTGTATGGTTCACAAAATTATAATTAAAAAGTTGAAAAATACTATTGAAGAAGAATTAATCTTTTTCAGTTCTTCCCAATATACTTGTTAAATTTTAATATTAATAATTAAAAATAAGCTATACCTCTTAGTAAAATTACCAAGACAACTGTTTATTTAAATGACTAAAATATCTTATTTTCTCAGTAGAATATATAATGATAAAGTGCAAAAAAAAAAAAAAATAAAAAAAATAAATAAATAAAATAAAGTTTCAGGATTTTACTAACAGGAGCTATAAAATTACAAAATTAAATAGGTTTATTTGAATGCATAAAGAGAAAAGCCATTTCCAAAAATAAAATTGCCTTAAACAGATTCAATCATTAGTATAAATTAATTTCTACTTTACTTACTGTGAAATGCTGAAGTAGTTAAATGTTTCAGATTATTACTACAAAACTCTGGTAAAATATACATATAATTATTTATATATTAGAAAGCACTCAATATCAGAGATTGAGCTAAGAAACAATCAAGCTGTTAGCATTCTATCTTCATTTTGTTCTATTTTTCTCAGAGAAAAAAAAAAAAAAAAAAAAAAGTTAAAAAGATTAATGTTTTCCTTTAATAAAGCTAAATGCAACAGGTGGATTCAGATCTGACCTCCCTTACTACTACACTAAAAAAAAAAAAAAAAAAAAAAAAAAAAAAAAAAATCAATGCACTCAGTCATATTTAAATCAATACAACCAGGTGTTACATTTTAGCAGAAATTTAATAAAAGACATAAGAGGGCCAGCATCTGTGAACATTTTATAACATCAATATCATTTAGGAAGAAAAAAAAAAAAAAAATTTAGGTGGAAAGATGTTTCAAGTAAAATACGGTCTGTGAAAAATATTTCAACCTGATTTAGAGTTTGATTCTGTTACTGAATAGTTTTAATTTTTTTTATTTTTCCTATATCCATAAAAAAAATTAATTACTTTTAACATTTGTATGCAAAATATTGTCATTTTTGTTATGTTTTGGCCATTGTGACCTGCAGCCTTGATCAAGTGTTTTACTCAATTGAATTTCTGAAGAACAAACTTGGCAATGATTTTTCTCACAAAATTTTAGGTGTAGTTTTTTTTATAAAGATCAGATATTATTTTAATGTTAACACCATGTATTTCCTCCCATCAAAAGATTAATATTTTACCTGGTCTAGAGGCAAATAAGAGTCAAAACTTCATCTCAACCTTTCTATCTCCAACATTTTCCTGACTTACTAGTTCTCTGTGAAACTAACCTAAACTCTTCAATCTCTACCATTGAATTCTCCATTCCTGGCTATTTTCCTCTCTATTAAAATGATTCTAGAGTCAACATGTATGGCCTTGGTGCCTATATTTGTGAAAAATATCCCAGTGGCAAGGAAATTGTGTCTTAAGTCTCTAGTTTGTCGTTACATATGCTTCCAACTTTCATTATTATTCTACAACTTTTCTCATCCCTGGAAGACTTGTCCAGTTTCTTGCTTCCCTGTCACCTACAATCTTCAGAATTTTAAATGTAATATTCAACTACAATATGCAAGTGTAGTGATGGACAAATCGGAATATACATAAAAACTAAAGACCTCATTGCAAATGGTAGCTACAGTAAAGAAAGATACTATAATGAAAACAGAACACAAATTGTCACAGATTCTAATCAAGAACAAGGACCATTTCACACTTAAGGCATATAGGCAGTTATCACAGCATTAGACCAAGCCACCTTACATATACAGTCTCCCAAAAAAATGGTATACAACTCAAGGTGATTGTTAGCTGCCAAGGTTCTGTGTGCCACCCTCTGAGTTCCTTAATAGATATAATCGACCCATTAATTCAAAAGTCACCATCATATGTCTGAAACCCCACCTATTCTGGGAAATAACCAAAGATGCTCCCATCCAATCCAACCAGATGGTGAACCTGGATGTGGCGTGTTTGTTCACAAGGTACCCACGGAGAAGGCACGCTCCGTAGTCAGGGACAGACCAGCTTCAGACTCCTCCCTAGGAGGACAGACCAGTATACCAATAGATAACCTGATGGAGATGCTGACTTTCTGTACACAAACATACTTCGGAAGGGAATATGAGGGCTTAACAATGGGCTCGCCATTATCACCAGCAATGGCAAATCTATATACGAAATACTTCGAGGAAATGGCATTAGAATCTACACGACTAAAGCCAACCCTATGGCTGAGATACATAGAGGACACCTTCATACTCTAGCCACACCAGGAAGATATCCAGCTATTACTGGACCATATGAACTCAATAAGATCATCAATACAGTTCACAATGGAGTGAGAAAACAACAACAAACTTGCCTTCCTGGATGTACTAATATGTTGAATAGAGCTGGAGTTCAAGACATCTGTATACCGCAAGCCAACATTCACCAGACAATACCTCAACTCCCACCATTCATACAGTGTAAAGAAAGGGATTATCTGCTGCTTACATCATCGAGCCAAAGTGGTGGTGACCCAGAGACATACAAACAAGAAATGGTCAGTATAAGCAGTATCCTATAACATAACTACCCTGGGTAAATGGCAGCAGCTCTGGCAAACTTGGATAGAAGAGTACAAGAGGATAACAGCACTCAGAGAACAGATTCAGTCTGCCTATATGAAGGGATTATTAAAGAAAATACAAGATCTGTGGTCCATATAACTTCAGAACAATCTTCAAAAGTGGTTCAACACTTCGCAGACACCTCTTCCAAGTAAGACGACTCCAAAGAGGAGAATATGACTAAGTACTGTGTGTACACCATCCTGGGCAGTTGTGGTAAGAAATACAAAGGAGACAGGCTGTCCCCTTAAGGTAATACTAGAAGAACATTGTAAAGAGGTAACACAAGGGGAAAATAGAAAATCAGGATATAGCTGACCACATATAGAGGGAAAAGAGATCACTGCCCCTTGTGGGAGGAGATTGAAATAATAGTGATCAATTATAATAATAGCAAACATCACTGGAAAATACGAAAACTTAAGGAATTGGCACATATGCTAGAACAACAAAAATCTCAGAGCTGACCAAGCATAGAAATGAATATAATATGGGAACCAGTAATAAGGCGTGCTAGAGAAAAGCAATGAATAACAACAAAAATTGCAATATAAGTTCTGGTAAAAAATGATGCAGAGACATTAGGATTATAAGTCCCAAAAATTTATAAACATGTCCTCAAGGACACATGGCCCAGTGGATAAGGACATTGGTTAAATCTAGTGACTAGACCACAGCAGTGATGAACCAAAATCTTGTAGAGTTAAGCTAAAGGGAAATAACAAAGACATGGAAGAGGCATGGTACATGGATGAAATAAAGGTTTGAAATTCTAATCACCTGAAGAAGGCAGGAGTGTACAACAGCCAAAGTGTGATTATGGCAATGAAGATGAGGATAACAGTCCAAGTAATGTAAATAATGCAACTAAATTATCTACAAATTTAATTCTTTGTCAATTATATAAAAGGATTAAATGAAGAACTGAAGTGCCATTGAAGTGATACCTTTAAAATATTAAGGATACAGATGTAGTTATTTTTTTTTAATGAGGGGGAAAAAAAAAAAAAAAAAAAAAGAGAAAGAAAAGACATTTATATGAAAAATACAACCTTTACTAGTGTCAATAGAAAGTGAAAAGAGAAACTTTTCTACTTCCATAGATTTTATGTAAAAAGACAAATTGAAAACAGGCTACATGACAAGTTCAAAAAGGTAAAATGTCAAGTTGTGTACATATTAAAAGAAAATCTGGAAAAATAAAAATAAAAATGGGGACTGTTTTCTCTTTTGTAACTCTTGTTTCAAAACCTCCAAAGCAATTAAATTCCATTTTCATGAGTCACAGTCCATCCTATGTTAATTACAAAACTAAAGAGGATAAAAAGATATCCCAAAGTAAAATTTTATTTTTAATATATCTTAAAACTTAATACAAAGAACCGGACAAAAAGAAAATAAATAAATACATAAATAAAAATAGAAATAAAAAGAAAAAAAAAAAACAAAACAAAAAGGTACCAAATTTATCTTGGTAGCTCAATTATGTAATTTTTGACTCATCAAGGAAATAATGACTACAAAACAGAAATTTGTTTCATGAAATTAATCATTGATCAATTTTTCAAACAAATACTTATTCTAAATCATCCTGAATTTCCTCTTCTAATGTTGATTTGCAATGTGAATTTGTTCATAAACCTCTGCTATAGACAATCTTACGGGAATACTCTTATGATCACTTGAAAATAGTCAAAGTCCCATCTAAAAACCAAATGTCGATGCCACTTGTGCAATATCAAATAAAGGCCATCAAAAATAATCAATTTTGCCTTTCATTGGAACTAAAAGTTTGATTACAGCACTGGACATTTGGTCAATGTAAAAGATGGAGTAATAGTATTTGGCCTTGATTGCTCAAAACTGAAGGTTTTCTTCCCCATAAATGCTACAGTTGTTTCATTGAATGTCTTTTCTTCCTTCCTTTGTTCCTTTAAGTGGAGATTAAGTTCCATTAAAAGTTCTAACAGTGATATATTTATTTGCTTCAGTTTTTAGAGAAAATACAAAGGATCTGTGGTCCATATAACATCAGGACAACCTTCAAAAGCTTGACAACACTTTGCAAATATCTTTCCCAAGTAAGACCCCCTGCTATAGAGGAGAACATGACTAAAGACTGTGTGTACACTAACCCATGGAGCTGCGGAAAGAAATATAAAGGGGGAAACAGACCATCCCCTTAAGGTAAGGCTTCAAAAACACCAGGAAGCTGTAGCACGAAGGGAAGTTGAAAAATCAGGTGTGGCTGACCACATATGGAGAGAGAAGGGAGATCACCACCCTCTGTGGGATCAGGTTGAGATCATAGACAAAGAACACCATTGGAAAATTTGTAAACTTAAGGAATCAGCACATATGCTAGGCCACAAAAATCTCCAAGCATAGACCAATAAACATCTGACCAAGCATAGAAATGAATACAATATGAGAACCAGTAATAAGGAGTGCCAGAGAAAAGCAATAACAAAAATTGCAATATGAACACTGGTAAAAAAATTGGTTGCTGAAGACATTAGGTTTATAATACCCAGAAATTGTCCTCAAGGAAAACTAGATATTATTTATTTTTTTTTACAGAAACATGAGCACTGAATTTAAAGAACTACAAATAAATACATTTTAATTTATATTAAATACCTTAAAAAAAAAAAAAAAAAAAAAAAAAATCTTTCTTTAAGTTTTAATTTTACTTTCAAGCTAATAGATTAAATTTAATATTCCCAATAAGCAAAATATTTTGCTCTATTCCAAACCAAATTTAAATTGTAATCTTTTCCTCTCTTTATCAGTAAAATCTATAAATTCATCCATATTGACAGATCTATCAACTTTCTTTTTTTGATAAAAAAAATAAAAAAATACTTCTTGAAATGTAATTTTAGAAAAATCAGCTAGCTTAATTAATCTGAATTGAAACAAATGTTACTTTTAGTTTAAAATATCACAGAAAAGAATTTTTTTTTAAGGTTTTTTGGCATATTTATATTTGGGAAATTTAAGTAAGTGGCAAAATAAATAAAATAAAAATAAATAAATACACAACAAATACAACATGAACACCTTGTTTTATATAATTTTTTTTTTTTTTTTTTTTTAACTATCCAGTAATCTCAAAAATTTTATTTTTAAGTATATTTTATGAATTTTATGTACTTTGGCTTTACAGGCTTACTTACAAAGACACTTGAGGAAATGTTTGAAAATTACCATTAAAATCTAAATTTACTATATGTACCACTCTTATTTTATGATAATGTCATGTATAGACATTTGTATTTACAAAAATCTTTATGAAGTACAGTGGGGGGGCGGTTTGGCATATAATTTGGGTGAAATTGTTGGGAAGTGGACTTTCTCAGGAGCAGCTTTTGGAAATAGTTGCCTTATAGGGTACAGAAAGCATTTAGCTCTTGTGGCTAACTCATAAGATAGTGACAGCAATTGTGTGTGACATCCCAACATAGAACACAATGATTAAGCAAGGCATTTAAAGAAGTGAATTTAAAATGAACAAGATAAAGATTTGTTCATCAATAAATTTATTTGGGTATTTTATACATCGTGTGGTGAACATAATAAAACCCTTGAAAAGGTAAGTTCACATATACACATTTAAAAGGGAAAAGATAAACACATGCCTAAATGTGTGTGTTAAAAACTCTTTGAAAGGGGAAAGTTATGTACAAACATTTAGGAATGTTTAAACAAACCCCTGAAAATGGAAGAGTACAAGAACACACATTAATCACACACAGTTAATTAAATCCATGAAAATTGAAAAGTTCCAAGACAAAACACATATTGAAGAGTGTTTAATAAAACCCCTTGAAAAGGGGAAGTTCATTTCAGCTTTAATCGAAGAAGTGTGAAATGTTTCAGTGGATTAATAAATTGGTTGAGTTGACAACATGTAATCCATTTGCCTTGTTTGCTTTATGGTCTGCATTTATAGTTTCCCTTAAGTAGGTGCCAACTCACAAAAAAGTCCCTTGAAAATGAGAGGGAAATTCTGTTAGTGGTTGATTATTTTGAATGGGTACTTCCAATAATTTGGTTAAGGTTTAAATGAATTTACTAAAAAAAAAAAAAAAAAAAAAAAAAAAAAAAAATTTCTTTGTTTTCATTTCAGCTTTAATTAAGATTTTTTTTTTTTTTTTTAAATTCCAAAAAGCAAAATACTGTAGTGTATTTCAAATAGAAATTTTTAGTAAGATCATTTTTTTTTTTTTTTCCAGAAAAAGCAACTGAAATAGTCATATTGACAAATGTTAACTCTCAATTTTAAAAATCTTGTAAAAATGATGTATTGACATCCTAAGTACGGTGAACCAGAATTGATATAAATTCTGGAATTTTCTGAAAATAAATTTAAAATACTATAAATTTTAAAAATTAATAACATTTTATAAATTATTGAGTTAACTCTATAGTGGTATTTTATTAATTGTCTCAGTTATTAAATTAAAAATTTAATAACGGAGATATAATTTAATAAGAGATAATATAATAAATAAATATATAATAAGTAAAATTAATTTAATAAGAGATGATATAATAAATTATGTTATAAGTTATTACATTTTTAATTTAATAACCGAGATAACAATTATATTAAATCATAATATTATCTGTTAACTTTTTAATACAATAACCAAGATCATATAAAATGCAAATGATAGAAGTAACTAAATTTGAAATTTTATGATATTATTAATTTATATTTTAATTAAGATCTTATTTTTTCATTTTATTCCTGATTGTTATATCCTGATGGTTATGAAATGTTAAAGTTATTTGTATTTATTAAATTTTTAAAGTACAGAAATTTTATTACTTAGATAATTGTATTTATTATTTTATTTAAGTATAACCCAATTCCAATACCTAAAAAAAAAAAAAAAAAAAAAAAAAAAAAAAAAAAAAAAAAATAGAGAGAGAGAACCATGCATAACCCTTTTCTGTGACCATGAAAGGACTTTTTTCTTTTCAGTTGCCCCTTCAACCGCCCTCAGAAGTTAAATGAAAATTACCCACAGCCAAAAATGTTTCTCCATAAGGGGAACAGCTCTTGAAAAATGTGACCTTTTAACAATAATGTCATGTATGAAACACTATACTTTAAAACTTTATAAATTAAAAAGAAAAATGCAAACAGTTCTTGTAAAAATTCATATTTCACCAATTTTTTTTTTTTTTTTTTCAGGCTATAATTATTTAAATAATTTTTATTTTATAATTTGCAGCATATTTCAGGGAATTTACTAAGAATTTGAAAAAAAAGAAAAAGAAAAAAAAAAAAAATATTGATAATTTACAGTCTCCAAGGAGTCCTGCTTTTAATAAAAACATTTTGACAAGCTTAAATTCTAGAAAATGTCATTAAATCAAGTGGGGATTAATATATATATATATATATATATACACACACACAAGATACAATGTATCTTTATAAAGCAAAAAGATTGTATTTTGTAAAAATAAAAAATAATGAAGGAGATATCAGTAGTTGAAGGAAATTATTATTTCAAGTTTTTGCAGTGTAAACTAGGGCATTTTGGAATACCTAAATAAATATCAATATGAATTTAAGGGATTTAAAGATAATCTTGAAATTAAAAAAAAAAAAAAAAAAAAAAAAATTAGGAGAAAGTGAAATCAAAACTGCCCATTCAGCCAAGCAAACCATTTAATGGTTAAAGTAAATATCAACAATGGCAATAAATATCACCAGCCGTGGGCATTTATTTACCCACAATTCAATGTTCATACATAAACACAGATTGCTCATGAGCAGTGCTGGCATCTAAGTTCAAGTAAGGCTTCGCCCACACTTAGCAGCATTATGCAAGTTTCTAAAGTCAATCATAGGACTGAATACAGATTACTTGTTAGTACGACTCAGCAGTTAGAGTAATGGTGAAGCAGATGAGAGATTTCATTTCATGATTTATAAGAGAAATAAGTAAAAGCAAATAAGATAAAAAACAATTTCTTGAACAGCAGGTATATGTCTATATAGTACAAGTGTTAGCATATTGGTTAATGACAGAGTTAATCATTAACTCTGTCATTAACCAATATGAGATTTCAGATTAACCAATATGAAATTTCAGCAAGACATTATGTCTTGCTGAAATTTCTCAAACTGTAATGGTCTTCTACAAGATTTTTAAAATATCATTTGTAAAATCCCTAAGACTCATTTTGGCATGATTAACTTTTAGTATATTCTGGGTTAGCCCATTGAAATTTGAGTTTATATCAAAGTTTCATTAAAACTGACATACAAAAGAAAAAAAAAAAAATCCCAATCTCATACCTGTAAAAACAAGTTTCAAAGAATTTAGAACATTGCCCCTCCCCTAATTGAACACAAACTGAAAAAAAACCACGTTTGTTATGTTATGTACTTCCAAAATAGACACAATGTTAGATTCAGTTTTTTGCCTATGTATTATGGAGAATTTGATGTTGACTTCATGCTGATAACTTTATTGAAATTATTTTTTATAGTTTTACTCAACTGTATTCAAGTGATTATTATTAGACTCAATTATTCATTTCAGACTAGAGTCTCTTTCACATATTGCTGATAGGTTCCCAATGTTAAGCTGGTAATGTATTAGTCATGCCAGGCTGCTATACGAGAGAGAGAGAGAGAGAGAGAGAGCAGGGCTTATTTTCTGTGAAAATGGAAAAACAGAATGGCCTACTTGAAAAGGAAATTGCGATTTTGAAATGGAAATTTTTTTTTTATAACAATCAGATTTCTCAACTGGCATTTTTAATTGTGACTATATTTGCCTCTAACTTACCCAGTACCCCAACAGACATCAAAGCATAAAGCCAGTAATGTTTTACATCCTCCTTACCTACTGTCTCCCTAAAGTTTACAGTATTTAGGAACAAAGTATTACAAAGTTGGCCGGATTTACTTTATATATAATAGAAAGAAGAAGAAAAAAAAAAAAAAAAAAAAAAAAAAAAAAAAGATAGTGGGGCAAAAATTTTATCTTTTTGTTTTATTCTTTCTTCCTATCACAGTGACAGAGGTGAGAGACAGTTTGTCATTTCAGAAAGCCAAATTTTACAAATTTGGCTTTTCAAAAATATTATTTAATAATTTCAATAAAGTGATCAACAATAATGTAGCTTTATGTTTCTAGATGACTACTTTTCTGTAGGTTTTACCACTTTCACTATTTTTATTTAGGATTGTAGAACTCTTTTCAAGGTTTGTCCCAGAAACTCATCAAGTTAGATTAAAGGCTGAAGTATGAAACTATCAAGCTGGAGCAACTTTGTGAATATTCCAGCTAGTAAATTTTTTTAATTTTCTTTTATTTTCTGGTTTTAATAACATATACTGTTACACTTTCTCACTAAATATTATAATGATGCAAGGACAAACCTATACTGAGAACAGGGGAGAGAAATTCCCTAAAATGGAAAACTGGTCCCTCCCTCATATATTTCACACACACAAACACAAAAGACTTAAATCGGGTGGCATTTAAGATAGCTCCTGCGGAAGGCTCTTGATTGGGCCTTTGGCTGAACACTGACACTTCAAGCATTGAGTACATATTAAATTTTATTAAATGTGAACTATATTTTTCAAACAACAGTTTTCAGTAAAACAATGAATTTTTCTATTTGCATTTTGCAAAGCTGAATGATAAATAACATTTTTGGTTTCCTCCCAACCCTATTCAGGGTCAGTACAAATAGTTCATTTCTATTCCCAACCCTTGAACAACCAATATAAAGCTAGACATGAGAAAAGCAGGTTTCCTGTAAGTGACAGTGACAGTGACTTACCAGGAGCAAAGCGAATTCGCTGCCTCGCGTGTCGAACCATTCTCTGAGAGTCGGTCGCGCGTGTGTACGCCTACTGCCATTCTTATGCAGCAGACTTATTTGCATAAGAGAACAACGCTACCATTAAAAACCAGGCGAGTGGACGTGGGAGGGCACGGCTCTTCTAGGCTTCGGCGAGATGAGACGTATTGCTGACAGAAAGCGACAGCAATTTCTGGGCATCTGACAAGCTATTTCGGCGAATATGGACGGCCGGTTTGATTTAAAAGTTATTTCTGAGTTTGACTGGACTGGATCTGTGGTTGAATGGCTCGAGAAGTTGGAATTTGTGTGCGACCTATCAGGAGTGAAGTGGCTTGATCGTGTCATCCCTCTGCGTTTAACCAGGGGAGCATTCGCGGTTTAACAGCAACTATCTACCGAAGAGAAATCGGACGTGGCTCGAATCAAGGGAGCATTGATGACAGCATTTGCCCCTGATAAATTCACGGCGTACGAACAATTCGAGGCACGTGTATTGCGACCGGGTGAGACCGTAGATGTATATTTGGCCGATCTATGGAAGCTGTCCGTCCTTTTTGGAGGAGTGCCAGACAATGCGATGGCATGCCTGTTCGTGCAGGGGCTTCCTGATCCTGTGAAAAGGCTCCTGCAGTCCTCGGCCAGGGCGGATGATATGTCTCTCGAGGAGCTATTGGACCGAGCTCGGGCAATCATAAAGGACGAGACAGCAGAGAGGGAACCAGTTGTCGCTGCGGTGTAGCCCTCCCAGACTCCTCGATCTTCCTCAGACATAGGCCCACTTGTCACATGCTATGAATGTAATGGGCCCAATCACTTCGCGAGGGACTGCATGAAGAGGCGAAGGACAACTAACTCGCGTTGCTATCGATGCAACAAGACTGGTCATCTGGCCAAAAATTGTCCAGGAAACGGAGGCGGGGACGAGACTTCAGCGGCGGTCCACTCCCCAAACAGCAAGTAAACTCGGTGCTACCTATCATCACTGTGTGTGTTGACGGCACACCATGTTCAGCCCTCCTTGACTCTGGGTGCTCACGGTCAATCTTGAGCACGAGTTTATGTCGGTTTTGGTCGAAGCAGGGTATGGCGGTATCTACATTAACCGGAGCTACGCAGGCTTGCTGTGGAAGGGGCACCGTCAGAATTTGCACAGCAACCGGTAATACTGCTACAATCGATGTACTGGTTATGTGAGGGAAGCCCCTGGATTTCGACCTGTTGCTTGGCATCAACGCCATTGAGGCACTTTGTGGAGTTTGCATCACACAGCATGGAAGCGTGGAGTTTGAAAAACCACGGTCCGTTTGTGCAGTGATTCGCATCAGCGAAGCCGATTTCAGTGCGAAATTCAATGAACGACAGGGAGTTTGGGTCGCAGCCTGGAAGTGGTCGGCAGAGCATGCACCAGGGAAACTTCAGAATCGGATTTCTGAATATCCAGTATCCAGCGAGATGAGAGGAGTACAAGCATGAATTACAAACATGGATGGACAATGGTTGGTTGGTGCCATACAGTAACAAGGAGTTTGGCCCACCCAAGGGACTGATACCACTGATGGCCATGCTGCAGACCAACAAGCATAAGGTGCGTCCTGTGATGGACTATCGGGAACCGAATACCTACGTTGAAACATTCACAGGTGCCGCGCATGTTTGCGCAGAAAAACTGAGAGACTGGAGACAGCAGGGTGCAAACGTGTATCAAATAGTTATGTTTAAAGGGAAGCCATATTGTTTGACCAGGCTGGGGTTCGGTCTGAATGTGGCGCCCCTGATAATGCGAGCTGTGCTCAAGGCTGTGTTAGCACAGAATGAAACTATAAATAGGGCAACGTCAGCATATATTGACGATATATATATCAACGAGGATGTGGCGTCAGCAGAATCTGTGAGGAAACATCTCGAGCTCTACGGACTGATAAGCAAGGATCCAGAGAAGTTACAGGACGGAGCCAGAGTGCTGGGGCTAGAAGTATGGAAGGAACAGGGTCGACTGCGATGGCGACGAGGAAGTAGAATGGTAAACGGCCCTATGACTATGACACGGAGAGGTATTTTCTCCATGTGTGGCCGGCTGGTGGGACACTTCCCCGTGTGTGGATGGTTGCGAGTGGCGACAGGCGTCATCAAACCTTGAGCCACTGCTGTAACGCAAAACTGGGATGACAAAATTTGTGATGCTCCCCTGGAACGTATGATAACAGACACCCTCGCCCGGGCTCAGCAACTGGATCCAGCACAGGGAGAATGGTGCGTGAATACGAAGGAGCTAGACATGTGGGTGGACGCGAGTTCGCTGGCTGTAGGAGTAGCGCTTGAGGCTAAGGGAGCCATCATCGAGGACGCATGCTGGCTACGGCCGATAAAAAACACCCAGCATATCGATGTGGCTGAACGGGATGCTGTGCTGAAGGGAATCAACCTCGCGCTAAAATGGCAGGCTACGGTATTACACGTGAACACAGACTCCCTCTGCATGTACCATTGGGAGATTATATATATGGAGCCGTCTGGGAATGGACATCACACACTATAACGGTCGCCATTTTTTGACTGATCGATTGCGGCCCCACACAGTTTTCGATCTGGCGGCCGCTAGTTCGGCAAGACGCTGCACACGTAATCCGGCAATTGGAGTCGGTGTTTTTCGAACGTGGTGCCCCAGTGGAGATCCTGGCTGATAATGACACTGCATTCCGCAGTCAGCAATTCAAACAATTCACAGAAGAATGGGGCATCCGATTCCGACCGCGCTGCGCATACAAACCATCTGGAAATGATATTGTAGAGAGGTGTCAAACGGATTGCTGCGCGAAAGAGCTGCTCTATTATGGAGGCCGTGTATTGGTATAACATCCCACCCAGGGATGATGTGTCTGCCTCTTCTGCGCCCGCCAATCTGCTGCATTCGTACAAAATTCAAATAAAAGGAATTGACGTTGTGTCCTCGCCTAAACAGGCGACTTCGACTCTGTATAAAGAAGGAGACGCAGTTTGGGTAAAATATCCGCACGGACACTGCACGTCAAAGTTTATGAAAGGTCGTGTCACAGGGATAAACAATCCACAGTTGGTAGTCATCGATGGGCTACCGCGGTACGTGGGAGATGTACGTCCACGGCTCACTTCATTGTTACCAGCGGATGATGGCGGTGACAACGTCAGGGAGTCATGAATGGCAAGAACCAAGCTCCAGTGCAAGCAGCAGCGACACCTCATCTGAAAGCGAGAAAGAGGTACACTTGACTCTTACTGATCCCCCGGAATATGATTCAGACCAGGACACATCTGACGATTCAGCCGAGGAGGAAGATATGGTTATACCACCGCGAAGGAGTGCAAAGGTGAAACGACCAGCCCCTCACTGTCACTTATGTGATCATATGATCAGAGGGGAGTGTAATAGAAGTGACAGTGACTTACCAGGAGCAAAGCGAATTCGCTGCCTCGCGTGTCAAACCATTCTCTGATAGTCGGTCGCATGTGCGTACGCCTACTGCTATTCTTATGCAGCAGACTTATTTGCATAAGAGAACAACGCTACCATTAAAAACCAGGCGAGTGGACGTGGGAGGGCATGGCTCTTCTAGGCTTCGGCGAGACGTATTGCTGAAAGAAAGCGACAGCAATTTCTGGGCATCTGACATTTCCATCAAATGAACTCCAGTTACTTTCAATGACTGCACTTGGGATTTATTGATTTACACAGTATAGCTAACTGAAGTCTTTTGAAGATCTGGAGGAATCAAGGAGATTCTTTCCTGGACCAGTAAGATTTTCTGCTTCCAAGAGATGAGAAAGCATCTTGACAATTAACCTTGTTCCATTACAAGCTTTAGAGGATCCAGATTTCTGAATAGCATAACTGGAACATTTGTTTTAGTTCCATCTTTTGTGATGGCATTCCAGGAGGGATTCAATGAGTTCAGGAACTATATTGGATAATTCACTGCCTGCTCTTGTTCAACCACAGTGAATGGAAAAGTACTTCAAGCTTTCTTTAAGAATTTCTTGAAGGAGTTTCCAGTTGATGTCATGCAGTTTGATTCTTGGCAGCTAATATGGCAATCTCACAAAGCGAGATTGAATCTATGAAATGGTGTTTAATATTTGGATAAACATTGTAAATCAAGTCTTGGATACACAAGACAAACTCCACAACCATTTAGGAGTGAAATATCTCCATTTTGGTTCCTTTTGATTGCTGTTGCAGTCTTGGCAATGAAACTAAGTAGCAAAACTTCCTGCTTCAAGGTCACTTGTGATTCTAAATTGTGTTCATTTTCAGACTGAGTCTTTGAACATGGCTCCAGATTTAAGAATTTTTTAGGCAAGCATTGATTTCATCAGCTGGACTTCCTCTTGCATTGACTGGTAATATTTGTCTAAAAATCACTAGAGAATAGTACAATGATACCATCCATGATTTTTGCATTCTGTCTAATGTCTGAGTGTCTTTGTCCAGGGCCTCAAATGCTCACTTGTGTGCCATGGGAGATTCATACCAGACACTGAAGCTTGTCTCCTCCAGTAGCTTAGCCAAGTTGATTCCTCTTGATGTTGCAAATAGGGATTTCATTGTAGTTCAAATCCAATGGAAGTTTGAAGATGCTATGTGCTTTATGCCCTCCATGCAAGAGGGTAGAAACAATTCCAGATGATGCTACTGCTAAAGCTAGTTTACTTTGAAGTCTCACTGCAAACAAAAGTTAGTTACAAATGATTTACCAGTATCTCCAGATGTATCCAAGAAAATACCTTCAATGTTGTTGAATGATGCCATCAAGGACCTTCTGATACACACACTGTTGGTCTTGTTTCAGCAGGGGCTCATTATTTTGAGCACATTGCTTCAGTTTTTCCATGTTGTACCCTGTTTCTCTGAAGATTTCTGTTGATTTGTCCAATTTCTGTTTGTATTTGGAAGACCAAAAGTGGCAACATCTCTGAGCCAAGTTCATCAATTTGTCTTCAATTCCAGAGAGCTAAATTTGGAATCTGAGGATACAATTCCAATCCTGGATGAGCAAGTCTCATTTGAAGAGGAGATATTTAAAAGTAAGAGAGTTGTATCCCTTTAATTGAAAAAGGGAGACAGGCATTTGCATTATACGAGATATATGTCTATATATATATATATATATATATATATATATATATATATATATATATAGTGTATTCTGCTTGATTATGCAAAGTTATTTTTTACCTAAAAATATCGAAGTTAAGCAATATATTCTAGATATGGTTTGGCTTGCATTTTAACAATTTTTTTTTCCTGATTATATAATTATTAAATGGCAATCTTAGATTGGGCAATATAAAAATCGGTGCTTTTTTAAATTAATTTATTCTGACTTTAAAAAAAAATCAAGGAATGGCTTGTTTTTGTAATTACTTTCCAAGGAGTACTTTAGTTTTAGAAGGCATGTTTTACTTAACTCCTAATATGCAAAATGAAATGAAAGTAACATTTTGGTTACTGGTATTTTCAGATGTAGCATTATTTACTAGGTGGAGCTGCTGAAAAATTCCCTCCTGATACACTTCCTGGAATCTGTATTCTAATTTTTGATCATTAAATTACTGATTTTGAAAATAACTTTTTCACAACTTCCTTGAAACAGATGTTTATTAAATTGGATAAACTCTTATTGGAAAAATTTGATTTTTATAACAAATGAAAGTAGAGAGAATGTAAATCCTTATTAGATTTACAAAATAAATACCATCTAAAGAAAAATTTATTGAAGCATAAATGTTCTGTAGCATAATATATTTTGAAGATAATTCTATTGAAACTAGCCTTTGTTCTTTATTTTTGTTTTCATTTACCTGGTAAACTCATTTTTGCAATGGATCAACTGCATTAAATAATAAACTTCCAATTTTTTTCTCTGAATCTGATTTATTTCAACTGAATTTACTGATCTTTATGCATTCTTGTTTGCTTTTTTTTTTTTCTCACAAGAATGACTTTTTATCCATGTCTGTTAATCACACTTCCTGCCTTTTATTCTTTTTTTGAATTGTTGCAATCTTAGAAAATCAATTAGCGCCAGACGTTGCAATGTAAGATTCTTTGCTCTCTCTCCAATCACCTGTTGGTCTCTTAAATTTCATGTTTATATGTATAAAAGATGAAAGCATAATTCTACAATACCTGGTTCACTTGTTTTTGGTTGATGGCACATGAAGAAACTAAAAAGTTCAATAGCTAGATGCAAATATAACGCTTCATTGTTACCTGTTGCATTTGTAAGGTGTTCATATCTAATGCCAACCTTTCTATGACTCCCTATAGTTATTTTTATATTTAAAACCCATCATTTATATCATTCATTGCTACTAATAAACTTTTTCTTTTTTTTTATTATTATTATTATTTAAAGACTATAAAACTCATTCCTGCTATTTTAGTTTAAGCATGTTTATTTAACTATTGTTAGGATGAACTCTGATGAATTACTTGTAAATAAAAAGCTATTTAACTTGCATTTGAAAGCTTGACTAATATGGACCTGTGTAGGACAGAAGGCGTGCTTGTCAACAGGCTGCATAAAAACCAAGAATGGAACATTCCGAGAAAAGAATTCTTCAATGCTGAAATGAATGTATCGAAAAACTCTTTTACAATGAAAGAGCAACCAGCAATACACTGAAATTCTAAAAACAAGTGGCACTGGCCACATTGAGCAAAAACAATGTGGCAGGGCCAGACAAAATTTTAACAAGATTATGGAAATAATAAATGAAATCTACAACATACTGCCTAAGAAACCAAGTGTAAATGAATGTGGACTCCACTGAACTATCAGCCTAATGAGCCACATAACAAAACTCATCATCTATATTCTAATGAATAGAATGAGCAGCAGAACCAGGCCAGAGATAGGACAAGAACAGTGCAGGTTCATTAAAGACATTGGAACAAGGAATGCAATATTCATGCTCAGAATGTTACAAGAAAGAGCAATGCAAAACAACATGCACCTGTGTTTTATAGACTATACAAAGGCATTTGACAGAGTATGCCATAAAGATCTGTTAGAGCTTCTCAGCAGCCTTGTGATATTTGGGAAAGACATTAGAATAAAAACCTGGCAGCAAACTGTCTACATAAAGATAAAAAATGCGTTCAGCAGATACACAAAAATAAAGAGGGGTGTAAGGCAAGGATGTGTCTTCTCATTGGACTTATTCAACCTATACAGCAAGGCAATTCTGAGAACTGGAAATCCTACTCTGATTTGTCATTGGCAGCCACAATCTTAACATAAGATACACAGATGACACAGTGCTGATAGCAGACATGGAAAGGAAACTACAAAATCTCCTACAGAAGGCGGTGAGAGAGAAGGGACTAAGCATAAACTACAAGAAAATAGAATGCATGGTCAACAAAAAGATGAGCCTGGTATTTGATTTACAGCCCGGGGACACTAAAATCAAGCGGGTGCGGAAATTTAAATATCTGGGAAGTGTTCTGACAGAACAGTAAGTGCAATGATTAGATCTGAAGACTTTATGATGCCAAAGATGTATTCCAAAAGTTAGGCAGTGTATTACAAGACAAGAGGGTTTTGTTGGTAACAAAGAAAAGAGTACTGAACTGTTATGTGATCTGTCTTCCTTTATGGCAGTGAATGTTGGATAGTCTCCTCAAAAATAAAGAAGTGATTCGAGGCAACAGATATGGTTCTACAGAAGGATGCTAAGGATACCATGGACTTGAACATGTGAGCAACGGTCAGGTTTTGGAGAGGATGCAAAAAGTAAACTTATATGTAACATCAGAAATTTCTGGGACACATAATGAGAAGAGGGCTTAGAAAATCTGATACTTGCGTGGCAGAAAAGACAAGGGAAAGCAATGTGCGACATGATAAATTGGCTTAAGTGGATGGCAGAATAAGGTCTGGGAGAAATAACAAAAAGACAAAACTAATTGTGAGCTACAAGAGACAGGAAGAAATGGAGAGCCATGATTGCCTATATCCTGAAGGGACGTGGCACATAAAAGTATATTTAATTCCACTAGATCACGTGTATACTTTCAACTGGCCCGTTATCAAATGTGATTATTGCCACATTTTTAACTCTGTTCCTTTCAGGGTTGGTAGAAAATAATCTCTGTTGATTATTATTTACTTTTAATGACAATAAAAATGTACTGTAGAAAATAAGTGAATTTATTCACCATTATACTTGGCTCAGAAATTCATTGGATTTTGTAAAATCCATCATACCTTAACATAGATATTTACTTGATCCTAAAATGTAAACCAAATTCATTGGAAATAAGACGCACACATCTCTCTCTTATATATATCTCTCTCTCTCTTATATATATATATATATATATATATATATCTCTCTTAGATATATATATATATATATATATCTCTCTCTTAGATATATATATATATATATATATCTCTCTCTTAGATATATATATATATATATATATCTCTCTCTTAGATATATATATATATATATATATCTCTCTCTCTTAGATATATATATATATATATATATATATCTCTCTTAGATATATATATATATATATATATATCTCTCTCTCTTATATATATATATATATATATATATATCTCTCTCTTATATATATATATATATATATATATATATATATATATCTCTTATATATATATATATATATATATCTCTCTCTCTCTTATATATATATATATCGATTTTTATATTGCCCAATCTAAGATTGCCATTTAATAATTATATAATCAGGAAAAAAAAAATTGTTAAAATGCAAGCCAAACCATATCTAGCTCAGAAAACACTGAGAATAACTGGTAATTGTACTTATGTATACACAACATCTGTAGTGTAAGTAGTTGCTGAATAGGAATGAACAGGTGGTTCATAAGAGATCTGGGAGAAGATCAGGCATGCTGGATACAAAAGAGACAAGAAATAAAAATAAGTAAATTATGAAACAAGAAAAAGGCATAGATGTAAGAAAGAGAATGAATGGTGGGGGAGAAAATTTGATAAAAATGTCCTTTTCAAATTTTACTTCACCCAATCTTTTCCCCAATCTTTTTTTTTCTTCCACATCCAAAATGTGGAAGAAAAAAAAATGTCAGCTTTGTATATACCCCTAATAATCAGCTGTAATTGACAGAGCCAAATGGCAACCCTGTTTGCACAACAAGTGCAGAATCACTACAATGAGACAATTGCAAATGTGAACATTTATTCACTATAGAAATGTAAACAGTCATACAAAACAACAGGTGACTCATTGGTCAGCACCCCAATAATACCTAATCACACACACTTAGAAATTACCATTATCTTAGACTGACCACAGAGCGACTAGTTTAAAATAACTCGTGTCAGCTTTTAGATATTATAGTGAAATTTTCATATAAAACAGTTCTTTTTAAAATTTGACAAAGACTATAAAGGCATAATAGTTGCTTTGTGATGTCAACGAACACTCGTCACTTTTGCAATGCTCGTTGTAGTTGAGACTTTGTAATTGCAGATACAACAATAGTAACGCCGTTGAACAATACTGGTGACAGACGCTTTCAAATAAGACTCACACTGATAATACTTGCTCAAAAAGTAACCACCAACTAGTAATCACTATAGAGAAATAGTGTAGTGAATAGTATAGAGAGAGAGGATAGAATAGAAATGGTGATCAATTAGACATCAAGCTACCTCCTACTTATGCTTTTCCTTTATGGTCACATGATCTACTTAATTCAAAATGGGATTGCCTGAGTGATCTCTGGCAATCTATGCTCAAATGTCAGTGCCAACAGTGACACTTTACTCCTATACAACACCCTCCCCCTTTGAGAGGAGTTCCTGTGCAGTTTATATTTCTTCAACTTCAGTTCAATATTCAAATGTTCCGTTGCTATTCATTTCTTTTACTGTATCTCCTTAGTTAACTAATTTCTGGTGGCATGGATATGTCAGACATGTCATACAATATTTCCATCAATAACTTTTCAGGGACTTACTAAATCAGTGAATCATTTTAACTGATTAAAGTGTCACTTATGTTTCCACCTTTGTCCCTATGTATATCATTTTACCAATTCATTTTTTTATAATGCCATCTTCCCAGAATTACTTTCCACGTTGACATATTTTAAAAAATATCTTATCTCCAGATTTGAAGTATTTACTTATATTGTCACTTCTTGATGCTCTCAGCTTACATTCTGATAATAATTTATTAACAATGGACAATCTTTCTGGTCTGGAGCCCCTTCTGTTTGCCTCGGGGTTCTTGATAGGCTCCAGAGGCAGATATGCAATATAATTGGCCCTGCTCTGTCATCTCGTCTACAGTCACTTTCTCACAGATGCGCCATCACCTCTCTGTCTGTTCTACAAATACTTTCATGGCAATTGCTCTGAGGAGCTGCATTCGCTGGTTCCCAGACTTCATGAGTTAAGCGCCCTACGAGGCTGGCATCCTGCTCTCACCCTTTTACTGTCGAAACTCCTAAATGTAGCAGTCTCTTCTACTCCAATAGCTTCATGTCTCGCACCTCTTGCCTGTGGAACTCTCTTCCCTATTCCAGTTTCCCTGAGAGTTATAATCTCCAGCTATTCAAATGTAATGTCAATTGACATCTCCAGGTGCCTTGATCTATCCACTACCCTTCTCATCCTTTCCAAATTTTCTGTAACCCCTTGCGTCCTAGTGGCTTCTTGCCTTGCTTAGGGTGAAACGCTAAGAAAAAAATCTTGTTAATTTCCCTTTTAGGCTTCTTATTACTCCATGTATTAATGTTCCCGTACGTTTTATTTTTTCTCCAATTTTTTTTTTGTATCTGCAACACATACTTTTGTGTACTAATCTCCCACATTTTTGTTCTTGGGGGAAAAAAAAAAAAAAAAAAAAAAAAAACAAACACAATCACTTTTAAAATGCTTACCTCCACAACTGTGGCAAGTTCTAGAAATTGAGGGGGGAAGTCTTTTTTTTTTCTTTTTTACTGTTAGGAGTTGAAAAACATTTGCAGTTTTTCTTAGATGGTTGGACAAAACTGAAATGTCTTTTTCCTCAATCCTTGCAATATCAAGTTTCAAATTCACAATATGTTGACACTGCCGCTATTTTCTGGAGAGTTAATTTCTAATTTAGCAAGTATCCTGGATCTTATCTATGCCCTTATTAGAAGTTAAACCCTGTATGTATATCAGGCATTTAAATAAATCAGGAATTCATTTAACTTGAACTTTTCACATTCGATTCACAACTCCTGCCTAAGTGACAAAATCTTCATCGTCAGACTTTACTAATTTAAGACATTGCCATAATGTATTAAATAATGAGCTACTATCACCAAAATATTTTTACATATATTTTTCATGTTCAGCAGGGGGACAATTTCCTTAATAACCAAAGGTTTTTTTTCATCATTCCAATGCAAACAATCCCTTTTGAAGATCCCTTTGTATCTTCTATAATAAGCTACAAAAATGATCCCTTCATTTGGATTGTAAACAACTTTGTTGATTGAATTAGCAACAGCATCTGGAGTGAATGAAATCTGAAATTTTTCTTTCCATTGTTTTGTTAAACAACTCAAACTTCTGTTGTAGTTGTTAATTGTAATTACTGTTCATGCTTTTGTTGCCACAATTGTTCTTGTTGTAGTTTTTGTTGCTGCAACTGTTCTTGTTGCTTTTGTAGCACCAACATTTGAATCACAATAGCTTTTAGCTGAATATTTTGCAGATTAATTTTTTCTTCATCTAAGTTCAAGGAATTCTCATTGCCACTTTTGTGATGTCAACAAACACTCATTGCCACTTTCACAATGCTTCTTGTAGTAGAGACTTTGCAATTGCAGATACAACAACAGTAATGCCATTGAACAATACTGGTGACAGGCAACTTTGCAAAACACTTGCACTAATAGTACTTTCATGATAATACTTGCTTGAAAAGTACCCATAAAATAGTGATCTGTATAGAGAAATAGTATAGTGAATAGTACAGAGATAGAGGATAGAATAGAAATGGTGATCAATTAGATGTAATGCTACCTCCTACTTATGCGTTTCCTTTATGGTCACATGATCTACTTAATTCAAAATGGGATCACCCGAGTTTGCTCTCTGACAATCTATGTTCGACTCCAGTGTCAGCAGCAACACTACTCCTATACAAGACGGGGGTGGGGGAAATCATCACAAAATAAAAACATGAATGATTCTTTATAGAAGATAATAAAAACGGGTTACCAAGAAAAGAGTTAAATAGCAAAGGAAAACTAATCTTTACAAAAATGGCAAAGATTCTTTATTGCTATGTTTATGAAATATAAAATTTGATTTTCTTAAAGAAAAAACTGAAGAAACCATTTTTCAATTATGAATTTACAATATGTGCTCTGTTTTGTCAAAGATTCAGATAGCAGCTAATACAATTAAACAAAAATTTTTTTAACTTAATGAAAAGGTAAATTTTTTAAAAATTTGGTTTATTTTTAAAATGTTTCATCTTCAATATTAAATAGTACATCCATGATTTAATTCCATTATCTTCTATCTTTCAAGCAACTTTATAGTTCTGTCCTCCCAGACTATCATCATCAGGTGCCTTTTGCAACCTATCAGGAACTTAAATTTTCTTAAAAGTATTATGAAATCTTCAGATTATCATCCGATTATTCACAGCAGCTTTTCTATAAGCTGAATGGATCTTTTAGATTCAAGTTGCAGTTTTATTTTAAAATGTTTTTAATATTACAGTCAGTAAACAAAAATATGCAATATATGTAGGTCTGATGAATTGGATCGTGATTATGATTCCAATGTAATAAATAACCATGTATAACCAAGGAATATTGTTTGAGCCGTCATATATATATATATATATATATATTTTATATATATACTAGGAGCGTTGCCCGTGATTGATTCAAAAATCGTATGACTCATACAGTAATCGCTATCATTTGACTTAAAATATTTTTGCCCTTCCTTGCCTTTAAAGGAGTGCCCTTTGCCGTGCTGATGTTGCTACATGCCTTACTTCTTGCCTCACACTGCAAATTTTTTCTAATCTCTATACTAAACACAGAATGTTACGAAAAAAAGAACTAAACAAAATGAACACAAAACGATCAGCTTTAAAAAAGGACTCGTAACTGGAAAAACCGAACGAAAAAGAATGTTAAATACTTTTTCACACCCAACAGTTCTGTGGAATCAGAATCAACATCGAGTTTAAGCAAGCGAATGAGCCAATTGGAGTAAAGTGCCATGTAGACTTAAATTTTTCCCCACTTGTGACGAATGCAGCTACCAATTTTTTGCATGCTAAAAAGAGCCAACAGCTGACTGACACAAATGTGTCAGTCAGCTGTTGGCTCTTATGCTGGCCAATAGAATCTTCCTGCCTATTCGTGGCAGCCAGCTATAGGCTCTCACTCTGGGCAGTAGAAAATGTCCACAAACTACATGAAAACTGCTGTAGAAGCATAAATAAAAAAAAAAATATAATCGATTATTTCCACTATTGATGGGAGTTGGGTAATGTGAAGTTAGTCTTGGCCTACCCGCTAACTTGGAGCACATGCATGTAAATTTTGGTGCAAATCCATCGATAATTGCGGTCGTGCATTTGTTGCACACACATCCTGCCTTTTATAGATAGATATATATAAATAAAATGTAAGCGCCTTTCATATATAATTTTGAAGTACTCAGTAATCTTGAAAATTTATGAGAATATTCTGTAACCCAATGTTTTATTGTATTTTATATACTTTGGCTTAAAATTTATTATAGTTATCACTCTTATTTTCTGATAAAGCCATGTATGAACATCTGTATCTACAAAATCATCCTGTTTATACATCACAAAAAAAAAAAAAAAAAAAAAAAAAAAAAATTAAACTTTTTTTTTTAAAGTACTGCTATACTTCTGATTGTAATAAGCTTTTAGATTAAGTATAGTTTTATTTAACAAAATTCTGTTACACCACTGAAACTGAATTTTAAGATTTAAAAACTACTCTAAGAAAGAAAAGAAAAAAAAAAAAAAAAAAGCCCACACATTGTAAAATTTCATTATCCATAGCAAAAAAAAAATATTTAAGACAATAGCGTCCTTAATCTATTTTATTCATAAAACCAATTGAAAGCTTTTCTAATTAAATGTTTTAGTTTTATTTCATTTTTTATTTTACAATTCTGCAGACTTGATAACATGGGGTCCAATTTATACAAAAAAAATATATAAATAAATAAATTCTCCAAGAAGTCCTGTTTTTAACTAATATAGCCACTAAAAATGATCTTGTTGAATTTCTTTCACAAAATCAAGTAAGTGGAGCGTACTGTAACACATCAAGTTGTAACATTTTAAGCTATTTTTTTTTTTTTTTAAGAGCTTTCAAAAAAAAAAAAAAAAAAAAAAAAAATAAAATTTTTGTGAAAAGGAAATAGAGTGGATCTTGAGTGTATCATGTGTCTTAAAGAAAAGCTTTTGTTTCTCTATGTACCTTTCTCTTTTTGATCCTAAAAAAAAAATAAAAATAAAAATAAAAAAAAAAAAGGAAACTAAAAAAATGCATTGCCACAATTGTCATGAATCCAAAACTTTAAAAATTGTTTTCTAAAACAGACTTAATACTTTTTGTGAAATCAGAAATTTATATTTTAAGAATAAATCATCTAATATCTGA
This sequence comes from Acanthosepion lycidas, assembly GCA_963932145.1. Lineage (NCBI taxonomy): Eukaryota > Metazoa > Mollusca > Cephalopoda > Sepiida > Sepiidae > Acanthosepion > Acanthosepion lycidas. Next base: position 45,476,667 of record OZ010600.1, on the reverse strand, counting down.
AAAGATGAATTTTTGTTGATATGCCCATGGTTGTCCAACATGCTTTGTCTAATGTTTAGTGCAATAACAGAAACTAACACATGAGATTATATGTTATTCATAAACAGTTGTGTACAGGAATTAGTTGGGATCATTTGAATTGGCTCTTGATTACATGAGAGTAGTATGTCAAATGTCCAGTGCATCACTCCATTCACACATTCATTAGATACATTATATTTTAATCATTTAAAAATTATCATAGGCTGACAAACATGGAAAATCAAAAAGCAAAAAAATCTGCCCCGGTGGATGAAATAAAAGGCTCAGTTTGAAATTTTAAGAAGATTACAGAATATGATAGACACCCCATAATGGCTGAAATGTAACAAGACAAGAATACAAGAATATATAATAATAAATTGGAAAGATTTTTAACATTAATAATAATGGCGGGATGGTGTAAGCTGCTTTATTTTTATTTTTTTTTTAAATTCTGCTTATGAAACTTGTTTTTTGACACCTTTTCAAAAACTAAACCTAGGTAAATATATTCTATCCAAGAAATAAAATAATGAAAAATTCATGTTACACTGTTGCTAGACTTCTTGATGTTTGGAGACAGTCTTACCTGAAACAAGGTTTTATCTTTATTTAGCAAGGTAAGAGAGAAAAAGGGATAAAAGAATTCTGTCTCCCATGGTAGTATATGTTTTTGACTAGCTAACAGTTATACCCACTAGCCCTTCTGCTCAGTTATTGAGTGTGGCCCGAGAGAGACATAGCTAGTTTTAATTTAGGTCAGGTCAGTCACTACAATGTTAAAGATAATAGCTACTGATGTTACAAAGACAAGTTAGGTTTTAATAGGGTACAATGGTTCAGCTGGTGAAGATGTTTGATCCAAACTTGACAAGAGAAGTTTTGTTGGTGTCAAACAAAACTCCTGTTATTTCTTAAATAAAATATAGATTTCTCTAAATATTAAAATATATTTACAAATGAATATACAAGAAATTTTAATTTAAATGTTTGCATTTCTAGGCAGGTGATAAATAGCTTAAAAATATGTCAATTACTCAGTTCTTAGAGATACAGATTGGGGATTCCTGTTGAAGAGCACAGATTTTTCTTTAATAAGATTTTGAAATTTCGGACCAATTGGTGAATATAAAATAAATATTGTTTAATGTATAAGTGAAGCACTTGCTCAAATATAAGTATCCACTAATGTTTAAAGATACAAATTTGTCAGATTAATAAATCCATATCTAATGAATTCTTTTATGAGCAACAAGAACTATTTGTAAAATTAGTTATAACAGTGAAAGTGTATTGTGCTCTAGATAAAAACAGTGAAGCCTGGGCTGTAGCATAGGACATCTTGAAAGCCTTCAAAAGGGTCTAGCATTCAGGACTTCTCCACAAGCTGAAAAGTTACAGTATCTCTTGGCACATTTGAGCTGATCCAGTTATTCCTATCAAATCAGGAAATGAAAGTTGTCCTGAATAGCCACTCTTCTATATTCTTTTGTACTAACGCAGATGTCTCCAATAGTTCCATCCTTGGTCCTACACCGTTTTTAATCTATCAGGGACCTTTCCAATAGACATTAGCTCTCAACTTGGTATCCATGCTAACAACACTACCATTTACTCCTGCCTCGATAGTAAGGCTGATCAGTCTGACAATGCCAAAATGGCAGCTGGTGTGCAAAATGACCTGATACCCCTTCTATGCTTTCCATCAGCATGGCCAAGGCTATCCTCCAGGAAAATAACTTATTACACCTTCATGGGCTAATGTTCTCAGCTGACATGAAGTGGAAAGACTCCATTGCTAGGTCAGCTACTAAGAAAGTCAGTTCATTGTGCTGGGTGAGACAATTTTTTCTCTGGAATCTATCTTGCATATGTATAAATCTACCATTCACCCATAGAATATTTCTGCCATACATGGTCCAGTGCCCCTGCTGTTTACCTGGAGCTCCTTGGTACAGTCCAAAGAAGAATCAGCAGTATTATTTGTCCTGATCTGGTGGCCTGGCTTCGGTCACTTGCCCACTACCATAAGGTTGCATCTTTTTGCTTTTTTTAAAAATGGTAATTGTTCAGATGAGCTCTTCACTATGTTACCTAGGCTGTATGAATTTAGGCGCAATACTAGACTGGCGGCAAGAGCCTCAATTTACAGTTGAGCTAGCTAAATGTAGCCGTAACTTTTGTGCTGACATTTTCATTTCTCATACTTGTCTGCGGAACGCACTTCCAGCCACATGCTTTCCAGTCAACTTTAATCTGCAAGGGTTTGAATACAATATCAATTGCTATGTATCGTCCTCCTGATTGCTCCCCACCTTTCTACTCATTATCAATTAGTCTGTTCCTAATTTCTCCACACCCTGTGACCTTATGCTTGTTAGTTTTTTTTTTTTTTTTTTTTTTTTAGAACAAAGTGTATGCAAGTTGATTTGCTGGTCTTCAGAGTAAAAAGGGACATTCATTTAATATAGAAAATGTTCAAACATTTTACTAAATGCCATTTACCTAAAGTTTACAGGAGAAAAGGAAATACATGCTGACAGTGAAGCAGTCATATAGTTTCAGTTGTGGACAAGTCTTGATTTCTTTGCTCAAGCTTTTGGGAGGGGGGGGGAATAGATTACCTGACTGACCAAAGCTGCTTGCAAAGTCTTGTCTGTATGTTTTCATGAGGAATTCTAACTTAAAGTCTTGAGTTTAATGATTGGCTGTAAATTCTTTTTGTAGCACATGACCCACTTCCTCCTACATCTGCAAATATCTAATATTTTTTTAAACTTTATTTTTGACAACTTTTTTCCTGGAGCTTGAGGTTTTGATATATACTTATTGATATTATGTGGCTTTTCGATGTACCTTTAAAATTTTTTTACTTGCAAGCTATTTTCATCATTAAATACTGATTACCTAACAATATCAATACTACTACATTACTGTAGCATAAGTCATCAATTTAAAACCTGATAAAAATATTTATATAACAATGAACTGTAATTTTCCACTTAAAATATTGTAATGTGATAAGGAAAAAAAAAAAAAAAAAAAGAAATCTTCAATTCAAACTTTTGTTGCCTTTTTAATGGATTGTTGCAGATGAGACAAAATGGTAAAGAGAAATAAGTTAGTTTTTACTTTGGGACATACAGTAACTGGATATGAAGAGATGAAGTTAATACAGAGAAAAATACTTGCAGATCTCAAAAGTGAAATATTACAACTGAGTTTAGAAATAGCACAATAATTTGTCAAAACACTGGATTATGACCATCCATAACAGTTAAAGAATTTAAGTAAAAACCTTGAGATATGTTGACTAATTTCAAAGTTCCAGAAATGTTTCATGCATTGACAAACTAGCTTCCCTAATAAGGAATTTCAGAAAGCCAATCAAATTGTAGTTCTTGATCATGCCTACATTGCATGAATATTTTTTAATGAGGCTTAAATTTTGTGTTGCTCTTGTATCCATTTATATGAATTTAAACTTCATATTCTGTTAAACAAGATACCTGATGTGTTAACAGTTCTACAAGAATTAAAAAGTTATTAAATGATGCCAGAAACCAAATTTTTGTGATAGAAGATACTTGCCCTAATATGTAGATACAAGTAAAACTGTGTCCCCTCACTCTGATCAACACACAAAAGACTGAATAACACAAGAAAAAAAGTTGTTTTCCGAAGTTCTGAAAGAGCATAAAGGGTGCCCCTTCCCCTGCCATTTGTTTCAAATAAGTAGGCATTTGTTTGTAATCTGCAAAGAATTCTTAATCTTAATATTGAATTTTAAGAGATTCTAAACCTTTTAATAGTGAATAGTTATAAATTTGTCTACAAGATTAAGGGAGGGAGGAGCATAACTTTACAGTTTTACAAATATTCGAATTTTCAGTAGTCATAATTAAAAAATATATTATGAGTTTATCCCTGAATTTATTTATTTTTAGTGATGAGCATAAACAAATAGCCATAACCCTTTGTTTTTACCAAGTTGTCAGCTTCTGCCCATGCAATGATTTATATTCCAATTTGTATCAATATGAAATGGAAAAAAAAAAAAAAAAAAAAAAAAAAAAAAAAACTGGGAAAGGCTCAGTTTACTTCAACAAAAGAACAGTTGTTGAAATATCATGGTGAGAAAAGAAAATACAAATATTGTTTGGCATATTGAGTTCATTCACTGGATGAGTTTACAGCTATACCTAGCACTCTCACTAAGGGTAAGAAGGTGACACTTGGGTCTTTTTACCCTCCTTAATTGCACCCAGCAACTGTTTTGTTGGATGGACAGCTCCTCTCTGCTCACTAACTGTGACTGCCTCTACAAACAGAGTGTGACCAACTCTGCTGACCATTCACTGGCCTATATCTATAATGTAGCCTGACTATACAAGTCCACAACCAAAATTTCCCAATCGATTCCAATTCTTTTAAATTATATAATTCATTTACTTTCCCTACTTCTCGTCAGTGGGTAGATTAAGATTTTACTGCTAGCTGTAATAAAACTGCTGGCTATTCAGGCCCAGATAAAAATCATTTGCAATTCAATTCACCATGTGGCTATTTTAAGCTACTAGATTATGGCCCATTGTTTACCAATATTGAGGACTAAAAATAATAAAGCAATGAAAATAGGGATTCAAACTCTTCAAAAGATGCTGATATTTTAATTGTTTTGTTATTGAACAAAATATATTCACTAACAATACATTTGCACTCATTTTTTTTTCAATCTGAAAAATATTAAAAAAAAATAAATAGAAAATATATATAATTAGGTCCTCCATTAATAGTACCAGACTTATGTTGATACAAATAAAAAGCAACTGCATAATTTCAGTGCCAAATAAAAGATGAGTCTATTCAAGTATAAAAAGACATTGCAATAGAACAAAAAACAAAACATACTTAAAAGATAATTCCATAATTGTAATTAAATAGAAATTAACTACAAGAGGTTTGCAATTAAATAAATAGGCATTAAATAAAGACAATGTTAAAATGCAGAGATTATTTGGCTCAGCATCCACTTGCAAGATTAACAGATTTGTTCTGGCTTATCTACTTTTAGTTCATATTATAATCAGCATGATTATAAAGATTAGAACCAATGGTGGAAACACTGGACCAAAAATAAGAATTATCAAAGCACTAGAGAGTTTTTAGAGTACCGTGTAAAAATATTTGGCAAAGTTTCAATTATAATTCTAATTTATAATTATGTCTTATGAATAAAATTGAAATTATGTCACTTTTAATAATAGCTGTAGCATTTTCTTTTGAGTGGATTCCACAAACCAAAATTAGATTTTGCTGCCTGCTTTCAAATGGCAAGAGAAAGAGATAACATGATAAAAATTAAATATTTGACCAACAGTTTCTCTTGGCTTAAATATGATCTTTAGTGTGTATAGAAAGGAATGAGTATAAATCCATCTTCTCCGATATGAAATAGTGTTTAAGTTTCTAAACTTCAACAATGAACAAATTTCTTCTGACATTCTCTTGAATTCTGTTCATATTTGCTTGATAATGTTCAATCTCTATAATGACCTCTCTTTCAGTAATAGCACCTACTTTAGACATTTGCATTGTGTGGAGTCTGTGAAAGTTCCAAACAAAAAAATAAAAAAGTTTCATCCAGATATGATCTCAGATACGACAATTGAATATATTTAATACTGAGTTATCGTCAATTATCAAATTTCTTTTACTATCTTCAGAGTGTCAGAATTTCTTCCAAATTTTCATTTTAGATAAATTGTGAAATTTTGCTTTCCTAAAATGTCCTATTATCAGAATGCAATTCAATAACTGAAAATAATCTTATTCCAAGTTTCTACATCAAAGTTCATGCCTCTTAACTAAATCTTGCCTTCATATTTTTTAAGTCATGCATTTAAAGTGACTATGCCCCACTTTATTCTGCATTCCTAAAGAATTTGCTTAGGAAATCAGATTAACTAATTTACCCACCCTATGCAGTTCTTTGGAGTTGTTACTGTCTCATCATTTTCTGTAAGGTCTTTTACTGTGGCTACATCTTTGTTAATCTGAAATCTTTCCATCGCTTAGAAACTTAAAGATTTCCATCTGCCATCAGAAAAATCTTCATCCTTCTCTGGATATTTTCCACATGATTTCACACAAAATAACTAATATTTTGAAAGAGAAAAATTAAAGAAAATTCGTATATTGGCAATAGAATTGTTGGCTAGTCAAGCAAAAATGTGAGTTGGCTGAAAACATTTATGCAGTAATTTTCAAGTATTGTGTTACATCTTTATCAGAAGGCAGACTGCAAGAATATGAGACACTAGTGAAATTAGCATTATGTCTTGGTCAATAATTTACAGGAATCCTAATGCAATACAGCCAATGACTTGTGCTATATTAAACTGATCACAATAAATGGGCTTAATGCACTTTAATTTTAGAAGCTTAAAAATATCTTCCCTATTTATGCATATACCAATTTAATCCCAACAACTTTTGACTTTTCAATCAATACATTATCATCATCAATACTTTCCAATATATTACAAAAATTATATTCGAGGAAGATAACATTTAAGAAAGAAAACCTATTTCCTTGTGCAAATAATCTACAATCCAATCTGTAAAATATGGTGCATTTATATATTTCTCTTTTTCAGGTCTCCAAAATAAATCTTAGGGGTAATAATTAGAGTGAAATTTATGCAGAAAGCCCGTGTCATTCTTTCAAGGAGGAATAGCTATTTAGAGAGAGAAGAAAATAATCAACATTTGAAATCCTGGCTTTTACTTAGGTTTGATCATTAACCACTGGTAGTAATAGTAAGTTACACAACTACCTAACTCACCAGCCAGAATGAGTGCATAAAAAAAAAAAAAAAAAAAAAGAGCATTGAAAATCCTGGCTTAATGTTTGAACACTGATCATCAGGAAATTATGTAAATACTTTTGTTGCACTTGTTCTAAAATATTTACACATTATGATATGTAATTTTTGAATGCATAAATCAGTGTTCAAATTGTTGGCATAAGAACCAACACTGAACTGAATGGTGGTTGTCAGTTTCGTGCTTCAATGTGATCTTCAAGCCAAGTATTACATTAAAGAGTGAAACGGATAGTCACTATGCAGTGTTGATTCTTATATCCCCACTTTAATAAAAGAAAAATAAAAATAAAAAAAAATTCTCGAAATTAAGCGTCCCTACTCACAAATGAGTAGTTTCATCCATCCTAATTGCTATTTTAATTGTAAATATTTTAAATGAGGCCATGTCAGTATGAATCTTCTGCAATAATAGATGTAGATTTGCAAAAAAACATTCAGCATCATGCGAATCTTGATTTATTTAACTTAAAAAAAAAAAAAAAAAAAAAAAAAAAAGTACATGAAGCAAGGTTAAAAGTAAAAAAGTATGATTAGGAGATTGATTCACAGCACACATCAATAACAAAATTGCATAAAACGTTTTAAATTTGTTATTAAAAAAAAAAGTACTTTCATTTTTTTTCAACTGACCCTAATTTTTAAGGCTTATTCTTGTTATGTCTAAGTTTAACATTGTCATTTAAAGACAAGAATTTAAAAAAAAGTGCATGAAAAAGAACGAAAATACATTTTTCTAAATAATTTAATTATATAAAAGAAAACCCTTCACTTCAACGCCATGTCCATTAATGAAAACGAAAAAAGAAAAACCCAATACATTGACTATGTGAATCAATAAGAAAAGCATCATGTCTCGATTACAATACGAAATAATTTTTGTAAAAAAAAAAAAAAAAAAAAAAAAAAAAAAAAAAAAAAAAAAAAATCAATGTTACGAGGCGGGTGAAGAAGAAAAGTTCTTCGTCTGATAAGAACAAAATCAGATGTTTGGTTTTTGAGGAAGTGGAGAGAGAGAGAGAGAGAGAGAGTAGAGAACTTAAATATCCCCAGTCGTAGTTATTATTCATCTTTTTCAAACAAGCGAAAAAATACAATACAGTGTAACCCGGATATAAGAGAAACTTTCTCTGGTCCCAAATTATAGCCCGTGTTAATGTATATATAATAGACCAAACCCGGATATAAGAGACTTCTTCTCCGGGTCCCGAGAACTCTTATATCCGGGTTACACTGTATGTATTATTTTAATGACGCATATAATCTTTTGTTCTTTTAAATTTTAAGCAAAGAAAGTATATAGAAGGAACAAAAACTAATTATTTTTTTCATTCATTCTATTTCATGATGTTTCCGTCAGACTAGGAAAGGGCGACTTGACTGAGACTGGACTGGAGTGAAGTGCCCCAATGAACGGTCTGACCAGAGATTTTGGAAACGTGCCGACAAAAAGGGAGAAAGCAACGAGAGAAAAGAATTCAGGAAAACGACGACTATAAATAAATAAATGAATCTGGCGCACAGGCAAATAAGTGGAGTAGTCACGCTTTTTTTTTTTTTTTTAATTATTACGCAATTATTTTCTAGTTAACATTTACGCAAACCAAAAATAAAACAAAAATTTCATCGTTTTTTTGTGACGTTATTTAACAATTTCTGATGGGATGATGTTATGAAGAGAGTAGTTCAGTAGTATACAATATTGATTGTCGCCTGATGTTAAAGAACAAAAATAAAAGTTGTACAAGTCGTGTAGATTTACAGGGTTTTGTTTTTTTTTTTAAATAAAAAGTCCCTGTGCCTTTAAGTTTAAAAAGAATACTTAAGAAATCAAATGGAAAGTATTCCGTAAGTCTCTGTTTAAGACATGGAAAACCTTAACCTGAATTTGAGAACTCAAGAGAAATGACAGTGTGTGTGAACTGTGAATTGTTTTACTTTTCTCGTTGTCTTCCACGAGTGCAGTCATGGTTAGTGACATTATTCAAATGATAAATTAAAAATTAAATTACTTTTAAATTTTTAAACAAATAGGTCGATTTAAAAAAAAAACAAAAACACACAAACTCGTGTGGTGAACTTTATATGGTTTGGATTGGAATGAAATCACCGTAGCCATAACTGACGTCTCTGACGGCAGAGAGATAATCATCCAGCACTTTTTCGATTATTCATTCCCGAGTATGGATTGATAGTCATCAAAATTCCGATGAACTGGGTAGGACATGGCAAGCTACTGTTCTCTAACTTAAACCAAATTAAAAATTTCCGCAAATAAGATTGCCTCAAATTACATCACGAGTCTGAAAATTTAAAAAAAATATTGCTCACGAGCATTTTCGCGTTTTTATTTTGCGTTTTTGTTGTTTGTTTTTTTAAGAGTTAAAAAAAAAAAAAAAAAAAAAAAAAAAAACAAACTCTTGGAACAACAGTATTGAATTATCACAGCTTTGATACAACATTTCACCAGTCTTTCAGAGACTTACTCGCCTATTTCAAATATCGATTGCCAATTTATTGATATCTGAAAATGATAGTGAATGGGTTTTCAACTGTAGACATTTTGCAATAATAATATTTTCATGAGTACAAACAAAAACTTTTTATTTTGGAACCTGAACAGCAACAATTTTACTATATACACACAAAAATTAAAAATTTTGAAATAATTTAAGAAGAATCCAAGAAATAAAAATACAAGAAAAACAACTAGTTTTTAAATTATAAATAATTCACTACTATTTATTTACAATGGGTGTTATTTGGAACATTAAGAAAAATAAGACGTAGATTGCGGGAAAATAGGATTTTCACATTTTTTTTCCCCAAATGGGATGCAGCATGCAGGGATTGATATAGGTTAGGTTTGAGAAGCAACATGTGCGTGTGACTATTGTTATGAAGTCTGCAGATAAATGTAAAAGTGATCAGTGTTATTTTCAACATAAGGCTACAATATTTGTCACGTTAATAATTACATTTCTTTTAATTCTTTATTTTGGAAAGCAAGAAAAAATGAATTCCCGAAATTAAGCAAATATTTCACTTCAATTTTAAATGCAGTACTGTATTATTAGTCATGTGTAGCTAGTAAGTAGTGACATAACGTTTGCTGAAGGAACTGCTACACACTGACGAATAAGTATTTTGGGGATACTTTTCAACACGTCGTAAATCAAACAGTAGTGAGTAATGTAAACAAGACAGCGTGCTAGTTAAATAAATAATTTTTTTAGCAAATATCAAATTTGTTGTTAATGAATGAGAATGTTAAACAAGAAAGACATGGAAAATACAGTTTTGTGATGAGGATAAATATAATTAAAAAAAAAAAAAAAAACACATTTCAGCAAGATTTATTACGTGCATCTAATTCATAGAATCAGCATAAAAAGAAAATTACAACGGAAGCGAGAAGGAAAAAGTAGTTGGGTAACCTTCAGTCTTATTGAGAAGGGAAAAAATTAGGCCGATAGTTCATTTAAATCAGGCAATTATTTTTAAACAAACGATATGAATTTTTTTAAAGTGAGCAATAACTGGGTTAAAATGTGTTGGCAGAGAAATGAAGGTATTGAAAAACATACAAGTAGTAAGGACATGGTGATTTCTTTTTTAGCCTTGCCCTAAGCAACAACATGTGCATAATGCACATAAATTAAGAGTGCATGTGGTTGACTTATGTCCATGGAAAGAGAAATCCAAATAGCCAGATTTTTAAACATGAAAAATAACTTGCTTGAAGAGGTAAGTTACTGGAAACGAATTCTTATAAAAAAGTAATCCTTAGTAAATGAAAAAAATAATCTAATTAACAATAAGCAATTTAGGAACTTTTTTTTCCTGTGTGTATATAAAAAAAAAAAAAAAAGAAAAAAAAAAAAGGGGCACACTTATTGAATAATATAATACCATAATAATTATTCTGTATGTTTTTAGCAGTGTTAAACAAAATAGGTTAAAGAAAAAAAAATAAAATAAAAATGGTAATAATATGTGACAAAAAGAGACCAAACGGATTTTTTTTTTTACCGTGTCTTACATTGCAAAGTCAAAAATTTTAAACTATTATTATTCGCAATGTAAGACAAGGTAAAATTAAATTATCTATTTAGCTTCAGTCAGTCATATCGTTTGCGATTACTACAGGTACAAAGAAAGTTAACAGTAACACTTTGTAAAAATATTACTTTTCTTTTTTTTTGTAATTAAATAAAACCTTCACTTTTTTTAATTACCGTAATTTACGGTGTAAAAACAGCAAAGTAGTGATAGGTAACAAAAAAATAGCTAGAAGTTACAATAAAAAAAAAAAAAAAATCAAAGATTTTGTTTTTACAATAAATTCTAAACTTGAAACAAAGTTTAAACAAATTAATTAAAAATGCGTTATATTAGAATATGAGATCAAGTAAAAAAATTAAAATAAACAAGAATGGCATGTGCAGACATTGTCAATTACAAAGTTTTCTGAAGCAAAATGAACAAAAACAAAAAACAAAAAAAAAAAAAAAAGACAAAATTAAACCTTTCCTTATTTTGATACACTGACGGCATCAATAAAGCAAACAAAACACCTGCCAATATTTAATAAACTAAAAACACTAAGGAGACAGAAAAAGGTTTTCAATCCTAATCACATTTAACAAAAAGTCCATTTTGCAAGCGTTTCGGTTTGTTTGTATCAATTTTTATTTTATTATAAAAGACTTAAATTTATTAATAATACAATGGATATTTAATTCCATTGTATTAAATTATTTATTCATTTGGGGATTTCTAAAAATCAATACATAAGGAATTATTTTTTTAAATAAAAATATCTTTTGACATTATTTTTATTAAATTAAAAAATGAAATTAAAAAACTAAAAGAAAATATTTTAGGAGAAAAAAAAAAAAATCTTGTACTTTTTCATGAAGATAATAATAATTAATAGAAGAATTATTTTGTGACAGCAGTATTTTTCGTTTGGATGGTTCAAAAAGGGGATGTTTGGATATTTTTAAGTTTCCTATACTTGAAGGAAGACGACTGTTACCAAGTGATTTTTAGTTTTTATTAATTTAGTTATTTTTGTAATCAAAAACCATCCAATGTTTCCATACTTAAGGAGAAAAATCATTGTAACGCCGTTTTACATTTCATTTAAAAAGGCATAATGATGGGGTGTTTGTTATATTTTTTTTTTTTTTTTTAATCAGAAAATTTTTCTCTAAGATCGGACTTTTTATCCTCCCCAGACTTTAAATGCTGAATAATACTTATGACCATGTCCCATAAATCAGTAAATAAAAAAAAAAAAAAAGGCCTCAATAAATAAAAGAAGGTTCAGTCGCGATAAACATTAAAAAAAAAAGGTTACAGCCACAATAAACATAAGATGCCGGGCGTAAAAATGTAAAAATAGCAACTTCTTCGCAATTTCATCTAGCTGGCTGCTTAGCTAGACAGACTGTGACAAATCTTTGCTCGAAAATGCAAAAAGAATAACTCAGCATTTTTAATATAAGAAAACAAAGTCATAAAATTTTACAAAAATAAATGAAGTGAAAAAGATAAAAAGAAAAAGAGGCTGAACCTAAAGATAATAATACTCACAAAACAGTAAGTTAAGCATGGTGGCCAGAAAAAGTGGGAACACCAAAGGGTGAATTAAATCCTGTGGGTCACTCAGTCTGTATATCCTTTTTGTTGCTACCAAAATATAAATATAGGTAATTACGTGTGTTTTTTTTCCACTCTATAACCTACAGTTTCTTTATCGACTTTGCCGTCTAGTCCAACATTAACAGTAGTCGTGTAGCCATAACATTAGATTGCACCTTTGCTGCTGCAGCCTCTACAATAAATACCTGACACTGGCGCGCGCGAGCTCTCGTATATATTTTTATCCCAAACTCCCCTTTTCTATGTAAATGGACCCACCTGTGGAGCTTATCGTTAAAAGTCCTGGAAGGTTCCATTTCTCTACTAGCAGGGAAGATAGCTAAAGTAAAGCTTTTTTGCTGCGTTTTAACATCGAGAATGGAATCTGCTACTGACAGAAAGCTTGTGAAAAGGAAGAAGAAAGGAAAAGAGGTTAAGCAATAAAAGTATAGAAAGAAAGGTGTAATTTAAGATTTTGGTGGAAAAGCTAGACAGAAAAAAGAAAAAGAAGAAGAAGAAGAAGAAGAAGAAGATGATGATGATGATGATGTTCATGGAGGAGGAGCAAATATTTTCTTTTTCATTTCTTTCTTCTATCGGTTTCTCTCAGGAGGGTGAAAAACTGAAGTGTGTTACTATTGGAAGAAGAATAGCAGAAAGATGTAAAATCGAGAGGAGTGTTTTAACGTACTGACTGAACATAATGGTAACAAGATGCAGCCCAAGGGGTGAGGGTGGTGTCATGTTTTCCAGACGTTTCATAAACGAAGGCTAACATATCCTCATCAAAGATGATAATAATAATTAAAATTTAGCTAAAATTATTTTAATTGATACTATTTTAAATGCGATGACAGGACAATACTCAACTGTGTGTAGTAATTAAAAAAGTTTTTTTTTATAGCAGCTGAATACAAAAATTCTACTAAAATAAATGGTATTGTTATGATGTCCATGATTATTTTTTACATTTTTTGTACAAATATAGAATATTAAAATTAAAATTATTATTGCTAATTTAATAATAGTTATAATGAAGTGTATAATTATTTTCCATAACATTTTAAAAATACTGTGTGTAAAAGTCAAGTGTATGATTTTTGTGAAAGTTGCAGGACGTTTTGTTAAATTTTAAATTTCGTGGGGCACTTTTTTAACCAGTTTGCTTTTCACACTAAAATCCTCATCTTCATTAAAATTACTCTCTAATTGTTATTTCTGGTTTAAGGTTAATGATCAGTTGCAACCACAATTACCCATAATTTTTGTACTTATTGATAATGATAGTATTACCCTCATCATCAATCAGTGCATTTTATATTTCTTTAATCATTTCACCCCCAAGCAAGGCAATAAAGCCACTAAGACGCAAAGGGTTATTGAGTGTGAGAGAATATGAGAAAAATACTGTTAAAGACAGAAAACAATAATGAGAAATAGGACGGAAGATAACAATTAAATTTTTGAAGATCAAATTTGACTGGAAAGCGAGAAGTGCAATAAAAGAAACTATTAGTGTAGAATTTACAGTTACATCAAGCCATTTCAACTGTAAATTGATGAAACCTTGCTGCCAACCTAGTACTGTGCTTCATAAAATCTAGGTAACATGGAGGAAAGTTCATCTGAACACTTACCATGGGTGTATTTATAGAAAAGGCACAGGAAAGCTACATTACGGTGGTGGGAAAGTGACTGAAGCTGAGATGCCAGGTTAGGATCAATAATATTGCAGAGTCTTTGGATTTTATCAAGAATTACTAAAAATATAGCAGAAGACCAGATGTGGAAGAATGGTAGACTTAGAAATATAAGATAGATTTTGTTGAGAAAATTTTTTTGGCACGATACAGTGAACTAACATTTCTAGCAGCAAACCTAGCAGTTGATTCAGTATAATCTTTCATATGTATAATCTTCAGTGTATTATTATAATTGATAGTCCTGGCTTATCCTTTAAAATTACAAAGGGATTTTCAGGTTTTCCCATGATTTTCATGTTTAAGCATTCAGGGTGAAGGATTTAATATTTGGAATGTTTTTCTCATGAGAAGACATTCCAAGTAATGATTGAATAAAACAAAACAAAGATATATTTTACTTTAAACAGATTTATTCTTTTGGCTGATGTACCTTCTAAGCCTTCTTCAGATGCCTGTCATTTATTAATATTTTTGAAATTTGGAACCCAAACTTTTATTCAATCCATGGTGGTGGTGGTGGTGGTGGTTAGACATTTCTCATTTTCCTGTCCAAGCTAAGTTGATATTTCATACCAGGTAATTCTTCTGTTGAGTTGTCTTTGTGAGGTCAGTTGTAATTGTTCTGTACTTTCCACTACTTGATCCAAGAAATGAACTTAGAACCATCAGTTCAGTTAAATTACAACACTTAACCAATGCTGCTTCTGATAATGATGATGATGATGTCTCAGAATATAATCAGCTGTTGTAATTATGGTGCCTTAAATTTAAAATCTATTCTTTTGTGGGTCCCTTCACAGTCAAATATATGCACTGTTCTTTCAATGGCCTTATTCTTCAGTGTTGCTCTCTATTATTCCGATTTTATTACATTGGATTTAGTGAGTTCTCTTTTTCCTTCACACATGATCAGACATAGATGACTTAATAGTCTCTCCACTGATTAAAGCTTTTTAATGTCCTTCCAGTATTAGACAATAGTTGGTTTCACTTTCATATTCCCTGCTACAACTGACTGGAATGCTCATATACACAGTTTTTCATCTGTCTATATTTCTGAGATGAGGTATTGTAACTATTTACACTAGTTACATTGTTCAGACTGTTGTCTATATCTTTATTGTCATATTCACAACATTTCAGCCATTGTATGCTCTGGCCTTCTTCAGTCAATATATGCTGGAATTTCAAACTGAACCCTTTATTTCATCCACTGACATAGAGTGTTCTAGTTCCACATGCCATGCCTTTTCTGGATATCTCAGTTTCTGTTATTTCCCTTTAGTCCCTCAACTCTCCAAGTTTTTATTCACCTCTACTGTGGCCAGGTATTGCATGTGGAACTAGAACAATCGATCTTGGTGAAAGAAATAAAAGGATTGGTTTGAAATTTCAACATATATCACCTAAAGAAGCCGGAGTGTACAACAGCTGAAATGTTCTTAATATGACAATAATTATAAAGGCAACAGTCCAAACAATGTAAATAGAGTAAATTGTGCACAGTTTTTGTTCATATTTTCATTTGGCACTGGTAAGATGTCTGTGAAGAGTGGAATGGCTTCTGTATACTATCCTGATGTTTTATGGATTGCAAATTGTCTGAATCCTTTCCAATATGCCACTGATGGAAAGTGGGCAGACTGTAGCAGTTTTCTTATTATTATCATACACCCTGTTACCTCTGCTTGGATAGTTGTTATTGATTTTCAGTTAGTTTCAGAAATCCAAACAGAAACAATGGTATATTGTCATGACATTGACAAGACATAAAAATAGACTGAGATCTCTCTTTTCTAGAGGAAAATATTCTCCTGAATTAAATGTCTTTGAAATTTTGACAAACTTTATAATAAGGCTCAGCAAGTAGTTTTTAAATACAAAAGAACTTTCTAAGACAGTTTATCTGTCTAATCATACATATATAAGTCAGTGTTCATTGCTTTGTAATACACAAAACATGTTTTTAGATTTCTTAGTCATGTAATGAAAATTTGCGATGAGCATCTCCAGAAACATGGTCAGACAGAAATGACCAAGTGTGATACTACCCAAAATGGCAAAAGTCTATCCACAATATTAAAAAGGTGGGCATTAGTCTAGTAATAATTATAACTGAGTTTCATTCTAAATATTGTAATAGGCAAAATGTTGAATATCTGAAAGCATCTTGAAATTTTCTTGGTTGTGTGAGTTTTTCTAAACACAAGAAAACTAAATCAAAAGAAAGTCGGTGAAAATTTCATACTAAAACTTTGTAGTTAAGGAATAGCATGCAAAGTTTTTAATCTTATTAATGTTAACAGCATATTTCACAACACCTGTTTTTCTTTAAACATTATTGTTTCCTGTTTAAGAGTGGGTTTCCACTTTCTTTTAAAATCTTCTCATTCTCTTTCATTCCCAATAGCTCCTTGTATCCTAGTGGCATTATCACCTTGCTTGGGGTGAATTGATTAAAAACAAAAAAAAGAGAGAAATCTGTTCCATTGCTAACATACAAATATTGCTTGCAAAATGAATTATTCTATGTACCTTTGGCATAATAAATAATTTGACAAACAAAATGGAATGAAGGAGTTGTCAAGAGAAGGCATTGTTCACTCGCTGTGAAAAGAATTTGCATGGCAACACATTGTTTGTAGCCATAAGCAGAATTGATTTTGGTGCAATTTGAACCTGAGCCTCGCATTAACCAGTGGAGGTTGATTTATCCGAATAGAATGAATGCAAAATAGACAAGTCAGGATGTTGGGAGAGTGATACAATTTGTATATCCATATGCAAATTTAATCCAAACACCTGGATTGAGTACTTTGCAAGACAATAAAAGAACAAACAAGATCGATGCTGGGGAAGGAGGAAAAAGGTGTTCTTAACAATGTTTTTAAGGACAGCCAGTGTGGGCCAAAAACTGAAACAAGTGACTGTATTTCTTTTTTTTCTTTTCAGTGCTTTCTTTTTACTTCACAAAAAAAGGAAAACTAAAAGTTTTACAACAAAATTTTTTGCTACCAAAGTAAAAGCATGTATTTTAGATTCAGTCAAAAATCTTGTAACAATATTAAATGAAAAGAGCAAGCCATTATAAGTGAGTTTATTCATCAGTTATTCCAGGTATCAGAGTTAATTTAGTCAAATATATATTGAATTAATATTGAAGTTTTGTGACAAATTGATGCCTATACTACAGTCATGTAATACAAAAGCTTCATATTTATTAATCAAATATTTTTCAAGGTTTTTTTAATTGTTGTTATTCCAAAGAGAGGCTAACAGATTATACAACCTTGCTCAATAGTGACTTGAAAATGAACAAGCCAAATTATAACAGTTTTCTCATTATTATTTTTATTTTCAGGAACATAGATATATCTTGAAGCCAGATAAATATATTTTGATTTGCATCTCCACTGTCTATTGTATTTAAACAATAATTAACAATTTCAACTACAGTAAGATTTAAGCAACAATTCTTGCTTGTACTTTTTTTAAATGTGTTAATTTTTGTTCAGTAAAGACAATTCTGTTTTGGCTTCTGAAATGAGTCAACTAAAGGTAATAATATAAGGATAACATAACAGTAACCAATATAGAAGTAAGAGATTTTTCTATTTTTACAATAACTATTAACTTTTCTGGTATATACTAATTAATTAGTATGAATCTTTACAGAGAAGTCAATCTTCATTGATAGCTTCAAACAGTTTATGTTTGAAGCTATCAATTATAACAAAATTCATAATAACTGCGTATATAAAAGAAAAATTGTGAGCTGAATCAGAGCCAAACAAGACACACCAGTTTCTGTTGAAATCTTTGAGGAATTATCATTATGCTTTTCCATTTGGTATGCTCATCTTGTTTCAGCTGATGTTGTACCCTCTAGATTCCTTCAAAATCACAAAGATATTATTCCACAGAGGCTGAGAGCCATTTGGTGAGATTCAGCCTGTTACCAACTGAGCAGATTTTCATAGGTATAATCAACCCATGAAGAGGTAAGGCGTGAACACGATATGAGAGCCTCTGATTAAGAAAAATTCCACCACCTGAATAATAATATTAGGTTTACAGATCTCAAAATATGCCACTGGATTATCTAAGAGACACTGTCTTGTGGATTAAAATATTTCTTGTTCCCTAGCAGTTGTATATTCAATTTGTAGGTTGAGTAGTGCAGAAAGTCTACAAGAAAGAAACAGAGAAGTGACACAAAGGTGAACAGACTGAAGAGTATTAAGTGATATGAATTACCTCTCCTAAGCATAGAAAGCAGAATGAGAAGTATTTATCCCTATGGACTGAATAAATTATTCAGTTAAAAATTTTGAGAAGGTTACCAAGTACGACAAACAATGAAAGAAGGCCAGAAAGTGAAATGGCTGAAATGTTGTGAGTATAACAACCAAGAGGAGTATACTAGTATAAATGGAAAGGCATATAATCAAACATGTCAGATAACAGCAATGAAGAGAAATAAACTTGGGACAGATAATTAAATAATAATCTGTGGAGTATTTGGTATACAAAGAACCTATAACTATACTATCATATTATTATTCTTCTTCTTCTTATGATGATGATGATGATATGAGAAAAATGCTGAAATATTACAGAAATTAAATGCACTTATGTGAGTCAATATTGATAACCTTCATGAATTAGTTCCATTATTTATAAATTAAACCACCAAAAACATGATCTTGTCCTTTCCATTTGTAGAAATGGACTTAACTAGATAGCATATATATTAGGTTGGTGCAAAAATAATGACGTAATAAGGCCTTTTTTTGATGTTAAAAAATATGTCAAAGAACGACATTATTACGTCATTATTTTTGCACCAACCTAATAATTGTGATAGTGCAGTTGTGGAAACCATGGGGTGCAGACAGGATTCAACATTATTTGATTGCAGAATGATTGTTAGAACCAGAGTGATGAGGCATTTATCTACAAAGTGCCAACAGTAGCAAGGGCATAGCATTAATATATGAATTCCAGACAGACATCATTGATCTGTGAAAACTCTGGGTACCCATGGGTGATGTGAGAATAATACTATTAGTGAGTGACAACATTGATAACACTTAACAAAGTGGGACATTGTATTAAGTCACATTACAATGGTAGTGCACCTCAACTGATCAGTCAATGCACTGCACAGTGTACACTGCATTTCCAAGAATTCCATTATTATTCATCATTACTGACACTACAACATTAGTTATTACATCTCACCTAAGCCAGATAACATTGCTATCAAACAAGTCAAGACTTATACCATGTGTTCTATTCATAAAATTAATGTTTCTAGCTATTTTAGATGATGGTTGAGTGTTATATGCAGAAGAGTGTGTTACAAAAACTATTGGTGGATCTGTAATGGTGTTCGCTTGTTCTGTTGGAATTCACAAGGACCATTACTGACAGAGCTTGCAAACTATTTTTACGTTTTCATAGTCACCATGTTTTCACATGATGAGTATTAGCTCTAGCAAAATAATTCAATTCCTCTCTTAGTATTACATACAAGTGACACAAAACTGGTTCCAGAAACACTCAGCTAAATTCTAGGCTTCTAAATTTCATACTGGCCAAATGTAAACCCCATTTAGCATGTATTGTATATGTTATATAGCTCACTAAATTCCCCAGCCAATACTGTTATGGAAAATCTGGAAGGTACCTGCATTGATAGGTCATTCAATAGTTCCAGCATTTCAAAAAATTTAATGCCACAATGCATAAGCATTGTTATTCAGTTGAAAGGAGCAGATACAGGGAGTAGTTACAGCAAGTGTTGACTGTTCTATATTCTCATATACACTTGAGATTCAAAACATGAATCATAACAGTTGAAAGAAAAGTGGAAAAAAAATTAAGTCTTCTTGAAAACTCATATTTTTACGACGCTTATCATTAATAATTTTATGTAGTGATAGAATATAAAATAGATTAAAACAGAATGTCAGGACTAATATTGAAACTTAATAGTTTTCTACTGAGAACAAAGTGAGATATGTTTATATACAATAAGACTCACATGTAACATTTTAAATGTGAAGTCAAAGAGAATAAGTTTAAAGATTAGGGAAAGAAAAATCTAACTAATAAACAATCACAAATCTTGGAAACATATTTGATAGGGTCAGGTAGCAATCACAAGTCCCAGAGATTGGCCATCACAAAAAGGAAAACAAAGGAAGATATAGCCAGCTTGAGTTGCCTTTTCATCTGCCTGTGAATTAACAAATCAGCAATTATTGAGAATGCAAAATGATTTCCTTGTAAAAAAGGAGTTTTTTCCTGGCAAATTTTTCAGCGAAAATTTTTATCTCTTAATAAACACATGAGGCTTGAAACTGCTTGAATAATAATAAACTATATGCATTGTACTATTTAACACTACAAGAAAAAAACTTTCTTCTGGTGAAAAGATGGCTAATTTAATCTTCAGCAAGAGGTAGAAACAGTTCAACTTTGGTATACTAGTCTCAAGAAGGCTGTGGAAAATAATGCTGTGACAACTGACTTTACCCACTAGTGAACAATGACAATGTTGCTACATATCAAACCATATATAACATGACAATGTCACACATATTCATTATTATACTTTTCTTCTTTAAAAGTTTAATGATTTATTCTATATCATAAAGTCTTAGAAACCTTCCACAACTAAAATAATTTTTCATTGCAGTAAATGTGTTAATTTTTGTTCAGTAAAGACAATTCTGTTTTGGCTTCTGAAATGAGTCAACTAAAGGTAATAATATAAGGATAACATAACAGTAACCAATAAAAGTCATATTAAAATAACAAAAATGTTCTAAACTGTTGATAAAAATAAAAAATTCTTATATAATTATAATAATATAATTCTAAGTGCACATTTTGAGTTTGTTTTATAATAAAAATTTCATATTTCTAATATTTAATCATTTTGGAGTTATGCTATCTTTGTTAAAAGTTATGGATTCACCAAATTTAGACAAGATTCTCCCAGTTTTTATTTTTTAAATTCACAGCAAATAAACAAAGCACAGATATGGCACAAAACAATTTTTACTTAATAGGTGAATATTGTATTATAATGCAATGTACCTCAAACATATTAAATTATTTAAGTTAATGACATATTTTTTCCAGATCAAGCAGAAGAAAATATAATGAAATTATTTAATGTTAAGAAAAAAAAATCATCTTGAAACTTGCATTTCTAAAACAAATACCATCAAAATTCTAAAAGTCTGCAGCTAAAAGAGAGTAGTTGCAGGCCTTAATGGACTTGGCCAACAGAAAGGAAACCTAGCTCCAACAAGAGAGCTGTCATGTGAAACAATGAAAAGAATTATAAAATTCTTTTGATAAGGAAATTCAACGTGGCAAAATGTGTTGTCTGTTACAAATCAGTTGCGTTTAAAATTAGGTGCAAGTCTAAAAGAGAGAGGGCTATAAAAATTACCAAAGTTTTGGGATAGAAAACCTAAAGCAATCTGCTTTGAAAATGGAAAATGCTGAACAAAAATTTAAAAAAAAGAAAATGGACAGAAACAGGACAGGAGACAATATTTATGATAGAACTGTAGGAAATTGGCTTCTTTTTTCTTTTTCTTGTTTCTTTTTTTTACAAAAAGAAAAGACAAATAAAATGCATCACTATCACTTAAACAGAAGAAACAATGTTATGGTAGGCTCCAGATAAGCAATCATGGATGATTGGATGAATGCATATTTGCAATTAATCACAAATATGCATTGGCCAAAGCAACGGTAAATTAATTTTTATTTGGATGAGTGCCTGAAGAATTTACCCATTCATTTATTGTATCAGGTTGCATGTCAGGTAAAAGATCAGAGGTGGTGGCAAACATTACCTCAACAGTCAAAGTATAGGCATACATTGAAATTTTAGACACTTTTCCATTGATAGAAAATAGATCTGTGTCATTTTTCAGGATGATGATGCCTTTTAAGCCACAGAATAAAAAGTGTTAAAGATTTTCTTCAACTCTTTCAATTCTTCAATTCTTCTTGGCATGACTAGCAAGCAGGCTAAATAACAACTATGATGGAATCTAATCCTGAAAAACCAATTTGTCAACAAATACTTGAGAAAGTTGGAACCAGATCAATGGAAAATATAGCTTTTTATCAGTAAAGCCTATGCCTCAAAGAATTTGGGTCATCATAAAAACCAAAGATGCAACAATTGCCAATTGTGATTTTCTTTTGCTGAGGATTCAAAAATTTGGCGCAACAATAAATGATTCTATAATTATTTTTTTTATTTTACCTGAAAGAAATATGCCATTAATTTAAATAATTTTATTTAATTTGTTTGAAGTGTGTTTCATGAAACCAAAATTTTCAGCTATGAAACAAAAGATGATTCATTTATTTATTTGCAGCAAAGTAAGAAAAAAAAATTGGATGCACATTCTCAAAGTGTAGTGAGGCCATTATTTTTGTCAGGGTAATGAAAAATTTGATAAAGGCCCAAACAAACATTATATAAACAAATTCTTTGCAATTTTATAAAACTATAGCCTCCTTACAAAATTTGAGAATAGATTACAAAGCGGACACGATGCAAGAAGATATCAGTTGTTTTTGTAGAGTATATTTGAAACTTATTAAATACACAAAGTACATTTTTGTTGGAAGTAGAATTTTCTATATCAGAGGCAGTTCTTTTAAAAGAGATGCTGTTGCTATCAGTAAGAACATTTCAAAAGTTATTTTAGATAAATCCACTCGAAATATAATTCTCTTTGTCATCATATGTTTAGTTTCATGTCGTATTAGATTGTCCTATAAAACACTTAGTTCACAAATACATTTTTAAAGTGTTATTAATTAGTTAACCAAATGTGAAGAAAACCAATTTTCTGGAATTAAAATTTAAATGAAAGCAAATAATAAATAAAAAGAAAATATGTTATTCAGAAAATCTTATATAATATTTTTACATTAAGATGCTGCTAAAGAATTAAATTAACCCTGAAAAATGTTTGTTAGGTTGCATTCCCAAACGAGCATAATTGACATTATCTTATTGAAGTACTTATATCAGTTATTGATTGTCTACAAGCACAGCTAGATTTGAATAAGTCTACAGCTTAATGATAAAAAAGCATTTATTTTACAACAACGAATGTGTGTGTATGTCTTGAATCAGATAACTCTAAAACTGAGTTAATCTGCTGCTGGTAATATTGCTATTCCTACTGCTACTGCCTTAGTTGTAGAACTGCATTAAAAAAAAAGAAAAAAAAGAAAAAATGAAACAGAAAGCAACATTTTCTTTATAATGATCAGCGTCAGTTGAAAAATTTATTACCAACTTTTGATTGTTTAAGTATTGACATTTGTTTTATTGACAAACTGCAGTCTCCTGTTTTATTTTCTTATAATAATGGGGTGTCTTTAAAAACTATCACCAGTTATTGTTTTTTAACCTAAATGTAAAATTGTGTAGATTTTTATTATATTTTAATTGGACAATTACTACTTTAATTTTCACTGAATCTTTAAATTTTCTTTAAATTAAATCCCTTATCAGTTTTCTTGAATAATACTGGTGTGTTAAACTCCTCAAAACTAGTGAATGTTTATGAGTTTGTAAGATTTGAATGAAAGAAGACATTGATTGAAGAGGAAAAAGGGAAAAATTCAAAAAGAGTAGATAAAAAAGCAAGGCATAATTACAACTTTTAAAATATTCATAGAAATGCAAATGTAAAGTATAAATAATCCTGTCAGTTTTGATAAGTATTATATACTTGGGGGGGGGGGAGAAAGGTTATCTCAATAAACCTAATAATGAAAGAAAATTATTTTACACATATTTTTTAGTATAATCTCCTTCCTGTCAATGCACTTAATTCAGTGGTAAATATTAATCATATAAGATGAACATTATAAAGTGAAAATCAAAATCAAAAATTAGCAATGGCTATGAATTTATTGACCTACCCTGTTATATTTTTCTAAGTAAATTGTCAATATTGTCTGATATCTAATTATCTTTTATTGAGAAGAATACAAGGTTTGAATTAATAAAAAAAAGAGACATGTAGAGGTATTAAATAAGAAGCCAGCAATGAATAGTTATAGGAATGATAGCATTGTGTTTGTTTGCAAATCAAAGAAATCCATTTAGAAAGAGAAGATAAGAGAAAAATATGCGTCAGATTTTATTATGCAAGACAATATTTTTATGATAAAATTGATATAAACCAGTTGATGTTAGTAAAATTTGCAGGATATATTTATATGAACATATCATGTTAATTTCAGCATCAGATATTAACCATAAAAAAAACCCATAAAAACATATGTTTGATTATTTTAATAAATTATTATTTTCTTATTTTACATGTAAATATGGGCTTCTTAATATTCATTGTTTTTTTCTCCACTGATTCTTTTTACCATTTCAACTCTTACATACATCAGTTTTATTGCTTACCACAGATCTTGAATATTGTTTTCTATATGAACAGGTGTTTCAGCATTTGTTGTTTTAGAAACCATTTTGGCAAAGTGGACAATGATTAGCTTTGCAGAATATCAAAGAACATTTTGCATGAATATACTTAAAGCTAAAGTGTATGCCTCAAAAATATATCATTTTCAAGAAGTTTCAATAATTCTCTGCATTTAGCTTTGTCCCATCATCAACTTTGAAGGGATTGAAGATTTTACTGCCTGCAGTACTAGCCCAAAACATTACTATACCTCCCCTCTCTTTTCTTGTAAGCTATGCTGGTTGAATATGTCCACAAAGAACCCTGCCTCTAGCTCAGCTATAACGTCCATCCAATGTATTAGGTTGGTGCAAAAATAATGTCGTTTTCTCACA